>JAZKJV010000083.1:193412-843748 GCA_037367405.1 Ottelia alismoides
AGGTCTTGATCATATAGCTTTTGCCAGAAAGTATATATCAAACCTACAAATTCAGTCAAGCTTCCAAAGCGAGACGACCGTGCGCACGGAATTTGATTCTTCCCAATATCTCATGAGTGAGCTCATGTCTTCCGGTTCAGTAGTGAACCTGTATGATCCCTTTGAGAGATCGTATTACTCATATGCCCTTATATGCACACCAGCGCGCCGGTGTATAGACCTTGATTAGGCCATCAACCTATTGGTCTGCCAAATGTACATACTCAGACATATAGTAACACATCTGTCTCCGGTCAGAGGATGTGTGCCTATATCATGACAGCATATGATATAGGACTTTGGTTATCTCGATCTCGTTAAGTCAACTCTTTGACCTAACTCATCCGACACCTCCGAATCTCTATTCCTATGCAGAGGACCTGCATCAAGAGGTCGGTCAGATATCAACCTAAATGAGATAGGATTGCCATCTCCTACTCAGGCTGGAGATCATCTCTTAATAATCATTTGACGGTGCTTGATGAGTCCTCAATCTAACTCATTAGATATTCAACTAAGCACCAGCCTCTATGATTCAATAATTGAATCAACAGCTGTATGATCATTAAGATGGCCATGGTACATAACCCTAATTGTACTAAGGGACCTATTATGCACACTATGTATTCTTTATTTCAGATTAAGGAGTGAATTGCAATAACATTTATTGCATAATGGCTCGCCGTGGGCTCGCATGTCCAACAATCTCCCACTAGCCCAAAGAGCCATTAATGGGCTAATCATTTAAACCCACACTCATGTGACAATCATAGGCTATTTAGAAAATAGCTTGGTAAGTTGATCAGTCACTCCGTTCCCAAGAGACTACGCCAAGTCCTTTTACGGCACTTGCATATCTCCTAGTAACATTGCTTGCATCCAATGCGAATGTTGCATCCTATGCAACCAATACTCAATTTTGTCGGTTATAGTGTCATTGACACTACATCTTATTAATTATCATAACCAGTATTCCCATAATCCTCATTAGAATACCTTCATTCCTGGAGATCTCTATCTCCTAAGGTATCTACAGTTAAGACCCTCATAGATCACTATCTACAAGATCTTAAACTTTTGAAGATAAGACTTTGAGATCACTATCTCCAAGTTTTATCATCTTTGAAGATATTATTATTACTGCAATCAAGTGTTTTATCTCCATAGCAGGATTAGTAACAGTTTACTACTCCCACTGCATGGTAGACATCTGGTTCTTGTACACATCTAGAATACATTCAGCTTCTCATAACTGATGCACAAGTGCAAGCAGTTCTAGCATTCACTTCCTCAACTCTTTGAGGTGCTATCCCTCTAGACAGGTCACTACCACATCTTAAGGGAAGGAAGCCTTTCTTGGAATTGTCCAGAAAATGGAATAAGTCCAAGGTGTACTACTAATGCGACAGTCCCAATATCCTCTTCTCTTTATTTCTGAACGACTTCAGAATTAAGATCTAAGCGGTATCCTTGAGATCATATCTCAAAGTATGGAACAACCAAATTTTAAAACACTTATTATTTATTCTTATATCATTCTAAATGATTAGAATAATATCTACATTTAGCACGATGAACACAATGGCACTCCCACTAAGCTTCACATGGTTCATCGAGATTCTATCTGAAATCATAACATTTATAATTTCATCAAATCTTATGTTCCAACTACAGGAAGCTTATTGGAGTCCAAAGATGGAGTTCTTCAGCTAGCACACCTTGCTTTCCTCAACCATGAAGCCCTGGGGCTTCTTCATATGAATATCCTCAGAGAGGTATTCATAGAGGAATGCAATCTTGACTCACACCATGAAGATGTCATAGATAAGTTGTGTAGCTATAGTTAGCAATATTCTGATGGGTTAAAGCAAGGTCACTGGAGAGCAAGTCTTATCGCAAGCGATGCCTTCTCTTCGGTGTGTAGCTCATGGCTACGAATCGTGCTTTGAAGGTCTATACCTTCTCATCAGGTTCCCTCTTTCTCTTGAAGATCCATTTACACCTTAATGGGTCTGACCCATATAGGTGGATCCTCGAGGGTCCATATACGACACTTGTATATGAAGTCTACATTAGACTTTTATTGCTAACATCCATCTTTCCATGTCATGATCCTCAGGAGCTTCATCACATGAAGTCCGATCATTTTCAGATTTAACTGACACATGGAATTCATCCTCAAAATTATTTGAAGAGGTATTAATGTTTCATCTTTAATTATCTATTTTAGTTTCCGATTTCAGGAGCCTCATTATCTTTTCAAGATTAAATGAGTTCCTTTACTTCATTTTATCTTGATTCTCAAGAGAGTCATCCTATAAGAATCATATTCTCAAAGATGAGATTTTTTAAGAATCTCAAGGTCATAAAGAAGGTATCCAATACCATCCTTTATTTTCCTAATGAAGTAGCACTCTCTAGTGCTAGATTCCAGCTTACTTGCATGGAACCTTATTAAGTATATAATGCAGTCTCTACTACATATATATCTTGGAAACTTAAGAGATAATTATGCTAGGATTAATCATTGATTAAATTATGTCACACATGATCAATTGTATCTCCCTACAACTCCTTTGAGTTAAGGTTCATTAGGAGGGATTGAGATAGGAATGATATTCATATCTCCATAAGTATTTCTTGAATTCATCTAATAGGTATGGGCTACCTTGGTTAGATCAAATTCATTTCATCTTCCTTCAAACTTTGGTTCTAAACCAAAATTGCGAAATCTTTGAACATTTCAAAGGTTTCTTAGGTGAAGAGAAGAGATCCCATATCATACATAATCATTAACAGATATCACATATCCATAATGTTTACTATGATATAGATGATCTGCATACATCAATATGTATGAGATCCTTAATACCTTGACACCTTACACCTTTCCCAAGGAAGGGTGTATTGGACATTTTTACTTTGAATACAGTATTCACAAGTATGTGAGATTTGAATCTTTAGACAATCTAAAGTTTCATGTCTTACCAGTCCATTGATTTCATCAACAGACATATGTCCAAAATTTGATGCCAGATCATTGTCAAATGATCTTTATCTTCATATTGATCTTTTAAAGGTTTAATTTTCAGTATTAGAAATCTTAATGAACCATTCAATAATTTTCTAATTTAATAGTGTCCTCTAGATTTTAGATTACTATCTGAAATATTTCTATCATAACTCTTTATGATAGATTTATTACAGAATTCATGTTCATATCCAACAATTAGAAATAAACAATGAGTGTATTCTAATATCTAGGTCATAGAGACATTCTCTAAGACTAAGGGCTCCCACTGAAAATATGAAGTCTATTGATCTCATGGAAATTGTTGCAACACTTGCATCACTTTCAACATGGATGACCAATAAACCTTAAGATCAAATTTCTAATACATATGCAACCAATTGCAAGTGTCATTAGAAAATTTTGAGATACAACTATTAGACTTTATCTTATCAAATAAGTAAGTCAATATCAATGATTATATGTAGATTATACTGATGCTCCATCCGAGTCCTTTTCTGAGGATTCTAGACAGACTTGATAGTCATACTATCAACACATCAACTTATTGCAGTATTGGCATTCATCCAACTCTTTGGATGTCATATGGAAGTCACAGAAGTACAGTCAACTCTTTGACTATACCTCTTACTTGGGTCCAACCCATGCTTCCACTGTGCTCCCTTTGTCTATAAGCAACCTTTGCTCAAGACCAAGGATCTCTTATGTTAAAATCAAAAATTTCAATATAAGAGTATTTCAACATTTATACAAGCTTCATTTAAGTTCATATAATATGAATATTATGAAGCTTCATGAATGACTAGAGTATAGACAGTAGAATGATGACACTCATCATCTACATCCATCTAAACTCTTTGAAGCATCGGCTCAGGTAGGTATTCAAACAATTTGAATACATTATCTCTAATAGAGCTACCATTCTACATGATGTAGAGAACCATGTCATTCATGATTAAATGTCAAGAGCACATATATATGCCAGAATATCTTTATTGATTTTATAAGGATTAATTTGATAATTACGATCATCATCGACATGTCACTTCAAAAGTACATTCGATAAGATCAAGACTTATAGAGACATACAAACCCTAGGGTTTTAGTCCTATTGTCTTATTTAATTATCATTTCTCATTATTATGAGGAATCTTGCACATTGCAACCACATACATTATGTGTCCAATCGCAAGTACAATATCTGGATCAAGGGTCCAATCCATGATATTCTACTGGTTATTAATGAGTATAACATTGAGTGGGTTTAATGAAGGATTATTTGAAATAAGTAATTTGCATAAGGGTATATATTTATATATATACACATATTATACTTTGATTTAGGAGTTTTTATATCAAAGTTGTCTTGCCATGTCAACAATGAAAGTTCATTCCCTTAATCACTTTCAATGTAAGAGATATACTTACCATTATATCTCAGCAAGATCTGGGATCTCCTCTTTATCTTTGTTACATCCCAATAATATGAGAAACTGCAACTCCAATAAAGAGAAGCGGGAACACATTCCGCCTTGCAAGTCCAACTTGCATTTCCCAATTTGGTCTTTAACACCCGGGCCCACCACCCCTAAGGTGATGTTGACCCGTCGTTAATTGAACCAACCGTCAACAGGAATAGAACTCGCTATGCGCAATCCAATATCGCCCCAATAATATGAGGATCCGATATTGGGGTCACTACGCATACGGCCTTACTCTTTCGAGAAGCAAAGAGTCCGATCCAGATGCGCTTGTATATAGGAGCTGTCACTTCGTACAGGCGTCTCCTATATACAATTCCTGGCGACGGAAACCCTTCGCCTTGACGGGAGACCATGGATGTCACTTATGTGATCTTCCACCTCTTATTCAAATTTAATTAATTACTATGAATCACATTCATATAATTAATTCTTCCAAGGGAATTATTAACTCTAATCATATTAGAGTATTCTTAATTGGATATAATTAACTTAATCATATTAAATTAATTATCAATCCAATTTAATCAATCAAACTTAATTTTATGCTTGAATATACATATATGATATTATTCTCAAAGTACGTATTAATTCGAATTTTAATAATTAGAAAAATACATCATAATCCCTCGGACATTATCCCGGCCCTACCCGCTGTCATGGCCAGTACCGACGGGAGTGGGGCGGACCACATACGTTGCAACCCGCTGACCAGCGATCCCCGACTAGACACCATATCCACCTCGGGAAAGGATAATGCCAAATTGATTATTTTGTACTTGAGATGATCATCGGTTCTTCAACCGAAATTATACCATATAGTAATCAAAACAATTTTGATTTTAAGGAAATTTGCTAGGCAAATTCCCAAGTTCTATTCAAGCAAGAAGTTTGATGATTGTAATTCCAATTAAGGTTTAGATCAAATCTAATCAACTAATTGGTTGGGGCCAAGTCAATTAGGCAAATAATCATGTTTCAATATTTCACAAATATTTTTCAAGATTATTTCACGAAATTAACAATTAATTTCACTAATTGACAATCACTTGGTTCTAGATTAGGAAAGCAATTTCAGCAGTGACCCCTACTTACTAAAATTGGCATATCTCAATCATATTAAATCCAAATTAAGCAAAGTCAATTTCTAAAGTTTGCTAATTTGATTTAGGACAGAACCTAAGTGATGTTTCACGCATTTCGAGGCAAGTCTAAACAGTAATTAACACTTTAATCACGTTCAGATTCACAGTTCCCGCAACAGTGCATACATGTTCATTAAAACTACCATATCTAGAGCATACGAAATCTGATTTACGCAAACTCAGATCCTATGGTTTCCTTATTTAATGGGGAACAAAATTCAAGTGCTATTTTCGTGTTTAAACAATTTAAACATGGCCGAAAAATTACACTAAACAGATCTGCGAAATCAAATGCGATGAAAAACTTTCGCGACCTTAACGAACCCAAGTCGTCCTCGGTTAGCGAATCATATTCGAAACCGTCGACCTAAGGCTCTGATACCACTTGAAGGATATGGTTAGATCCTCAAGCGCATCACGGAAGCGTGAGCGTCGTATCGAATACGACGAAGAGCGACTAGTCGGACTAGTTGCTCGATGCAGCGGAATTTAAAAAAGATTTATACGACGAAACCACATGATCCAAGAACACTTCTCGGATCGTTTCGTCTAAACCACAAACAAGTAATTAGGATTACCTCTTGAAGCGTGGTTGCGATCAAGTCTCTAAACGAAGAGACCTCCTGTCTCAAGTCCGATCCGACGGAGGAGACGCTTGCGAGCGCGGGGATGAACCGCGTGCTTCTCGCAATCCAAGTTGATGATCCAAGCGGCGGATCTCCTGATCTCGACACACGAGATCCAACATCTTCTTCACGAGCGAGGCGCACCGAAGGAGACGGAGATCCACGAGCAGAAGAACGGACAGCATAACGACGATGCCGCGGCGATGGAGAACCTCTCCATGGCATCCATGGTGGACGGCTATGAGAGGGAGAGAGAGGGCTGACCTCTAAAGAGAAAGAGAGAGGGAGAGAGAGATGCTTCTCAAGCATTATGTGTAAAAAGAGAGCCAAGAGTGCCTCTCTATTTATAGGGTTTTGGGATCCATGGATCTCAATCCATGTGTCATATAAAATCAATGGTTGAGATTGATTTATGACAATCCAATGGTCAAGATTGTTGTTGGTAAAAGCCAACAACTTGTGATTTAATTTTGATTAAATATATTTGATAAATCAAATAAATATTAATACCAAATTAAATCAATCAAATAAGGAGAGAGAGAATAAAGGAGATCAACCTTCCCCTTTGGAGGGCAATCTCATGGATTCCCATGAGATTGCATATCTCCTTGATTTTCTCTCTACTTATTTTCCAACAACTATTTGTTGGGATTTTTATTCACCAAAATAATTCTCAATTAATTTTGGGAATATTGCAATCTTGACATTGGAATATTGTGAATCATATTCACAACCCAAAACAAAATGTAATTTACATTTTCAATTAATTAGACAATGTGTATCCAATACACATTAATAATTAATCTACTAATATAAATTATATTTAACTCTCTCTAGTACATTATAAATCACATTTATAATATATTATGAATAATTGGATATTACTATCCACATTATTCTTATCCATAATAATTAAATCACATTTAATTATATTGGATAACTTATTCTCATGTACTTAAATAATATGAATCACATTCACATTATTTACATCTTTGATAATCAAATCACATTTAATTATCTAAGATAACTCTACATATAATATGAATCAAATTCATATTATTCATGATAATTAAATCACATTCAATTATCCACTTTCTCATTGCTCGGATACATATATCAACAATAGAATTATCCATGAACTCTTTCAAGGATAATGCGCTTTCTCCGCGAATACTTGGAGATAAGGACAGGGCGATTGTATTGTTCCACGTATAGTGACATGGATATTGAGATCACATCTCAAATCCAGATCTCGGGCCTCCCATAGATGCTTGATTAAATCAAGACCGCAAATCTAATCTTCTCATTGAATCTGAATCACATTCAGATTAATGTCCAACATTTGGACTAAGATCAGATTACTTCTCTTCTGAGAGGAGTCACTAAAATCCAGACCCGTTTCATCACTCCCTAGGAATGGAAGCGTCATGGTTATACAACCGTTTATGATCACATCACCCTCAGGCATTCCCAATACCTGTACATCCTGCATACTGGAAGACTCAGAATAAACCAGAAGTATTAGATCAACTTTACACTGTCTACTTCAGGGTTTTATCAGTAAGTTTCTCATTTGATCATTGGGAGTTGATATCGATCATATACTTTCCAAAAGCATATATCATACCTAGGTCTTGATCATATACTTTCCAAAAGTATATATCAAACCTACAAATTCAGTCAAGCTTCCAAAGCGAGACGACCGTGCGCACGGAATTTGATTCTTCCCAATATCTCATGAGTGAGCTCATGTCTTCCGGTTCAGTAGTGAACCTGTATGATCCCTTTGAGAGATCGTATTACTCATATGCCCTTATATGCACACCAGCGCGCCGGTGTATAGACCTTGATTAGGCCATCAACCTATTGGTCTGCCAAATGTACATACTCAGACATATAGTAACACATCTGTCTCCGGTCAGAGGATGTGTGCCTATATCATGACAGCATATGATATAGGACTTTGGTTATCTCGATCTCGTTAAGTCAACTCTTTGACCTAACTCATCCGACACCTCCGAATCTCTATTCCTATGCAGAGGACCTGCATCAAGAGGTCGGTCAGATATCAACCTAAATGAGATAGGATTGCCATCTCCTACTCAGGCTGGAGATCATCTCTTAATAATCATTTGACGGTGCTTGATGAGTCCTCAATCTAACTCATTAGATATTCAACTAAGCACCAGCCTCTATGATTCAATAATTGAATCAACAGCTGTATGATCATTAAGATGGCCATGGTACATAACCCTAATTGTACTAAGGGACCTATTATGCACACTATGTATTCTTTATTTCAGATTAAGGAGTGAATTGCAATAACATTTATTGCATAATGGCTCGCCGTGGGCTCGCATGTCCAACAGGGGAACCTGCGGGAGATGAACAGGAAAGGGTGGAACTGACCATGGCAAGTTTTGCAAATAAGAATGAACTTTAAGGGTATTTCTGTCTTTTTAATGAAAACCGTCAAATATAACGGATATTTTAAATGGAACATAACCTAGGGTCATGTCATGTAAGAGTTAAGCAATACTCAAGGTTTCTCATGTAATTTGCGATTATGCAGGGTTATGAATGTTATTGCAAAATTACTCAGGGTTATGGGTGTAATTATCCCTTTATTTAATCTCTTTCAATTTTTTGTCCAACATGAAACTTGTAGATCTCCTTGAGATCTACAATTTTCATGTTTTGACTTTTTCCTTATTCCTTTTATATTCCTTTTCGAATTTCTTCTTATTTTTCCTTTTTGAATAATTGTCATTAGGCCACGTGGTGCTTTAAGGAGCCGCCACGCGACCCCTTCTCCATATGTCACCCGGCCTCCACCACAGTCGTCCATCTCTCTCTGCTGGGCATTATCTGTGTTGCTCCTTCCGCTCGCTCCACAACCCTTGGATCTCCCCCTCTGATGGAATCCCAGCCCTTCCTTCCTGCCTTGACCTCTCTCGTTGGATGCCTTATCATCCACGTCACCCGTTATTTCCCCACCACTGGATCACCCTCAGCCTCATCTTGGTTGTCCCATAGCACTCTCTCTCCACCGGTGGATCAGATTCGATGATCAGATCGAAAGACCGCTCACTCGCGCCCCTATCCTGACCATTAGATCACACGATCCAACGGTCTATCCACCATCTTCCACCTCCCATGTAACTCCTCTCTCCAAATTTTTGTGTTGTTTATTTAATTTTTTTAACTTTTTGTCCAACATGAAACTTGTAGATCTCCTCGAGATCTACAATTTTCATGTTTTGACTTTTTCCTTATTTCTTTTCGAATTTCTTCTTATTTTTCCTTTTTGAATAATTGTCATTGGGCCACGTGGCGCTGTAAGGAACCGCCACATGACCCCTTCTCCTTGCGACACCCGACCTCCACCAGAGACGTCCATCTCTCTTTGTTAGGCCTCATATATGCTGCTCCTTCCCTCTCGCTCCACAACCCTTGGATCTCCCCCTCTGATGGAATCCCAACCCTTCCTTCCCGCCTTAACCTCTCACGTTGGATGGCTTAGCATCCAACGGTTCTGCTCCCTCTACGTCACCCGTAATTTCCCCATCATAGGATCACCCCCGGCCTCATCTTGATCGTCCCCTGGCGCTCTCTCTCCAGCGTTAGATCAGATCCGATGATCTGATCTAGACCGCTCACTCGTGCCCCTCTCCTGACCATTGGATCACACGATCCAACGGTCTATCCACCATCTTCCACCTCCCGTGTACCTCCTCTCTCCCACGTAACACATGCTGCACCTCTCACCCCCTTCTAATTTTAGCACCATCATTCCTCCACCTCTCCACTACCTAAATTCCCGTCCTCATACCCCTAACTGCGCCAACCTTCGCGCAACCATGAATCACGACCTCATCAGCTCCAAGCTGCAGTTGCAAACTCACCCCACGACACTCGTAACGCCCGGAGCTCCACCCCACAAAACCACATTCTCCACCGTCCTTTGACGTGATCCACCAATCAACGGAGCTCTGCCTAGCGCTTCTTCCCCTCCTCGTGACAGGATGAGGTGGAATTGAAGGGCCACAATGGTCGTCGCCTCCCTGGTGTGATCCATGACCAGGCGACCATGCTACGGTGCCTTAGGCGTCCGTTTGAGCTCTATGGCATGGCTGACCAGATAGAGCGATGACCTGAGGCTCAATCAAATCCTCATCCCAAGCACATCCTCCGCCATACTTCTTCTTCGATCCTCCAGGTATTTCTTTTGCTTTTTGTTTTTGTTTTCTTCGAATTTATTCGCACCACACCTTTCACTTTACTCTGATACGATCACACCATCACCTCCATCGGTCATCCCTCTCCTTCACGAGAGGTCCCTTCCTCTGCTACCTCATCCACTCCAGGCACCTTCCTCCGCCAGAGGCGGAGGGGAAACTGCTCTAGGCACCATCTTTTATGCCCACTAGCCCGCCACTCGCTCAACACGCTTCGGCTATATCTCCCACTAACTTTTTGCAGGTCAAATCTTCAATAATCGTAGCTCACCTCGTTGCTCCGATCTAGAGCTCCTGCACCGACGTCTGAGCACCGCCTCACCTTTCTAGCTATCGCAAACTCTTCCTCGATCCAGCCAGACCTTCGCCCGCCTCCACCGATCCTTCCCCGACCTTCAACGTTGAGCACTGGAGGGGTCGCCGGAGACCCACCTTCTCCGACGCTTCAATGGAGACGACCGCGGAGGGCAAGAGTCCACATGTCCTCAGATTGCTTTGATTGGACGGTCATGCTCTACTCAAGCCACGATACCAGACTTGGGGGCTTAGTGTACCCGAAGCAGCGACGAAGTGTGGAGACTACGCCACGTGGCCTCCAAACCTGCAACCAATCCGAACCTCGCCCCAAGCCAGGCCCGCATGCGTGTAGAACGCGTGCAGGATGGGTAAATTACATGCAAGCCCCCAAAGCTTCTAAAAATTACAAAATAGTCCTTCATAGGTGTGTGTGCCTCACGTGTTGTGCCTGGTAAAATTGCACAGAGGCCCCGTCGGCTTTTTGGTATTACAAATGTGCCCCTGCAAAGGACCAAATTGTAATATTTATCTTTTTATTCTTCATGTTTTCTTGGTATTTATGCCATTGCACTCTTTGTTTAATATCTTGAGCATATGATCTAGATTTCAATTGATTTCAATTTCATTATTTTGTTAATTTGATGCTCTACATGATGGCATGCTCTATTACTTGTTTTGATACCTAATCCAGTATACTAAATGTTAGATAATTAAGGTGTCAAGCGATTAACATTTTATTACCATTTGCCTATTAATTGCTTAAATTTGATGCATAAATTAACAGTGAAATTGGTCTAACTTCTTGCCCATGATTTTAATTATTTAAGGGCATATTTTTTCATGCTTGTTTATTCCCAGGCATATTTGTGCTTGCGTCATCATATATCATTGCATCTTGCTTCATCTTTAATTATTAAAAGTCCAAACAAAAATTGCACTTGTCTCCTCATGCATTACATCGCATTTCTTTCATTTTGTATTACATTTATTCTGTATAAAATAATTTAAAAAATGCATTCTCATTCTATGTGTTTCATGGTCTTGCATCATATCTCTGCATATTATTCATTGCATCCCTATCATTCAATGCATATTGTGTGTGCATGTTTTGTTGAGTACATTTTAAGTCTGCATGAGAAGACCTAGATCAGAGTATGTAATCACTCAAATTTAATCATTAATCTCCAATTAATGGATGAGGACGCTTGTGTCTCAGTGTTCGACCTTGGTACAATTATCAAGTTATAAATAATCCATATATTCAAAAGTGTGGTACTCTGCATAGATCCGAATTCACCTCATAAGTTACTTGATAAAAATGATATAATAAGTAGACAATTTTGCGGTTTATCAGATGGCGTCATTGCTGAGGACACGGTCCATCCTTGTTTATTTTTTAGATTTAAATGTATTATTTTGAGTTGATTATTTTCAAAAATTTAGGTCTCCTTGTTGTGTTTGTTTTTGCATCATTTTTATTGATTAAATTTCTTGATATACTTCTGATATTTTTCATTTGTGGCGGGTCCGTGGAGATGGAGGACGCTCAAACGATATAGAGGCATGGAGTTGGGAGCTCCCACTGCGAGGAGTCGCAGAAGAAATTCAGAAGAAATCAAGGAATTAAATTAGCACTTTGTTCATGCATTTGTTTTGTAAATCATTCTAATAATTGCATTTCCAGTGGTCCTCATTCGAGGGCTCGCGTGTGCATGGACATATGCATATGTTGTGTGGAGCATGTTTCACCCCAGTCCGGATGGGGCTTCACTTGAGTGTTCGAACCTAGGGTTAGGCACGTAGCTCTCCAAGCTTCCCTTTCAAATATCATGTGTTTGATTCCTAGGTTAGGACACACCAAACCAATAAGATTCGAGGAGATTCACTTCATCTCCTTGACTCATTGAGACACACGTAAACATCGATCCATCTAGCCAAACTTAAATCCAATTCTTCTCGCTAATAGTATCATGTTTAGGGTGCGATTTCCTTGCTAGCATGCATATAGAGTAAAAATTTCAATACAGTCTTGCATGTGCATGGAGAATGCTAGAGGCATTGTAAGTCTTCTCTCAAGCATGCATCATGGATTTCGTGAATGCATCGATTTTTCTCGATCTTCCTCTTGATTTATCACTTAGGAAGCTAAAGGAAATTGGGAATGGTCACTTAGATGATGAATATTTGATCCTTGCTCATATTAATACAGTGATAACCTAAGCATTAAATTGGGACAATAATGCAAGTTGACAAAAATATGTGGAATAAAATGGACCTTGGATTATGGGAGAGCAATACCCACATTGTACGCAGCTCATGATTGAATGTTGAGAGGTGAGGATGTATTCCTAGGATAGTGCCCAAAACCTGACTTTAAAATCCTACGTAATGGACTCGAAATTTTGATGTTCACTAACTAAAACAGACAAGATATATTTGGCCGAATCTTTACGGTCCTCATGTGTGAGGTGGTGAAATCATGGGTATAATTGCTTGCTTGGTTGAGCCAGAATGTGTTCTTCACCCAACCCTCCCGTAACCCTAGTTGCTCCACCCCCATCTCTGCAGGTTCCATTATCTTTATAAATCCACTCCCCTCTGACCCTAACTAATACATGGTTCCCCATCCTTAAATCTTTATCCAGATTTAGGCTACTCTTCAGCCTAAGTATAGGGAGAACTTGTACATTCTCTAAGTATTCATCGCAGGTCCCTCCATCCTTATTGCATACTCTCTACTTAGGCTATTCTCAGCCTAAGTATAGGAGGACCCGAGTCAAGTATATTCTTCTCTCTTCTTGTTCTCCTTATACTCGGGTTATTCTAACCTAAGAGGGGAGCATCTGAGTCAGTTCTGCTATATCACCTTGTAACTTAACTTGAGCTAAGGCTTCATATCTCTGTGCTATGAGGACATAGTAAAAGTTAAGTATATGGAGGTATACCGTATATATTGTATATATACTTTAGCCATAGTTCATATTTTGAAAATTTTGAAACTTTTTGGGGCTAGGGTATAAGTATTTTTGAACTGATTTTCGTAAAAATATTTGTAAATGCTTTGAAAGATTTGATAACTGTGTGGCACTGTTTTGAAAAATATTTGGCAATGACTTGAAAGGGATTTGACTCGTTTTGAAAATCGTTTGAAAAATGCTTTGAAAATCTGTATATATATATATATATATATTATGTGACATGGTTTGAAAAATATTTTCAAAAAACTTTTCAAAAATAAGGGACTAACTGACTTGTTTTTGTAAATAGAAACTAACCTTACTCAAAAATTCCATAAAAATCTAAAAATAAAAATAGTAGCGATTCTGACTACTAAGCTTAAAAATGAGTAGCTACTTCTCAGTGAGGAAACTACAGTCTCCCTTAGCAAAGTGGATGGTTAAAAGACAATGCGAACGGCACCGTCATGAAATAATACGGGTAGCCACTTAATGGTTCGTACTTACACACATACTAACTGGAAGTGGATGTAACTATTCATATGAGCTTGGGCTAGTCATTATTTCTCTGACGATTAAAAAGTTCCCATAAAAATTGCAAAATTAAAAAATACTAACTTTAAAGTTGGTGTATTCTTGACACATTCACTACCACTCAAGGCTTTAATGATTCGAGCACACTTGATTTTTGAGATCTTGAGAGTCTGAGTTAACCAACCTTACTCATTAGGGTTTGAGACTAAATAATCCATACTTACCTAGTTAGAAAGATATGAACGATATATTTCACTCTCAATCTCTACCTTCTAAGAATATGATCAGCACATCACTTTCACAACTGCATGAATGATGAGATGAGTTGAGGTTTCAATTGAAGGATTGTGACTGGAGATTTGACTCTGGACCAGATTTAATGATACTCGAGGACGGGATAATATCGACGGGATAAAGTCAATGAAGGCTTCAAGAAACCTGAGTGTCAGCAAACCCTAGTCAGTATGCGAATAGGTTCACATGTTCTTTTAACATTGACCTATGTGCTAGGGTGTGATGAAACATAATAAACTTCTTGATCTGTGTGCGTCAACTTGGTGAAAGAAGTGGTGCTAGCCTACAAAAAGAAAAGAAAAAGAAATGTGAATAAAAAGGGCTCTCAAATACAAAGTCAATTTCAAAGAGCTTCCACCAAGGTGAGCCTCCCAACCATTTTAAAGTGTCCACTTGGACCAAAGCTATTAGGAGAAGGAGTCGGGCTAGCACCCAAAAAGGGCTTTGCATCGTATAGTGATACAATTCTATGTGTCGAAGGTATCTTAGATACTCAAAAGAGACGCACCCTGGTGTACTCCTAGGAAAACAAGTACAGACGACTCCGAGCTCTCTCGACGGACATATTGGTGAACAAACCAAAAACATATATATGTTGAATAATAAGGCACTCAAGGGATCCATGTTCCATTGTGAGGGAGAGAAGAAAATACACAAACCTATGCCATCCATCTTCTGGCATTCCATCTACATCAAGTCTGACAAACTAATTTGACGACAGATTGAACGCAAGAATTGATTTATTCCCTAGTATTGAGGATTAGGTCTAGAGGAGAGTCTCCTGGACGGGGACCTTCGGTGACATCTCGACTCGAATCTCATGATTGTAGTACACTAAATGTCATATCCTTATATTATATGTACAAATAGATAGTCTGATAATTAGAGAAGTTTGATTCCTTTTGACTAGAGCATGGTTGAGCCAAGAATTTTAGGATCGCTCAAATTAAGGGTCTTTGATGAATTGAGCCTTGAAAATTCACATGCACTGTCAGGAATTAATCCGACTCCTTCATTCTTTAGATGCTCGAGGACGAGCGTAGTTTAAGAATAGGGGGATGATGAGTCTATGATTAATCATATTATATATTAATTATTATCCTCCTTGATTAAACAATTCAATAAAAATCTTCATTAATTCCGTTTCATTAAAAATTGACCCTTTTCTTGTAAATATCCCTAATTATTGTATTAAACTAATCCTTTTTATTTTCTTTATTTTTACTATTTTATTTCCTATAAAATTATAAAAAAATAGATTAAATATTGTAGATATTTATTTAGATTTTAAAAAGAAATTAAAAGATAAAAAATCGCAAAACAATTAAATTGTAATGTTTTTATTTATTAAAAATAATCTCTAAATTTTTTGTTGTTTGTTTAGTCTCTTTTGGCTTATTGTCCGACATGAAACTTGTAGATCTCCTCGAGATCTACAACTTTCATCTTTTGACGTTTTTCTAGTTCCTTTTCCTTTAATTTCTTTTCGAATTTCTTCTTAATTTTCCTTTTGGCGGTGTAAGGAGCCACCACACGACCTCTTCTCCTTGCGCCACCCGACCTCCACCAGAGATGTCCATCTCTCTCTGTAGAGCCTCATATGTGATGCTCCTTCCCGCTCGCTCCACAACCCTTGGATCTCCCCCTCTAATGGAATCCCAACCCTTCCTTCCCGCCTTAACCTCTCACGTTGGATGGCTTAGCATCCAACAGTTATGCTCCCTACATGTCACTCGTTATTTCCCCATCATAGGATCAACCCCAGCCTCATCTTGGTCGTCCCCTAGCGCTCTCTCTCCACCGTTGGATCAGATCCAATGATCTGATCTAGACCGCTCACTCGCGCCCCTCTTCTGACCGTTGGATCGCACGATCCAACAGTCTATCCACCATCTTCCACCTCTTGTGTACCTCCTCTCTCCTACGTAATGCATGCTGCACCTCTCGTCCCTTTCCATTTCTAGCACCATCATTCCTCCACCTCTCCACTACCTAAATTCCCATCCTCGTACCCCTAACTGCCCCGACCTTCGCGCAGCCATCAAAGCCATGAATCACGACCTCATCCGCTCCAGGACGCCGTTGTAAACTCACCCCATGACACTCGTAACGCCCGAAGCTCCACCCTACAAAACCACATCCTCCACCGTCCTTTGACGTGATCCACCAATCAGCAGAGTTCTGTCTAGCCCTTCTTCCCCTCCTCGTGACAGGACGAGGTAGAATTGAAGGGCCACAATGTTCGTCGCCTCCCCAGTGTGATCCATGGCTGGGCGGCCATGCTACGAGGCGTCCGTTTGAGCTCTTTGGCACGGCTGGCCAGATAGAGCGACGACTCGAGGCTTTATCAGAGCCTCAGCCCAAGCTCTTCCTCCACTATTCTTCTTCTTCTTCGATCCTTCAGGTATTTCTTTGGCTTTTTATGTGTATTTTCTTTGAATTTATTCGTACTACACCTTCCACTTCACTGTGATTCAATCACACCATCACCTCCACCGGCCATCCCTCTCCTTCGCAGGAGGTCCCTTCCACCCTCTACCTTCCTCTGCTACCTAATCCACAATAGGCGCATTCCTCCGCCGAAGGCAGAGGGGGAACTGCTCCGGGTGCCACCTTTTGCGCTCCACTAACCCGCCACTCACTCATCACGCTTCGACTATATCTCCCACTAACTTTTTGCAAGCCAAATCTTCAATGATTGGAGCTAACATAGTTGCTCCGATGTAGATCTCCTGCACCGACGTCTGAGCACCACCTCGCCTTTTTAGCTATCGTGGGCTCTTCCTCAATCTAGCCAAACCATCGCCCGCCTCCTCCGATCCTTCCCCGACCTTCAGCGCTCGAGGACACTGGTGGAGCTCCGAAGGGGTCGCTGGAGACCCGCCTTCTCTGACGCTTCAATGAAGCCGACAACGGAGGGCAAGACTCTAGATATCGTTCGATTGCTTTGATTGGACATTCCTACTCTGCTCCAGCCTCGGTATCAGACCTAGGGGCTCGGTGGACCTGAAGCAGCGACGAAGCGTGGAGGCCACGCCACGTGGCCTCCAAACCTGCAATCGATCCGAACCTCGCCCCAAGCCCGGCCCACATGCGTGCAAAACACGTGTGGGCTAGGTAAATTACATGCAAGCCCCAAAGCTTCCAAGAATTACAAAATAGACCTTCCCAGGCGTGTGTGCCTCTTGCCACGCTTGGGAAAATTACACAGAGGCCCCATCAGCTTTTCGATATTACAAATGTGCCCTTGCAAAGGACCAAATTGCAATATTTATCTTTTATTCTTCATATTGTCTTTGCATCTATGGCTTGCACTTTTTATCTAATATCTTGAGCATATGATCTCCATTTCAGTTGCTTTCAATTTCAATATTTTTCTAATTTGATGCTCTACATGATGAGATGCTCTATTACTCGTTTTGACACCTAATCCAGTATGCTAAATGTTAGATAATTAAGGTGTCAAGTGATCATCATTTTATTACCATTTGCCTATTATTGTTTAAATTTGATGCATAAATTAACAGCGAAATTGGTCTAACTTCTTGCTCATTATTTTGATCATTTAAGGGCATATTTTTGCATGCTTGTTTATTCCCATGCATATTTGTGCTTGCATCATCATAAATCCAATGATCTTGCATCATCTTTAATTGCTAAAAATCCAAACAAAAACTGCACTTGTCTCCTTATGCATTACATCACATTTCTTGCATTTTGTATTACATTTATTCTGCAAAAAATAATTTTAAAAATACATTCTCATTCTGTGTGTTTCATGGTCTTGCATCATATCTCTGCATATTATTCATTCATCCCTATCATTTTATGCATATTGTGTGCACATGTTTTGCTGAGTACATTTTAAATATGCATGAGAAGACCTAGATCAGAGAATGTAATCACTCAAATTTAATCATTAATGTCCAATTAATAGACGAGGAGGCTTGTGTCCATGTATTCGACCTTAGTACGCTTACCAAGTTATAAATACTCCACATATTCAAAAGTGTGGTACTTTACATAGATCCAAAATCGCCTCCAATGCTACTTGATAAAAAACGACATAATAAGTAGGTGATTTGGCGGTTCACCAATGACCGAATAGAATAAGTTTGACCGATTGTTCGATCGATTAATGAAAATTAATATTTTAGTGTTACTAATACTGTTTTTTTATTCTATTCTTTGAAGTAAAGTAAAAGTTAGATGTGTATAGCTTATTTGTAATTCAATAGGTGTTTTTGTCTTATTAACTAATGACCATACATGTATAAATATATATTTGATTATATAAATTAGACATAGATTTCATATTTATAATACATTATACATAACTTTTCTGATCACCCACTCGAATATCATTTATTCTTTACATAGTGACTCTTCCAACCAAATACTAACCTTTGTAACACGTGGAGTTACCATGAATTCCAATACATGTGCTCTCACAACAAAGGAGCCTCATCAACCTCGTGTAGCAACCACGACAAAAGTAGTATCAATACCTTGTGTAGTGCACACAACAATCTGATTGAGACAACTATAAGCAATACTAATATAAGGGATCATAGTATTGGTGAGCAATTGCTTCTTTACAAAATCATAAAAAGGATCATGTACAACGGAAGGGTTCAATAGGGGAGGATGAGGAGCTCGAAGAGGGAGAGGCTGTAGAGAAGAGAGCACCTCCGTTCGGAGGGGGTTCGCTGAGAAAAGCGCCCGGCCAGAGAGGAATGAGGCCGAGCGAGCCGAAGCCTATTTTCTTTTTTCAAGACGTCCCATTATATATTAGAGGGGAGTGAAATCAGAGTCGCCCCCCGTCTCTTGGTCCGAGTGGGGATAGCATTTTTTTCTGCATGTCTATGGAGTTTTGAAAAATCCAAACATCTCAGAGATAGATATAGAGGTAGAGGAATTTGTCAAACGAACCGTACTCCTTCATATACGTCAGGAGTCCATTGATGAAAAGGGACTAGGGCAGGGAAGAGACCATCTCCGTTGGGAGGTGAATAAGGGGCTCTGGTCTTGGATGAGAGATACCAAATATGAAGAGAGAGGTCCATCGAGGGCTACCATGGAAGGAGAAGAGAGGAAGAGGATGGGTGGTTGATTGTCTCTTACCACAAAAGGGGCAAACGATGCTATCACTGCATGATCTGTGGCCATCAAGCACCTGGTTGTGCACTTGCTCCTCATTGCTTTTCATGTGAAGTGACCGGTCATCGTCAAGTTGCTTGTCATCAAAAGGTTATGGCATCACACTATTCCTTGACAGAGGATGGTTTGAAGCCCAGAAAAAGGTACAAGTCGTATGGAGCATCAGTTACGGAGGGTTTATTTGAAGGAAAGAGTGATACAGACTCCTGTGAAGTAAAAGATTCGTTTCTCATTGGCTACAAACACTTGGGAATTCTGGAAATTAACATGATTCATGAGCAGGTTCAAGCTCTATTGGGAGCTTATTTTACGAGAGACATCGTCACTCTAGATGGAAACCACTGTTGCGCGAGCGGATTGTGGAAGTCAAAGACTTTGCTTCTCGTATGTGGAGGCTCAAGGTATGAATTGTCTTGGTGTCATCCCTGCTTCGTGGATGGTGAAGGAGGGAGTAGATTCGTGCAGATGGCCCGCATCTCTGGCATATCATTCATATCTCATTCTATTGAGGTCCTCGGTCATCCTTGAGAAGGCTGGGTAAGGTGACGAAGATATTGTCTGACAGTCGTCGGCTTGGTTCCGATCCTAAGGCGACAATCGTGATTACTGAAGGTGGGATTCCCAACCACTTTGATTGCACTCACTCTTTTCGAGTGGGTCGTGCCTCGTTCACCTGGTGGTTGAGGCTTTAGTGCCGTCGCCGTCGCCACTGGCGGTCTGTTTCACCAACCCCTCGCATGCTTCGCCACCCCCACGTGGGCATTCAATACAAACAATCCAAGTCAATTCGAATCAACATATTTTGGAAAGATTTCAAAAAGAACCGATTTCGGTGGAGCTAGCGATTATGGAAGTAAATGCAATTGACTTAATTGTTCCTTAGGGTGGTGAGTCGCATCGCCTTCCTATTCTGGAGGGACCCTTCCGCTTCACCTTCCGTTGTCCTTTCCGAGATTCTTTCAAATCGCGGGAGGATCCGAAGCACTTATTTGTAGGGCAAGGCCCTTAATGTCGGTTTCGGTCACCGTTTTGTAACTGGCCGAAACAAAATTTTGATCGAACTTCAATTAATATTCGATCGAAATTCGATCATTTTTTTTACTAGGGTCCCCGATATTTCGGTCATTTCAACCATTTCGATAACCTGTCGAATCCAAAATTCGGCCCAATTCCGCCGAAATTTGAGGCCATGTTGTAGGGTTACTCCCGAAGCAACAACACCTTTAGATCTGTAACATCCGAATCCGCCCAAACCCGAACTCGTCCGATTTTGGGTCCAATGAACCCAATAACGTTGTCGGTCAATACTAAACAACCTAAAACGATCAATTGATCGAGAATCAAAAGTTGTTCGGACGAAATCGACCAAAAATCGGTCGCTTCGTAACGCGCGCCGTGAAAAGCCGCGACGCAAATTCGGGAACCGCAAAACGAACCGAGACCACCATTAGATCCGATTCGACGATACAAGACCAACGGAATCGACCGTTCGTTAATCGGACGTCGTTTGGTATTTTTAAATCACAAAATTTAATCTTAAACAAAAACCGTATCTCGGAAAATTTCGGGTATCCAAACCCGACCGGAAGTATATCAATATTATACTCATATTGATCGTCATTTAGAGACGATCAAAATAAGACATTTCGCATCGAAATCTGAGACTCGAGGCGCGTTTACGGACAACTTTAAAATAGGAGAGAAAAATATAAAAAAAAAATAATAATAATTTTTCTTACCGTACAGGGTACAGGCTACAGTATCCAGCAACTTCCACTAAGCTATCCTCCTTATTCCACTTGTCATTGTAAGAGGTCACCTCCTTGGTGATATAAACAACAATTCCCATCTAATTGTACCATCTGATTTCCTTTAAACTTTCCAGCCGAGAGTTTCTTTCTTCCCTATCTACTTCTTCGGCTCTTATTTCAGCAACTATCAGGTTTTGCCACTTCAGCCATTGATGCTCCTGCAACTATATTTCTCTTGCTGGAGTTTTCCTGGGACCCTTAAGCTGGAATGCCTCCTTTTTCTGCTATAAAAGCCACTGGTCAGCACTTGTAGTTGTTATACGATACAATTTGAAGCCAATCTTGATCTCAAATTTTGGGGCAATTGAAAGTAAAATCCTCTCCCTTTCCTCTTTCTTTCACCATCTCTATTTCATTCCAATGAAAAGGGGACTTTTCCCCTCTCTTCAATTTCTCCTGTGACAGCCCCTTCCAGCCGTGGTGCTAATTCTTAAAGCAACAGAAAGTTGCTGCTCTCATCCGCAAGTATTGTGGCTTCCAAATCCAGCAATTAATCAAATTGTTGCATGCAAGATATCCACTGATTTGAAGTAATAAATAGGTACAATCCCTAGCCATTCCAATTGCTGCCATGCATGTATGATCTAAATCCTCTTTTGTTGTTCCCCATATACCTTTTTAAATATTATCATCCCACAAGTCTTCAAAGAAGTTTCTTTGTATTCCAATAATCTCAAACTTTTGAGGGTGGAAATCATATGACATCCGTAAAAAGGATTGGCTCAATTTACCTTTTTCAATATTGAAGAACATATACATTACTTGCATTTATGGAAGAGGGCTGCAGTTTTACCTATTATTTTCTTATTTCCTTGCACATTTCTATTGATCTGTCTTCCATGATAGATTATGCTATTTTACTCATGTCATACTTTTATCATCAATACCTATGAGGTATGCCATATCTGTAACAGTAATAACAACAGGAAAAAAATATTTATGTATTAGAACACGTTTTCAACATGAAGGCTTTCAAATTCCCGTTAAACAACATCATCATGTACATCTGTATATACCCTATATATTGCAAAATGGCTCAATTAACACCTAAGAGAAATTTCTGCTCATATGTCAATCTTAATTTAAATATATATATATATATGGGATAGAGCATTGTAATACCTTATCAGATGTAGGTTGGACAGATTTCCGCAATGACTTCCGTTAGCTAGTTAAGCACGGACATAGATTAAACTTAAATGACATATGGATAAAGCGACGAGAGTTCTGTTATCGTTAATTCTTTTCCTTTTCAATAAATTTTTTTGTAATCATTTGGAGTTTGTTGAAGGAATCTCTATCATTAGATACTGAAAGTTTATATTTAGTATGACTACGGTCCTTAACAATATCACATGATCAGTTGTAATAACTATTTCCAGGATCAGATTATTAGCTTACCATAGATTATTGGAGATTAGAAAGATTATTACATCTTTGACCATTAAGTTCTGTTGTGAATAGGAAGAATAAAAGGTTGAGAGTTGAGACTTATAGAAAAAGGTGTCAGGTGCCTATATGAGTCACACAACTTTACGGACAGGTCATTAGAATGTGAAAGCATAATTCTTTGATGCTAAGAAAATTGTTCTTGAAAGGAAAAGAAAAAAATAGTGGAGTGTTCTGAGTGCCTGTTGAACAATGGTGTTATTATCTCATATCTTTAATTTCAAAAAGGAATGTAGTTGCCTCTGCTTGTTTACAGAAAGGTAAAAATTTGTATTAGTACATGCTTATGTTTTCAGGAACTGTGTAAATCCATGAAGCCTTTAATCAGCCTCTTGTATCCCGATAGATATTAGATGTCAAACAGAATAGGATATGCTAATTTAATGTTCGTAGTTTGAATGGGATCAGAAGCAGTTGATAGAAGCTTCTAACCAATGACAACCATCTATGACGAGCATTGGTTTGGAAATATATCATGAATAACATCGTCATCTTTGGAGATATCATAAGGTCTTTCAGCCTAATAGAGACCATATTAGCTTTTGGCATACACATCTCTTATCTAGTTAATATATAAAACATGTATCCTCATCGGAATAAAAATGCAACAAAGAATATAGAGAGCATATGATTCGCCTGGATAATTAGGCTCAGATTTGGTATGATCTAATCAATCAGACTTGGAAGATTATCATATACGATAAGAAATATGAGTGTATAAACAATTGACCTAAGTATTGGAAAAAAAAGAGATGAGTTGTCAAGCAAGTAATAATGATCGTGAATCAGTAATGACTTATAATTTAGTGTGCCGGTCATGGTGACCTTTGCACCTGACTGTGCGAGGGCGCGGTGACCCTCAACTGGACGGAGGAAAGGAAGCCCAGTTAGGGCAGCGGCCGCCAAGTGTGCGGGTCTAGGATCCCAGTCCTCTTTCGGTTTTTACGCGAGCTCGTAGTGTTTTTACGCCTCGTTGGGATCCCGACTTTAGACCATTCCGCTGACCCTTTGTTTTAGGATACCCAGGTGGGGGATCCTTGGTTTTCAGTTTTACGTACGAGCTCGGTTGCCCGTTACCGGTCGGGCTGTTTTTCTAGAGTGACTTTTCCGGGAAGTCCCTCTCACCCGTCTCAGTGGCGTAGTTGGGGAGTAGACCTATCCCTCTATTGGACCGTCCTTCCAACTAGAGGGCGAGACGGAAGAGCCATTTGTAGGCTTCTTCACCGCTTGAGTTTTCTTTCGCCAACAGACTTGGCGATTCTACATCCAGATCATCCATATCTAAATCTAAGTCACCTAAGATCGCATCTGAGACAGTTGAAGTTGAAATTGGAGAGTCACAATCAAAAGTTATGTTGATAGAAAATGATTATCCATTAGATTCAAGATTTAAGTCAATCTAAATTTCATCTTCCCCATCGTCGAAATCCACCGTGGTGATATCTAGTCTGTATGATAATATAGATACATATACACACACACACACACAAACCCTTATACAAATATGAATTTGTAATTACAAAATAAATATGTGATATATGAAAAGTGTTGGAATAATGGACACTTATGGGGAATACAAACAACATGGAAAACCTTTTTACTTACGCAAGTAGATGTAAATTATACTTGTTCCACCTTTCTACTTGCTCTCTTTTGCACATTAAATTACTTGTTATTTATTTTAAACTACGGGTTTGTATTCACGTTTGTGACTCCTCTTCTTCCTTGCACGCATGGCAGGAAAGGAGTCTTCTTTTTAGTAGCTATACATGGGTCCAAGAGACAAGGTATATATTAGATGGTATGTTATTCTTTTTGTCTCAGTTTTTGTTCGGTTGTTAATGTTATATGCTTCTTTTCTCTTCAGTCAGATTTTGGGATATACTGTATATACTTTCAGACATTGTACAGGTTGAAAATGAAATGAAAGTTAATGAAATAAATTCTTGGTGACATTTATCTTTATTATCTTGTGGTTGTGAATGTGAATGTCGAATGTCACTTGCAAATATATTCATTGCAAAAAAATTTCCCGGACTTTCAGTTACTTAATGCAATATTAATGAATGTGGAAATGTGAATGTGTCGTAATTCGTAAACGGGCACCCGGATCCTGAGGGGTTTACATTTTTGGGGCAATTGAAAGTAAAATCCTCTCCCTTTCCTCTTTCTTTCACCATCTCTATTTCATTCCAATGAAAAGGGGACTTTTCCCCTCTCTTCAATTTCTCCTGTGACAGCCCCTTCCAGCCGTGGTGCTAATTCTTAAAGCAACAGAAAGTTGCTGCTCTCATCCGCAAGTATTGTGGCTTCCAAATCCAGCAATTAATCAAATTGTTGCATGCAAGATATCCACTGATTTGAAGTAATAAATAGGTACAATCCCTAGCCATTCCAATTGCTGCCATGCATGTATGATCTAAATCCTCTTTTGTTGTTCCCCATATACCTTTTTAAATATTATCATCCCACAAGTCTTCAAAGAAGTTTCTTTGTATTCCAATAATCTCAAACTTTTGAGGGTGGAAATCATATGACATCCGTAAAAAGGATTGGCTCAATTTACCTTTTTCAATATTGAAGAACATATACATTACTTGCATTTATGGAAGAGGGCTGCAGTTTTACCTATTATTTTCTTATTTCCTTGCACATTTCTATTGATCTGTCTTCCATGATAGATTATGCTATTTTACTCATGTCATACTTTTATCATCAATACCTATGAGGTATGCCATATCTGTAACAGTAATAACAACAGGAAAAAAATATTTATGTATTAGAACACGTTTTCAACATGAAGGCTTTCAAATTCCCGTTAAACAACATCATCATGTACAACATCATCATGTACATCAGTATATACCCTATATATTGCAAAATGGCTCAATTAACACCTAAGAGAAATTTCTGCTCATATGTCAATCTTAATTTAAATATATATATATATATATATATATGGGATAGAGCATTGTAACACCTTATCAGATGTAGGTTGGACAGATTTCCGCAATGACTTCCGTTAGCTAGTTAAGCACGGACATAGATTAAACTTAAATGACATATGGATAAAGCGACGAGAGTTCTGTTATCGTTAATTCTTTTCCTTTTCAATAAATTTTTTTGTAATCATTTGGAGTTTGTTGAAGGAATCTCTATCATTAGATACTGAAAGTTTATATTTAGTATGACTACGGTCCTTAACAATATCACATGATCAGTTGTAATAACTATTTCCAGGATCAGATTATTAGCTTACCATAGATTATTGGAGATTAGAAAGATTATTACATCTTTGACCATTAAGTTCTGTTGTGAATAGGAAGAATAAAAGATTGAGAGTTGAGACTTATAGAAAAAGGTGTCAGGTGCCTATATGAGTCACACAACTTTGCGGACAGGTCATTAGAATGTGAAAGCATAATTCTTTGATGCTAAGAAAATTGTTCTTGAAAGGAAAAGAAAAAGATAGTGGAGTGTTCTGAGTGCCTGTTGAACAATGGTGTTATTATCTCATATCTTTAATTTCAAAAAGGAATGTAGTTGCCTCTGCTTGTTTACAGAAAGGTAAAAATTTGTATTAGTACATGCTTATGTTTTCAGGAATTGTGTAAATCCATGAAGCCTTTAATCAGCCTCTTGTATCCCGATAGATATTAGATGTCAAACAGAATAGGATATGCTAATTTAATGTTCGTAGTTTGAATGTGATCAGAAGCAGTTGATAGAAGCTTCTAACCAATGACAACCATCTATGACGAGCATTGGTTTGGAAATATATCATGAATAACATCGTCATCTTTGGAGATATCATAAGGTCTTTCAGCCTAATAGAGACCATATTAGCTTTTGGCATACACATCTCTTATCTAGTTAATATATAAAACATATATCCTCATCGGAATAAAAGTGCAACAAAGAATATAGAGAGCATATGATTCGCCTGGATAATTAGGCTCAGATTTGGTATGATCTAATCAATCAGACTTGGAAGATTATCATATACGATAAGAAGTATGAGTGTATAAACAATTGACCTAAGTATTGGAAAAAAAAGAGATGAATTGTCAAGCAAGTAATAATGATCGTGAATCAGTAATGACTTATAATTTAGTGTGCCGGTCATGGTGACCTTTGCACCTGACTGTGCGAGGGCGCGGTGACCCTCAACTGGGCGGAGGAAAGGAAGCCCAGTTAGGGCAGCGGCCGCCAAGTGCGCGGGTCTAGGATCCCAGTCCTCTTTCGATTTTTACGCGAGCTCGCAGTGTTTTTACGCCTCGTTGGGATCCCGACTTTAGACCATTCCGCTATCCCTTTGTTTTAGGATACCCAGGCGGGGGATCCTTGGTTTTCAGTTTTACGTACGAGCTCGGTTGCCCGTTACCGGTCGGGCTGTTTTTCTAGAGTGACTTTTCCGGGAAGTCCCTCTCACCCGTCTCAGTGGCGTAGTTGGGGAGTAGACCTATCCCTCTATTGGACCGTCCTTCCAACTAGAGGGCGAGACGGAAGAGCCATTTGTAGGCTTCTTCACCGCTTGAGTTTTCTTTCGCCAACAGACTTGGCGATTTTACATCCAGATCATCCATATCGAGATCTAAGTCGCCTAAGATCGCATCTGAGACAGTTGAAGTTGAAATTGGAGAGTCACAATCAAAAGTTATGTTGATAGAAAATGATTATCCATTAGATTCAAGATTTAAGTCAATCTAAATTTCATCTTCCCCATCGTCGAAATCCACCGTGGTGATATCTAGTCTGTATGATAATATAGATACATATATACATATACACACACAAACCCTTATACAAATATGAATTTGTAATTACAAAATAAATATGTGATATATGAAAAGTGTTGGAATAATGGACACTTATGGGGAATACAAACAACATGGAAAACCTTTTTACTTACGCAAGTAGATGTAAATTATACTTGTTCCACCTTTCTACTTGCTCTCTTTTGCACATTAAATTACTTGTTATTTATTTTAAACTACGGGTTTGTATTCACGTTTCTAACTCCTCTTCTTCCTTGCACGCATGGCAAGAAAGGAATCTTCTGTTTAGTAGCTATACATGGTTCCAAGAGACAAGGTATATATTAGACGGTATGTTATTCTTTTTGTCTCAGTTTTTGTTCGGTTGTTAATGTTATATGCTTCTTTTCTCTTCAGTCAGATTTTGGCATATACTGTATATACTTTCAGACATTGTACAGGTTGAAAATGAAATGAAAGTTAATGAAATAAATTCTTGGCGACATTTATCTTTATTATCTTGTGGTTGTGAATGTGAATGTCGAATGTCACTTGCAAATATATTCATTGCGTGAAATTTTCCCGGACTTTCAGTTACTTAATGCAATATTAATGAATGTGGAAATGTGAATGTGTCGTAAACGGGCACCCGGATCCTGAGGGGTTTACATTTTTGGTATCAGAGCCAGGTTTCGATCCTGGGACCTGTGGGTTATGGGCCCACCACGCTTCCGCTGCGCCACTCTGATAAAAATGTAAACCCCTAAGGATCCGGGTGCCCGTTTACGACACATTCACATTTCCACATTCATTAATATTGCATTAAGTAATTGAAAGTCCGGGAAAATTTTTCGCAATGAATATATTTGCAAGTGACATTCGACATTCACATTCACAACCACAAGATAATAAAGATAAATGTCACCAAGAATTTATTTCATTAACTTTCATTTCATTTTCAACCTGTACAATGTCTGAAAGTATATACAGTATATCCCAAAATCTGACTGAAGAGAAAAGAAGCATATAACATTAACAACCGAACAAAAACTGAGACAAAAAGAATAACATACCGTCTAATATATACCTTGTCTCTTGGAACCATGTATAGCTACTAAACAGAAGACTCCTTTCCTGCCATGCGTGCAAGGAAGAACAGGAGTCACAAACGTGAATACAAACCCGTAGTTTAAAATAAATAACAAGTAATTTAATGTGCAAAAGAGAGCAAGTAGAAAGGTGGAACAAGTATAATTTACATCTACTTGCGTAAATAAAAAGGTTTTCCATGTTGTTTGTATTCCCCATAAGTGTCCATTATTCCAACACATTTCATATATCACATATTTATTTTGTAATTACAAATTCATATTTGTATAAGGGTTTGTGTGTGTGTGTATATGTATCTATATTATCATACAGACTAGATATCACCACGGTGGATTTCGACGATGGGGAAGATGAAATTTAGATTGACTTAAATCTTGAATCTAATGGATAATCATTTTCTATCAACATAACTTTTGATTGTGACTCTCCAATTTCAACTTCAACTGTCTCAGATGCGATCTTAGGTGACTTAGATCTAGATATGGATGATCTGGATGTAGAATCGCCAAGTCTGTTGGCGAAAGAAAACTCAAGCGGTGAAGAAGCCTACAAATGACTCTTCCGTCTCGCCCTCTAGTTGGAAGGACGGTCCAATAGAGGGATAGGTCTACTCCCCAACTACGCCACTGAGATGGGTGAGAGGGACTTCCCGGAAAAGTCACTCTAGAAAAACAGCCCGACCGGTAACGGGCAACCGAGCTCGTACGTAAAACTGAAAACCAAGGATCCCCCGCCTGGGTATCCTAAAACAAAGGGTCAGCGGAATGGTCTAAAGTCGGGATCCCAACGAGGCGTAAAAACACTGCGAGCTCGCGTAAAAACCGAAAGAGGACTGGGATCCTAGACCCGCGCACTTGGCGGCCGCTGCCCTAACTGGGCTTCCTTTCCTCCGCCCAGTTGAGGGTCACCGCGCCCTCGCACAGTCAGGTGCAAAGGTCACCATGACCGGCACACTAAATTATAAGTCATTACTGATTCACGATCATTATTACTTGCTTGACAACTCATCTCTTTTTTTTCCAATACTTAGGTCAATTGTTTATACACTCATACTTCTTATCGTATATGATAATCTTTCAAGTCTGATTGATTAGATCATACCAAATCTGAGCCTAATTATCCAGGCGAATCATATGCTCTCTATATTCTTTGTTGCACTTTTATTCCGATGAGGATATATGTTTTATATATTAACTAGATAAGAGATGTGTATGCCAAAAGCTAATATGGTCTCTATTAGGCTGAAAGACCTTATGATATCTCCAAAGATGACGATGTTATTCATGATATATTTCCAAACCAATGCTCGTCATAGATGGTTGTCATTGGTTAGAAGCTTCTATCAACTGCTTCTGATCCCATTCAAACTACGAACATTAAATTAGCATATCATATTCTGTTTGACATCTAATATCTATCGGGATACAAGAGGCTGATTAAAGGCTTCATGGATTTACACAGTTCCTGAAAACATAAGCATGTACTAATACAAATTTTTACCTTTCTGTAAACAAGCAGAGGCAACTACATTCCTTTTTGAAATTAAAGATATGAGATAATAACACCATTGTTCAACAGGCACTCAGAACACTCCACTATCTTTTTCTTTTCCTTTCAAGAACAATTTTCTTAGCATCAAAGAATTATTCTTTCACATTCTAATGACCTGTCCGCAAAGTTGTGTGACTCATATAGGCACCTGACACCTTTTTCTATAAGTCTCAACTCTCAACCTTTTATTCTTCCTATTCACAACAGAACTTAATGGTCAAAGATGTAATAATCTTTCTAATCTCCAATAATCTATGGTAAGCTAATAATCTGATCCTGGAAATAGTTATTACAACTGATCATATGATATTGTTAAGGACCGTAGTCATACTAAATATAAACTTTCAGTATCTAATGATAGAGATTCCTTCAACAAACTCCAAATGATTACAAAAAAATTTATTGAAAAGGAAAAGAATTAACGATAACAGAACTCTCGTCGCTTTATCCATGTCATTTAAGTTTAATCTATGTCCGTGCTTAACTAGCTAACGGAAGTCATTGCGGAAATCTGTCCAACCTACATCTGATAAGGTGTTACAATGCTCTATCCCATATATATATATATATATATTTAAATTAAGATTAACATATGAGCAGAAATTTCTCTTAGGTGTTAATTGAGCCATTTTGCAATATATAGGGTATATACAGATGTACATGATGATATTGTACATGATGATGTTGTTTAACGGGAATTTGAAAGCCTTCATGTTGAAAACGTGTTCTAATACATAAATTTTTTTTCATGTTGTTATTACTGTTACAGATATGGCATACCTCATAGGTATTGATGATAAAAGTATGACATGAGTAAAATAGCATAATCTATCATGGAAGACAGATCAATAGAAATGTGCAAGGAAATAAGAAAATAATAGGTAAAACTGCAGCCCTCTTCCACAAATGCAAGTAATGTATATGTTCTTCAATATTGAAAAAGGTAAATTGAGCCAATCCTTTTTACGGATGTCATATGATTTCCACCCTCAAAAGTTTGAGATTATTGGAATACAAAGAAACTTCTTTGAAGACTTGTGGGATGATAATATTTAAAAAGGTATATGGGGAACAACAAAAGAGGATTTAGATCATACATGCATGGCAGCAATTGGAATGGCTAGGGATTGTACCTATTTATTACTTCAAATCAGTGGATATCTTGCATGCAACAATTTGATTAATTGTTGGATTTGGAAGCCACAATACTTGCGGATGAGAGCAGCAATTTTCTGTTGCTTTAAGAATTAGCACCACGGCTGGAAGGGGCTGTCACAGGAGAAATTGAAGAGAGGGGAAAAGTCCCCTTTTCATTGGAATGAAATAGAGATGGTGAAAGAAAGAGGAAAGGGAGAGGATTTTACTTTCAATTGCCCCAAAATTTGAGATCAAGATTGGCTTCAAATTGTATCGTATAACAACTACAAGTGCTGACCAGTGGCTTTTATAGCAGAAAAAGGAGGCATTCCAGCTTAAGGGTCCCAGGAAAACTCCAGCAAGAGAAATATAGTTGCAGGAGCATCAATGGCTGAAGTGGCAAACCCTGATAGTTGCTGAAATAAGAGCCGAAGAAGTAGATAGGGAAGAAAGAAACTCTCGGCTGGAAAGTTTAAAGGAATCAGATGGTACAATTAGATGGGAATTGTTGTTTATATCACCAAGGAGGTGACCTCTTACAATGACAAGTGGAATAAGGAGGATAGCTTAGTGGAAGTTGCTGGATACTGTAGCCTGTACCCTGTACGGTAAGAAAAATTATTATTATTATTATTTTTATATTTTTCTCTCCTATTTTAAAGTTGTCCGTAAACGCGCCTCGAGTCTCAGATTTCGATGCGAAATGTCTCATTTTGATCGTCTCTAAATGACGATCAATATGAGTATAATATTGATATACTTCCGGTCGGGTTTGGATACCCGAAATTTTCCGAGATACGTTTTTTGTTTAAGATTAAATTTTGTGATCTAAAATATCAAACGTCGTCCGATTAACGAATGGTCGATTCCGTTGGTCTTGTATCGTCAAATCGGATCTAATGGTGGTCTCGGTTCGTTTTGCGGTTCCCGAATTTGCGTCGCGGTTTTTCACGGCGCGCGTTACGAAGCAACCGATTTTTGGTCGATTTCGTCCGAACAACTTTTGATTCTCGATCAATTGATCGTTTTAGGTTGTTTAGTATTGACCGACAACGTTATTGGGTTCATTGGACCCAAAATCGGACGAGTTCGGGTTTGGGCGGATTCGGATGTTACAAATATAAAAACCTCAAAGGGAGTCTCGTCCTCGAGACTCGAGTCAAGGTCATTAGTTGTCTTGAATTTTATATGGACATAAAAACCTCAAAGGATTTTGAACCCATAAAAACCTCAAAGAGAAAACAAGCTATATTTGAACAAATACTTTATTACAACAGCTTGCTTCGGTTATTACCTCAGAAAAGATGCGGGTATCGTGCCCGCATGTCGGCTTCGGTCTCCCACGTCGTCTCTTTGATGCCATTTCGGCGCCACAATACCTTGACCAATGGAATCTCTTTGCTGCGAAGCTTCTCCATAGCACGATCAAGTATCTGGACTGGCTTCTCCTCATAAGTCAGATCTGGCTCCACGTCTAGATTCTCATAACTGATGATGTGCCGTGGGTCATGGACATATTTCCTCAAGTTGGATACGTGGAAGACATCATGGATAGCTGAAAGATGTGGAGGAAGGGCTACTCAGTATGCCACTTTCCTCATTCTAGCAAGGATCTCAAAAGGTCCAACATATCGCGGTGCTAGTTTGCCGCGAACACCAAATCTCCGAATTCCCTTCATGGGAGATATACGGAGAAATACCCAATCTCCTACCTATAATTTATAGGAATGTCGTTAGTATGAGATTAAGTTGAACATATATATGCCATAATTGAATGGTGAAGAGGAAAGAATTGGATTACCTGAAACTCTAAGTCCCTTCTCCGACGATCCGCATAACTCTTCTGGCGGTTCTGTGCCATCAGAAGCCTCTGTCTCACTAGATCAACAGCTCTCGCAGTCTCCAAGATATCTACGGAGTATAAAGCATGATCATCTACCTCACGCCAACTGAGAGGTGTGAGGCATCTCCGCCCGTATAGGACTTCGAATGGCGCCATGCCAATACTGGAGTGATAGCTGTTGTTGTACGTGAATTCCACTAAAGGCAAATGGTCCTTCCAGGACCCTTTCTATTCCAAAGTGCGAGCGCGAAGCAAATCCTCGGGCATCTGAATGGTGCGCTCACTCTACCCATCTGTCTGCGGATGGTATGCAGAACTCATCTTCAGTTCTGTCTGTAGTGCTGACAAGAACTGATGCTAATAATGCGATGTAAATCTCGAATCCTTGTCAAACACCACCTCTCGTGGTATACCATGTAGTCTGATGATATTCTATACATAGAGCTTGGCCAATCTGGATGGAGTGTAAGTCGTGTTGACAAGTATGAAATGGGCTGACTTGGTCAACCTATCAACAACTACCCAAATGGAATCATGACCATCTGGTGTCTTCGGCAAACCTGTGACAAAATTCATACAAATGCTCTCCCACTTCCACTCGAGAATGAGGAGAGACTGCAGTAATCCTGGTGGTCTCCTGTGCTCGGCCTTGACCATCTGACAGATCATGCATCTGCTAACATGTAGCGCCACATCGCGCTTCATTCCATTCCACCAGAAATGTCGACGCAGATCACGGTACATCTTCGTATTGCCTGGATGGATAGATAACCGTGAACTGTGTACCTCATCGAGAATGTCTCTGCGAAGCTGCTCGTCATTGGGTACAACGACTCAGCCTCCCTTCCATAAAATAGACTCCATCACAACAAAGTCATCAGATTCGTCTTTGATGGCGTGCATGTATCTATCTCGGATCCAAGGATCTGTCTTCTGACCCTCTACAATACGATCCCAAAGGCTGATGTATCGAGGAGGCACAGCGGTAGAAATAGATGCACTTTCCTGAGGATGCCAATCGGTCAAAGCGGCAAGCGTATCCCATGTATATAGCCAGTTCGTCGTACCATCAGCATACGCTCTCCTGCTAAGTGCATCAGCCACTACGTTTCCCTTATCGGGATGGTAAGAGATCGTGCAATCATAATCCTTCAGTAGCTCGAGCCATCTACGTTGCCTCATGTTCAGCTCTTTCTGACCAAATATGTACTTCAAGATCTTGTGGTCTGTGAAGATCTCTAAATTCACCCCATACAGATAGTGACGCCAGATCTTCAAGGCGAAGACAACTGCCGCTAACTCCAAGTCATGGGTTGGGTAGTTTCACTCATGCGGCCTCAACTGCCGTGATGCGTAAGCAATCACCTGTCCTCTCTGCATCAACACTGCTCCTAGACCTTCTCTAGATGCATCTGCGTATGCTGCATAATTTGAGTGCCTGAAGGAAGAGCAAGAATAGGTGTTGTAGTCAATCTCTCCTTCAGTATCTGGAAGGCCTGCTCACATGAATTATCCCAAATGAATGGAACTCCCTTCTGCGTCAGTCGTGTCAGAGGGCGAACAATGCGTGAAAATCCGCTGACAAAGCGTCTGTAATAGCCTGCTAATCCGAGGAAACTCCGAATCTGCGTAACTGTCTTGGGCTGCTCCCAAGACATAACTGCATCTATCTTCGCAAGATCAACTGCAATGCATGCTCCAGAAATGATATCCCCGAGAAATGAGACATGGGATAACCAGAACGCACACTTGCTTAACTTGGCATATAACTTGTGCTCCCGCAATGTATCTAAGACAATCCGTAGATCATTCGCATGATCCCATTCATTCCGTGAATAGATGAGCACATCATCGACGAACACCACTACAAACTTGTCCAAGTATGGACGGAAGATACGGTTCATCATATCCATGAAAGCCGCAGGTGCATTGGTAAGCCCAAACGGCATCACCACAAACTCGTAGTGTCCATAGCGAGTCCTGAAGGTTGTCTTCGGAATGTCCGACTCGCGAATCCTCAGCTGATGGTAGCCTGAGCGAAGATCGATCTTCGAGAAAACCGAAGATCCCTGAAGTTGATCGAATAAATCATCGATGCGCGGCAAAGGATAACGGTTCTTCACCGTTCTCTTGTTCAGCTGCCTGTAGTCAATACATAACCTCATGGATCCATCCTTCTTCTTGACAAATAGAACCGGAGCACCCCAAGGTGAAGTGCTCGACCTCACGAATCCCAAGTCAAGCAACTCCTGCAACTGCACCTTCAGCTCCCTCAACTCGGCTGGTGCCATGCGATATGGTGCCATAGAGATCGGCTGTGTATCTGGCAGTAATGTGATCTCGAACTCGATCTCTCTCTCAGGAGGTAGCCCTGGTAGATCATCAGGAAATACGTCAGGGTATTCTGATACTACTCGGATGTCCTGTATCATCGGCTCCTGATCAGATACCTCCCGCACAAATGCAAGGTATGAATCACAACCCTGATCAACAAGTCGCTGGGCTCGCAATACTGAAATGTACTCCATGGTGGAGTCATGCAAAGTACCCTCAAAAGTGAACTCGGGTAGATCAGGAATCCTGAAGACAACTGTCTTCCTAATACAATCAACCAGTGCATGATGAGTAGATAGACAATCCATGCCTAAAATCAAGTCGAACTCATCAAGCTGTAGGAGTAGAAAATCTGTGATCATCTCGTGACCGCCAATCAGTACGGGCAAGTGTCTGACTATCAGTGAAATAATGAACAACTGGCCTCCTGGTCCTCGGATGTGATATGGAGAAGATAGTGTTTCTGCAACTCTATCTAAAGAAACTAGTAGTCTCGAAGCAAGGAAAATGTGTGTCGCTCCAGAATCAAATAGAACATGGAAAGGTCGATAAGAGTAGTCAGTATGTGTGCTAGTTGGTTAGTCATCTCCTGGTCTGGTCAGTAGAGTAGTCGTATCTATACTCCGGGCTGGTCCTGCAGGTGGTCTATCTGCTCGCTGCGACCCAAATGGTCGAACAGAATCTGTGCCATTCACAGATACTTATGATATATGCTTTTTCTCTTCTTGGGATATAATATGAAAATTAATGAAATCGGTGGCATTTGTGGTGGTTGAATATGAATGTCATATTTCCCTTCTCGAACTGTCGCTATCCGAGAACTTAATGCGATCGGAATTGTAATACCGCGAATGTGCGTATCGGGGTACCACTGCTCTGATACCAAAATGTGAATGTGGATAATTAGCCGCACGAAAAATTTCCCCATAAAAATTTATACTTTTAATGCGATGTCATAAATGGAATATTGCGAATTGTAGTGTTAACGGGTACCCGGATCCTGAGGGGTTCACAAGATCCCTCCTTATCATCGGGTCCCATTATTCAGATGTACCCCCAAACCCAATAACCGGTAATGCTTCGTCCGACCGCTGAAGCTTTCAAACCCGAATTGCCTTGTCAGGTCGAACAAGTCATTGCTCCTTTGTAGCCATACCCTTCTTAGTTCCATACCTGCTACTGTCGAGAGATCTTTGATGGCTAGCTCTCCCATGCTCCATTGTGCGAAGGAGGCAGTGGTCATCGAGAACCGCACAATCAACAAAAATGTGATGCCTGAGCATTTCGTCCAGCAAGCTGAACACCCGCAGCTAGAATTTTCGAGCACTTATTTGTTGGATCTCATAGAGGCATCATCTGCGATGGAGGGTCCTCAGCAACACATCGCATCCGGATCTCTTAATTGATGGATTCAGTGTAGTTCCGAGACTAGAGTTTGAACCTTAGCCAAGCAGTTCAATCATTGGCGAATGTTGTTGGAGAATGCAAAACCCAACCAGCAACCTCATCCAATTCATCATTGATGCCTTCCACTTCGGGTGCTGGGAGAAAGATATAAGCGTTATAGACTTCTAAAACAATAGAATAAGGAGTTAGTGGTGGACCATACACCTTCAGAGGATAAAGCTAGGGTGGTGTCGACAACAGTTGTGGTGTGTGCATTGGGAAGTAAGCAGGTGAATCAATGAAGATCCTAGCATGGAATGTAAGGGGTCTGGGTGACCTGGAAAGGCGAAGACTAATGGGTGACCGCTTTGCTTAATGGGGTTGCGGCATTGTCCACTTACAAGAGACAAAGTTTTGTTCTTGCCCAACTGGATACAAGAGTTCTTTGGGGATTCGTCCTATCTCTGGATACAGTGCCATTGATGTTGCTGGTGTGGCAGGGGGGTTTGATTATTGCTTGGAAAGAACCACTGTTTTCAAGGTGCTCTAAAGTCAAGGCCAGAAACATCATTACAGTTTTTTGGAAAATAAATCTACGAGTTCACAATTGGCAGTGTCTTGTGTCTACGAGCCCTGCGTGCATTTGTTAAGGGATGAGCGTTGGGCCAACATTCATGATGCCCGTGCAACCTATCCAGGGACGGCTTGGCTCTTGGGGGGAGACTTCAACGTCACCCTCCTCTCTTCTGACCGCCCACATTCACGTGAAGGTCAGGACCCAGGTTCTTCGGGGTTTACATAGTTGATTGATGACCTCAAGCTTGAGGTGATTGATGCTAGTGATACAAAATATACCTGGACGAACTCAGGCTCTCATTCTCGCATCGACCGTTTTCTGGCTTCTACAAAGCTACTTTATGATTTCCTTCTATCTTTATGCATTTCTATGTTGTGTACGAGATCTTGTCATACTCCCATGTTGTGGGATTCCAAAAGCCAGACAAATTAACGGGGTTTTTTTAGTGTGCTTGGTTGCAAGATTACTCTCTCAGAGAACTCGTCCACAACTGCTTCCTGCCCAGAAGCTGATTGTGCTTTGCAAGCATCTTCGCTCCTTAAAGGAGGAGGTTGGAGAAGCAAGGTTGGCTAATCACTTGGCGGCGAAAACTGAGTTGCGCATGATTGATACTTGGAAGATGTCAGAGAACTAGCGACTGAGGAATTAGCTGCAAGACTTGCGGCACGACAGACTATTGCAATAGAAGATAAGAAGCGAGTAACTGAATGGAAGCAACGTTCTATGCAGTTTTGGCTCAAGGATGGTGATGCTAACATCGCCTATTTCCACCGAATGGCTAGCGAAAGACGTTGCCACAATTTGTTTCGTTCTGTGGTGGTGAATGGCACTAGAGTGGAGGGTGATCGTTAGATGGACAGGGCTATTGTTGATCACTTTCACGACTTTTCAACGAGACAAGAGGTCAGACAGTAGAGGTGGACTGGCTTCGGGGCAATCCGTATTTTTGTTACTCAAGCATCCCACCTCGAGCAGAGCTTTACACCAGAAGAGGTAAAAAATGTAGTTTGGAACATGAACATCAACGGTTCTCCTGGCCCTGATGGATTCCTAGTTTTCTTCTTCCGAGAATTCTGGTCCCTTGTTGGAAGTGAGGTCGTTGAGGTAGTTGATGAATTTTCCATGGCTAATGCAGGCTTTACGAGACTAAACAAAGCACTTATTTCCCTACTCCCTAAGGAGGTACCTAAAAGAATGGAGGACTTTAGACCAATTACGCTTTTTAACGCAATCTACCTCATTGTTGCGAAGGTCCTTGCCATTAGACTAAGCAGGGTTATGGACCACATCATCCATTCCTAGCAGGCAAATTGTTGATAGTCTTGCTATGGCTACCGAAATAGTCACCGACTGGAAATGTAGAAGAGTGAAGGGTGTCCTATAGAAGGTGGACTTTTCTAAGGCATATGATATGGTGGATTGTTGTTTCCTGCGGGCAGCAATGAACAAACGAGCTTTCGTGTGTGCTGGATAAGTTGGATGAAGCGTTGTGTCACTACTGCCTCTTACTCTGTATTGGTCAATGGCCGCCTGGAGGGAGGTTTTCTTCATCCACAGAGGGGGTCCGATAGGGTTGTACTCTAGCGCCTATATTGTTTGTCATCGTAGCTGATATTCTCTCTTGTATGGTGATTCGAGTTATTAGCAACAGAATTACTTCTGGCTATTCTAATTGAGACATTTCTATTCCCCTCCTACAGTACGTTGATGACACCATATTCTTCATTGAGGATGGTAAGGAGGAGGCTAAAGGAATGCATCAACTCTCGATATTTAAAGTAAAATATCCGGACTTGTTCTCAACCATGGGAAATCCACTTTTGTACCCTTTGGTATCTTTGAGGAGGCTGCCCGAGATTGTGCTGCGGAATTGGGCACGACTTGTGATTCTCAACCGATATGTTACCTTGGCATCCCTCTCTCCTGTGGGAGAATCAAGATCTCTGATTGGTTACCTTTGATTGAGAAAATGGAGAGAAAACCGGCGGGCTGGAAGGCGGCTATCTTATCCAGAGGCGGAAAACTTGTGCTTATCAAAGCGGTCCTTTCTTCCATCCCGATTTTCTTTATGTCGTCGCGCCTGTTGCCTGGTGGTATCAAGACCAGGCTTGAGAAGAAAACGTGAAGATTTCTGTGGGTAAAGTCAGGCCAGGATACAATTGAGATTCATTTGGTGGATTGGGAGACCGTTACTTTATCTAAGATGGATGGTGGACTTGGCATCAGGAGCCTGGAGACCATGAATAAAGCACTCTTGCTTAAATGGATTAACCGTTTGTGGGATAGAGACAAAGGCATCTGTTGCCGATTAATTCGCAAGATTTATAATATCGGGGGTCCGATCAACATAACACAGCTCCAACATGTACACTCTGCTTTTTGGACGGGTATCAACTCCGTATTGCCTTGCTTTCAGGAGTTTTTTCCACCCAATGCTTGGGGATGGCACCTCCATATTCTGAAAAGACAATTGGATTGGTGAGGGTACTTTCTCATCCAGATTCTCGCCACTCTTCGCATTATCTGGGGACAGGGATGCCTTAGTCTCGAACTGACGGATTGATGGGAATTGGATGTCTTCCTTCCTAACTGAATTCTCAGACCAAAGGCTGGAAGATTTCCTCTTTCTGCTTGAATCTCTGAGACATATTGGTAGACCTTCTACGGGTAGAGACCATTGGGTGTGGAAGGATAATTCCTTCAGTGTCAAGAGAGCCTATCGGGCAATTTCCAGACCACCTCCTCCTCGAACGGACTCCTTGATTCGTGACTGCAACCTCATTTGGGAGCTTCACCTACCTGCCAGAGTCAATTTCTTTGTGGATTTTTAGGAGAAAATGAATCATGACTAGAGACTGTTGTGCAAGACTCTTTCCAAACATCTCCAATAGATGCCCCCTTTGTGAGACACATCGAAATTATGGACCACCTCTTCTTCCAATGTGTAAAAATCGCTTCTGTCTGGATAGCTGATAACTGGGGCTGGCTTAACTTACAAGACCTTGATCTCTTTTGGGAATCATTGTTCCTTGCTAAGGATCGTGTTAGGGAGGACATCACTCAGCCACTAGCAACCATCTAGGCTATTTGGTTAGGCAGGAATGATTTTCTTTTTTCATCCAAGTGGTTTTATTGCGAAAATGTTATTTTTCATTCTAGGTTTCTCCTCGATTCCCGGACAATGTATGTCTCTTTGTAACCTCCCCTCTGAGTAGAAATATATCAGAAGCGGACACCATAGCGTGTTTCCCCCTTTTTAGGTCTAAAAAAAAGTATCATGTACAACCAAAAGTACTTCAACCATGAGCATCACTTTGTATGGTCTTTGTAACTCACAATTGCACATTGGATACTAGTCGGGAAGCTTCTGAAGCATAATCATCAGACAAGTATAAGAAACGTGAAGAGGTCGATCATCATACTTAGTTTGATTAATATAACAGTACAAATACAAGTGACTCATTTCTCGCCTAGAATAAACTATCGCTACAATAAATAAATATAAGATAAAATTCATCCACCTCAATTATATTAACCCCTCCCTTGTAAGGAAACTTTGAATATCAATATCATTTATAATTCCATCAAAGAATTTCCAATAATATTCTACTAAAACAGTTCACTTCAGAAAGGGGAAAGAAAGACAACGTAAAAAGACCTTCTAACACTAGAGTAATTGATTGTTCTTTTCAATTAGAAAGTTTCGTAAAGCGGAAACATAAGTTTATCACCATGCCTTGCTTATTTGTCCCTCTTATTTTATCATATCTCGAAAAGCACCCAAGTACTCGTAACTGTAATGCGTGCATCATTCTCCACGGACTGAGACCATTTCGGATCAAGTAGGGTCAAGGCAGACGAAAGACTCTCTACAAAGAATGTTTTAGTTTATAGAATCACAAAAGAATATTCGAGCTCTATAAAGCAAAGGAGACATAGGAAACATATAACAGAGTTTGGGATGCATGGTATCGTAGATACTCCTGCATCTCCTCTGCCATCCTCTTTTGGCAATGGTAAAAAAGAAAACCACTATCAGTATCAAAATTCCCCGTTTCACCAAAATTTTCACCTACATCCAGTGGAAGATGTATGATGCTCGTGGACCATTCAATAAAAACACTAACTAGGATTAGTTGAGGTTGTCTTGGTCAATGTTTGTAATTTTTTTTAGGAGAAGACGTGAGCAACCCCAAGATAGGACCCACCACATTCATTAAAAATAAAACATTAAGGAACAAAAGACCAAGCCAAGTGAATGGCATTGCTATATTGAATAACATTTTTGGAATAAAATCTATGACCACAAAAGGTAAGATCATTTCTAGCACTCTCTCCGGCCGGATGACCGCCTGAGTTTAAGGGGAGGGTCTGATGCTAGCTCGGATGCGCTCATATCCTTGACCAATGAAATGGGATTGGCGATTGTGGATGACGAGGGTATTGATACACATGGAGGGATGCTAGATCAAGATCACACCTGGATAGATTTTTGGTTTCTACTGAGATGATGCAGTGTAAGCCTCTTGCTCGTGCATTGGCTCTCCCTCGTGCTCACTCGAATCATACTCTGATTATGTGATCCTTAGGCGAGGATTGGCGAACAAGATCATACATAAATTTCGGTGAGCATGGATGTTGGATGATAGGTTTCGTGATATGGTTTCGAACGTCTGGAATAAGAACCAGCCTTCTGTGTCGGCCACGATCCAAATGGGGATCAAGTTGTCACTATTGTGGAGGAAGCTTCTGGAATTCAATAAGCGGATCAAGAAGCAACACAGGATCACTCGTGGTTTGGCACAAGAAGTTGTTCGTAGGTTGGACGCCTCTGACAACGACCTTCATCTGACGCCTAAGGATATTGTTAGAAAATCGGAAGCGGAAGCGATAACATGGATAAAGAAATAAAGAACTAAAAGAAGAACGGGATTTTACGTGGAACCCTACTCCGTGAGGAGCGGGATGAAACCACGGGAGAAGCCCTCAAAGGGGCGGATACTTCATTCCTTTTTCTCAATGAGTACAGGAGGTCTGGGGCTCCTTATATAGCCTTCCCAGAGCCTCCAAGTCCCACCACTGGACGATGTGGGACTAAACACTGGATGGGGTAAATGGATCTCCTCCAGGATCCATTTACCCTGTTACAACTCAATGGGCGCATACAACTTATGCTCCAACACTCCCCCTCAAGCTGGAGCATGCAATGCTCAGCTTGGACAAACATAAAGAGACTCAACTCAACGCTACAGGACACTACGGACAATATCAACCCAACGCGCACATTGCTGCAGTCGAGGACGTTGCTTCTCATGTCGTGCAGGTGAGGAGGACGAACGGGCTGGAGTGTGAGTCAACTGAAGACTCGGAATCTGACCATCGAGTCTGAACTTGCGCCTGAAGTCTCCTCGTCGGAGAACTGGGTCTCTCCCATCTGGCTCAGAGAATGGTGCACTACTCTGGTGTACCTATGATACCACATGAAAACCCTTGCCCTCAATGGCATAGGGATTGGTCCTCTGCTCTGGAGTCCCTATGGCTCACATGAAAACTCTGGCCTGACAAAACAAGAAGAATAATGGGGACCGCGAAACCAATGATGGCAACATATGCTCATCTGACAACGACCGCAAACTCGTGCGTATCTGAAACTGAGACTCGGAAATATCTGACGTCGAGTCTGAAACTGTAGAGTCTGAACATCTGGCTGGTCTGCAAATCTGGATCCGGATCAGGAGAATCCGAATAGACATGTGACTATACATATACTCCTCCTTTCTCCCATACTTGTCGGAACATGAACATCGACAAAGTTGGGAGAAGACATAATAAATAGGGGGTGAATACAACATGAATATCCTCGAAACATTTCTTGCGACTTTTCAAAAAAAAATTTTAAATAAAGTCGTCACATTTTTTTTAGCCGTTGCATTTTTTTACGGCTTTCTCAAAACAACTTTTTTTTAAACTTGCGTACGGCTCTTTTCTTGTACGCGCCTTTTTTTCTTTTTCTTCTTTTTTTTGGAACATTCTTCTTCTTTCTTTCTTTTTTTTTATAACCAACGATAGTGACCCACATTTGGGTCCAAAGAAACCTTAGCCCATATGGGCTTTACAATATGGATCTCTCCTCTCTCCTCTCTTTCCTTTTTTTTTAATACTAGGCCCATACTTCTTGCTGCCTCCCCCTCTTTTTTAAAAAAAAATCAAACATACAGCCCAATTGGGCCCTCAAACATAACCCCCTTCTTTTTCTCAGATCACGTGGGCCTTCACAAAAAAAAACTCCCCTACGGCCAAACAGGGCCCTCCTCTCTCTTTTTTTTTTGGGTAAATGACGGGGCCATTATTTAGGGTTCCCTTGGGAACCCTTCTTTCAAACCCGTAGCCGCCACCGATTGAAATCTGAGAAGCCATGCTGTTCTGGAGGGCGAGTCCTGTGCGCGCCTTTGGAGAAGAGAGGGGGTCATCGCCTGGTACCCCGGATCATGAGGATGTGCGTTGTCCCGATCTGGAGAGTTGCACGAAATCACGCGATGTCCCGATCTGATGGGGCTCCACCGCTGAAGGTGTTGAAGACACGATGCCAACTGGGGTTGCGTTGGGATGCGATCTGGCGTCGCCATTGGGTTTTGTTGCGCACAGGAGCACAGGTGGAGGATGGTGCCGCTTGGGAGGCGGAGGCACGACCGATGATGGCGATAAGGCACGGGGGGTTTTCGGCTGGAGTATACAAGAGGATCGTGTGGAGATGGTGCCTGGGAGAACAAGGCAAAGGGTTCTGCCTAGGAGCAGATGGTGTCGCGCGAACGCCTGGATCGTGCGGAGAAGCTCAATGGTCTGGAGCGTTATCGTTGAGATGCTCAAGTACCGCCGCTCGCATGGAGAACTTGCAGTGCGTTATCGCCTGCTAGGAGAAGTGATCATCCTTGGAGGGCACAGCCTTGCTGGAACGGATCGGAGTGGCCTGGAGAAGGGCGTTGCATGATTTGCAGAAGAAATACATACGGCATGATGGACAACCACCAAAAATCAGATCTAGGGATCCAGGCTGGGATCTACTGGAGGCACACGCCCAGGGAATCCCACTGGCGCTTGATGGAGCACTGCAGCACATGCCGCCGCCTGTTTGCTTGCGGGATGGGGGAGCCCTTTGACGGTGGACTCCCCTTGCGGAGCACCGCTTGGAGAGATCGGAGGACGTTGATGAATGGAAGGTGCGAGCTTCTGCCGCTGGACGTGGGTGCCCTCCGGAGGAACCTGCTGCTAGCCGCCAACATATAGAAGCAGGCTGGCCATCGCCTGCAAGGATCGATGCGCATCTGTTGCATATCTGTTGCGTTTGGAATCTTGCAGGGCATGAAAATATGCGGCCAAATGAATTGCGGCAACCAGAACTTCAAAAATTAGGGTTTCAATAGAAACCCTAGAATTTACAAAACTTGAATCGATAAGAACAATCGATAATTGAATCTTGAATAAATCAAGAGCATAAAACCGCGAGAATCGACCCGCTCTGATACCATGTTAGAAAATCGGAAGCGGAAGCGATAACATGGATAAAGAAATAAAGAACTAAAAGAAGAACGGGATTTTACGTGGAACCCTACTCCGTGAGGAGTGGGATGAAACCACGGGAGAAGCCCTCAAAGGGGCGGATACTTCATTCCTTTTTCTCAATGAGTACAGGAGGTCTGGGGCTCCTTATATAGCCTTCCCAGAGCCTCCAAGTCCCACCACTGGACGATGTGGGACTAAACACTAGATGGGGTAAATGGATCTCCTCCAGGATCCATTTACCCTGTTACAACTCAATGGGCGCATACAACTTATGCTCCAACAGATATAGAGGAGAGATCTCGTAATTTAGATACACTACAAATGGAAGATTGATAGAGGGAGGCCAAGTGGAGACAAAGATCATGATGCCGTTGGCTTCATGAGAGTTATGCAAATACGCATTTTTTTCACTCTGTTACCTTGAGCAGAAGATGCAGGAACTACATCCACTCTATTGGGGAGAATGGGGTTCAGGCATAGTAGGCCATATCGAGATATATCGGCAAGATATCGGTGTCTGTGGAGGGCCCATACCGATATTCATATTGATATCCATTTATCAGATATCGACGGATATCGAGCCATATCGCTCAAAATTGATTGGTTTCAGTACAAAACTTCCTTGATATCGACCGATATTGCTGAGATTTCATCGATGTGTGTGTGTGTGTATCAATGATATTACCCTTGTAAGCTTGATTTCACTACTTATTTTGCTACTCATAGTATTAAAACATGGTGAATTATATATTTTGTTTCAGCGAGATCCCCGTCTGGTAGGGTTTGGTGTTACAGGGGATGCATACGACGGTTCTTTAATTGGTGGACTTCGCCCTCTATGACAATAGAGATGAAAACAAGTCTAATGTTGATCAATTAGCAGTCAGTAGTTAGCTCAGCCGTCGGCTGCCAGCATTAACATCCAGCGATTTGTGCGATAAAATGTGTATTAGTGTGCTAAATACACCCCATTCTTGCATTAAAATGTGTACTTGTATGTTATTTATTGTTTAAACAACTAGGATGATCTTAATTCGTGAAAAAATCACTTTTTACACCATTTTCTACAGGGTGGACCAATACGATATAGATATTTCCTACCTTGCCCTCCACGGAACTCTTGATTCTAAACCCCTCATGACTAGGTAATCTCTTTTACACTATTGCATTAATTTATATTTTTTCATTTATTTTTGTGAATAGATAAATCTTTATACCAAAGAATCATTCTCATTAATTATTATGTACATTTTTTAGATCAAATGACTGATCTCAATGCCATTCGTTGTCTTCAATGAACAAAACATATGTTCTAAGTGTGCTTAACTTAGCTACTTCGATTCGAAATCAAATGTTTATTAATCACCAATCAACATTAACAATGATATGTTCAATATGTGCGATATAAGAGACATAGATGATCTATATGTGTCATCTAAGTGTATATTTATAAGTTATTTAATGTTATAAGAACTTGAATTAAATCCATTTCCAATATCTATAAGTCAGCAATCAATATTAAGAATGGCATGTTTGACATGACTGAAATGTGCGATATATGGGGTATAGATAACCGATATGTATGATATAAACATGTATTTGTAGATTATTTCTTGTTTTAATATCTTGGATGATCTTAATTTCTAATAAATGGTAAAATGATTTTTTGAGCCATTTCCAACATTTACACTGATATCGTCGATATATTGACGATATGTCCCGATATATCCTTTTCAGGATGGACCGATACGATATCGATATCGATATTTCCTACATTGGGTTCAGGTGCATAGGGATCTTGAGGTGGGAAGCGCGCTTCGTGCACATTTTCAGTCGTTGAGCAGGAGGGCTAGATGCGTTGTCTAGGGATGGTAGGGGAGGGATGTTAAAGTGATCGCTTCTTCTGATGCTGACATTCTTGTTGCCCCTATCTGTATGGATGAGGTGAAAAGGACGATTTGGCAGTTGAATGCAGATACGCGATCGATCCTGATGATTTTCTTTTACAAAGAGATAGGATGTGGTTAAGGTGGACGTATTGGCGTCTCTGCAGGAGTTCATGAAAGGGAACTTGGATTTCAATCGACTGAACAAGGCTCTTCTTGTCTTGTTGCCTAAGAAGGAGGTATCCAACAATGCGGATGATTTTAGACCTATTGCATTATCTAATGCAATATATCTGGTTTACTAAGATTTTGGTGAATTGTCTGAAGGGAATCCAAAATAAGTTTTTCTCCCCCGTGGAAACTACTTTTGTGCCCGGAAGACAGATGGTTGACGATTGGGTACCAGCTTCTGAGATGGTTCTGGACTGGAGGCGTACGTGTGACAAAGATTAAATGTGGAAGGTAGGGGTGACGCTTTCCTTGAGCATCTTTGCGATGGTGTGACTTTTTGAACAGATGGAGTGCTTGGATGAAGAGAGATGCATAACAACTACATCATATGTGGTGCGGATTAATGGGTCCCAGGAGGGAGGATTTTTTCAGTCGTAATGGGGTGTGTGTTAGGGTGCCCTTTAGCACCCCTTCTTTTTGTGGTTATGGTGAATGCATTGACTGCTATGATGTAATTGGCGTCGGAATCAGGCTTGTGTCCTGGATACAACCGAGATGGCATCTCTATCCCTATTCTTCAGTACGCGAACGACACCATGATTTTTCTCAAGGGGGAGGCGAGACATATGACATGCAACGTGCAAAGTGGATATTTTTGGTTGGTTGCATTCTTGGTTGCAATCGCGGTTCACTCCCGATAGAGTATCTGGGATTACCTCTGGTTCCGAGGCACCTGCGAGTCATTGATTGGAAACCTAACCTTGATAGATTCGAGAGTAGATTGGCAGGCTAGAAGGTGAGGTCACTATCTTGGGGAGGGAAGTTCATTTTACTCAAGCATGCAACGTCGACGATCCATGTATTCTTCTGCTTTCCAGGCTTTTGTCGATGGGGGTGCGAACAAGGCTAGAGGGTAATGATGCAAAGGTTTTTCTGGGCGAACGACAAGCAAGACAAGTGTGGGGTACACCATGTTGATTGGTGTTAACATATATATTAGTGTTCTTTGTGTCTATCTGTTATTTTTTATTTTCAGTTGTATGCTTTATGTAAGCGACGGTCCTAGATCGGAGTTCTCGAAACCCTAACCCTACCCCACCCCACCCGCGAGCCCCTCTCTCTCATCACCGGTGCCGCCGCCAACGCCTCTGCCCCGCCGCTGCGCCTCCGCCGGTGCCTCTGCGCCTGTGCGCGACTGTGCGCGATTGTGCGCGACTGTGCGCGACTGTGCGCGAGTGCCTTCACGCGCCTGCGCGCGAGTGCTTTCACGCTCCTGTGTGCACCTTCACGCGTCTGTGCCTGTGCGCATCTTCACGCGCCTGCACCTGTGCGCGTACGTCAGTGCTTCCGCGTGCGCCTAGCGCGCAACTTCACGCGCGACTACGCGCTTGTCATCACGCTGCACGACTGACCGATTGATCTTGTGTCCCTGCGAGGTTCAGAGGGCACCGAGGAGACCTAAACGTATGTGAAGCCCTAAAGCGCACACCGTCCACTACATGGGTTTAGTTGTTTGAGGTCTACACAAGCAACTAAACCCGTCTATGTCATTGTAGACAAATCTTATCTTTAGTCAATCGCTCCAGTCTTTAGTTTCCAGTATGTCAGAAAGCAAGGCGGATATCCCATCCATGGACGTATTTCGTGGTCCGGCGCCTATCGTAAAGATGGACGGTACAAACTATGAACTGTGGGCGATGCAGTTCATGAGTATGATGAAGTCAACGGGTAAGAAGCACATTCTTACCGAAGCAGAGCCTGCTGAGAAGACTGGAGCCTATGCCTCGTGGGAGGCCGATGACGCATACGCCAAAGTTTGGTTATCTGGAACGTTGGCAATCGAGATTGCCAATTACATTCTACATCAGCCCACGGCCAAAGACATGTAGGACATTCTGGCGGCCACATACTCCCAGGCGAAGAATGAGACGAAGATTCTGCAACTCCAGCATGATGTATTCACTATAAAGCAGAATGGTCGCCCTCTACATTCACTCTACATATCTCTACGAGGGATGTTCGAGAAGCTATACAGCTTCATGCCCCTGACAGCCACGCCAGAACAACAGAAGACGTATCGGGATGCGACTATGGTGGACGTGTTCCTTGCTGCACTTGATCCAGAATATGAGGCGGCACGATCCCAGATTTTGGCCGATTCTACTCTTCCTCCCATGGAGGAAGCCTTTCATAGACTGAGTCGCATCACTGTCCCTTCCACGGCCACTAATCAGAATGCTTCAGCCATGGCTGCCAACAGGGGTCGTGGATCCTATCATCAGACCCGTTAACGTGGACCTCGTGGTATAGGAGCCCGCACTCGGCCAATATGTACCTACTGTCATCGCGTCAGACATAATGAAGACACATGCTACTCTAAGCATGGATTTCCTGCATTTGCACGAGTCGCTGTGCAGATAGAGCCTCCATCTGCTGCCACTTTGGATCAGCGGTTCGATGATCTAGTTTCCCGTCTAAGGGGCATTATTCCCCCATCTGGCCCAGCACCTACTACTGAGAGTCCATCTGATGTTGCTGCATCTGCCTCTGCGTCTACCAGTGCCTCAGGTAGCATACTTGCATTTACCAGTAGTAGATCAGATACATTACCTTGGATTATAGACTCGGGCGCTACACATCATCTATGTGGCGATCAGAGTTTACTTACAGGATATTCTCATATTCCACCAGGCCGAACAGTGGATATTGCCAATGGTACACATTCCCCCATCACTGGTCAGGGAGAGATTAGACTGACATCTTCTATGCAGCTCAAGAATGTGTTACATGCACCTGATTTTTCAATGAATTTGTTATCAATCAGTCAGATTACGAAGGATTTACAATGTCGGGCAATTTTTGATCCATCTTCTCTTATTTTTCAGGACATCCGTACGGGCAACGTGATTGGTCGTGGCTATGAACAAGGAGGCCTCTATTGCCTAAACCAGACTCCATTTGCTGGAACCTCATCCCTTCCTACTGGACCAGTATCTCCTCTGTTGTGGCATCTGCGCTTTGGGCATCTACCGCTTCAAAAGTTGCGTCGTGTGTTACCCAGGGTCTTCCTCACACATCTATCCAATGTGAGGCTTGTCAGTTGGGAAAGCATCACCAATCTACCTTTCCCAGTCGTCCAGGTCGGAGTAGTACCTCCAAGTTTGAGTTATTTCATATTGATGTCTGGGGTCCGAGTCGTGTACCTGATCATCAGGGACACATCTCTCGTGTGTCATGGGTATTTTTGATGAAAAATAAATCTGAGGCAGGCAATATTATTATCCATTTTCTGAATGAAATTCAAAATGTTTTCTCCACATCTGTGAAATTTGTGAGAAGTGATAATGCCCTAGAACTGTGCACTCATGTCCTAGCCAACTACTACTCCTCAAAAGGGATTATCTATCAAACATCATGTGCTTATACCTCTCAACAAAATGGGATCGCTGAAAGGAAACATCGCCACCTACTAGATGTCACAAGATCACTTCTTATACAGAGTCATGTTCCTTATTCTTACTGGGGTGACGCGGTTCTCACAGCATGTTACCTAATTAACCGTATGTCGTCCTCTGTCTTGGATGAACAGATTCTTTTTTCCCTTATCTACCCTGGTAGGGATCTGTTTTCCCTTACTCCTCGTGTGTTTGGTTCAATTGCTTTTGTCCACCAGTTGTCTCCCGGTACTGACAAGCTCTCTCCTAGGTCTGTCAAGTGTGTTTGTTGGGTACTCCAGAACTCAAAAGGGGTACAAGTGTTTTGATCCTTTGCGTAGGCGGTATATGGTCAGTGCAGATATTACATTTTTTGAATCCGTAATGTATTTTTCATCCTCAGGTGATCAGCAACTACCTCCGCTGACTTCCGATGCTATATATATGACACCACCACCTCCAGCATCACCACCAACACCACCACCACCACCACCAGCTCCACGTACTATCCCCATTTCACCACTACCATTCCATTATACCTGCCGGCCTCCTCCAGCTCATGGTCATGACTCATCTCCTAGCCCGCCTATGGTATGTACTGAAGATACTTCTTTTGATGGATCTAATGATATTTCTGAGCAGGATATGTTGCAGGGGCCAGATGAGGACGCAACTGATTTAGATGTTCCTATTGCTATACGCAAATCGAAGAGGAGCTGTGTTACATATCCTTTATCAGCTTCTGTGTCATTTGAGCGACTATCTGGGGACTTCAGGAACTTTGTGGTGGCCTTGTCAGCTGTATATATTCCACGGAATTATCAAGATGCTCTGCAGGATAGTAGATGGCATCGAGCAATGGAGGAAGAAATGGCAGCACTTCAATCTAGGGGAACATGGAGTCTAGTTCCTATACCTGCAGATGTGACCCCGGTAAGCTGCAAGTAGGTATTTACGGTGAAGCAGAATGCAGATGGCAGTATTGACAGATACAAGGCCCGCCTTGTTGCACGTGGCTTTACACAGACATACGGGGTGGATTACCTTGATACATTCTCGTCAGTAGCCCGTCATTCTACTCTACGGATCTTGCTATCAGTCGCAGTCACTCGAGATTGGCCGCTATATCAGTTGGATGTGAAGAACGCGTTCCTATATGGAGACCTATAGGAAGAAGTCTATATGCAACAGCCACCAGGTTTTGCTGTTGAGGGGGAGTGTTCCAAGGTGTGCAGACTCCATAAGGCTATCTATGGCCTTAAGCAAAGCCCCAGAGCATGGTTTCAGAAGCTCTCAGACCTCTTTGAAAAACAGGGATACAAACGCTCTAATGCTGATCATTCCTTGTTTGTACAAAAGACTTCAAGAGGTATTATTGCAATTATGGTTTACGTAGATGACATCTTGATTACAGGAGATGATGAGCAAGGCATAAAGCAGGCGAAAGAGAAGCTGGGGAGCGAATTTGTCACTAAGGATCTTGGAGTCCTTAGATACTTTCTGGGGCTGGAATTCGCTAGAAATCCATATGGGTTAGTAATGTTGCGGAGAAAATATGTTACGGACCTGTTGAGTGAAACAGGTATGCTTAGGTGTCGGCCTGCTACGACACCAATGGACCCCAGCATGAAGTTTTATATGATGATGACACAGAGGAGGTGGACAGGAGAAGATACAGAGAACTGGTAGGCAAACTGTTGAATGTCACGATCACTAGGCCCGATATATCCTTTGCAGTGAGTCGTGTGAGCCAGTTCATGGAGCAACCACGTCAGGTTCATATGGATGCCATACATATGATACTTGGATACCTCAAATCATCTCCAGGTGCAGGTCTGCTATTCAAGAAGGGCAAGGGGATTTCTATCTCAGCATGTGCGGATGCAGACTATGCAGGTTGTCCCAAGGACAGGAAGTCCACCTCGGGGTTTGCAGTCTACGTTGGAGATTCTCTAATCTCGTGGAGGAGCAAGAAACAGACGGTGGTAGCCAGATCTAGTGCTGAATCTGAATATAGGGCTATGGCCCAGGCTGGCACATAGATGATGTGGGTGAAGGCTGTGCTTACAGATCTATGTATAGATGTACCACTTCCTATGAACTTAGAATGTGACAATCAGGCAGCCTTATTCATTGCAAACAATCCAGCATTCCATGAGCGGACCAAGTATATTGAGGTCGACTGTCACTTCATACGTGACATGATTCAGAAGGGGTTCATTGCTACATCTCATGTTACCTCAGAAAATCAAACTGCAGATATATTCACCAAGGCACTACTACGAGGCCCATACCAGAAGTGTGCGTCCAAGCTGAGCATGAATGATATCTATGCTCCATCTTGAGGGGGAGTGTTAACATATATATTAGTGTTCTTTGTGTCTATCTGTTATTTTTTATTTTCAGCTGTATGCGTTATGTAATTTACCCATAGGCTACTCTCCTATATAAGAGAGCCTAGGGCTAATGGAATAAACATCTCTTTCATTTTTCCCAACAATTGGGATATTGTGTCAAGGCCTACGAAGAACGGGGGACTTGGCATCATAAAGCTTGAATGCATGAATAAGGTCATCTCTACAAATGGACTCTTCATTTGTGGGGAAGTGGGGACAACTTGGTTTGCCGTCTGATGCCTGCAATCTACGGGATTCGTGGTTCTCTGGTTATGTCTAATGTGCGGTCCCCCTCATACTTGTGGCAAGGTATTATCAAGATTTTTCTGGAGGTGAGTCCGTGCTTGCGACCTATGCTTGGCAATGGTGATTTGTTTCGATTCTGGTAGGACGATTGGACAGGGTTGGATGCACTGAAGGAGCGATATCTATGCATATTCGCCTTGGCAGAGGATCGGGGTATTTCTAATCAACAGGTTTGGATGGATGCATCTTGGTCTTCGATATTTACGGTAGCCTTCGAAGCAGCATCTGGTTGAGTTTATGATCGTGCTTGATGATCTGGCCGACTACAAGGGCTTAAACTTTGATTGTGACCATTTCACCCGAAGCCAGGGTCACTTTGTGGTTAAGACGGCATACCGATTTTTTTCTCACCTCAATGATACAGCAAGACAATGTTATACAGGATTGCAACATTATCAGGCACAGTAGAATTCTGTCGTGGATCAAGATATTTATGTGGCTCGCTAGAAATGGTCACTTGATGACAAAGGTGCAACAAGATAGGATTTTGCACACGAGTGATGTGGTTTGTACAACCTGTGGCGATGGTGATGAGCACTAGGATCATCTTATGTTTAGTTGCAGTCTCTTGAGGGGGATTTAGGTTGAAGCTAGCTTTACTTTGCTCGGGACGGTAATATGACATCATTTTGGAGATCTATTAGAACAGATTATAGGAATTCACATGAGGATAGCTCTCATGTCTTTGCGCTTATGTTGGCTTGGAATGCCGGAAATGATTGTAATTTTAGGGGTCAACGTATGTATCCTGAGAAGTAACATGATTATTGTTGAAGTATTTGTTTATATGCGTCACTTATGTGGGAGATGGGTAAATGGATCTCTCCAGGATCCATTTGCCCCATCCAGAGTTCAGTCCCACATCTCCATCTGTGGGATGTGGAGACTCATTGGGGGCTATATATAGAACCCCATACCCATTGTATCCAGTGAGAAAAGCAATAGACTATCAGCCCTTGAGGTGTTCTCCCGTGGTTTCATCCCGCTCCTTAGGGAGTAGGGTTCCACGTTAAATCCGGTCTACTTTAATGTTTCTATCTTTATTTCTCTGATACGCTTCCGCATTTCTATTTTTCTAACATGGTATCAGAGCGGGTCGATTCTCGAGGATTTTATATTCTTTTGTTCTTGTTGAAATTCGATTATCAGATTCAGTTTTCGATTGGTCAACTAATGTTGGAGGAATATCATTCTGTCTTCAAGTTCTAGTTTCCAGGGCTCAATTTCTTGAACCCTAATCTCAATCCAGGAGGCATGATACTCTACGTAGGACTGACGAGTCAAAAACCCTAGCTACAGCTAGCGGCACTTCCTCACGCCGCAGGTTCAAGCAACATCATCACCTCCAGGTAAAGGCCACTCCAATCCAAGCGCATCCTGCGCAGCTCCAGGGCGGCAGGCCCATCTCCAGGCGCCCTAAAGGTAGCACCATTATCCAAACAAAGGTCTTCTCCAGCCGCCCTCAATCCATCGCAGGCGACGATGCCCCTATCCCTACCATCCCTTTATCCAGGCGACGCCCTCACTCCGAGCCCCCGCATCTCCTCCACTCCTTCAGCGGCAAGCTTCATGCTGCGTCTTCTCCCAAGGTGGAGGCACAAGTCCGCACCCAGGCGCAAGCGAACCCCACGGCTGCATCTCGCTCATCAGGCGGCACCTCCTCACCACGCATCTACCTTCGCACCTTTAGGAGAAACCGAACCATCGCTTCTCCCATATTCCAGGCACAGCCCCATCTACAGGCGCAGTGCATCTCCTTTTCGAGAGGTTGCGGAGCATCTCCTGCTCCAGGCCGCACCAGGCAGTACCATCGTTGCACACCATTGGTGTAGCGGCCCTCGTGAATCCAGCTCCATCGCACACGCACCCTCTCTGGGCAAGTTCAAGCCTCTTCCTGTCGCTTGCTTCACGCACGAACCTCATCGCCGCCCCAAACCCCAAGCCCTCGTGCAGACGGCGCGAGTGGACCTCCCAGAGCGCGCAGGTGGCGCACTCCCCTCCTTGCGCAGCACCATACGCGACGACTCTGCGTCGAGATCAAGGTTGTGCAGCCTGCATAGCACCCACTTCCCAGCAGAGGAAGCCCTATGCGGCGGCGCAGATCCGACGCACACCTCAGCAGCGGTGCCCATAGGGGGTGATGGTGATGGCCACCTCCGGAAGCAGGAGCCAACCCCGTCGGGGGCAGCGGTCCCTCCATCGGCGACACCCATGCAGCTCTTCTCCAACGCGTAGGAGGCATGTTCTCCAGGGGTGGCAGCCTTCCCAACCCTATCGAGGGTTGTGGGCGTGTGAGAGAGGGTTCCCCAAGTGGGAGCCCTAAATATTAGCCCAAGTGGGCTTCGACTGCTATTATAAAAAAATGTGTGCTGCAATATTCAAGCCCAGTTGGGTCATGCTCTCTTTATTTAGAAAAAGGTACGTATAAAAAAATCATACGCGACAGAAAAAAAAGAGAAGTGAAAAGTCGTAAAAAATGAATGGCTTATTAGAAAAAAAATGAATGACTTATTTGAAAAAAAATCATCAAAAAAAAGATTAGAACAGCTTATTAAAATAGGATGAAGAAAAGCCGAGAAAAATTGTAGACAGCTTATTTGATGTTTTTCTCCCATTATCTTGTCTTCTCCCAACGTTGTCGATGTCTTCATTCCGACAAGTATAGGAGAAAGGGGGAGTATTGTGTAGAATCATAGGTCTGTTCCAGATTCAGGTATCAGATTTTCAGACTCTACAGATGTTCCAATATTCATACTCGACGTCAGATTGGTTTCGAGTCTTCAGTTTCAGACACGCACATGTATGCGATCTTATTTTCAGATGTGCACATGTTTGCCATCTTTTGTTGTGATCTCCATCTTTTGTGTTTCAGCCAGGGTTTTCATGTGATCCATAAGGACTCCAGAGTAGAGATCTCACTCCCTATGCCATGTGGGCTAGGGTTTTCAGGTGGTTATATAGGGACTCCTGAGTAGAGTACCATTCTCTATGCCAGATGGGAGAGACCCAGTTCTCCGACGAGGAGACTTCTTTAGACTCCATTCTCAAGCGATCGTGAATTCCAGTACGAGATCCTTCCGAGGTACCTATGAGAGAAACCACTTTGAGGTCACTATGAGAGAGACCCATCTTCAGATATCTGTGTATGGATAATTAGCGACACTCTTTGTTCGGCCCTTTTCAGAGATGGAGTAGTTTTCTACATGTTGTGGTGGGCCAGAGTTCTCCAGGTGGAGACTCATTTTCAGTGCAGTGACTCTGACAAGCGCAGTACAGAGCATATGCTCTCTGACGAGGAGATTCAGTTTGACTCACACTCCTGCCCGTTCGTCCTCCTCATCTGCACGGCATGAGAAACAACGACCTCGACAGCAGCCGACAGTTGTGCGTATTGAGATGATATTGTCTGTAGTGTCATGTATTGTGAGTTGAGATTTCTTTTTGTTTGTCCAAGCTGAGCATTGCATGCTCCAGCTTGAGGGGGAGTGTTAGATTATGTGTTTATATGTGTCACTTATGTGGGAGATGAGTAAATGGATCTCACCATGATCCATTGACCCCATCTAGAGTTTAGTCCCACATCTATCGTATGTGGGATGTGGAGACTAAACTCTGGATGGAATAAATGGATCCTAGAGAGATCCATTTACCCATCTCCCACATAAGTGATGTATATAAACAAATACTCCAACACTCCCCCTCAAGCTGGAGCATGCAATGCTCATCTTGGACAAATAGAAAGAAATCTCAACTCACAATACATGACACTACAGACAATATCAACTCAATGCGCACAACTGTCGGCTGCTGTCGAGGACGTTTCTTCTCATGCAATGCAGGTGAGGAGGACGAACAGGCTGGAGTGTGAGTCAAACTGAATCTCCTCGTCGGAGAGCATGTACTCTGTACTGCGCCTCCTGGATAATGGTACCACCTTGAGGGTATTCCTATTTCAAACAATTATTTTTTTTAATAATAATACATGCATGCTTGGGACTCTACCTTTTTCATTATAAAAAACCAAGGCGATTTGCTCATTTCTTTTTAGCATTGGTTCCTTTAAAATACACTTCTTGTCAAGAACATACATTAGAGTCATGAATTATATATGCCACAAATTTATAATCAGCCATGTTCAGTAGGGTAAGGTCTCTCCTCTCCCTAGCGGAGAACTTTGATGTACTTGATATCTCACATACTTAAAAAGATGGCCACAAAAAAATAATAAATCTAAAATAAAGATCTAATCAGGCATTAGGCGGATTTGTTAATGTTGATCGAGCGCCACAACACACTTACATCACAAGAAAATAATCTGGGAACATTTGATGGGGGTTAAGAGTCGACCGAACCCTTTTTTGTTATGTTAATATGTTCCTTGCCTATGTGTAGTAGGCTGGCAAAGCAAACATGCTAATTGGTCGTAACTAACTGAACATGTCATAGGACTACAATAATGTGCGACTATAAGGAGGGGTGATGCTATGTTGGGCTACCTCTAGCCACAAGAGTAGGCGGACAATGCTTAGTTGGGTAGTTCTAGCAGCAAAAGGGAGGCAAGGTAGCACCTCGAGGCTAGAAGGGGGCAAGACTGATGCGATTCCCGACTACATAGGGTGGTGCGGCATTTAGTGGTGAAGACAAAGAAAGATGGGGTTTAGGGTTTCAAGAGAAATTTTGAACCGTGTCTAGCCACGGTGCTATAGTATGACGTAGAAAAATATAATGAAATAATCTCTAGAAAAAGTGGCCCCGTGATCTCTTATATAGAGGAGACCAAAGAGAGAAATAGGCAAAGCCTTCTCCCAGTCCCACTATAAGTAGGGTCCGCTACACAGATTCCTGCTCAAATTCATGTTGAAAGATTCGACTATTTTTTACGTTGGTTATTGACTACCTAAAGCAACCCCAAGTGGGATTTGAAGCCTGATTTTTTGGGTGGTAGGCACACTGCACTACCACCAGACCATTTTAAGTGGGTGCAATGTGACTAAAGAGAGAATTACATAAAAAAGCAAAAGAAAAAAGACTGAACATGTGCTAAGTACTGACAAAAACTTCCACTTGTCCTGAAGTTGCGTGAGATCCCCTACTTAATGGTGGGCAATGAGGGCTACCAACCTAGCAATGATGCATTCTAGGAGAGGAACAGATGCATGGGAGGTGAATACAGAGTAAAGAAATGGGAGAAAATGTTTAAATTCTACAAGACTGAAGCACCATAATCATTGCAAGGATCCAAATCAAACTTTTTCCAAATCATCAAGAGACAAATAACAAAATACATAGCATGCTGATGAGGTGTCACAACAGACAATAGGATGCCTTTACGATCATTGAGCACCGACTTAGCTAGAAAATATAACAGAAAATACTGTTAGCACTCAAAGAGAACCTAACCTCAGCCTTTCACAGAGTCGTGCCAGTGAATCTGAACCAGTTCTGTAAGCCACATCCTCTATCAAGAAGGAGTTTGACACAGTCACTTTCTCAGTCAGCATGAATTCACATAGTTCTTTCAAGGAGCATGCATCTGTAAGTACTGCAGAATGACCACCACCAGCAGCCAATTTCCTGATCTCTCCAACACAACTATGAAAGAACACTAGATTAGGGAGTATTGCTTCAAGAAATGAATGCCTCCAGGTTTTCCAAAATAACACCAATCAGATGTCAAGACTGGACTAGATGCATAGATAATATATTGGGTAATAACGATATCTGAACCCACAGTCTATTTCTTACCAACATATAAGTTCCATATTTATGTGATATTGCAAATCTTACCAGTCAATTGGAGATGGAAACCAAGCATAAGTTGATTTCTCGTTAGAAGCCTGACCATATCCATTGTAGCCCCACCCATAAATCCTTCCATCTCTCATAGTGATGAGAGTGTGAGAATGGCCACAGGTAACCAGCTGCACACCTGAGGGAACCACTAGGACTGGAATGTTGTGGAGGACAGAGTCTGATCCATTCGGCATACAAGAAAAATATCCATTTTGAGGACCTGAGTCCAATTGACCGGCTCGTCCACCTCCCCAGGCATAAAGTGCACCATTTATGGTTACAGCACAAGTATGTACACCACCACAAGCAATATCTTTCACAACCTCTCCATCGAGGGACGCTATTCGTCGTGGCAACAATTCTTTCTCTCCATATTGAAGAGAGCAATGCCCAAGTTGGCCCATGGTCCCAAGCCCCCAAGAGTATCTAGCAAACAGTAAAAAGAAGAATTGGAAAAACCATTCACCAAAAGGAAAGTCCACATGGAAAATAGTTGAAATATAATCTATTTTCTAAGTAACATATCCACAAAAAACTTGAAACAGTATATCAAACTGCCCATGTCCATCTTTCTCCGTCCAAAAAGAAATGATGCGCCCTCATTATTTCCTTTGAGATATCATTAACTCAGGATAAGTAACACCGATAATGAATCAGATGACACATATATCGAAGGGAGAAATGCAACCTAAAGGTATACCAAAGCTTTGCATTTATTATTTATTTAATTGTTATGTAATGATGCTAAATAAGTATAAGACTATCGAGCAACGTAAGACATGCCTCAATGACAATGAACACTGCGGGAGAAAAGGTAAAAAGTTCTCATGCAAAGTTACAACCCTAAATATTACTGTTAAAATATGTATTTAGATTTCCAATTACACTCTATAATTAGTCTCATTGTTTATTGGTGGGATGTTGATGGGGCTATACATAGGGCCCAACATTTCTTGTATCTTTTGAGAAGTTTATTATGAAAGTATAACCTACGAAATTTCATATTGTGCTGAGAGTGAAAACATACTATTCGGAACAATCAACTTTTCCTGCAGATCACAAACAACAACAATCCTAATATAGTCCAAGCGTATATAATCAAGCAATCACAAATGAACACACACATTATTTTATACAACCGCTACAAGTCGCTTTAACAAGGCCAACTCATCCTCAATTACACTTTAAATTCTAGAAAGCCTCTAAAATCTAACTTCTCGTCAAAATCGAAAGAAGTGCTCCCACAACCCAAGCATCTTGAACAATTTAGATAGATGGAAATAAAATCTAACATTAAAATAACATGCAATGCAATATAAAAGTACATAGAAAACAATCTTACATATCTCGTGTAAATAGTCGGTTTTGTTTTATTCCATTGAGTCATAACCCTTCGGGGTCTTTCTATGTAATCTCCCATTTATTAGTGATTTAAGGTTTCGGTCTCTATATAAGAACCTCTAGACCTCCTAAATAAAGTATCTCATTGCATTCCCTCATCTATCTCCGCAAGGTATCAAAGCAACGGTCCTAGACTGGTGTTCTGAACTAGATCATGCCCCCACCACCAGCTCTCCTCTCTCTTCCTCTCCACAGCCCTTGCGCGGACCCCCATTCATCAACTAGGGCCCCACATAAGGTCCTTCAGGCCGCCTCCTACCACATGCAAGCACCATGAGCCTCTATCGAGGCCTCATGGGCCTCCACCTCCTGGTGCCCCCTAACGCCTCCATCGACATAGCTAGCCCCTCCGCCTGGGCTCATGCACCTCTGTATGGGCACCTTGCACCCCCTAGCACCTCCGTCGAGGTAGATAACCCCTCCGCATGGGCTCCTTGCACCTCCTATGCCTCCGCTGATGCAGCTAGCACCTCCGCCTAGATCTTGAGCGCCCTCTAGAGCAAAATAGCATCAACGTCTCAGCCCCTAATGCTCCCTAACGCCTCCGACTGGGCTCCTGACACCTCCTACGGGTGTCTAGCAACATATGGGGTACTTGATTTCACCGTACAACTATGACTTGTGGCATCACAGGCACAGTTTACCGCTCAAGAAGCCTAAAGCGGGTCTAAAAATGACGATTTAGGTCACCCATATGCTTGATTAAAACAACAAAATTCTCTTCTAGGTCACTTAATGACCACTATGACATCTCTTTCCACTGAGATCAAGCCCATGTACCCTACTTCTGTGATGACACAAGGCACATCTATCAAACTCAAGGACACCACGAATTATGTGCTCTGATCTTGTTCATTCAAGGTGTTCATCTATGGTCAACGGAAGAATCATATTATGACAAAAGATCCATTGAAGGAGACGGACAGGGATTATGATATGTGGTATGTTGTTAATAGCCAGGTTATCGCTTGGATTACCAATAGCGATGAACCAAACATTGTTGCAAATCTCCTTTACAAAGACTCCGCAAAAGAGGTGTGGGAAATCTGGAACAAACTTACTCTCATAAGACTACCAAGTCTCACCTCACAGACATTTATACGCAGATGTGGTATGCAACTCCGGGGGATTCTAGTCTGCTTGAGTACTGCATGCATCTAACTAGTCTATTTGAGGAGCTTCTGATCTTTCAGTCAACCAGTTGCAATAAACAGGTAGGAGAGCGATCTGAGTGGGGTTTATCGCTTCCTTTCTATATTACACCCACGATTAGGGGTGCACATGGATCGGATAAAATCTGACCAATCTGATGTGATTGGATTGGATTAGTTTGGTTGTCATTCTAAATGATTGGATTGAGATTTTGAAAATCCGTTAAATTATGGATCATATTAGATCTCTATCAAAATCCAATCTGATCCAATTCATTAATCCATTAATATTATATAGGATAACTATTACAACCTTCTTTCTTATCCTACTTTATGAATTATACCAACTTCCTCCTTAGTCAAGTGGCACTTTAATTTTTAATTTAACATGTAACGCCATGTTAGTAATAAAAAGAAATAACCTTTAAGACTGAAATATAAAAAATCCAACTATCCTAGTCTACTTCACACAAGCTAAACTCACAAATTAACAATGCAAGTTTTTGAAACTTGCATAACCTGCTCAAGCGGAGCTCTTACTTCAACTTAGAACAATTACATATGCTCCAATGTTAACTTCCTAGGGCACCTTCATTGGTTGTGTCTGCTATTTGGAAATGTGGAATACAATCCTCTTTCCCATCTCATTTTCTAGCAACAAAATGCAAAGTATACACTATATATTGATATTGTTGCCTTCTAGGTCAAGTTCTTCCTCAGTTGTATGCTACCTTTCCATTACATTATTTTCGATCAAAAATCAATAATATAATAATCTTTTATATTTATTTTATAAAGTATTTATAATTATTGAAGTTGAATTATTAATTGAACTAAATCCATTAATACTAAATAATCTTATTTACGTCAATTCAACATCAAAAAATAATCCAAATGTTAAGTGCTACTAACATGGTGATAGACAATGAGGGGAAGAATATATATAAGTATCAAAAATTCGATTCAATCCAATCCAATCCGTAATTTGGTAGATTGGATTGGTTTGGATTTGGATATTTAATGGATTGGATCGGATCGAGAAAAGTTATAATCCGTTACGGTTGGATTGGACATGGATAAGGTAAAATCCGATCCAATTCGATCCATGTGCACCCCTACCCAAGATACCAAGCTATGGAGCAGTTTCTGACGGTTGATACCTTACTACTGATTCAGACCATCTTTGGTCGTCTTCATGAACTAGAGACATCTGCTGGACACACTTCTACTCTGCCTCATACAGAGAATTCTACTCACTTTGCACCATCTGGGAACAAAGGACGACAGAGTTTCCATGGAAGTTGAGGCCACGACATTGGTCCTGGTCTTGGACGTGACTTGGGATGGAGACAGGATTTTTATCGTGGTAGTGGACGTGAGTTTACTTCTCCTCAGTATCCAATGTAAGTTCATTATTATCACTGGAACCACCTGCCAGAGCGATGTTGTGCAAATTTTGGCATACAACCCAAGGCCAATAACGCCTATCAGAAAGTCTCCTATGAGACATCTTATGATACTGCAAAAGACTTGCCTGATCAGCATTTTGGTGGAACGCCAGCACCATTTAGTGCTTCAGCTTCCACAGAACTCATGCCTCTCCATCGATGAAAGTATTATCACTACTAATACTGCTCGTTTGGCTATAACTTCAGGTACAGTAGCCAACTCTACCTCTACTTCTGGCCATGCTTGGGTGATTGACTCTGATGCATCTATACATTTGATAAGAGAAAGGTAGTCTCATTACATTCTCTCAACCCTCTTCCTCTATGAAGACGATTCGTGTCGCTAACAAGGCCCATTCACCCATCATTGTTGTCGGAACTATGGAGTTTTCCTCCCAGGTCAGCCTGACTAGAGTCCATTATGCCCCTACTTTTCCTCTTAGATTATTATGTGTTGTCAGAAGCTATGTACGGAGCTTAATTGTTGGGTGATTTTTGATGAATTCTGTTGTTATATTCAGAAAATCGGGACGAAGAGGATTTTAGGTGGGGGACATGAGAAGAATGACATCTACTATCTTGATATTCCCTATGACTCGAGTTTTATCGCCGTTGCATCTATATCCGATGATCCCTTGCTTTGGCACCTTCTCCTTGGGCATCCTTCTACCAAGGTTATCTCCATGATGTTCCCTGAACTTTCTACACTGAAGCCCTTTTGAGTGTGAGGCGTGTCAGTTCCGAAAACATCATTAAGCATACTTTTCTTGCACGTGCAGAGCCTCGTCGTGATGTTCCTTTTGCTCTCGTCCATTGTGATAAATGGGGCCTTGTCCAGTCCAATCTCTAAGTGGATACAAATATGTTGTTTTTATTGATTATAGTCGATCCTCTTGGGTCTATCTGATAAAGTAACGTTCAGATATTATCTTCTCTACTTGTGTTCAAATTTTACCGATGATGCTCTGGAATTCACCCAACATGACTTGACGACTTTCTTTGCTTCCCAGGGACTTGTTCACCAAACTTCGTATCCATATACCTCCTAGCGAAATGGGGTAGAGAAAGGAAACTTAGACATCTTCTTGACATTGCTCGATCCATTATCACTCAAATGAAGGTTCAGAAGACGTAATGGGGTGACATAATCCTTACAGTCGTCCATCTTATCAATAGGGTCTTGTTTTTGGTCATAAAAGGGGTCACTCCTTTCGCGTTACTCTACCCCAATGAGTCGCCTTTCCCATTACTTCTGAGATTTTTTGGGTGTATTGTGTTTGTCCACAATTTTCATGTAGCTGATAATTTGTCACCTAGGACGGTCATGTATACTTTTCTTGGCTATTCACGCACTCAAAATGGCTACATGTGCTATGACCCTGCTGGGTACCGATACTATATTTCTGTGGATGTTACTTTCTTTGAACAGACCAACTTCTTTACCCAATATGTCACGGATATCCCCTTGAAGCTACCTCCACCACCAATTATTTATAAGTGCAAGCATACATGTGTGCATGTTCTTGTGCCTTTGCATGTTCCTCTTATGCATGATGATATGCCATCTTCAAGTGCTCCCACCACTGATGCCCTGGATGTGCCTCAGGAGCTTCCAATAGCTCTTCATAGGACAAAAAGACAATGTATTGTCCACCCTATGTCTCATTTCAATTATACTGATGGTTTATCCTGTTGTGACAAGAGATATGCAGACACTCTCATGACCATTTCTGTTCCCAAAGATCATCACAATGATTTACAGGATCATGATTGTCGACAAGCAATGAATGAGAAAATGGATGTTCTGACATCCAAGGGAATGGGGGATGTTGCATCGTGTCCCATGGGGATTAGACATGTGCCATGGGGATTAGACATGTGGCTAGCAAATGGGTCTTCACGATCAAATAGTCACCTGATGGGTCCATTGACAATTGAAAGCATGACTGGTTGCCAAAGGATTTACACAGAGTTATGGGGTTGACTACTTTGAGACTTTCTCCACAGTGGTGAGGATGAGCTCTATTCGCAATATCCAAGTTCAATCGATAAAGGAATCCTAGGTATTCATGCTATCCTTTTAGTAGTTGCCAATAAGGGATGGTTTAGCTTTTAGCTCAATGTGAAGAATGCTTTCCTCTATAGAGATCTTGAGGAGGAAGTTTACATGATGTAGCCTCCAGGTTATGAAGTCGAGGGGGAGTGTGTGTGCTAACTTCGCAAGGCTATCTATGACATAAAGTAAAGTCCTCGAGCATGCTTTGACAGACTTACTACAGAGGTCAGCAACCTGAGCTTCCAAAGGACAACATCGGATTACTCTATTTTTGTCAGACAGCGGTCCATTGGTACTGTCATACTTCCAAAAAGACATTTCATAGACTAAGGCCTTCCTTCAGAAAGTCTACATCATAAAGGACCTTGGTCAACTCCGCTACTTCTTTGGCATAGAGGTGATATATACAACATAGGGAATCCATCTCTCACAAAGGAAGTACTGCTTGGACATTCTAAGTTTCTAACTGAGGTTGAACTACTTGGATGCAAGCCATCTAGCATCCCTACAGACCCGAGGAAGCACTCTACTTCTGTTTATCCTGCATTTGAAGACACTACATGATGTAGAAGTCTAGTTGGCAAACTATTATACCTTATCGTCACTAGGATGGATATATCTTATGTAGTGAGCAGAGCCAACCAATACATGGAGAGACCACTTTACAATCATTGCCAAGATGTTCTTCTGATCCTTCACAAGTTGAAAGAATCCCCATGACGAGGCCTCTTCTATGAGGTTAATGGTCACACTAATGTTTCTGCTTATACTGATGCAGCTATGCCAGTTTACATGTGGATCGTTGATCCACTACAGGATATGTTATGATGATTGATGGAAATCTTGTTATTTAATGGAGCAAGAAGTAGACAGACGTCTATGGATCGAGTGCAGAGGCAGAATACAAGGCAATGGCTTAGGCTACCTATGATATTACTTGGTTGGTCTCTTTTCTACAAGAACTTGGCGTTGTTACTACTCATGTCGCTTTGTACCATGACAACAAGTCCGCTACATACATTGCCACTAGTCCAGTTTTCCATGAGCAGACCAAGCACATTGAGATTGATTGTCACTTTGTTCGTGATGCCATAAGAGAGAAGGTTACTACTCCACACATCTCCATCAGTTTTCAGCTTGCAAATGTATTCACAAAGGCGCTGCCAAAGAAACGTCTCTCGTGGATAATCTACAAGTTGGGCATGAAAAATAGATATGCTCCAACTTAAGGGGGGGTGTTAGAGTCATCTTTGTTTTATTCTATTGAGTTGTAACCCTTCGATGTCCTTTATGTAATTTCCCATTTATGAACGCTCTAGGTTTCAGCCTATATAAGAACCCCTAAACCTCCTGAATAAAGCATCACATTGCATTCCCTCATCTCTCTCTCCACATCTTGAACAAGTAAGAGCACAACTTTAAGCATGTTGCACAGAGCACTTCTTTTCTCAACATGATGCACAGAGCACATCTTTTTTCAAAACGTTTGGAATTGAATCATGTAAGAAACTTTATCTTTAGCACTTTGAAAGATAGGAGTGAAAGAATGTCTAGTATGTTAAAATCAAGGTGTTACGATATCTTTTATAAACCTTCAGAGTCACCATGCATTTTCATGAAAATGCTCGTCTTCACAAGTATGGTTAGCAACTTGAACCAGGATTAATCGACTTGAAAAAAAACCAAAATACATATTAGTAGACTTATAACATAAGTAAGTCGACTGAATATTAGAAAGTAAAAAACTAAACAATTCTAGATTCATAGATTAGCCAACGATTCAGTTGAAATTCATAATTAGTTGGATGATTAGTGTAGAGATATATTTACATGTTGGTGTACTCTTTTATATATTGTCTTTTCTTTTTGTCAGCATTATGTAATTTGTCCATAGGTCTCTATATAAGAGGGTCTAAGGCTCAGATGAATAAACAGATCTCTTATTTTCCCCAACATGGTATCAGAGCAACGGTCCTAGACCGTAGCTCTCATACCCAAAACCCTAACCCTATCCCCACCTCCTGCCCTCTCTCATGCGTGTGTGGCCACCGTCGTTCCTCCCTTGCAGCTGGCACCGCACCTCTTCTCTCCCACGAGCGGAGCACATCTCTAAGTCTCGCATGCGATTGGGGTCGCCTCGCCTGCACCTGCGGCAGCCCCTGTAGTCTGCACCTCTCATGTGGGCGGAGTAGTCGATGTCGCTGCATCGATGGCGGCACCTGCGCCTGCACCTGCGGCAGCCCCAGCGGGCCACACCTGTGAACCCCTCAGGATCCGGGTACCCGTTAATCACACACCCGCACTATTATTCACATGAGATCGCATGAAGTTGTACAAAAGCAGGGAAAATTTTTCGCGCAATTATGACATTCATTTCCATCACATAACCACAAAGTAAAAGAGACAAATGGCACCAAAATTCTTTTCATTAATATTCATATCAGTTTACAACATGTACAAGGATCTTCCATTTTACAACATATATCCCAAAGTGTGATACAAAAGAGAAAGCATTTACATCATTATCTGAACAAAAACTGAGACAAAGTAATTCATACCGTCTAGTGTATACTATGTCTCCAGGAAGCATGTATAGCTACTGAGCTGCTACTAAACTGCAGGCTGTTTGCCTGTCAAACACGTTAGGAAAGAAGAGGCGTCAGCCATTGTTGGTACCTCCCAAAAACTTATAAAAAAAACTAGACATTTAATATGTGCAAAAGCAAGCAAGTAGAAAGGTGGAAAGTAAAGTTTACATCTACTTGCGTAAGTAAAAAGGGTTTTTCAAGTTGTTTGTAATGCATCTCTAATGATTTCCCCAGAACCCAGCATTTCCCCCATATTACCTATTTATTTTGTAGTTGAATATTCATGAGGGTATGAGTGTGAGCATATATATCAATTGCTTCAGAGATCATACTTGTAAATGATGATGAAAAAGTTAAGATTGGAAAGATCTCTTAATTTAATTAATTTCATAGATAGAGAGAATAATCATTTCCTATTAATCCCAACTTTTGATCGAAATTTCTCCGATTCTTAACCTCAATGTTTCAAATATAACTCCAGATGATGTAGATGTAGATATGGATGATATAGATATAGAATCGCCAAGTCTGTTGGCGAAGTAACTCAAGCGGTGAAGAAGCCTACAAATGGCTCTTCCGTCTCGCCCTCTAATTGGAAGCGCGGTCCAATAGAGGGATAGGTCTACTCCCCAACTACGCCACTGAGACGGGTGAGAGAGACTCCCTAGAAAAGTCGCTCTAGATAACTGCCCGACTAGTATGGGCGGACGAGCTCGTACGTAAAACTGAAAACCAAGGATCCCCCGCCTGGGTATCCTAATAGACAGGGTCAGCGGAACTGGTCTAAAGTCTGGATCCCAACGAGGCGTAAAAACACTGCGAGCTCGCGTAAAACCGAAAGGGGACTGGGATCCTAGACCCGCATACTTGGCGGCCGCTGCCCTAACTGGGCTTCCTATCTTCCACCCAGTTGAGGGTCACCGCGCCCTCGCACGGTCAGGTGTTAAGGTTCTACATGACCGGCACATTTAATTATAAGTCATTACTGATGCTCATCAAACCATATATCCGAGTCAACTTCCCTTGTCAGGTTAAAGGGTCATTCCAATCATATGATCTACTGACTGAGTCCTTGATCCAAATTACATATGTTACTGAAATTGGAAGATCCAAGACCAAGACCCAATGTTTGAAATAAGTGTTTGTTTATTCAAATGACTAGTCTATGGTACCAAGCATCTCTTAATTATTAGTTATTGCTTGATTTACCCATACTCTAACTTATTTGATTACCTAGTCCTCTTTCAATCATTCCTATGGTCATCCTTAAAATTTGGATTTCTTATCATTAAAATTTTATATATTTGGTAAATTGGATGTCATACATGAATGTAGATACAAGTTTTGAATAATACATACATAGTGGTCCACAGAGCATAGAGGCTAACTGTATCATTTACATATCATGTAAATGACCAATCTATGAGACAAACAAATCCAGGATAATTGGATATTAGCACCAGATGAAACGTCATAAGTTCAAACAATATGTTTCTCAACCTTTCCTATGGTTATCTTTATAGATATAGATATCTTATCATAACTTATTAATAATTATTTATTTAATATATCGGATGCCATATATTAATGTATGAGTATTACATATATGTGTATACATATACTAACTTGCATTTAAGCGCTCAATTATGAAAAAGCGGCTTTAAAGCAACATTATTAAATTAATATTCAAGAAGCATAACAACAAAGAATTTATTTCCATAATCACATAAAAATTTATTGATAAATATCTATTATGATTATAAAATTTCCAGATTCTGGATTATGCATAGAGATTCATAATTTGACACACATTTTTTTAGCAGACTTATTTAGATTTCATAAACATCCCATTTTGGTTTAGCTAGCATGCCGGTTCTAGGATGCATTGGTTTAAAAATAATGAATCCAGTTTTGATTCTTAAAAAAATTGTATTCTTTAAAAATTTTAATCCAAATGTCAACCCTAAAAGAAAAACAAATCAACAGTCAAATCTGCTTATAATTCCAGAAATTTGATATATATATATAATCATCCCTTGTTATGTTGTCAGTTTCAATATTTATGTCATTATTTTGCCAAGAGAACTATACATTGAATAATAATGAAACACACTAGAATGAAGAGCCGAGTTTCATTCAACAGAAATTGTGCTAAGCACAGATTAAATATTCCCCATGCTATACATATAATTATATATACTCCAAAATTCCTATAAACAAATATAGTTCGATAATTTGGCTCGATTTGAAGCTACAAGCTTGCACCAATTTATAGGTCATTGGCAGTAGTTGCATGAAGCAGTATGTGCAAAAATATTTAAGAAAAATATTCTATCCAGATTCAATAGATGAAAGGCTTGCAATAGATACTTAAATTTCAAAAAAAAATATAAGAAGATTCATATATACAATGACTCCTAGAAACTAAATCATCACACCTCTTATTTATAGACCCTGGATCAAAATTGGGTTTATAACAAGCATGCTTGGCAGCAAAGGTGGGAAGGGATTTGTACCTATTTGATTTGAAATTGTAGAGAGGATGAATCCTTTGAGCAAGCAGCAGATTGGCAGCTCCTTGGGGTTAATGGCAAGCTTGGGCTATAAAGAGCAGTAGCACTACTACAGGAGGCAGCAACTTGAGCTGGAAGATTTGCTGGGCAGCAGGAGAAAGAGGAGGAAAAGAGGCTCCCTTCGGCTGTGAGTTTGAGGAATATGGTGGGGGCAAAAACGAGAAGTGCTTAAGGGTATTTAAGGGTGTTTTGTTGATAGAATTTAGGGAGATGCTTTTCTTTTATGATGACAAGTGGAATAAACAAAGTCCAAGTGGAGTACAACAAAGAGGGTTGTACGTGGGCTCTTGTGTTTCCATTTATAAAATTTTTTTTCCACCAACGGTCTGCTACTTTGCTACTTTACTGTAGCAACTAAATTATTTCAACTTTAACTCTCTTATTTTTTTAACTTCTTTTTTTGTGATACAAAAGTTAACTGTATCCTTGCCTCGGTCGTTGAATATTAACGCGCAACATCTCGTTTTGACCGTTTCGGAATGACGATCAATAAGAGTACAATATTGATATACTTCCGATCGAGTTTTGAATACCCGAAATTTTCGGATACGGTTTTTGGTTTAAGATTAAATATTGTGGATTAAATATATCAAACGGCGTCCGATTGACGAACGGTCGATTCCGTTGGTCTTGTATCGTCGAATCGGATCTAATGACGTTCTTGATTCGTTTCGCGGTTTCCGAATTGGCGTCGCGGCTTTTTCGCGGCGCGCATTACGATGCGGTCGATTTTCGGTCGATTTTGCCTGAACGACTTTTGATTCATAATAAATTGACCGTTTTAGGTTGTTTGGCATTGACCAACAACGTTTTTGGGTTCATTGGATCCAAAATCGGACGAGTTCGGGTTTGTTAGAATATGGATGTTACAATTATAAAAACCTCAAAGGGAGTCTCGTCCTCAAGACTCGAGTTAAGGCTATTCGGTGTCTTGTTTGAATTTCATATGTCCATAAAAACCTCAAAGGGTTTTGAACTCATAAAAACATCAAAGAGAAAACAAGCCATATATTTATCATGTATCTAATTACAAAAGCTTGTTTTGATGATTACATCAGAAAAGCTGTGGGTATCGTGCCCGCATGTCAGTTTCAGTCTCCCATGTTGCTTCCTCGACGCCATGTCGGTGCCACAAGACCTTGACTAATGGGATCTCTTTGCTGCGAAGCTTCTTCACAGCACGGTCAAGTATCTGGACTGGCTTCTCCTCATAAGTCAGATCAGGCTCCACGTCAAGATTCTCGTAGCTGATGACGTGTCGAGGGTCGTGCACGTACTTCCTCAGGTTGGATATATGGAAGACATCATGTATAGCTGAAAGATGTGGAGGAAGGGCTACTCGGTAAGCAACCTTCCCTACTCGAGCAAGAATCTTGAACAATCCAACGTATCGTGGCGCCAACTTGCCACGAACACCGAATCTCTGCACTCCCTTCATGGGAGATACGCGGAGGAATACCCAATCTCCAACCTATAATTGATAGGAATGTCATTAATATGAGATTAAGTTAACTTTGTAATAAAGGAAAGAGAAGAAGATTGGATACCTGAAACTCCAAATCTCTTCTTTGACGGTCTGCATAGCTCTTCTGGCGGCTCTGTGCCGTCAGAAGCCTCCGTCTCACAAGATCAACAGCTCTCGCGGTCTCCTCCAAGAGATCTACGGAATAGAGAGCATGATCACCTACCTCACGTCAACTAAGAGGTGTGAGGCATCTCCGCCCGTATAGTGCCTCGAATGGTGCCATGCCAATACTGGAGTGATAGCTGTTGTTGTACGTGAATTCCACCAAAGGCAAATGGTCCTTCCAGGATCCTTTCCACTCCAAAGTGCAAGCGCGAAGCAAATCCTCCAGTGTCTGCATGGTGCACTCACTCTGACCGTCAGTCTGTGGATGATATGCAGAACTCATCTTCAGCTCTGTCTGTAGTGCTGACATAAACTGGTGCCGATAATGAGATGTAAATCTCGAATCCCTATCAGACACCACCTCTCGTGGTATACCATGCAGCCTGATAATGTTCTGCACATAGAGCTTGGCCAATCTGGATGGAGTATAAGTCGTGTTGACAGGTATGAAATGGGTTGACTTGGTCAACCTATCAACAACGACCCAAATAGAATCATGGCCTCCTGGCGTCTTCGGCAGACCTGTGACAAAATCCATAGAAATGTTCTCCCACTTCCACTCAGGAATGGGGAGAGACTGCAATAATCCTGGCGGTCTCCTGTGCTCAGCCTTGACCATCTGACAGGTCATGCATCTGCTAACATGTAGCGCCACATCGCGCTTCATCCCATCCCACCAGAAATGTCGACGCAAATCACGGTACATCTTCGTGCTGCCTGGATGGATAGATAACCGTGAACTGTGTGCCTCATCAAGAATATCTCTGCGTAGATGCTCATCATTGGGTACAACTACCCGTCCTGCCTTCCATAAAATAGACTCCATCACAACAAATACATCAAATTCGTCCTTAACGGCGCGCATGTATCTATCTCGGATCCAAGAATCGGTGTTCTGGCCTTCTACAATACGATCCCAAAGGCTGCTGTATCGAGGAGGTACTGCGGTAGAAATGGATGCGCTCTCCTGAGGATGCCAATCGGTCAAAGCAGCAAGCGTATCCTACGTGTATAGCCAGTTCGCCGTACCATCAGCATGCGCTCTCCTGCTAAGTGCATCAGCCACCACGTTTCCCTTACCGGGATGGTAAGAGATCGTGCAATCATAATCCTTCAGCAGCTCGAGCCATCTGCGCTGTCTCATGTTCAACTCCTCCTGATCAAAGATGTACTTTAGGCTCTTGTGATCCGTGAAGATCTCGAAATTCACCCCATATAGATAGTGGCGCCAGATCTTCAAGGCGAAAACAACTGCCGCCAACTCCAAGTCATGTGTGGGGTAGTTCCGCTCGTGCGGTCTCAACTGCCATGATGCGTAAGCAATCACCTGTCCTCTCTGCATCAACACTGCTCCTAGACCTTCTCCAGATGCATCTGTGTAGACTGCATAGTCCTGAGTGCCTGAAGGAAGAGCGAGAATAGGTGTTGTAGTCAACCTCTCCTTCAGAGTCTGGAAGGCCTGCTCACATGAATCGTCCCAAATAAATGGGACTCCCATCTGCGTCAGTCATGTCAGAGGACGGACGATGCGTGAAAATCCGCCGACGAAGCGTCTGTAATAACCTGCTAGCCCAAGGAAGCTCCGAATCTGTGTGACAGTCTTGGGCTGCTCCCAAGACATAACTGCATCTATCTTCGCAGGATCAACTGCGATGCCTGCTCCAGAAATGATATGCCCGAGAAATGAGACCTGGGATAACCAGAACTCACACTTGCTCAACTTGGCGTATAGCTTGTGCTTTCGCAATGTATCTAAGACAATCCGTAGATCATTCGCATGATCCCATTCATTTCTTGAGTATATGAGCACATCATCAATGAACACCACTACAAATTTGTCCAAGTATGGACGGAAGATACGGTTCATCATATCTATGAAAGTCGCAGGTGCATTGGTGAGCCCAAACGGCATCACCACAAACTCGTAGTGTCCATAGCGAGTCCTGAAGGATGTCTTCGGAATGTCCGACTCGCGAATCCTCAGTTGATGGTAGCCTGAGTGAAGATCGATCTTCGAGAAAACCGTAGATCCCTGGAGTTGATCGAATAAATCATCGATGCGCGGCAAAAGATAACGGTTCTTCACCGTTCTCTTGTTTAGTTGCCTGTAATTGATGCACAGTCTCATGGATCCATCCTTCTTCTTGACAAATAGGACCGGAACACCCCAAGGTGAAATGCTCGGCCTCACGAATCCCAAATCAAGTAACTCCTGCAACTGCACCTTCAGTTCCCTCAACTCGGCTGGTGACATGCGATATGGTGCCATAGAGATCGGCTGTGTATCTGGTAACAATGTGATCTCAAACTTGATCTCTCTCTCAGGAGGTAGCCCTGGTAGCTCATCAGGAAATATGTCAGGGTATTCTGATACCACTCGGATGTCATGAGTCATCGACTCCTGATCGGATATCTCCCGAACAAATGCAAGGTAAGAATCACAACCCTGATCGACAAGTCGTTGTTCTCGCAACACTGAAATGTACTCCATGGTGGAGTCGTGTATGGTACCCTCAAAGGTGAACTCGGGTAAACCTGGAATCCTGAAGACAACTGTCTTCCTAAAACAATCAACTAATGCATGATGAGTAGATAGCCAATCCATGCCTAAAATCAAGTCGAATTCATCAAGCTGTAGGAGTAGACAATCTGCGATCATCTCATGACCGCCAATCAGTATGGGCAAGTGCCTGACCATCAGGGATATGACAAATAACTGGCCACCTGGGCCTCGGATGTAATATGGAGACGATAGCGTCTCTGCAACTCTATCTAAAGAAACAAGCAACCTCAAAGCAAGGAAAGAGTGTGTCGCGCCGGAATCGAATAAAATATGGAAAGGTCGGCCCAAGACTGAGACCATACCTTTCACCACAGTAGCCGCTGAACGTGCCTGCTCCTCAGTAACATGTAACTGTCCCTGCCTGGCTGATGCAGCACTAGATCCCGCCACACTCTGCGTCTGTCTCTGCTGCTGTCGCCTAAAATTGGAGTTCCTACCACGGAAACTCCCTGAACGTTGTGTCTGAGGTTGTGATTGTGAAGGCTGTGGCTGAGGCTCGCCAGAAGCCTGTGGGCACTGTGCTCGGTAATGTCCCCACTCGTGACATCGATAGCATCTGACTGGCCTGGTAGGTGGAGTAGCTGTGTCCGTGCTCCGAGCTGGTCCGGCTGGTGGTCGGTCTACTCGCTGCGACCCATATGGTCGAGCGGAATCTGAGCCACGTCCGGCAAGTGCTCCTCCTAAGGTAGTCGATGGAGAAGAGCGAGCAATGCCAGAGAATGTCGAACCTGTAGGTCGGAACCGTCTGGCTGACCTCTGCTGCTGAAACGGTCGACGTATCGGTCCAAAAGATTGCCGCGGTCTAGGCGGTGCTCCAGATGAGCTCCCGAAACGTCTCCCTCTGATGTCCTCGAACTTCTCCGCTGCATCGGTAGCCTCGGAGATAGAAGTGATGTGTAATCCTGCCAGCTTCTCCTGCACCTCCTCTCGCATGCCGCCAATGAACTTTTCCAGATTCTCCTCTGGAAATGCGCCAGTTGCTCGTGTATGTCGTGACAGCTCTGTGTATCGGATAAAGTAATCTCTGGCGGTCATGTGTCCCTGACGAAGCTCTGCAAATAGTCGGCGTTGAGACTCCTTCCACTTCGCAGAAAAGAAGTGGGCTCTGAACTTCGTCTCGAAATCATCCCATGTAGGCTCTCGGCCTAACTCAGACACTACCGCATCCCACCATCTCTCAGCAAAATCTGTCAATGAATACTCCATGAAGGATAGCCACGTGTCTCGTGGCGCGCGAATTATCCTGAGCACCTTCGTCACCCGCTTCAGCCACTGCTCAGCAACATCTGGTGTACCTGTACCCTCAAACAAGGGTATGTTGGCGCGCTGGTAGGATGTGAAAATGCACTGGTGCCTGTGAATAGTTGAGTACTCGTGTGTACCCTCGTCAACAAAGTCAACAGGGTCATGCTCCATGTCTAAGTCTGCATCCTCCTGAGCTCCATGCTCTGGTATGTCCTCTAGTGCATCATCAGGATAAGGCTGATCGACCTCAACGGGCTGGTGCTGGTCCTGTCGTACTCCATCCTGGGATGGATGGTATGTGAAATCTGACAGGTCCTCAAATCTCATCTCTATATCCGTCTGCCTGTCCGCAATCTCAGTCTGCTGGGCCAATATCTGCTCCTGCTGGCCTCTCATAGCAGCCTGCTGCTGCTGAAGATCGGTAAGTGCGCTCAGTATGCGTGCCAGCTGATCAGAAGTATCCTGACCTGGTCGAGACGCCATGGCTCTGCATGAGAACCATAATTAGTCATAAGGATGCCCTAGACAGATATTTATCATAAATGCTTTTCTCTTCTTGGGATATAATATGAAAATTAATGAAATTGGTGACATATGTGGTTATTGAATATGAATGTCATTTTTCCCTTCTCGGACTCATGACAAGTCGGGAGATTGTCGCTATCCGAGAACTTAATGCGATCGGTATCGAAATACTGCAAATGTTCGTATTAGGGTACCATTGCTCTGATACCAAATTGTGAACCCCTCAGGATCTGGGTACCCGTTAATCACACACTCGCACTATTATTCACATGAGATAGCATGAAGTTGTAGAAAAGCAGGGAAAATTTTTCGCGCAATTATGACATTCATTTCCATCACATAACCACAAAGTAAAAGAGACAAATGGCACCAAAATTCTTTTCATTAATATTCATATCAGTTTACAACATGTACAAGGATCTTCCATTTTATAACATATATCCCAAAGTGTGATACAAAAGAGATAGCATTTACATCATTATCTGAACAAAAAATGAGACAAAGTAATTCATACCGTCTAGGGTATACTCTGTCTACAGGAAGCATGTATAGCTACTGAGCTGCTACTAAACTGCAGGTTGTTTGCCTGCCAAACACGTTAGGAAAGAAGAGGCATCAGCCATTGCTGGTACCTCCCAAAAACTTATAAAAAAAACTAGACATTTAATATGTGCAAAAGCAAGCAAGTAGAAAGGTGGAAAGTAAAGTTTACATCTACTTGCGTAAGTAAAAAGGGTTTTTCAAGTTGTTTGAAATGCATCTCTAATGATTTCCCCAGAACCCAGCATTTCCCCCATATTACCTATTTATTTTGTAGTTGAATATTCATGAGGGTATGAGTGTGAGCATATATATCAATTGCTTCAGAGATCATACTTGTAAATGATGATGGAAAAGTTAAGATTGGAAAGATCTCTTAATTTAATTAATTTCGTAGATAGATAGAATAATCATTTCTTATTAATCCCAACTTTTAATCGTAACTTCTCTGATTCTTAACTTCAATGTTTCAAATATAACTCCAGATGATGTAGATGTAAATATGGATGATTTAGATATAGAATCACCAAGTCTGTTGGCGAAGTAAACTCAAGCGATGAAGAAGCCTACGAATGGCTCTTCCGTCTCGCCCTCTAATTGGAAGCGCGGTCCAATAGAGGGATAGGTCTACTCCCCAACTACGCCACTGAGACGGGTGAGAGAGACTCCCTAGAAAAGTCGCTCTAGAAAACTGCCCGACTAGTACGGGCAGACGAGCTCGTACGTAAAACTGAAAACCATGGATCCCCCGCCTGGGTATCCTAATAGACAGGGTCAGCGGAACTGGTCTAAAGTCTGGATCCCAACGAGGCGTAAAAACACAGCGAGCTCGCGTAAAACCGAAAGGGGACTGGGATCCTAGACCCGCGCACTTGGCGGCCGCTGCCCTAACTGGGCTTCCTATCTTCCGCCCAGTTGAGGGTCACCGCGCCCTCGCACGGTCAGGTGTTAAGGTTTTACATGACCGGCACATTTAATTATAAGTCATTACTGATGCTCATCAAACCATATATCCGAGTCAACTTCCCTTGTCAGGTTAAAGGGTCATTCCAACCATATGATCTACTGACTGAGTCCTTGATCCAAATTACATATGTTACTGAAATTGGAAGATCCAAGACCAAGACCCAATGTTTGAAATAAGTGTTTGTTGATTCAAATGACTACTCTATGGTACCAAGCATCTCTTAATTATTAGTCATTGCTTGATTTACCCATACTCTAACTTATTTGATTACCTAGTCCTCTTTCAATCATTCCTATGGTCATCCTTAAAATTTGGATTTCTTATCATTAAAATTTTATATATTTGGTAAATTGGATGTCATACATGAATGTAGATACAAGTTTTGAATAATACATACATAGTGGTCCACAGAGCATAGAGGCTAACTGTATCATTTACATATCATGTAAATGACCAATCTATGAGACAAACAAATCCAGGATAATTGGATATTAGCACCAGATGAAACGTCATAAGTTCAAACAATATGTTTCTCAACCTTTCCTATGGTTATCTTTATAGATATAGATATCTTATCATAACTTATTAATAATTATTTATTTAATATATCGGATGCCATATATTAATGTATGAGTATTACATATATGTGTATACATATACTAACTTGCATTTAAGCGCTCAATTATGAAAAAGCGGCTTTAAAGCAACATTATTAAATTAATATTCAAGAAGCATAACAACAAAGAATTTATTTCCAGAATCACATAAAAATTTATTGATAAATATCTGTTATGATTATAAAATTTTCAGATTCTGGATTATGCATAGAGATTCATAATTTGACACACATTTTTTTTAGCAGACTTATTTAGATTTCATAAACATCCCATTTTGGTTTAGCTAGCATGCCGGTTCTAGGATGCATTGGTTTAAAAATAATGAATCCAGTTTCGATTCTTAAAAAAATTGTATTCTTTAAAAATTTTAATCCAAATGTCAACCCTAAAAGAAAAACAAATCAACAGTCAAATCTGCTTATAATTCCAGAAATTTGATATATATATATATATAATCATCCCTTGTTATGTTGTCAGTTTCAATATTTATGACATTATTTTGCCAAGAGAACTATACATTGAATAATAATGAAACACACTAGAATGAAGAGCCGAGTTTCATTCAACAGAAATTGTGCTAAGCACAGATTAAATATTCCCCATGCTATACATATAATTATATATACTCCAAAATTCCTATAAACAAATATAGTTCGATAATTTGGCTCGATTTGAAGCTACAAGCTTGCACCAATTTATAGGTCATTGGCAGTAGTTGCATGAAGCAGTATGTGCAAAAATATTTAAGAAAAATATTCTATCCAGATTCAATAGATGAAAGGCTTGCAATAGATACTTAAATTTCAAAAAAAAATATAAGAAGATTCATATATACAATGACTCCTAGAAACTAAATCATCACACCTCTGATTTATAGACCCTGGATCAAAATTGGGTTTATAACAAGCATGCTTGGCAGCAAAGGTGGGAAGGGATTTGTACCTATTTGATTTGAAATTGTAGGGAGGATGAATCCTTTGAGCAAGCAGCAGATTGGCAGCTCCTTCTTGGGGTTAATGGCAAGCTTGGGCTATAGAGAGCAGTAGCACTACTACAGGAGGCAGCAACTTGAGCTGGAAGATTTGCTGGGCAGCAGGAGAAAGAGGAGGAAAAGAGGCTCCCTTCGGCTGTGAGTTTGAGGAATATGGTGGGGGCAAAAACGAGAAGTGCTTAAGGGTATTTAAGGGTGTTTTGTTGATAGAATTTAGGGAGATGCTTTTCTTTTATGATGACAAGTGGAATAAACAAAGTCCAAGTGGAGTACAACAAAGAGGGTTGTACGTGGGCTCTTGTGTTTCCATTTATAAAAATTTTTTTTTCCGCCAACGGTCTGCTACTTTGCTACTTTACTGTAGCAACTAAATTATTTCAACTTTAACTCTCTTTTTTTTAACTTCTTTTGTTTGTGATACAAAAGTTAACCGTATCCTTGCCTCGATCGTTGAATATTAACGCGCAACATCTCGTTTTGACCGTTTCGGAACGACGATCAATATGAGTACAATATTGATATACTTCCGATCGAGTTTTGAATACCCGAAATTTTCGGATACGGTTTTTGGTTTAAGATTAAATATTGTGGATTTAAATATATCAAACGGCGTCCGATTGACGAACGGTCGATTCCGTTGGTCTTGTATCGTCGAATCGGATCTAATGACGGTCTTGGTTCGTTTCGCGGTTTCCGAATTTGCGTCGCGGCTTTTTCGCGGCGCGCATTACGATGTGGTCGATTTTCGGTCGATTTTGCCTGAACGACTTTTGATTCATAATAAATTGACCGTTTTAGGTTGTTTGGCATTGACCAACAACGTTTTTGGGTTCATTGGATCCAAAATCGGACGAGTTCGGGTTTGTTAGAATATGGATGTTACAACACCTCTCGAGCGGGCGGAGCAGCCAGTGGTGTTGCATCTCCCTCTCGTTGTGCCTGCATCGGGGCCTTCTTATTGAAGGTGTTTGTTGCAGTTTGAGTCTACACATGCAACCAAATCCCCTCATGTCAGTGTAGATACATTCTCTAGTCTACTACCCTAGTCTTACTCATTAGGCAACATGTTCAAAAGCAAGGCAGATATCCCCACTACAGGCGCCTTCAGAGGTCTCGCGCCTATATTTAAGATGGATGGGTCAAATTATGAGTTGTGGCCTATGCAACTTATAAGTCTAATGAAGTCGATGGGTAAGAAGCATATTCTTAACGAAGCACAAGTCTGGTTGTCTAATACCTTGGTACCAGAGATTGCAAACGATGTCCTGCACCAGCCCATTACCAAAGCCATGTGAGATATATTTGTTGTTGCATACTCACAAGCAAAGAATGAAACAAAAAATCTGTAGTTCAGCATGACATCTTCACTATAAAGAAGAATGGACGACCTCTACATGCTCACTATACTGCCCTACGCAGGATGTATGAGAAGCTTCATAGCTTTATGCCCCTCACAGCTACTCCAAAACAGTTGAAGGCATATCGGAATGCCACGATGGTTGGTATCTTCTTGGCCTCTCTTGACTCAAAGTCGAGGCTGCTTTCTCGCAGATACTAGCAGATGCTATTATTCCTCCTATGGAGGAGGCCTTCTGCAGACTGGCCGGATCAACATTTCATCTCATGTTCCATCGTCGAATTCCTCTACCATGGCGGCCTTTCGTGAAAGAGGTGGTCAATCTCAGTTCTGCGAGCAGGGACCACGTGATAGAGGTGAACGTGGTCATGGACCACCTTGTACCTATTGTCACCAATCTGGTCATAGAGAAGATACAAGCTACTCTAAGCATGGTTTTCCACTGCCCGCCCATGTAGCAGAGCGGGTTTAGCCCTATACCGCTCCATCCACATTAGATCGGAGATATGATGAGCATGTGTCTCGATTGAGAGACATCATGCCCCAGCTAGCACCCCCTCACCTGGCTCAGAGAACAGCTCGGACATTGCTGCTACTGCATGAGCTAGTACTTCATGTAGTATTCATGCCTCTACTTCTTATCATGGTTCAGATATGATATATCAGAATGGTCATAGATTCCGGTGCAACACGTCATTTGTGTGGAGATAGAGATTAGCTCGTAGCATGCAGGCTCAAGGAAGGACTGTGGTAATAGCCGATAGGACTCATTCCCCGATCACATGACATGGAGAGATCACCTTGACACCCTCAATGCAGTTGCAAAATGTGATGCATGCCCTTGATTTCTCTATGAACTTATTGTTTATTAATTATATTACTAAGGATCTACATTGACGAGCGATATTTGACCCATCATCTCTTGTGTTTCAAGATATCCTTATGGGCAACTGGTTGTGGTCATGAGCAGGTTGGCCTCTATCGACTGGTCCAAACACTGTATGATGGACTATCCTCCCATTCCACTAAATTGGTCTCCCCTTCCTATGGCATATACGCTTAGGCCATCTTCAGCCTCAGAAATTGCGTCAAGTCCTTCCCCAGATTTCACCCTGTTCATCATTCAATTGTGAGGCATGTCAGTTAGGGACGCATCATCGGTCTGCCTTCCCTAGTCATCAGAGTCGGAGCAGTATATCCCTTTTGAGTTCTTTCATGTTGACATTTGGGGACCAAGTCGTGTTCCCGATCATCAAGGATACATATTTTATTTAGTTGTTGTGGATGATTTTAGTCGTCTGTTTTGGGTCTTTCTGTTGAAAAATAAATCAAAAGCTGAAAGTACAATTATAAAATTCATTAAAGAAGTGCAGAATGTTTTTTCCACCTATGTCAAAATTGTGAGAACTGATAAAGCGTTGGAATACTATACTCATGTTGAAAAATAAATCAAAAGCTGAAAGTACAATTATAAAATTCATTAAAGAAGTGCAGAATGTTTTTTCCACCTATGTCAAAATTGTGAGAACTGATAAAGCGTTGGAATACTATACTCATGTGCTCTCTTAATTCTTTTTATCTCATGGTTTTCTTCATCAAACATCATGCGCTTATACGTCCCAACAAAATGGTGTAGCAGAAAGAAAACACCATCGCCTACTTGATCTCACTCGTACCCTCATTATTCAGAGCCGTGCTCCACGCTCATTCTGGGGTGATGTCGTTCTCACAGCATGTTACTCGTTAACCGTATGCCCTCGTCAGTGTTAGAGGAGAAGATACCTTTTTCCCTTGTTTTCCCTGACAAGGAGTTGTTTTCCCTTACCCCTCGTGTCTTTGGGTCTGTTGTGTTTGTCCATCAGTTGTCTCCAAGGATTGACAAGCTCTCACCTAGGGTTGTCAAATGTGTCTTTGTCGGGTACTCCATAACTCATAAGGGTTATCGTTGTTATGATCCGTTACACAGGAGATACTATGTCAATGCAGATGTCACATTTTTTGAGTCAGTAATATATTTTTCTCCAACGAGTGACAAGTTGACACCATCAGACTCAGATTATGAGGTCTATATCCAATCTCCACCCAAGATCTCACCATCGACATCACCACCTCCTTCTCCACCTCCTTTATCACCTCCATCGACCCCACCGTCTCCCATTATTCTAGTTCCACCACTACCACATCATTACAGTCATCGGCCTGCTCTTGCTGATGTTCATGGTCCATCATCCAGCACGTTCCAGGTTTTTTACGAAAACATACTTCTAATGATGGGACTGATGATATTTCTCAGCAGAGGTCATTTCAGGAGGCTGATGATCATGTTACTAGCAAGAATGAAGATGACATTGATGTGCCTATTGCTATTAGGAAGCAGAAGTGTTCATGTTTTTCATATCCAATTGCTTCTCATGCCACCTTCAAACACGAGACGGGTGACTTCATGAGATTTGTTGTTGCATTATCCGTTGTGACCATACCACGGACACGGACATATCAAGAGGCAGTGACGGATAGCAGGCGGTGTCTAGCCATAGAGGAGGAGATGGTTTCTCTACAATCGAGAGGTACATGGAGTCTGGTCGCAGGCCTCGCTGGGGGCATCTATAGTGACTTACAAATGGGTATTTACGGTGAAACGGAATGCAGACGGCGGTACAAGGTTAGATTGGTTGCACGAGGCTTTACTCAAACATATGGGGTGGATTATCTTGACCCTTTTTCTCCAGTTTCTCGTTGATTCTTTTATCAGTTGCAGTAGTTCGAGATTGGCCTTTGTTTCAACTTGATGTTAAGAATGCCTTTTTGTATGATGATCTTCCGGAGGAAATCTACATGGCAGCCGTCAAGTTTTGCTGCTGAGAGGGAGCGTTCACAGGTGTGTAGACTTCACAAGGCAATCTATGGCCTTAAGCAGAGCCCGAGACCTTTGTTCCAGAAGCTCTCAAATTGGTTTGAGAAGCAGGAGTTCAAACAATCGAATGCAGATCATTCTCTTCATAGAGAGAACATCGGTACGATTGTTATTATGGTGTATGTCGATGATATACTTGGAAATGACATACAAGGAATAAAGAGGGCAAAAGAATTTCTGGGTCGCGAATTTGTTATCAAGGACCTTGGAATCCTTAGGTACAGTACTTTCTGGGACTGAAGTTTGCCAGAAATCAGCAAGGGCTGGTGATGACTCAGAGGAAATATGTCACTGATCTGCTAAGTGACACGGGCGTGCTTGGATGTCAACTTGCTACCACACCTATGGAGTCAAGCATGAAGTTGTATGGATGATGATACTGATGAGGTAGATAGGAGAAGATATAGAGAACTTGTGGGAAAGCTTCTTTACGTTACTATTACCAGACCTGATATTCTATTTGTTGTCAGTCGGGTTAGTCAGTTCATGGAACAACCTCATCAGGTACATATGGATGTTATGCAAATGATACTAAGGTATCTTAAATCATCTCCAGTTGCAGGGCTACTATTTAGAAGAGGTGTCACCATCACTATCTCAGCATGTGCAGACGTAGATTATGCGGGGTGCATCAAGAACGGGAAGTCCACAACAGGATTTGCTATATTTATTGGAGATTCACTTGTCTCTGGAAAAGCAAGACGCAACTGTAGTTGCAAGGTCTAGTGTTGAATCTAAGTATAGAGCTATGGCACAAGCAAGCACAGAAATGACGTGAGTTCAAGCATTCCTTATAAATCTTCACATAGATGTTCCTCTTCCCATACCGCTGAAATGCAACAATCAGGTGGCTTTATTCATTGCCAACAATCCTGCATTTCACGAGAGGACAAAGCATATTGAGGTCGATTGCCATTATATACAGGACATGATTCAGAAGGGCTTCATTTCTACATCCTATGTCAGCTCAGGGGACCATACGGCAGATATTTTTATCAAGGCCTTACTTAGAGGATCATTTCAGAAGTGTTCGTCCACGATGAGCATGATAGATATCTATGCTCCATCTTGAGGGGAGTGTAGAGATATATTTATATGTTGTTGTACTCTTTTATCTATTGTCTTTTCTTTTTGTTAGCAATATGCAATTTGCTCATAGGTCTCTCTATATAAAAGAGCTTAGGGCTCAGATGAATAAACATATCTTTTATTCTTCCCAACAATAAGAATATCAATCAACTGGCTAAAGTAGTTGTTGAGTAGATGTGTATTGAGACAAAAGTTGATCAAGACAATAGTCGACAGATCAAAGTCATCAACCGGTTCAAGAGAAAACTAGTCGATTGGAAATCTACTCGGTCGTTTCGGTTGAAAACTTGTTTTAGTTGTAGATGAATGACGTGCATATGCATACCATGTACACAGCATAATTTCGTACAAAATAAATTACAAGAACACTCGTCTTCCACTTTTGTATCCCTTCATCAATGAATCCTTCGACTTCTGCTTAAATACCAGCTTCATGTTCGTCAGCTTGTAAACTGTCTAACATCATCTTCATCATCCATCTCTTCCGACATCAAATTCTTAGCTTGTTATTTAATCTTAATATAGGCTAAAACAAACAAGAACCCACTTCAATGCTTTGGTAGTGAAGCAATGCGTCTACCACCCAAAAGACCAAGTTCAAAACCCCCTTAAAGAGGGATGCGTTAGGTAGCCAACAACCAACCTAATAAAAAGTTGGATTTTTCAACAAGGATTTAACAAAAATCCATGTAAACGGCCCTATTTAAAGTGGGAGAAGGCTTTTCCATTTTTTACAAGATAAAACAAGAATTTTTTTTTATCATCATTAGAATATGCATGCATGTGTACATGACCCAACAACTTCCCCCTTTTTGATGATGACAAAACCAAGTTGGAGTTTTTAGGAGAAGGGTATATGCGTAGTGTTTTCGTTAAAAAAATTTAAAAGCCTCTATCTTTTTCTAAGAACTTAAAAAATCAAAACACATTTACTAGTATATTTTCCCATGTTTGACATTATCAAAAAGTGAAGGTTAGATATTCATAATTCTTTCTAAAAATAATCTTTAAAAATCAAACAATATATTGATATCTCATAATAATATTTTATTTTATTCTTTAGAGCTGACTAGACACAATTTCAGGATGAGATACCTTATTGTCCTTTGATGATATTGTTGTTGACTGATGAAACTAAAGATGGAGTGAATGAGAAGCTTGATATTTGGATACACGCCTTAGAGACTAAAGGATTCTGTATAAGTAGGCTAGGAACTGAATATATGGAGTGCATTTTTGATGGAAGCAGCGGTGAAGTAATCGAGGTGGAGATTGGAGAATATACATTCAGAAGAAAGATTCTTTTAGATACTTGGGATCTATTTTGCAACAAGATGGGCAAATCGATGGAGATGTTACTCGTGGAATAAATGCAGGTTGGCTAAAGTGAAGAGGAGCCTCTATTGTTCTTTGTGATAAGAAAAAATCCTTTGAAAATCAAAGTGTTACAAAGCAGCCGTGAGACCTATGTTATGCTCTATGGATCTCAATGTAGGCATGTGAACTATAGACATCTTCAAAGAATGATAGTAAAGGTGGATGTGTGGTCATACACGAAAACAAGGTTGCAGAAAGCGATAGTCGGTACTCGGTCGGCGGGGTCACTGACTAAGGATTAATCAACCAGTCGGGCGACTAGTCGGATTTAGTCGGCCATTAGTCGGTTTGGTATTTTTTTATTATTTTAAATATATAAATCATTTTTATACATAGATTGGTACATTTTCTAGACTTTCATAATGAAATAAAAGAAGAAATTGACTTTAAATATAACATTATTGCATATTGTAAAATAAGTTTGCTTATGTATTAACATAGATTAGTACATTTTCTATACTTACATAATGAAACAAAGAAGTAATTGACATTAAAATAACATTAAGCATATTAGAATAAGTTTGTTGTTAAAAAAAGCAAAAAAGAAAAAAAATATAAAAGCTTGATGTAAAAATCGACCGATTAGTCGGCCCGACTAATGGTCGACTAGGCCTAGTCGAGTCGGCTATCCCCCCCGACTCGACTAGTCGGCCTAGTCGGTCGATTTTTGCAATCTTGCACGAAAAGATCATATTCGGAATGATGTGATCAGATGGACAGTTGGTATAGCTCTGATAGAGGATAAGATGAGAGAAAACCGCTTCAGATGGTTTGGTCATTTGCAAAGGAGAATGATTGATGCACCAGTTAGACGATGCGAGATTTGGGATGTTGAGCCAGCTAAGAGAGGGCGAAGAAGGCCTAAGAAGCGTTGGGAATGAGACCATCTGAAGGGGTTCTAGTTATATGGAATCTAGCCCTACTTAATGTGGAAAAAGGCTTTGTTATTGTCGTCATCGTTTTATCTTTACAGCTTTGCTTTTTCTTTGTTTCGTAGCTCCCTTTAGTTTTAAATAAGATGCTTCTCCTCACTGATAGGAACTATAAAACATAATATGCATGTGTTGGAGTATTTGGTTGTGCGCCGTATGAGTTGTAGGAGGGTAAATGGATCTCTCCAGGATCCATTTACCCCATCCAGATGTTTAGTCACACATCTACTAGTGGTGGGACTTGGAGACTCTGTGAGGGCTACATAAGGAGCCCCAGACCTCCTGTATCAGATGAGAAAAAGGAATACAATATCCGCCCCTTTGAGGGCTTTTCCCGTAGTTTCATCCCTCTCCTTAGGGAGTAGGGTTCCACGTAAAAATTCTTGTGTTCCCTGTTTTATCTTTCTGTTCTTATGTTCCGTTTATCATTTTCACTTCTGCTTCCTAATTTCTAACATGGTATCAGAGCGGATCGTTCGTGGTTTATTTTTGAAGAATTATCTTTGGAGATTTTTTTTGTTTAAGATTGATTGGAGTTCGTGATTTGATTTAGTGTTCAATCAAGTTCTAGGGTTCTCTTATGGAACCCTAATATTGCATGTGCGCATCTCCTGGCACGCATTACATTTTCAATATCCACAAGTTAGCAATCAACAGTAACAACGATATGAGCGATATATGTGATATAAGGATCATAGAAGATCGATATGTGTGATCTAAGAGTATATTTGTAAGTTATTTAGTGTTCTAAGAACTTGGATGAACTCCATTTCCAATATCTATAGGTCAACAATTAATAGTACCAGCGATATGCTCAATATGACCAATATGTGTGATATAAGGGTCATAGATGATTGATATGCGTGATTTAAGAGTATATTTGTAAAGTTATATAATGTTTAAAGAACTTGGACGAACTCCATTTCCAATATCTATAAATCAGGAATCAACATTAACATCAATATGTTCAAAATGACCGGCATGTGCGATATATGAGGTATAAATGACCGATATGTATGATATAAGTGTGTGTTTGTAGGTTATTTGTTGTTTTAATATCTTGGATGATCTTAATTTCTGAAAAACGGCAAAAATGCCATTTTTGAGCCATTTCCGACATTTCCCCCGATATCGTCGATATATCGGCGACATATCCCGATATATCCTTTTCCGGACGGACAGATATGATATCGATATCGATATCGATATGGTCTTCCATGATTCATGTACCCCCAATTTTCATGAACCCCATTTGTCATCATTGTTCAACCACTAACAAAGACTCTTTCTCCAATCTCACCATAAAAAATCAAATGAGTCGGTGTAGTCCAAACCCAAGCACATATTAATTAGGTTGAGGTAAGCAGGAGGTTAATAAATAACTAACTCATGGCTCATTAATTTAAATGGGACTTGCATGGGTCACATTCAACCAAAAGAGATCCAGCGTAGTGCTCACCATGCAATGAAATTGTCACCAAATATTGAAAAAGATGGATTTTCTGATATCCAATATTCAAATATGGCTTTTGAAGCAAGTGGGTTTCGAATTCGGAGTTTCATGCCCTATGGTATGGATGATGGAGATGTTGAGCATTGTTTCTTTCAATATTCCCTAGGGAAATAGGGAACATATACGCTAATCCTTCCTAGTGGCAACATTTCTACACCTCTGTTAAGGATACCAAACAACCTTAACATGATCCCATTACGCTATGGAGAGGGCTAAGCATGTCACGAAAGTGCACCAACTTATTGTTAATTAAATAAAGTGAGTGACCACTAGCCTCTAGTAACCGTCCTTTGAATTTTCAAAAACCAATCATCATGGCCTGCAAAATTCATACCTCCTACCTTATTTTGGATATGCACAACTCCCAAGCCATCTACTTCATGTGAACACCGGTAACGTTTCCATTGTTAATTTTAGTAATTTTGTGTTCTCAGATAATTTTGGAACTGCTTAAGTGAATACATTGTTGGATATGTCCACTACAAAAATGAGACATTGTACTCCGGTTTTGGCTTACTATTATTAGAAACTTATTTCAAACCATTTCAAAAAAGCTACAATGTTCAATAATTTCTGTAAACACAACACACAAATATATAGGAACAGAAATAGGAGGGCAACATGATGATCTTTGTTTAGAATATACTGAGATTGAATTTAAAGCAGCAACACTTATTTTACATGTGCGGTATATCATTGGGCATAACAATGTGATACAATACCATTTTCATTAAATAAACGTCTATGATTTATAGCTCTAGGCTCTATTTCATTTATACAAAACAAATTATGAATGAGCTTTGCCTTGATTTCAATAAGTGCGGCTGCCACTGTTTGCATCCAAATGCAAGCAGGCATATTATTCAGCTGTTGTTGGCAATGTTAGCAATGAGACATACAACAAACAGAAAGAAATGCAACCATATGTATGACACCAGTAGTATCTTGGTGTATAACGTCCAGTAGGATCAGGGTAGGATGTAGGTTGGTTTTGTGAAGCAAGAACTTAGGCAAGTTAGCCACCTATGTAGGGTGCTCCGAGGTAAAGCTCGAAAAACATGGGCATCCCCTCAAAAAATAATTTTCAGCACTATATAGTCATAAAAATAAAGGAATTACGAGTTACGATCTTTTCATTTTAAAATGAGATGTCTATGTCAAAATCATATCCAACTTTCGGTTACTGGCACCCGTCAGATAACTTACACCTCGCCCGTTTTGGATACAGCCGCAGTGTGGTATTCCCCACATGATACTTGTATTATGTGCACAAGTTCAGGGGCTTCATCAAGGAACCTCGTATACGCATTTAACAATCTGGCCCCTTGAAGTCCTTCACAAGTAATACCTCTCCCGAGCTGGCCATATTCATTATAGCCTGGTTTAGAAGCAATTTTAGAGGATCATTAGTGCTAGAAATTATCATGTACTCTCACTAATGTTAAACATGAAAAGGTGTAACTTAGGTGAAAAAATCTAGAAAAATCCTATAAAGCTATAGCAATGTTTGGATGGTCGAGGATGGGAGGGAAAATAAAGGGATGGAGACGAGCCCAAATATGATGCACAGTTGCACAATAAATGGAAAAAAGATTTGGAGAGTGGACACCAAGCTGGGAAATATAAAACTTGCTATCTTGCATATTTCTTTCCCTCTGAACTCGGTCAGGTACAGAGGGAAAGAAGAGAAACCACTAATCATTTTCTATTATTCTGCTTTTTCCTCATCTCTATTGATAAAAATATTTAAAAACGTAATCGGTGAAGACACTGTATAATACATCTCCCCCATTTCCTATGATCACATAATATATTGCACTGAATTTCCATTACTTTCCCTCATTTAAAGAACATATATTGAACTCCCAATTCTTTCCTTACTATTGGTTTCATTCCATCGCTTTCCATCATCCTTGTATCTTCATACAAACAAGACTAAAATTATCTCTGACATCTGGAAATTTATAATGCTGAATTTCCTTGAATTCAAAAGTGGCACACCGTTCAGTATAAAAAAGTAAACATAAATTGTAGCAATACCCCATGCTTGCAGTAGGCCATCTTCAGATAGAGCCACCACATGAGAAGCCCCACAGGATACTTGACTGACAATCTGAAAAAGGTAAATTGAATAGATCAAAGTTCATGGAAAATATCTGTAAATCATATCACACACACATGAATGGATGTACATGTACTATGTACTTACCCACGTAACATACAGACGCACACACATACACACACCACACACACATATGCAAACATATACATACACATGCATGCAAACATACATACAAACATACATGCATGCACACACATAATATACATATGTAGATACGCACAAACACACTCACATAGACAAACACACACGAACATACAAGCATACATGCACGTGCACGTGGGCATATATAAATATGCATGCACATGTCCACACCCACGCACACATGCACGCCCACACCCACACGCACGTGCATGCACACCCTCCTTTACACGCAAACACAAGAACAAACACATGCACAAACTGACTAACATATGCATGCACGTAGAGACACAAACACACATAAACATAAAAACAAACAAAGCATGCATACATATCCAGAGGCATGCAAGCACGCATACATATCCAGAGGCATGCAAGCACGCATACATCAAGTTATAATAATTTAACATGTTAATTAGAGTGTTGAGAAAAAAAGATGCAACAACAACAACAACAACAAAGCCTTTTCCCACAATTAAGTAGGGTCGGCTACATGGATTTTTCGCCTCCATTCAGATCTATCTTGGGTCAATCTCGGACTTATCTCAAGATGCATTGAGATGCATTATATCTCAATGCATCTTGAGAAAAAAAGATGCATTGAGATATAATATTTACCAAGGACCAAATTAAGTGATGCAAACAGGGCATGCAAGCACGCATACATCAAGTTATAATAATTTAACATGTTAATTAGAGTGTTGAGAAAAAAAGATGCATTGAGATAATATTTACCAAAGACCAAATTAAGTGATGCAAACAAGATTTTAGGATGGAAGAAATTTGGAGGGGAAGAAGAAGAATGTGCATGTTGTACAGGATTTGGTAGAAGAAACGTCAAGATGTGTGAAGAGAGGAGAAAGGGAAAGAGGGATAATGGAGAAATCTCGAATCTAATTTCAACCCCTTCGTATAAAAGGGATGGAATTACAAAATGAAATGAAAGGAAATTTTTGAATAAAAATAGGGCGGTATCCCAAGACGGGATCCACCACTATTTACGTGTGTGTAAAAATATGAAAAATATTACAAAATGTATTGCATCATTTCATGTTTGCCATGCCACACATAGGGCCCTACAATGACCTAAAACATTATCAACATTAAAAGCCTCCCCCTCAAAAATGACCTTCGTCCAAGTGCACCATATTGCCCATACCACCGCAAACGGGAACGCACAATCCTCATGCCCAAAATCGCAAACCGACCGAACATCACGCCAGAAAGTGGCGATGTCGCTACGCGCCAACCACATGATGTTAGCCCGAGTCCATATCTCTAGAGATGGCGAGCAAGCAAAGAACAGATGGTCAATATCCTCTCTCGCCTCTCTGCATCTATCACAAATAATACCCTCCACGTCCTACAACAGCCCTCGACGGCCCTTGGTAAGGATCATCCCGAATCTAAAAAGCCAGATGAAGATTTTCACCATGTTCGGCACATGGCACCACCATATCAAGCCTGCGTCCACACGTACCTCTTCATCCACCTCATCTCCCTCCCCTACTAGGAAACGATATGACTTCCGCAGCGAGAATCTGCTATTTCCCCACACAGAATGATCTTCATCTGACGTCGGACACACACCATGTAGTAGCTCCGCCTGCAACGATAGGAACTCCTCAACCCTCTGATCTGATAATGCAGATATGAACCTTGGAGACCATGCCCCATTCTCCCAAACCTGTTGCACTAGCGCCTCACTGTCTTCCGTCAACCTCAAAAGGCGTGGGTATCGCTCTCCCAATATCCCATCTCCCATTCAGCATCCCTCAAAAAAGGGAACCGTGCGCCATCTCCCAAAACAAGTCTCATATTTATAACAATGTCTAGAATGGTCTCAGCAATCCCCTTCCAAAGGGACGAAGGGAAACGACCCGGTACCGCCTCCAGCGATATGGTAATTCCATAGATATTCCTCAGCAAACGACAGACCAGATCCTGTGACTTCCCGCATATTTTGACAATCCACTTTGTCATAAATGCTTTATTTATCTCCTTCAGGTGCAATATTCCAAGTCCCCCTGAATCTTGGGTGACATCACCCTATCCCAATCCACCAGGTGAAACCCCTTCCTACCTTGCCTACCATCTGACTAGAAAAATCTCCTCATCAATGCCTCAATCTTTGTACGCACCCCAGCAGGCAGCGATCTAATAGAACAGAAGAAAATCGGGATAGCCGAAAGAACATGTTTCAACAGAACCAACTCCTCCCCCCCCCAGAAAGCAATGTCGCCTTCCAACATGACATCCTCTCCTCCAATCCTCTGCTAACCCGAAAGGCACCACAGTCAATTTCTCCCGATTGATTCTAAGGCCAAAAATGTCTCCAAAAATATCCATAATTTGTGAAGCCCTCCGAATTTTATCCCCATCTACCCCCAAGAACAAAACCATGTCGTCAGCATACTGAAGAAGAGGGATAGATATGTCCTCCCTCTCATAACCAGAGCACCATTCCCCCCGAACCGCGAGCCTCATCATCACTGTCAGTGCATCTACCACGATCACAAAGAGGAATGGGGCCAATGGGCAGCCATGTCTGATTCCTCTCTGCGGATGGAAAAAACCTCCCTCCGGCCTACCATTAACCAGCACGACATGAGATGCAATAGTAACTCACTGCTTGGCCCAAGCAATCCAAATATCTGGAAATCCCCTTCTCTCCAGAGAAGCCCACAGAAATCTCCAATCGACACAATCGTATGCTTTGGAGAAGTCGACCTTCCGGAGCACACCCCTAATCTTGTTTCTCTTCCAATCTGTCACCATCTCTGATGTCATCACCAGTCCATCCGCATAGACCTCCTGGGTAAAAACATCGTCTCCTCGGGCGAAATGATATAATGCAAAACCCCTTTCATCCAGTTGGCCAGGATTCTCGCCACCAATAGATAAATAGCGTTGGACAATGTGATGGGTCTGAAATCTTCCACTCTTGTCCTTCTTGGGCAGCAAAAAGATGAGCGCATTGTTCAGCCTCTCGAAACCTATATTCCCTTGTTGAAATTCCTCCAACACCCCCATGACATCCCCCTTAACCAATTCCCAAAATTCCCTGTAAAAGGATATTGGGAATCCATCGGGACCCGGTGCCCCATCAACATTCAGCTGAAATAGAACCCTGGCCTCCTTCTTCATGAACCCCCTCACCAGCGCCCTAACTCGGAATCGGAGATCCGCGACAGACCTCTCCACTGCCACCACATCCCACTCGAGCTTGCCTTCTGTTGAACGCCTAAAAGTGTGCCCTCAACGCAACACCCACCTCCTTGTCCCCCTCCACCTCCATTCCACCCATTGATAACGAATGTATCAAGTTCCTACGCCTCCTTCTGCTAGCCATGGCATGAAAAAATCTCGTGTTCACATCAACTTCCTTTAGCCAATGCTGCCTGGATATCTACCTCCAGAACACTTCCTCCTTCCTGACCTCGAGGGCAATCTCATTCAAGTGAAAGTCCCTACCAGCGAGCTCATCTATTGTCAACATCCTTTCATCCTCAAGCTTATCCAACCTACAAATCTCCTCCGGTGCCATCAAGCGCCTACCACATCTATGCGCAGTATTGTTTCTGTTGAACCCCGTCAGGTGCCTCCTGAGCGAGGCCAATTTGCTCGCCAGCCTGCAAGTCGTCGAACCGCTTGGCTTGCATTCCTGCCAAAACACTATCACAGACTCCTTGAAACCATCTTCCAAGAGCCAAACCCTCCCGAATTAAAAAAAATCTTCTTGGGTGCACCTCCTCCCCTGAGGACCACATCAGCGAAGTATGGTCTGAGTGCCCCCTAGGAAGTACCCTTGCCCCCACTAAAGGGGAAATCTCCAGTGCCTCAGCAGACATTAGGAACCTGTCAATTCGGCATCTGGATCTCGCGTTACACCATGTGTAAACACATTCAGCCACATTTATTATTTGAAGTCCAAGCACGTCCAACACCTCCTTCAGCTCAGCTGAGACATTGTCCCTTCCTCCCCGACAAGCAGGACAATCCTTCGACAGCAAGGTTACATTAAAACCTCCCACAACAATCCATGTCGTACCCCGTGCCACCCCTCTTGCAAAAGTCAAGTCCTCTACAAGTTGAGCCATATTGACCCCATTGCAAGGGTCATATACGTTCGTGATGAGAATAAACAGACAATCAACTCTCCGCCGCAAACAGAGTCATGATAGAGTATCCCCCCCGCAGTTCTTCCCCTTCCAGCTCCAACTTGTCATCATTCCAACCTGACATTATTCCATTGGACGCCCCTTCAGATTCAATTCCCCTACATCCCATATATCTGCCCCCCCCCAACAGCTCTTTCCAAACCTCCGACACATCTCATGAAATCTTCGTCTCCTACAACAGGACCATATCCGCCCTTTGTTCCAACACCATCTGTCGCATAGCCATTCTCTTGTCCGCCTGCCCCGATCCTCTCACATTCCACGAAAAAATGTTCATTTTGAATTGTCCGAACCCCTACAGGGTGGTACCATGTCGAGGCACCGCAAGACCTCCAGCTCTAGGCCTTGCTCGTGATTCCCCTCCTCTTGGACCCCAGGAAATCCCCCTTCCTGCTCATCATCATGGCCCGCATCCAAGCCGCTAGCCCCATTTTGTTGCAGCTTCGCACCCTCCGCCCCTTTGTGCTTGTTAACACCTAGTGATCCAGTTTCACGCCTCCCTTTCCCACCACTCCCTTCCAAATCCTAGTAGATCTCCGTTAGGCACTGCCTCGTCCTTTCTTGCAGACTCGATCGCTCGAAATGCTGCCCAAACCTACCCGTCGACCCCACATCGCCTTGCCTTTCTTTCTCAAGGTTAGAATCCTCGGCCAAATCACTCGAGCCCCCCTCCTGTCGGAGCACTCCGTCGCCGCCGCACGCAGCTGCATCCCTGTTCGCATCACCGCTGCCGCGACAGTGGAGCCAAACCCATTTCGGCATCTACTGCCCCCGGTGTATCTGTAACGTGTTCCGGATCCACTTGAGGGTCCAGCTTCCCGCTAGAAGCCATACCGTGTTGCAACCACGTGCTTTCTCCTGTTAACCAGATTGGATCGAGATACGGTTCAACGATGTCGGTCCTAGTGCCCGCTAATATCTCTAGTGGGACCGACACCCGAAGCCCGCCCGCATCAGACTCAATGGGTCACTTTGTTTTCTCGCATTCGGTCCACGAAACAGACATCAAGATCCAGATTCGGATTGCTGGGCTTGTCTGCTGCTCTTGGTGCATCTGCATCACTACTCGAGTCCAGGCGAGGGTCTGATTCATCACTGGAGACCATTGCATTGGATCCGGATTTCTGCCTCCGGAAAAAACTCGACCCGCCAACCCGAATTGCAATTCCTCACAACACCTCCGCGTAGGAGGCCTGAGCCTCTGTGCCACCCCCGTAGCCTTCAATCTCTCCTTAAACAATGCACCATGTCTTGCGCCACAAACTTGGCTACTTTCCTAAATAGGCGAGCCAGTTTGAAATCCCTAAAAGGGGTCCCCTCCCCTTCCAGCTCTTTCCACCCCCCACCCCCTGCCGTGTCCTCCCTCCTCTCCGACTACATCCGGCACAACTCTGTCGTCGACCCCTCATCGTGTATCTCCAGGTTGAAGCTGTAACCTCTGTATGTCGCCTCAAGGAACGTTGGCAAAGGTCGTTTGACCCTCACCCACTTCACCGACACCCATGAATGCTCCTCCCGACAAAGGCTGGTAGACACGATGCTCGTGACCTCCAGCAACTCCGCAAGCATCCCACGCACTGCATCGTAATCCCGGCACACAAGAGAAAGCTCGCGCACCGATATCAACAACTCCCTTTGTCGTATGTCGCGACCGCCATCACGCAACAAGGTGTTCTCTAGTGCACCATCCCTCTGTTGACGATAATCCGTAAGCACAGACCATCGCTCCCTCCAGTTGGATCGCATCCCCCTAAATCCTCTCCCCACCGCAACAACAATGTCCTCCATCGCGTCAAATAGCATCTAACCTTCCCTCCGACAAACCCCACAAGAACCCTTCCTTCTTCAAAGATGCTTCCAAAAGCCTTTGCAGCCATGTCACCCTCCATCTTTACCGGTCGTTGCGGACACCGATGGTTGCGGTGACTGCTCCCACTACAGACAAAACAGCACATAGGGTCCTGACATACTGCCACATGGTGGCCCTAACCGCCATAGTAGAGGCACCTTCCACGGAACTTATGCAATCCCCCATCGCCAACACGCCCGGCCCCATGTCCTTGCCTGCCTTTCTCCTCCACCTTCGTCCAGCCCCTAGAGATGTCTCGATCCATATGAATGTGCGTGTGTGACTCGAAATGAAAGGAAATAAAATAAAATCCTAACAAACCCTAATTGACTCATCAAATAACTAACTAGAGATCACAAACGATCTCTTTATATTGAAAACTCCAATAACTCAAACTAAACCAAAGAAAGACAACCGACTCTAATTTTTAAATTGCAGACTCTAATTAAATGGACGAAGAACCCTATTTAATAAACTCCTAATTGTTCCCTAATTCACAATCTCATGCTACATCTGTTGGACATGTGAGCCCATGATGAGCCATTTTGCAATAAAAGTTATTGAAATCACTCCCTAATCTAAAATAAGGAATAATTAATTTGCATATAAGGTCCCTTACTACAATTAGGGTTATGCACCATGGCCATCTTGATAATCATACAGTTGTCGATTCAATAGTTGAATCATAAAGATGAGTGCTTAGATGATATCTAAAGAGTTAGATTGAGAACTTGTCTAGTACTGTCACATAATTATTAAGAGATCATCTCAATCCTGAGAAGGAGATGGCAATTCTTACTCCAAAGGAAGATATCCGACTGACCTCTTGATGCAGATCCTCTACATAGGAATAGATATTCGAAGGTGTCGGATAAGTTAAGTCAAAGAGTTGACTTAGCAAGATCGAGATTACTGAGACCTATGTCGTATGTTGCCACCATATAGACGTGCATCTTCTGATCGGAGATAGATGTATTACTATGTCTGAGTATGTACATTAAGCAGACTACTAGGTTGATGACCTAATCAAGGTCTATACATCGGCGAGCTGGTGTATATACAAGGACATATGAGTGATACGATCTCTCAAAGGGATCATACAGGTTCACTACTGAACCGGAAGAAATGATATTGGAACCAACCAAATTCCATGCATGGTCATCGTGCTTTGGAAGCATGACATGATTTGTAGGTATGATAAATATTTTTGGAAAGCATATAATCGATACCAACTCCCAATGATCAAATGAGAAATTTAATGATAAAAACCTGAAAAAGACTATTCAAATGAGATCAAAACTTCGGGTTTATTCTAGGTCTTCTAGTATGCAGGATGTGTGTGTATTAGGAATACTCAAGGGTGATTTGATCTTAAACAATTGTATAACTGTGACGCTTCCATTCCGAGGGAGTGATGAAACAGGTTTGGATTTTAGTGACTCATCTCAGTGGACTAGATGTCTGATCTTCATCCAATTGTTAGACATTGATCCGAATATAATTCAGATGCAATGAGAAGATGGGATATTATGTTTGACAATCAGACACCTCTGAGAGGACTTTTAGATATGGATATGAGATAAGATCGCATTATCCAAGTCATTATACATGGCATATACAATCACCCTGACCTTATTTCCAAATATATGAGGAGAAGGCACACAATTCTTGAAAGAGTTTGAGAATTGTTCCATGAGCAATATTACCTAAGCATTGAAAAATTGGATAATTAAATACGATTTAATTATCACAATTAATGTAGATAGAGATATCTAGGATAATTAAATTGGATGTAGTTACCATGGATAGGATTAATGTGGATAACACTATTCACAATAATCATGGATAATGTAGATATGATCCACAATATCCTAGAGAGAGTTAATTGTGAATGAGATTCACAATTTATATGTTAATGTGGATTGGATTCACATTACATAATTTAATGTAAATATGATTTACATTAAATATTGATTGGAAGAATATAATTTTCAATAATCAATGGTAAAATTTCAATTATCACAAATAATTTGGAATTATTTGGTGATAATTCAATTATTCAATTAATTATTGTTGAGATATTTGTATCTCTTTATATTCATTTTGTATTTCTATTTTCTTCATGTACCTCTTATGTAATTAACCTAGGGCTTTTCTACCTCTTATGTAATTAACCCAGGGCTTTTCTCCTATATAAGAGAGTTCTGGGATCTCTTCATGATTAAGCAATTATTTTCTCCCAACATGGTATCTGAGCAACGGTCTTAGATCGGGGTTTCCATATCCCACCAACCCTAACCCTATACGCCCCCCATGCGCTGCCCAGCTACCTGCAGCCCCTCTCCCCAGTCGTCGGCAGCCACTCTCCACCGGTGACAACCCATCATGCCGTTATAGCCTGTCGAACTGGCCTCCCCAGCCATCGATTCCCTCCTCCTCGCAACCCTGCTGCTCGTCACCGCTTTATGGGTTGTCCCACATTCTGCGGGCTGCAGTTCAGTCGTTTCCGCACGCCTAGACGATCTGATTTTATTCGAATTTCGTGATTTCGAACCTATAAATCACATTTTCCGACCCTAGACTACAAAAAGGATTGATGAGGATGATTGTATGAGTCTACACGTACAACCAATCCTCCATATGATTGTGTAGACTCGCTCAGAGTAGTCTACTCAATTTTTTTCCATATTGTCGGTGTTCTTTTTACCATGAAGGAGAACAAAGGTGACATTTTTTCATCGTCTGGTACCTTCAAGGGCCCAACTCCCATCGTGAAGATGGATGGGACCAACTACAAGTTGTGATCATTGCAGTTCCGCACCCTTATGCAGTGTTATAACAAAAAGCACATTCTGACGGATTCAGAGCTGGTGGACAAGAATGGGGATAATGCTTCTTGGAAGCAAGATGACGCCTATGCTCGGATTTGGCTCTTCGGGACGCTCGCCACGGAGATGGCCAACGACATCGTCAATCAACCCACAACGAAGGCTATGTGGAACATCTTAGCAGACACATATGGGCAGGACAAGAATGAGAGCAAGATTCTACAATTGCAGTATGATATCTTTTCAACCAAGCATAATGGTCGACCTTTTCATACCCACTTCTCGCATCTTAGCTGCATGTTTGGGTGACTGCAAAGCTTTATGCATGTTACTATCAGCACTGAGCAACAACAGGCAGATAGGAGTCTTTCTGTCATCCCTTGACTCTGAGTATGATGCAGCACGTACTCAACTACTTACTGGAGAAATGATACCTCCAATGGAGGAGGTATACAAGAGGCTGAGTAGGATCACTCCTTCATCTACTACCATAGCCCGACTTCCTCAGCTATGGCAGCTTCTCATGGCAGAGGGGGTACTTCACAGTTTCGCGGTCACGGACCCCGTGGTCGAGCAGGAGGACGTCAGCGTGGTCCATGCTAACATTACCACTGTCCAGGTCATTCGAAGGAGACATGCTATATGAAGCATGGGTATCATGCGTCTACCCATGTTGCTGAGCAGACAGAGCCTACTTCCGTTCCTTCTTCTGATGTGTGGTTTGATGATATTGTTTCCAGACTGAGAGAGATGATGACTACTCCAACCTCTTCAGCTGCAGGTTCTTCAGATGTCGCAGCTGCTGCCAGAGCTTCTTCAAGTTCGTCAGGTATTGCTTATGCACTTACCAGTAGTAGCAGTTTCAGATTTGACTGATTGGATCATGGACTCTGGAGCATCTCATCATATGTATGGCAATCGAGCATGGTTCACTTCTTACAGGTCTATCCCTCGATGTGTTTGCAAAATGTCTTACATGCTCTAACATTTCATATGAAGATTTTATCCATTAGTCGGATTACAAAAGATTTACATCGTCGTGCCATTTTTTACCGCTCTTCTCTTGTGTTGGAGGACATACTCACAGGCAGGGTGATTGGATGTGGTCATGAATAGAGACGGCTTTACATAATGGTCCAACCTCCATGTGCCAGTGTTGCTACTATTCCGTCTAGATCTGTTTCTCCTTTCATGTGGCATCTTCGCTTTAGACACCTTCCTCTGCAGAAGTTGTGTCATGTTCTCTCTCAGATCTCTGCTCATACTACCTTGGAGTGTGAGGCATGTCAGCTTGGGAAGCACCATCGTTCTTCTTCTCTGAGTCGTCACAGTAGTCAGTTGTTTCATTTTAATATATGGGGTCCTAGTCGTATTCCCGATCATCAGGGACATCGGCTCTATATGGTTGCTGAGAATGATTTCTCTAGATTATCTTGGGTTTTCTTGTTAAAGAATAAGTCTGAAGCTGGTCCTGTTATTAAATCGTTTCTTATTGAGATTAAGAACATTTTTTCAACTAATGTGAAGTTTATTCGCACTGACAATGCCTTGGAGTTTTCTATTTTACAGTTATCTGACTTTCTCAGATCTCTTGGTATTGTTCATCAGACTTCTTGTGCTTCCATTTCACAACAGAATGGTGTTGTTGAATGTCATCTTCTTGTCATCTTTTGGATGTCACGAAGACTCTTTCGATTTAGAGTCGAGCTACTCATTCGTTCTAGGGTGATGCGGTTCTCACTACATGTTACTTGGTGAACCGCATGCCTTCTACTATCCTTGGAGAAAAGGTTCCTTTCTTAATTGTGTTTCCTGAGAAGGACATATTCCCCCTTACTCCCAGAGTCTTCGGGTATGTGGCATTTTTCCACAATTTAACCCCTGGTCGTGACAAGCTCTCTCCTAGAGCTGTCAAATGTGTATTCATTGATTATTTTCTTAACCAAAATGATATATATGTTTTGATCCTGTAGGGAGAAAATATTATGTTAGTGTTGATGTCACATTGTTTGAGTCTATTATGTATTTTTCTCCTATAGGTGACAGATTGTCTAATGTTGACTCCGACAAGGATGTCTTTATTCCACCACCTTTGTTATCTCCACCAGCAACACCCCATGTTGATTCTCAATCACCTCCATCTCCACCTCCTCCACCACCTCCACCTTCGTCTACCCTGACACAGTTCAGACCACGATTTTACATTCGCAGGTCCTCTACTCGCCCCTCAGCTCATGCGCCTTCCTCGTCATCCATCATGCCTTAGGTATGTAATAAACACATTGTTTCAACTGATGGCACTGGTGATATGCTTGTTACACAGGATACTATATAGGAGGAGCTGATACCAGAGAGCAGAGAGGCTGATGACCTCGATGTACATGTTGCCTTGAGGAAGTCGCGTCGTAACTGTACCACTTATCCTCTAGCTGTGCATGTTTCCTTGGACCATCTTTTAGAGGAGTATAGGAGGTTTGTTATGGGACTCTGAGCTGTCACTATCCCGCGAACATATCATGGGGCTATACAGGATAGTAGTTGGTGACTGTCCATGGAGGAGGAGATGGTCGCTTTGCAGTCTTATGGTACCTGGAGTGTTGTTTCTGATCCTCCAGGTGCCTCTATTATGGGGTGCAAATGGATCTTTACAACAAAGCAGTAGGCAGATGGCAGTGTGGATCACTACAAGGCAAGGCCTGGAGCATGTAGGTTCACCCAAACTTATGGGGTGGACTATCAGGATACCTTCTCTCCAATGGCCAGACATTCGACGTTACGTATTCTTCTATCAATTGTTATTTCATGAGACTGGCATCTTTACCAACTTGATGTAAAGAATGTTTTTCTATATAGAGATCTACATGAGGTATATATGCAGCAGCCACCAGGATTTGCTGCTGAGGGGGAGCCTCAAAAAGTGTGTAGGCTCCAGAAGATGATTTATGGCCTTAAGCAGAATCCGAGAGCTTGGTACCAGAAAGCTTTCAGAGTTGATAGAGCGCCAGGAGCTTGCGCGATCCACTATGGATCACTCATTTTTTGTTCAGAGGACAAAGAGAGGTAGTGTTTCTATTCTTGTCTATGTTGATTATATTATTGTCACGGGCGATGATGAGCGGGGCATTTATGCTGCCAAGGAGTTCCTATGTCAACAGTTTGTGACCAAGGACCTTGGCAATCTTCGATACTTCCTTGGATTAGAGTTCGTTAGGAACCAGCGTGGTCTTGCGATGACCCAAAGGAAGTTTGTGATTGATCTTCTACTAGAGACAGGTATGACAAGGTGCAAGCCTCCTACTATTCCTATGGATCTGAGCATGAGATTATATGATAATGACACTGAGGAGGTAGACAAGAGGAGATACATTAAGCTCGTTGGGAAGCCCCTCTAAGCTACTATCACCAGACCAAACATATCCTTTGTTGTAAGCAAGGTGAGCCAGTTTATGGAGCAGTCCATGAAAGTTCATATAGATGTTGTTTATATGATTCTGAGATATTTGAAGATTGTTCCAGGCACTGGTCTTCCATTCAGCAAAGGTACATCTCTTGCGGTGGCAGCTTGCGCATATGCAGAATATGCAGGATGCCCTATACACAGGAAGTCTACTTCTGTATTTGTTATTTTTATTGGGAGCTCACTTGTGTCATGGAAAAGCAAGAAGCGGACAGTGGTTTCCAGATCCAGTGCAGAGTCTGAGTACAAAGACATGGCTCAGGGGAGCATAGAGATGATGTGGGTTAGATCCGTCAAGACCGATCTTGCTGTAGAGGTACCTCACATAAAAGCAGCAAGGGCTTTGGTGAATATATTAGCAGTCTAATCCACCTCCCATGTTTCTACTAGAGATCAGAATGCTGATATATTCACCAAAGCCCTTGCTAGAGGTCCATTTCAGAGATGTTGTTCCAAGCTGAGCATGATAGACATATATGCTCCAGCTTGAGGGGGAGGGTTGTATCTCTTTATATTCATTTCTTATTTCTATTTTCTTTATGTACCTCTTATGTAATTAACCTAGGGCTTTTCTCCTATATAAGAGAGCTCTAGGGTCTCTTCATGAATAAGAAACTCTTTTCTCCCAACAATTATTAATGGATAACTTCTCAAAAACAATTATTAATGGATAAATTAATTTGACTCATTCCACTACTTAGAGTAGATGTCCATAGGTTGTTAAAACCATGGTGGATGTCCACCCTATTTTTAGTAAATGGATGGAGCCTCTTTTAATTAAATACATTTATCAATTAATTATTTTAATTGAGATAATTTGGAAATTGTTTTCAAATTATCTCTTTGTGTTTTCTTTTGTGTTCATTGTAAACTAAAAGGAAACACAAATCAATCTTAACCATTGATTAATAAGAGCACATGGATTGAGATCTATGGAAAGAAACACAAATCAATATAAACCATTGATCAGTATGACCACATGGATTGGGATCCATGGACTTCCAAAATGTTATAGAAGAGAGGCCAACCCTAGCACTCTTGACACACACAAGTTGAATACAATTGTTGCATTAAAAAAACTCTCTACACACGTCCACTCTCTCTCCACAACCTTGGTGGAGATCGCGATCGTCATCGTGTTGCCATTGTGATGCCGGACTAATTGCTCGGGAACTCAGTCTTCTTCGGTGACTCGTGCTCGTGAAGAAGACAACGGATTTCGTGTGACGAAATCAAGAGGTTTCTTACTTGGATCGTTGCTCGGGATTGTAGGAAGCATGTGACTCATCATCACGCCCGCAAGTACACTCTCGTCGGATCAGACTTGAGTCAGGAAGCTTCTTCCATTAGAAGCTTTGAGGATCACAAACACGCTTCAAGAGGTAAGCCTAAACTCGTGTGATCGGAATGAAATGGCAACGGAAAGGTTCCCGAGCCATGTGGTTTTATTCTTAAAATTTTTGTTTTTTCGTTGCCATGCCAACTGCTATGACTAGTTGACCAAGATCGGATTTGATCCGATCTCCATGCTTCCATGATGCACGAGGCTAACACCTTGCCTTTAGCATCAAATCTCTAGCTTCAGAAAACTTATTTCATGATAAGTTGATTGAACTTCAGATTTGGTGCATGGTCGTTAGATCAGTATGCCTTTGAGCTCATGATGAAAGAACAGACGAAGTGCATGCCAAGGGACCCCAGTTGTTGTTGTAAACATCATAGATTTGCCATCATGGTGGAGAGGATCGTAATTGAAGAACTGATGAGGTGTGTACGATGGCATCTATATGGATGTCAAGGTCATCTACGGAGTACCATTGACATCCACCAAACCATGGTTGAAGTATTGATGGGGCATCTTCCACTGATGCACTCTAGAATTTGGAGAAGCCATGGAGAATGAATCGTATAAAATTAAGATGAGGGGAGATGTGGGTAAAATGCTTCACCATAGGGATCTTATATATGAACACCCAACATTCCTAATCCTAACGGGAAAAGGTTGGTGTCCCTTCCTTTTCCCTTAGTAATTCTATTGTAATATTTTTTCCTCGGAGGGAGAAAGCAAAATTCCTATCCTTTCACTTAAATAAACTCTACTACATATGTTTTGCCAAACTTTAACATTTAGATAAATCGCTTTTTTGGTAAGGGACTTGTGTATAAAGCTTCCATGCCATACTTTACCCTTTATTTTAGAGGATCTGATTGGAGACATATCTCCAACACACATTAGGATATTTTCCTCATCCCACCAACATCGGTGGCACAGGATATCCGAAAGAGCATGCAACTATGCCAATCTAGGGGTTGCGGCATCGGGTGCCACTTAGGGTTGCTATCAACGGTGTTCGTAGTTGCAATGACGATGGGTACGCTAAAGAAATGTGTAGCAGTGATGGTGGTCCTTAAATGCCACTCAATTGTGGTGGTGGTCTTGAAGGACTTTTGCATCCTAACGAGTGTGTTGAAGGATAGAGGGGGTGTTGGCAATCACGTAGGGATGAAGTGGTGGCCTCAATAATGGTGGGATGTGTTTGACATTGGTGTCCATGCACGGAACGGTGGTGGTTGTAACAGGTGGTGGTGTTGGAGAATGAGGTGTGAATGCAAAAGCAGCGGCGGTGGCAGTGATCCTGGAGAAGGGTTGCACGATTGGAGTCGAGGCTTTTCCCAAGGGCAGCAGCAATAATAGGGGCGGTATTGAGGGCACAAGCAGTGGTTCCAGCAAAGACGGGGTGGCATCGTGGTTGTCTAGTGGTGGGAATCAAATCCACCAATGGCGATGGTGATAGACAACAATCAAGGAGGATTGTGCCTCCCATTTGAAAATTCCTTTAAAAATTAAAGGAAAGTTTTACAAAGCAGCCGTGAGACCTGCTATACTTTATGGTTCTGAATGTTGGCCTGTGAACCATAGACATGTGCAGAGAATGGCTGTAGCAGAAATGAAAATGCTAAGATGGATGTGTGGACATACACGTAAAGATCGGATTCGGAATGATGCAATTAGAAAGAAAGTTGATGTAGCTCCGATCGAGGATAAGATGCGAGAAAACCGCTTAAGATGGTTTGGTCATTTGCAAAGAAGGTCAACTGATGCACCGGTTAGGAGATGCGAGTGTTGGGATGTTGAGCCGGCTAAGAGAGAGCGAGGACGGCCCAAGAAGTGTTGGAAAGAGACTATACGAAGGGATCTTAGCTTTTTGGATATAAGTCCGAGATTGACCCAAGATAGATCTGAATGGAGGCGAAGAATCCATGTAGCCGACCCTACTTAATTGTGGGAAAAGGCTTTGTTGTTGTTGTTGTTGTTGTGTAGACTTCATATTCATCTTGTACATGATTTATACTAGAGAGAATGTCATGGCCATCAACATCTTTTAAATTTTCTTCATTTTTGGGCTCATTGTTGTGTGCGGATGTTGTAGCATGGCCCAATTCAGTAGGACGACACATGTCTTCTTTGTACAAAGAATCCAGCTATCATTGCACAGCCTAACACAATCTAAAACGGTTATTGTTAGAAAACAGGAATGCGGAAGCGAAAATGATAAACAAAGCATTAGAACAGAAAAATAAACTTGGAACACAAGATTTTTAACGTGGAACCCTACTCCCTGAGGAGAGGGATGAAACCACGGGAGAATGCCTCAAAAGGCCATATGTTGCATTCAATTTTCTCAATGTATACATGAGGTCTGGGGCTCCGTATGTAGCCTCCACAGAGCCTCCAAGTCCCACCACTGGTAGATGTGGGACTAAACACTGGGATGGGGTAAATAGATCCTGGAGTGATCCATTTACCCATCTACAACTCATGTGGCGCACAACCAAATACTCCAACACTCCCCCTCAAGCTGGAACAGGCAATGCTCAGCTTGGACAAACAGAAAGAAACTCACCTCACGCTACAGGACACTACGGACAATATCAACTCAAGGCGCACAACTATCGGTTGTTGTCAAGGATGTTACTTCTTATGTCGTGCAGGTGAGGAGGATGAACGGGCTGGAATGTGACTCAATTGTATCGCCTCGTCGGAGAGCATGTGCTCTGTACTGCGCCTGTCAGAGTCACTGCAACTGAAAATAAGTCTCCACCTGGATAACTCTGGCTCGCCACAACAATGTAGACATCTGCTCCATCTCTAAAAAGGGCCGAACTGAAAAAGCCGTGGAGTGCACTCCACGGCCGCTGGAGAATGGAGTCTGAAGAAGTCTCCTCATCGGAGAACTGGGTCTCTCCCATCTAGCTCAGAGAATGGTACTTTACTCTGGACTACCTATGATACCACATTAAAACCCTTGCCCACATGGCATAGGAAATGTTCATCTACTCTGGAGTCCCTATGGCTTACAAGAAAACTCTGGCCGAAACAACAAGGATGATGGGGACGACGAAATTGAAGATCGTACCCTCGTGCGTCTTGAACTGCAGACTCGAAAACTAACGTCAAGTCTGAACTGTAGAGTTTGGAATCTGAATGGTCTGAAGAATCTGACATCTGAATCTGGAATCTGAATCCGACTTGTGACTCCACAAAATACTCTCCCTTTCTCCCACACTGGTCAGAAAATCAACATCGACCAAGTTGGGAGAAGACAATATAATATGAGGAGAAAATAAATGCCAACCTCTCTCTCTCTTTTTCTCGGCTTCTCAAATCATTTTTTTAAATAAGATGTGTGTATTTTTCTCAGCTTTAACCTTTTTTTAATAACCCGTTGCCTTTTTTACAGCTTTTCTTTTTTTACAAATATTTTGCATACAGCTTTTTATTGTATGTGTCCCTTTAAAAAAAGCATACAATCTTTTTCTTTCTTTTTCTCGGCCTGCTTGGGCCCAATCTTCTCTCGCTCCCCTCTTTTTTTTTACATAACTCGCGGCAGTCTCTTTGCTCTCTCTCTCTCTCTCTTTCTCTCTTTTTTTATTTCCCTTTTTTTAAAGAAGCAGCTCGTCGAGCCTGCTTTCTCCCCCTTTTTCATACGGCCAAGCTTGCAAAAGTCGGCCGACTAGTCGGCCCGACTAGTCGAGTCGGGGGGGTAGCCGACTCGACTAGACCTAGTCGGCCCTTAGTCGGACCACCCGACTAGTCGGCCTAGTCGGCTGACTAATCGGCCGACTTTTACAACAACCTTTTTTTTCACTTTTTTTTTAAAGCAAGCATATTCTAATATGCTTAATGTTATATTTAAAGTCAATTACTTCTTTTGTTTCATCATGATGTCATATAAAATGTACAAATATATGTATATGCATACGAATATATGTATAAAAAACTGATTTATATATTTAAAATAATTAAAAATTCAAAATCGACTAATTCCGACTAGTCGCCCAACTGCCGACTAATCCTTAGTAGGTGACCCCGCCGACCGAATACCGACTACCGCTTTCTGCAACCTTGCATACGGCCGACACCCTATTTAGGGTTCCCATGAGGGAACCCTTCTCTTGGAAACACGCTGCCTCCCCCTCGTGAACTGGAGAGGAGGTGCGGCAAGGTCTGCGTCGCTAACGAGGAAGCCTCCTGTGATGGGAGATGGGGTACTGTCGCACCGTGTCGATTGGAGCGTGGAGAGAGGTGGCGATGCCAGCTCGCACGAGGGTTCTAAGCGAAGCTGCTAGAAGATGAGTACGCACGTGAAGCCGCCTAGAGGTCTGTTAATCGCGCATGCGCTACTTGGAGTCGTTGGAGGTCGAGCGACGATCAGAGAGGTGCCACCAGCGGGAGCACGATCAGAGGGGGAGGAGGTGCGATGCACTTGGCGCCGCCTGGAGCTGCTGGAATTCGTCGACGACCCCTTCTTTTGGAATACTACCGCCTCTCGATTAGATTGCCACCACCCCCCGATGTCGAGGATGTCGGTGGCGCCGCTTAGAGATTCTAAGTAGGAGAGAAGGGAGGCTGCACTTTGTATCTTAGAGGAGGGAGTTAGGTTTCTGCCTAGAGCAGTGGAGCGGCCCCATCTGGAGGCACGAGGACTGCTGCTCGAAGAACAAGATGCAGTGGTTCTTCGAGGTGTGGAGGAGAAGTACCTCGACTATGGAGTGCGTGGAGGAAAGTGCCACGAAGTTCGTCTGCAATTTACCGCCAGCAGGGCGTGCGGCAGCTTCTGGAGTCGATCATGCGTCGCCGCCTCTTGAAAGAAAAAAACGCAATGCGCCTGGATATGGGGTTGTGCCTAGAGATGTTGTGGCTTTCTTCTTCGAGATGTGCAGTAGGGTGCCGCCTGGAGGTTCTTAGAGGGCTTGTGAGGCCTATAGTGACGCAGATCTGGGACTCGCAGCCAAAAGTGTTGCCGGAGGTTGGCGACAGAAGAAGCGCCACCTGGAAGCCCGGATCTTTGGATCTTCAGAAACAGATCAAAGCCCTAGAGATCAAACTGCAGAACCGCTTCAAGAATATGCAAAAATTAGGGTTTCGATAGAAACTCTAGGACTGAATCTTGATTCTACAAATCGAATCTCGAATAAATCAATAATATAAAATAATCCTCGAGAATCGAACCCGCTCTGATACCATGTTAGAAAATAAGAATGCGGAAGCGAAAATGATAAACTGAGCATAAGAACATAAGAATAAACTTGGAACACAAGATTTTTAACGTGGAACCCTACTCCCTAAGGAGCGGGATGAAACCACGGGAGAAGGCCTCAAAGGGCCATATGTTGCATTTAACTTTATCAATGGATACAGGAGGTCTGGGGCTCCTTATATAGACTCCACAGAACCTCCAAGTCCCACCACTGGTAGATGTGGGACTAAACATTGGGATGGGGTAAATGGATCCTGGAGTGATCCATTTACCCATCTACAACTCATGTGGCGCACAACCAAATACTCCAACAGTTACCTTATGCCGATACAAGTCGCAATGCCAACGACTTCGTAGAACTTTCCGCTCCAATATTTAATAGGATCATTAAATCGTATGGACAATACAATCGCCATGCGCTGGTATCAATTGATGCAAACAGGATATTTGAACTGTAGAAAAATAGAGAGGGTAGGAGAAAGAGGAAGAAAACGCATCTTTAATGCAGGATTTTGGTGGAGAAATGTGATGATTGTGTGAAGAGAGAGAGGGAATGTAGAAACTCTAGTTTTATATAACTTGAAATAACCAATACAATGACCCCTAACCCCTTTATATAAGAGGGTACGATAACAACATAATAGTAAAAAGGAAACAAATCCTCATTTGTACAAATCCTTGTTTGTCTCCTAAATTGACTCAACTAATTAGTGATCATGTAATCTCGTTATTTAAATAAAATTGAAAATTGCAACATGCTTACATTGAACAAAAAATAAAACTAACCCTATCCTAAACATGATTTAAATGTGGAAGAAATTTGGATATGAAGAACATTCATGTTTTTGTTTTGAGATATCGCTTATCTTTATTGTTGTTTTCTTATTTACTAATCATTTTTCCTTATTATTGTAATTTTCCCAATAGGTTCCTCTCCTATATAAGAGAACCATAAGGCCTCTCATTATGCATGATTCATTTTTCCCTCAATGAGGTTTCAGAGCAACGGTCCAAGGCCTGAGTTCTCCTACCCACAAAACCCTAACCCTATACGCACGCCACCCCCCCCCTTTCATCGCCCCTCCCCCCGGCAGAACCCCAGGGCCATCGCACGGCCTCCACAGCCGCCACCCGACCTCGGGAGCTGTTGTCTAGACCTCCAGGCCGACCCCTAGGGGCACCGCCCGAGACCACACGGTCTCCAAGGCCACCACTAGGCCTCGGGAGCCGCAGTCCAGGCCCCTGGGCTGCAACGCCGACCTCTGACGCCGCTGCACGGCCCCCAGGTTGCTGCCCCAAACCCCCCTTTTGACAGCCTAGGCTGGAGTCGGCCCTCCCGTACGCCTCTGCGCTTCACTGCATGCCGTTCTATGGTCTGATTTTGACTGGAAACCGTGATTTCAGACATATAAATCACGTTTTCCGACCCTAGCAAGCAGAGAGGATTGGTAAGGATTGCTGTATAAGTCTAAATGTACAACCAATCCTCCATATGATTGTGTATACTCGTTTCAATCAGTCTACTCCCCAGTCAAGTTCCGCTATTTGGCTACCATTAGTCAGAGAACAAGAGTGGCATCTTTTCGCCTGGAGCCTTCAAGATTCTGGCTCCAATCACTAAGATGGATGGGACCAACTATGAGTTGTGGTCCATGTAGTTTTTCACCCTCATGCAGTGCAACAAGGAGCACATACTGACAGATCCAGAGCCAACGGATAAGACTGGGGCAAATGCTTCTTGGAAGCAAGATGATGCATATGTTCGTGTTTGGCTATGTGGGACACTCACCACAGAGATAGCCAATGAGATTCTGAACCAGCCCACCGCCAAGTCGATGTGGGACACTTTGGCCTCCACCTATGCCCAAGCGAAGAATGAGGCCAAGATTCTTCAGATATAGTTTGACATCAGCGAGCCTTCAAATACTCTTGCTTCCCGACAGATCCTCGCCTGGATGATATAGACTCTCGTATTCAAGAGATTGTGACTCCTTCTGCTACAGACATTATTGTCGTAGCCAGAGCCTCTTCGAGATCCTCAGATATCGCTTATTCTTTCACTGGTAGTAATGGTGCAGATGTGACAGAATGGATTATGGACTCAGGTGCTTCTCATCATTTTTGTGGAGACAGAGCTCAGTTGAGGTCCTACAGGATCATACCACCTGGTAGATGGGTTATCATTGCCAATGGCGACCACCTACCGATAACAGGACAGGGGGAGGTGCATTTGACGCCATCCATGTGTCTTCAGAATGTTTTATATGCTCCTGACTTTCAGATAAATTTACTTTCCATTAGTCAGATTACTAAGGATCTGCATTGTCGTGCCATCTTTGACCCATCGTCTCTTATGTTTCAGGACATACTCATGAGCAGGGTGATTGGATGTGGTCGTGAGCAACGGGGACACAACAAACTGGTCCAATCTCCTCATGTTGGCGTTTCTACTATACCTACTGGACCAGTCTCTCCTTATATGTGGCTTCTTCGTTTTGGTCACCTTCCTCTGCAGAAGCTATGTCATGTACTCCCTCAGATTTCCACAAGATCCTCCTTTCAGTGTGAGGCATGCCATCTTAGGAAGCATCATCGTTCCTCCTTTCCAACCAGTCAGAGTCGAAGCAGTTCTCAATTGTTTGAGCTCCTTCATCTATATATTTGGGGTCCGCGTCGTGTTCCTGATCATCAGGGACACCGCTTTTATCTTGTTCTTGTTGACGATTTCTCTAGACTTTAATAGGTCTTTCTTTTGAAGAACAAGTTTGAGGCTAGATCTGTGATAAAATATTTTATTAATGAAATAAAGAATATTTTTCCTGCTAATGTCAAATATCTTCGCACTGATAATACCTTAGAGTTATGCACCTTATAGCTTTCTGAGTTTCTTAGATCTCTTGGTATTGTTCATCAGACCTCATGTGCCTATACTTCCCAGCAGAACGGTGTTGCCGAGCGCAAACATCGTCACTTACTTGATGTGACCAGAACCTTGTTGATACAAAGTCGTGCTCCTCACTCTTATTGGGGTGATGCTGTTCTTACAACATGTTATTTGGTGAACCACATGCCCTCGTCTGTGTTGGAAGAGAAGATCCCTTTCTCGATTGCATTTTCTGAGAAGGATCTTTTCTCCCTTACACCTCGTGTGTTCGGATCCATTGCCTCCATTCACGATGTCTCTCCAGGTCGTGACAAGCTCTCTCCTACAACTGTCAAGTGTGTATTTGTTGGCTACTCTCGTACCAAGAATGGGTACAGTTGCTTTGATCCGCTAAGGCGGAAGTACTTTGTCAGTGTTGACGTTACTTTCTTTGAGTTTGTTATGTATTTTTCTCCTACAGGTGACAGACTTGCCCCATCTAACTCTGATGATGAGATCTACATGCCTCCACCTCCTATTGTCGTTCCTCCACCTCCTGTTCTCCCACTACTACCTCCTCAACCACCCCTCCTCAACCACCACCACCACCTACACCTACTCCTGCCGTTACACCACACCTCCTCCTCCTGTTCTCCCACCACCTCCTCAGCCGCCACTACCACCTACACCTACTCCTGTGGCTCCACCTTCTACTGAGACTCAGTTTTTGCCACGTGTTTTTACTCGCAGATCTCGTACGGTTTCCCCTGTTCACATGTCTTGCCCGTCATCCAGCACGCCTCAGGTATGTAATGAGCACATTGTTTGACTGATGGTACTACTGAGTTGTTTGTGCAGCAGGATGCCATACAGGATGAGCAGGTGCCCTCTCAAGAGGGGCACTCACAGGTTACAGACTTGGCAAATAATCTTGATGTACTGATTGCTCAACGTAAGCCGAAGCGTAGGTGTGCTACTTATTCTCTTGCAGCTCAGGTTTCCTTAAGCAGGCTGTCAGAGGATTTCAGGAGATTTACATTAACATTATCAGCCGTGGAGATACTACGGACATATCACGAGGCTCTTCAGGACAGTCGGTGGAGATTGGCCATGGAGGAGGAGATGGTTGCGCTACAGTCACATGGTACGTGGAGTCTTGTTTCAGCTCCTGTCGGTGCAATTATTGTGAGATGCAAATGGGTGTTCACTGTAAAGCACCGTGCGGATGGTAGCGTGGATCGCTATAAGGCAAGACTTGTGGCACAGGGGTTCACCCAGACATATGGGGTGGACTATCAGGATACTTTCTCACCCGTTGCCAGACACTCTACTCAGCGTATTCTACTTTCTGTTGTTGTAACACGAGATTGACCCCTTTATCAGCTTGATGTGAAGAATGCCTTCCTCTATGGTGATCTACAGGAGGAGGTCTACATACAGCAACCACCTGGGTTTGGTGTTGAGGGGGAGTGTCAGAAGGTTTGCAGGCTACACAAGGCTATCTATGGCCTTAAGCAAAGTCCAAGAGCATGGTTCCAAAAGCTCTCAAACTTGATAGAGCAGCAGGGGTTTGTGAGATCGATTGTCGATCACTCCTTGTTTGTGCAGAGGACCCAGAGAGGTACTGTTGTCATTCTTGTTTACGTTGATGACATTATTGTTACAGGAGATGATGAGCAGGGTATTCAAGGCGCCAAGGACTTCCTAGGTCGGCAGTTTGTGACCAAAGATCTTAGACATTTACGTTACTTCCCTGGACTGGAGTTTGCCAGGAACCAGCGAGGTCTTGTGATGACCTAGAGGAAGTACGTTACAGATCTTCTTTTAGAGACAGGCATGGCAGATTACAGACCTGCCACTACTCCTCTTGACCCGAGCATGAAGCTCTATGATGATGATATTGAGGAGGTCGACAAGAGGAGGTACAAAGAGCTTGTTGGCAAGCTACTATATGTGACTATTACTAGGCCTGACGTATCCTTTGCCGTGAGCAAAGTGAGTCAGTTTATGGAGCAGCCCAGACAGGCACATATGGATGCAGTTCGTATGATTATGAAATACATGAAGACTTCACCTGGTATTGGACTTCTTTTCAGCAGAGGCACATCTCTCTCAGTTACAGCATGTGCAGATGCAGATTATACTGGGTGTCCAAAGGATAGAAGTCTACATCAGGCTTTGTTGTGTTCACCGGGAATTCTCTGTTTCATGAAAGAGTAAGAAACATACCATGGTTGCCAGATCAAGTGTTGAGTCGGAATACAAGGCCATGACGCAGGCTAGTGCAGAGATGATGTGGGTCAGATCTGTTCTTACTGACATGACTATAGAGGTGCCTCTTCCCATACATCTCCAATGTGATAATCAGGCTACTCTTTTCATTAGCAACCCAGCCTTTCATGAGAGGATGAATCACATAGAGGTGGATTGTCACTACACTCGTGACATGATACAGAAGGGTCATATTGCTACTACGCATGTCAGCTCTGGAGACCAGACAGCAGATGTTCTTACAGAGGCCCTAGCGAGAGGACCCTATCAGAGATGTTGTTCCAAGCTGAGTCTGATTGATATCTAATCTCCAGCTTGAGGGGGAGTTGAGATATCGGTTATCTTTATTGGTGTTTTCTTATTTATTGTTTCTTTTTCCTTATTATTGTAATTTTCCCAATAGGTTCCTCTCCTATATAAGAGAACCCTAGGGCCTCTCATTATGTATGATTCATTTTTCCCTCAACATTTTTCTTTTAGTCAAAAAAGGGAAACACTATGGAGGTGTCCTCCCAAAACTATATTATTTAAAAAGTAAGGTAAAAAGCTACAGCAGTCGGATCTCGAGAAGAAGTCTAGTTAGGAGGGCCACATCATCAACATATAACCTGTTGGATATGAAGATGATCTTATTTCGTGAAATTCAAATCACCAGATACTAGCGACAGGACACAGCAACTCCATCATAGGTACGAATTGGTTGGCCAGCAACAAGCTCTAGAAGTTAAGGTGTGACAAAAGGTTCACGCAGTGAATGTTTGTAGCATACCTAATCTCGTGCATACATGTGTACGAGTAGAAGAAATGGTACATGTCCTCTCTTTTGTTGTCATAAAAAGAACACGATAATTAATCTCCTGCTACAAAAGTGGATCCTTTAATCTTGGTAAACACACATTCGAGTTTGTGGATCCAAAGAAAGATCTTAATCTTCAAGGGGATCTTCAGGGACCAAATCAAGCTGCAATCTCTTTCTTTGATGCATAACACTGAGCTGGCAATTAGAGCCATGTAACCCTTCTTTACTAAAAAACCATCGTGCCAAATCCAGTAGTCTGGACCCTCAAAAGGACACGTAACAAGCAATTCCGACATCTGCAAGAACTCCCCAAAACATTGCACAGATAGGGGGGGAGAGGAGAAACGAGGCATCCGCTACCCATACACCCAATTCGCCATAACAAATATATCACAATCCTCAGTGATCGCGAAAAGGCATGGGAAACGCTCCTGAAGAGATCCATCACTTGTCTAGGCATGGAAAACCTCGTCATTACCCAAAACCGAGCACATATGTGTAGGCAACTCGTAAATGACAGAGCGAATCTCTTTCCAAATGCATAAGAAAGGTGTTGTGACAGCTCAACAATGGCAGGCTAAACCCATATGTTGTAAATGTCCCTAAGAAAATGCCAGGAAAGGTCCCCACCCTCTCCCTACAAACGGACCACCCACTTAAGTAGGAGAGCAATGTTAATTTCCTCCAGGAGGAGGACCTCGAGGGCCCCTGATCTTCTGGGGAAGTGAACCTCCGAGTTCACCAGGTATAAACCCTTCGCTTGTCCATTGGAGGGGCTCCAAAAGAACCTACACATGCAATCCTCCATGCGATGCATGATCTCCACTGGGACAATATTTGTGGAAATGGAAAAAATGGAATGGCCTCTAACACCAACTTCAGAAGCACAACTCTCCTACATATGGAGAGTCAGGAGGCCTTCTAGCCAACAAGTTTATGCTCCAGCCTCCCGATCATTAAGAGCCAATCTAATTGCTTCAATGTGCCACAAGTCAATGGGAGACCAAGGTAGTAATGCATCTCTCATCCACGAGATCCAAAGTTCAGGAAATCGTGCTTGGCAAGGGCATACCACAAGAAGCACTAGTCAACACAATCGTATACCTTCGAAAATCAACCTTCCACAAGCTCTTTACCCCTCTCCTTTTCCAGTCACCTACCATCTCCGAGGCCATCACAATAATATCCACCATTAGCCGCTCGGGAATAAATGTAGTTGCATTGAGGCAATCATGCTCCAATACAAGGTATAGGCAATTAGCCACAACTTTGGCGATAATCAAGAAGATCGCGTTAAATAAAGCGATGGGGTGGAAGTCTTCAATCCGCTCAGACCCTTCATTCTCTAGGGAGGAGGAAAAGAAGTGCCCTACTCAACCTATCAAAACTATGGTTGGCCACAGCAAACTCCTTCATCACCTCAAGAAGATCAACATGGATAATGTCCCAGAACTCCTTGAAGAACAAAATCGGAAAGTCGTCCGGTCTCGACATCCTATCCACTTCCAGATCCCACAAGGCTGCCCGAATCTCATTGGAGTGAAAGTCCTGTTGAAATGGTAGTTATCTTCTATCCTTTTTATGTATTCTCTTTTCTTTCTATTAATACTATGTAATTAGCCTAACAGGTTTTTCCTCCGTATATGAGAACCCTAGGGCCTCATGAATAGCTAACTTATTGCATTCTCTCTCCACATGGTGTCAAATCAACCATCCTAAACCTGGGTTTATACCTAAAAATCCACCACCACCACTAGCTTCTGTCCTCCCCAAGCCTTGCACAGACCCTTCTTTCTCGTCTAAGGGTCCCGTGCGAGGCCTCAGTGGGTTACCCAGCGCTGCCCTCGTGCCACCCAAGCGCTACTCATACCACAAACGAGTTTGCTTAGGGTTGGTTGTGGTATGAGCATACATCCGCAACCACCCCCTTGATGTACATATAGACATCTTATAACATATTTACGGTCTCAGTCGTGTAACAATCTAGCACTATGTCAGAAAACAGAATTGATATTTCATCTAGATGTGTCTTTAAGGGTCCAGCACATATTATCAAGATGGATGGCACAAACTACAGGTTGTAGGCGATGCAGTTCATGAATCTCTTGCAGAGTCATGGTAAGAAGCATATTCTAAAACAAGTTGAGTCGGCCGACAAGATTGGGACTAACGTCTCATGGAAACATGATGATGCTTATGCAAAAGTTTGGCTATCTGGTACTCTTTATCTGGAAATAACCAATGATATCTTGAGTCAGCCCACAGTGAAGGCAATGCGGGACATCCTCACAGAGACGTACTCTTAAGTGAGGAATTAGTCAAAGATTTTGCATTTTTAGCATGATATTTTTATGACCAGACAAGGTGATCATCCTCTTCATGCCTTGTACACATCTTTTTTATGAGTATGTTTGAGAGATGTTGAAATATTAGTTATCGCTTATTATTTTTATGTATTTTCTTTTCTTTCTATCTACTTTATATAATTTTCCCAACAAGTTTCTGCTATATATAAGAGAACCAATGTCCTCATGAATATGCAATTGATTATTTTCTCTCCACATGGTATCAATGTGACGATCCTAGACTAGAGTTCTTGTAACCCACCCTTGCCCTAGCCCCTTGTCGCCGCCTTTCTCCTCATTTTACGTGTCGTCGGCCCTCTCGTGTTCCATCATCGCCTGCTCCGGGCTCCACGCTCGGCTCCCTAGGGCCCCTTGTATGCGCACACAAACCTTTTAAGGATTGTACGTGCTGCACAACCCTATTTGGAGCTGTTGTGAAGCAAAAAGGCCACCCGAACCCCTGTACGACGTTGTTGGGTCGCCGCAGGACTAGTCTAGCCCCGGGCGACACCGTTGGACAGGCGATAGGCACTTCACACCGCTACCAACCCCCGTGGGCACTTCTCCTCTCCATCGCTGCCCAACAGTCCAAAATGGTCTAATTTTGACCGGAAAAGGTGATTTCAGACCAATAAATCACCTTTTCCGGCCCTAGCAGATCGAAGATTGACGAGAATTGTTGTCTTAACCTACACATACAACTAATTTTCTACATGATCATGTAGACTCTCGCTCAAATCGGTCTAATACCCTTATCGAATTATGTTTCGGTCTCTTTCCCATTATGTTAGAGATCAAGTGTGATGTCTTCTCTTCGTTCGGCGCCTTCAAGAACCTGGCTCCCATTGTGAAGATGGATGGAACTGACTACGAGTTGTAGTCCATGCAGTTCTCGATCCTTATGCAGTGCAATAACAAGGAACACATTATGACATAGCTAGAGCCAACGGATAAGATTGTGGAGAATTCTTCGTGAAAGCAAGATGACGTGTACACACGCGTTTGGCTCTATGGGACTCTTACCACAGAGATCGTCAATGATATTGTGAACCAACAAACCGTCAAGGCAATGTAGGATATTCCGGCAACCAAGTATGCCCAAGCGAAGAACAAGGCCAAGATCCTTCAACTATAGTTCGATATCTACACTGCCAAGCAGAATGATCGTCCTCTGCGTACATTCTACTCTTCGTTTCTTGGCATGTTTGAGAAACTTCACAGCTTCATGCCCGCTACCACATCTAGTGAGCAATATATGGCATACAGGAACTCCACGATGATTGGAATTTTCTTGACGACTCCAAATCTGGAGTACGAGGCAGCACGCATACAGCTTCTTACAGGTGCAATCATACTTCTTCCAATAGAGGAGACCTATAGTCGCCTCAGCAGGCTATTTGTCCCGCCACCTACCACCTCACAAACCCCCTCAGTGATGGTTGTATTTCGCAGCATGGAAGGTTCTACACTATTCAGAGGGTATGGTCATGTGGCAGAGGAGGTGAACGTCAGCGTGGCCTTGGCACCTATTTTCTCTCCACAAAAGACACTCCACATCTACATACTTGAAAACAAAACTTTTGTGAGGACCGAATGTAGTCAGCACAAGGCGAGACCTACACTATCACTGAGGCGACCGCTCACGAAAGTCGAATAATCAACAATTAACCCACAAATAGATCACGCAAAGCAAAGAAAAAGTGTGGAGTTTAAATTTATTATAACTCTATAAAATATGTGTATAGGGCAAGTAATGTAGAGGTCGAACACAGGGAGCAAGCGGAATAAACAACGAAAATTGGCAAAAAGATAATAAATATTTTTGATGCTTTAATGAAATTTTTTATTTTTAGTGAGTTTTTTATATTTAATTTTTTAAGGAGTTTTTAATTTGTGTATTTCTTTTTTTGTTTTTAATTTTTAGAATTTTTATTTTCTTTTATATTTTCATATTTTTAATTTTTTTCTTTTTAATTGGATATAGGGTAAGTATGCATAATATAGAGATATAATGTAGATAATATATATAATAAAAATATAAAATAAAGATAAAATCAAGAAAATACCCTAAGGTACAGTCCTTTTGATTTTTTAAGGGTATTAAAATTATTTTTGATATTTTTGATATTTATAATAATAGTAATAGTAATATAACTAAATATAGCTATATAAACAGATGTAGGTTTTTATATTTATAGATATAACTATAAATACTCAAAAATCTCAAATAAAATATTTTTGTCCTTTTTTTACATTTTTGTCTGTTTTTGGTATTTTTCTCAGAATTTTTTTTTATGTTTTATATTTTAATGGAATAAAAATGTCAAAACAGTGTCTTAAAATAATATACCGAACTGTTCTGGAATTTTAAAATAGCTAAATAACTCAAAAATTTCCAAAACTAATTGTAATATATAGTAAATATAATAAAGAAAATAAGAATCAGGAAACACATTTTTTGTTTTTTTATGATTTTTTATAATTTTTCTAGGATGTTTTGCTTTTTTTAGTTTTTCTTTTGAATTTTTTAATTATTTTTTATCTGTAGGTGTATACAATAATAAATATTAGAAATTTTCAAAATACTTTTCTAATTTTTATAGATTTTTAGTGCAAACAGGGAATAAATGTAACATTTTTGAATTTTTTATATAGGAAATATTTTAAATTAGTATGCAAAAAATATATATAATCTAATAATATAACATGCACTTAAAATAAAATTCCTACAATTTTTAGATGCAAAATGGTATTTTTTAAATGCAAGAAATAAAGAAAATAAAAATATAGGGACTAAATTGCAAATAAAAATAAACAAAAATGTACTCCGGAACCAATTTCCAAAGTGTAAGGGCCTATGCTAAATTTTCCCACGAATATTCAATTCAGTCCACGCTAGCAGAGGTATAAATGCAATTTATAAAACATGCATACATGCAAAATTGCCAAAAAGTTTTTGTTAGAAGAAAGAGAATAGTTGTTTATTCCTGTAACCCTAGGCTCTCTTATATAGGGGAGCGGCCTATGGGTAAATTACATAAGATAGATAAAAGGAAATAAAATAACGAAAAGATACATGAAATGTAGAAATATCTCAACACTCCCACTCAAGATGGAGCATAGATATCAATCATGCTCAGCTTGGACGAACACTTCTGAAATGGCCCCCTGAGTAATGCCTTGGTAAAGATATATGTTGCCTGCTCTCCTGAACTAATATGAGAAGTAGAAATCAGACCCTTCTGAATCATATCTCTCGTATAATGGCAGTCTACCTCAATATGTTTTGTTCTCTCATGGAACGCGGGGTTGTTGGCAATAAAAAGAGCAGTCTGATTGTCACATTGGAGGTACATAGGAAGTGGCACCTCTTAGTTAGTTCAGTAAGAACAGATCTGACCCACATCATCTCCGTGGTGGCTTGTGCCATAGCCTTGTACTCTGACTCACCACTAGATCTGGCAACCACAGTCTACTTCCTGCTCTTCCATGAAAGCAGGGAATTCCCTATAAACACAGCAAAGCCTGAGGTAGACTTTCTATCCTTTGGACATCCAGCATAATCTACATCTACACATGTTGTAACTGATAGAGATGTACCACTGCTGAAAAGAAGTCTTCTACCAGGTGAAGTCTTCAGGTATCTGAGAATCATATGGACTGCATCCATATGTGCATGTCTGGGTTGCTCCATAAAGTGACTTACTTTGCTTACAGCAAATGATATGTCGGGCCTTGTGATAGTCGCATATGCTTACAGCAAATGATATGTCGGGCCTTGTGATAGTCGCATATAGTAGCTTGCCAACAAGCTCCTTGTACCTCCTCTTGTTGACCTCCTCAGTGTCATCATCATATAGCTTCATGCTCGGGTCAATAGGAGTAGTGACAGGTCTGCAATCTGTCATGCATGTCTCTAAAAGAAGATCTGCAACATACTTACTCTGGGTCATCACAAGACCTCTTTGGTTCCGTGCAAACTCCAACCTAAGGAAGTAGCGTAGATGTCCAAGATCCTTGGTCACAAACTGTTGACCTAGGAAGTCTTTGGCACCCTTAATGCCATGTTTTTCATCTCTTGTAACAATAATATCATCAACATACACAAGAATGACAATAGTACCTCTATGAATCTTCTGTACAAACAAGGAGTAATCTGCAGTCGATCGCACAAACCCCTGCTTCTCTATCAAATCCGAGAGCTTCTGGAACCATGCTCTTGGACTCTGCTTAAGGCCATAAATAGCCTTGTGAAGCATGCAAACCTTCTGACACTCCCCCTCAGCAGAAAACCCCGGTGGTTGCTGCAAGTAGACATCTTCCTGTAGATCACCATAGAGGAAGGCATTCTTCACATCAAGCTGGTATAAGGGCCAATCTCTTGTCACAGCAACTGACAGAAGAATACGCAGAGAAGAATGCCTAGCCACTAGAAAGAAAGTATCCTAATAATCCACCCCATATGTCTGGGTGAACCCACGTGCCATAAGTCTCGCCTTATAGCGATCTACACTGTCGTCCGCAAGGTGTTTCACAGTAAACACTCATTTGCATCCCACAACTGGCGCATCAACTAGAGCCGTCACCAGACTCCACATATCACGTGACTGTAGCGCAGCCATGGAAGGACATTTCGCGATATATCGTCGATATATCGATATTGAGATGTAACCGAAATGGCTACCGATATGTCGATATATCCCAGTTTTCAGGCATTTCCTTCACAAAAGAGCGTTGATACGATATCGAAACGATATCGATATTGATATGGCCTTCCCTGAGCGCAGCCATCTCCACTTCCATAGCCAAGCGCCATCGGCTATCCTTCAATGCCCCCTCATAATTCCGTGGAATTTCCACGGCAGATAGAGCCGCTGCAATTTTCTGAAAATCCCGTTTAAGACGATGAAAGGAGACCTGGGAAGCTAGGGGATAGGAAGTACAAGATCTCTTCTGCTTTCGAACTGCAATGGGGACATTCAGATCAGAGGGAACGTCATCCATCTGTACGGTAATTTCCTGCAATGATTCATGACAGATACATCTCCAGACCCATCGTTAGACACTATGTTATCAAAACAAACCTGAGGCTCCGTGGAAGATGGGCGATGACCATGAGCAGAAGTAGATTGACGAGTGTAGAACTTAGGTAAAGATGGAACAAGAGGTGCATGTGACTGGGTAGCAGGAAGGAGTGGAGGAGGAGGTGGAGATGATAGTAGAGGTGGTGGTGGAGGTGGAACAGCAGGCATGGGAGGAGGTGGCATATAGACGGCATCCTCTGTGTTCGATGAAGCCAACCTATCACCTGTAGGAGAGAAGTACATCACAGACTCAAAAAACGTGACACCAGCACTGATATAATATTTTATGCGCAGAGGATCATAACACTGATATCCCTTCTGAGTCTGGAGTATCCAACAAACACACATTTGATAGCTCTAGGAGCAAGCTTGTCAAGACCAGGAGTCAACTGGTGAACAAAAGCGACAGACCCGAACACACGAGGGGTGAGTGAGAATAACTCCTTCTCAGGAAAGGCTACAGAGAAAGGAATTTTCTCACTCAAGACAGATGACAACATACGATTCACCAAATTGCAAGTTGTGAGAACGGCATCAACCCAAAACGAGTGTGGCGCACGACTCTGAATGAGAAAAGTCCGAGTGACATCAAGAAGATGATGATGTTTTCTCTCAGCAACACCATTTTGCTGAGAGGTGTAACGATAAGATGTTTGATGAATAATCCCTCTTGATGAAAGGAAATGAAATATATCACGAGTACAAAATTCCAACGCATTAGCAGTTCGTACAAACTTCACAAAGATAGAGAAAACGTTTTTCACTTCATTAATAAAGTTTTTTATCACATCCCCTGCTTCAGATTTATTTTTCAAAAGAAACACCCATGACAAACATGAAAAATCATCCACAGCTACATGATAGAATATGCGTCCCTAGTGATCAGGTACACGACTTGGACCGCAGATGTTAGCATAAAACAACTCAAAAGGGGAGCTACTGCTCCGACTCTGACAACTGGGAAAGGCAGACCAATGATGCTTTCCCCACTGACAAGCTTCGCACTGAAAGGAAGAAGTAGGTGAAATCTGTGGCAAGATATGACACATCTTCTGAAGAGGGAGATGATCAAACCGGAGGTGCTAGGTGAATGACGAGACAAATCCAGACGAAAGAGAAGATATGCCAGCATATGGAGTCCGAACCATACGATAGAGGCCACCTTGCTCACTGCCACACCCAATCACGTTGCCCGTTAGAATGTCCTGAAAAACAAGAGTCGATGGGTCAAAAATAGTACGACAATGCAAATCCTTGATAATCTGACTAATAGAAAGCAAATTCATAGAGAAATCTAGAGCATGTAGCACGTTCTGCAGACGCATCGAGGGCGTCAAGGTGATCTCCCTTGTCCTGTGATCGGGGAATGAGTCCCATCAGCTATCACAATTGTTCGCCCTGGCTTAACCTGTCTATATGATGTAAGTTTATGTCTATCTCCACATAGATGATGTGTTGCACCAGAATCCATAATCCATTCTGAAATGTCAGAGCCATGACAAGATGTAAAAGCATAAGTACCTGAGGTGCTGGCAACAGCAAAAGTACTGGCAGAAGCTGAGGCTGCCACATCTGAATGATCTCCTGAGGATGGTGATGCGGAAGGAGGTATAATATCCCTCAGTCTGGCTACGAGGTGATCAAACCTCTGATCTAGAGTAGAAGTAGTAGGAGACTCAATCTGTTCTGCAACTCGGGTTGAAACTGGGAACCCATGCTTGGAATAGAATGTCTCCTCGGTATGGCCTGGGCGGTGATAGAAAGTGCAGGGCTGACGAGTGCGACCTCTACCACGAGGTCCGCGTCCACAAAGAGTAGAATGATCTCCTCTTCCTCAGGAAGCTGCCATGGCCGAGGAAGTCTGACTAGAAATACCGGAAGGAATAGTAATCTTGCTAAGCCTGCCGAATGCTTCCTCCATGGGGCAAATAGTGGCATCGGAGAGAATCTGAGAGCAAGCAGCATCATATTCGGGGTCAAGTGCTGCTAGGAATACCCCTACCATGGTAGCATTCCTATATATCTTCTGTTGCTCTGGAGTTGCTGTCAGAGGCATGAAACTGTGAAGCTTCTCAAACATCCCACACAAGGATTTATACAACGAATGCAGAAGACGTTCGTTCTGTTTGATAGTGAATATGTCATGCCGGATTTGGAGGATCTATGTCTCGTTCCTCGCTTGTGAATATGTTGCTGCGAGGATATCCCACATTGCCTTAGCAGTGGGCTAATGTAACACATCATTGGCGACAGTGTTCAGAAAAACGGCCGAGTAAGCCGCATACTCGGCCGCATACTCGTACTCGATAGCCTTGCCGCTCCGAGTATGATGAAACGGCCATGTATGCGGGTTGACCCGCATACTCGGCCGAGTATACCCCTATGCGGTCGCATACTCGGCCGCTTTTCTGATAGAACCTTTTTTATCTAATCTAAAGCCAAATAGCCCCAACCTCATAACCGCATACTCCCCGCATAAAACCGCATACTCCCCGCATAGAACCGCATACTCTCCCGCATAAAACCGCATACTCTCCTGCATAAAACCGCATACTCCATGCATACTCTCCTGATTGAGGATATTACCACAATATTAAATATTTATTTATATTTTTAATAATAAAAAATACCAAACCGCATAAAACCGCATACTCCCCGCATACTCTCCCGCATACCGCATACTCTCTATGCAGTGACCCCTCTGACTGAATACCGCATAGCGCCTTCCTGAACATTGATTGGCGATCTCAATCATTAATGTTCTGGAAAGTCAAACCTTGGCATATGCGTCGTTCGCCTCCCATGAGGCGTTTACCCCAGTCTTCTCCACCGGTTCCTTCTCGGTAAGAATATGTTTCTTACTACCTTCTTGATATTGCTCAATCCTTACTCACCCATATGAATATTCCCAAGATATATTGGGGTAATGCTATCCTTACTGTTGTTCATCTTATAAACAGGGTCCCCTCTGCTCCTCTACATGGCTCCACTCCCTTCAACTTACTATATCCCAAGGAGAAACCTTTCCCTCTGCCCTTACGAATTTTTGGATGCACTGCCTTTGTCCATAATTTCCATACCACGGACAAATTATCTGCTCGTGCTATCAAATGTGTTTTTATAGGGTATTCTCAAACTCAAAAAGGATACATATGTTACGATCCTACAGGACATCGTTACTACGTTTCTCTTGATGTCACCTTCTTTGAATAAAACAGCTTCTTTACTCAGACAGTGTCCGATATTCCCATAAAATTCTCCCCTCCACAAATTATGTATAAAAGAAGAACTGTGTCTAATCCTGTTCAGGTTCCTTTACCTATTCCACTGTTGCAGGACACTACGCCATCGAGTGCTCCCACCAATGCTACCCCGGATAGTCCTCAGGAGCTACCGACCGCACTACGAAGAACAAAGAGGCAATGTACATTTCACCCAATATCTCATTTTACCTCTGCTAATGGGTTATCTTGCTCTGACAAAAGATATGCAGATGCCATAATGGATATTTCTGTTCCCAAAGATCATCATAGTGCATTACAAGATAAGGGATGGAGAATGGCAATGAATGAAGAAATGGAAGCATTACAGTCTCGAAAAACATGAGACCTTGTCAAATGCCCTCCTGGATGTAAACCAGTTGCATATCGCTGGATCTTCACTACAAAACAGTCCCCTGATGGTTCTATTGATCGTTTAAAAGCAAGACTTGTAGCAAAGGGCTTTACTCAAACATACGGGGTAGACTACTTCGAAACATTCTCCCTTGTGACTAGAATGGGATACATATGAACTATCATCTCTGTGGCTGTAAACAAGGGGTGGCCTATGTTTCAGTTAGATGTCAAGAATGCATTTCTATATGGAGAGCTTGACGAAGAAGTCTACATGATACAACCCCCAGGTTACGAAGTCGAGGGGGAGTATGTATGCCGACTTCACAAAGCTATCTACGGACTAAAGCAGAGTCCAAGAGCTTGGTTTGATAGACTGAGTACAGAGATCGGCACCATGGGCTTCCAAGGGACTACATCTGACTATTCGGTTTTTGTCAGGAGACGACAGACTGGTGTTGTAATTATTGTTGTATATGTAGATGATATGGTTACTACTGGAGATGATGACAAAGGGATACTAGAAACCAAGGCTTTCTTGCAAAAAGTATTCGTCACCAAGGATCTTGGACAACTTCGCTATTTTATAGGCATAGAAGCTCTACGTACTAAGAAAGGCTTACATATGTCACAGAGGAAATACTGCCTTGACATACTAACTGAGGCAGGACTACTTGGGTGCAAACCCTTAGGAATTACAGCAGAGCCTAGAAAACATTATGCATCCAATGATCCTCTCTTTAAAGACACTACACGATATAGGAGCCTGGTTGGCAAACTTCTATATCTTACAGTTACTAGACCTGATATATCTTATGCTGTAAGCAGAGCCAGCCAATATATGGAGAAACCATGCTACAGCCATTGGCAAGATGTTCTTCAAATCCTTCGCTACCTAAAAGACTCGCCATGACGAGGAATTATCTATGGGGCAAATGGTCACACAAATTTTACTGCATATGCTGACGCCGATTACGCAAGCTCTCCTGAAGACCGTCGATCTACAACTGGATATGCCATGATGGTAGGAGGAAACCTGGTTAGTTGGAGAAACAAGAAACAAGCAGTTGTTTCAAGATCTAGTGTTGAAGCTGAATATAGAGCAATGGCTCAGGCTACATGTGAGATCATGTGGTTGCTCACTTTTCTACAAGAACTAAATGTTGCTACATCTACTCCTATTCCCTTGTATTGTGACAACAAATCAGCTACCTACATTGCTACCAATCCTGTGTTCTATGAGAGAACAAAACATATTGAGATTGATTGTCACTTTATCAGAGATGTTGTACGAGGAGGGAAGATAACCACGTCGCACATTCCAATAAATCTTCATCTTGCTGATATTTTTAACAAGGCAGTAACTAAGAAGCGGCTTTCCTGGATAACTTTCAAGTTGGACATGATTGATGAATATGCTCCAACTTGAGGGGGAGTGTTAGAGATTACCGTATATTGTTGTTTCTTTATTTACCTCTAATTCCTTATGCATTGTTTCCCTATGTATCATTGTTTCCTTATGCACTATTTCCCTATGTATCACTGCTTCCTTATGTATTGTTTCCCTATGTAACCCCACAGGGGTATTTGTGTAAGTTCTCCTCTGAGCACCCTAGGGTTTAGTCCTATATAAGGACCCCTAGACCTCACAGAATAAACATACAATATTCTTCTCTTCTTTTCTCCATACTTACTATTCAATTTCATAAGGCTCATGAACTGCATAGCCCAGAGCTCATAGTTTGTCCCGTCCATTTTAACAATAGGCGTTGGACCTCTGAATGCGCCTGTGGCAGGTACATCAACTTTGTTCTCAGACATCTTACCGGATGTAGAAGACTAGGGTTTGTAGACCAAAGGTGAATTTCTACACAAACATACGTGGATTTGGGTGCATATGTAGACTTATGCCCCCAAATCCATTAATGAGAAGAAGCGAACGACGCTGGTGCTTGGAGGAGCAGCACACGGAGGAGCCGCATGCGAAGGATGGCGCCTAAGGATGGACGTGCGATAACAAACACGGAGGCACTTCAATGCGCTAGGCTGCGCGCGTAGAAGCGCACAGGACAATGCGCATGGAGGCGCACGGAGGGGGAGACGCGTGTGGGCAGCGCGCTTGGGGCGACACGCGAGGAGATGGAGCCGACAACGCGCAGGTGGGGGCACAAGGTGGGGTTAGGGCTTTAGATACGAGAGCTCCGGTCTAGGACCGCCGCTCTGATATCATGTTAGAAGAAAGAGAATAGTTGTTTATTCCTGCAACCCTATGCTCTCTTATATATGAGAGAGGCCTATGGGTAAATTACATAAGATAAACAAAAGGAAATAAAATAACAAAAAGATACATGGAATGTAGAAATATCTCAACAGCTTTGAACTGAAGCTCAAAGTTACTAGACTAAACAATAACACAAAAGCACAGGGGGTCCTTGCAAAAAGCCCACCACCTCACGTGTATGGACACGGAGGTGACGTGGCAGAGGACCTAAATGCAAATAAAGGAAGTATAGGGGTCTATTTGCAAAATAACCAAAACTTTTTACACTACAGACGAAAGTTGATGGATTAAAAATAACATACAAAAAGGTATAGGGTATAGGGCAAAATCACCCCCCTAAGGGCGCTGACTGATGGCTTGGATTCGTTCACTAACCCACGTGACGCCTGATGGACGGTGGATACCCCTTCGACGACAAATGGTTGAGATTACATCTCAGTGGCTAGATCAACGCTCGAGGGCTTCTAGATCGGACGGCTGCTGCTACACTTGGAGCGAGTTCTTCATCCAACAGTTAGGAGGATGCACGAGAAGAACTCACCTCCTGCGAGCTTCGATCCGCAAAATATAGTTGCTCAGTCCTTCTTTGTCGCTTCTGAGGAGCCCTACTTATTCCTAAAAGGATTTCGCAGCATCCGGACGGCTCGGAGAGGACCAGGACTCGTAGGAGGAGCCCCGGAGGTCTTCGACGCCTGGAGCTGTTCGTGAGCTTCAAAATCGCCTCCAGCAAGGCCTTGAGGCTCCAGGACCTGCAAGGTTAGCACGGGCGAACAAAAACACACGTCCTAGGCTCTTAGTAGGGGTGGAATGGTGAGGAATGGAGTGGGGCGACGCTCTCCGATGAGTTGGTGGAGGAGGAGAGTCGATTCCCTGATCCAGCGAGGATCATGTTAAATGAAGGTGCTTGGGATGATCAGAACGTGGAGGGGAACGAGATGAGAGTGTCTGATGGGTCGAGTAACGGTCGGACTCGGAGAACGGTGAAGAAGGTCACCGAAGCTTAACTCCGGCGAACTTCGATTTTGATTTTTATGAAATAAAATGCAAAATCAACTGCAAATGAAGGCTAAACTACTCTATTCTAGGTCATATGAATCAAAAAAATTGCGAGAAATAAAGGCTCACCTGACCTGGAAGGTGGGAAGCAGAAGCTCGCGGTGGAGATGGTGGCGGAGCTGGATCTACTCGATTCAAGCCCTTCCTCGCTCGTTGAACCACTGGAGAGCTTCCTACTGTCACCAAGAGCTTCGATCACGGCCAGGGTTAGGGTTTGGATGGGTTAAAGAGGAATCAAAAATCGAAGGAATTCTGTCGAAGGGTTATGTACAGATGCATCTTCGATCGGGAAGTGCGCTTGATTCAGTGGACCTCATATCGAGAAAACAAGGATGCGTGAAAGAGCTATGATCGAAGTTCAAAAGTTGTGAAGGAATCAAGCCAAATGGATGCAAGGAGAAGTGGGGATAAAACGAAGAAAGATGGGTCAAAGGTCTGTCAGACGTAGACCTAGACGGGAGCGGGGAGTTAACCGAGGTCAACTCAGACCATGCCCCCATTGGTCCACGTGTGACAGAAAAAGACAAAATAGGTAAAAAATGCATTATTAATTCAAAATAAAATATTAAATAATTTAATTAATTTTAGGTTAAAAGATAAAAATATATATTATTTTATGTAATATTTTATTATGATTTTTATTTATTTTTACAAGCTAATTTATTATGTGTTTATTTATACTTGTATAAATATAGGTATATTTATTTATATTTTAATTATTTTATTTTCTATTTTAAATTTTATTATTTTATCTACATAATTTATATATTTATAACTTATTTAAATACATATAAATATATTTTTATTATATTTTTATGAATTAATCTGTACACTTAAATAAATAGGTATGTTTATTATATAGGTATATGTATATACAATTCATTTATATCTTTGAGTATACTATTTTATTTAATTGTATTTTTATTTTCTTTCTTTTATTTTAATTTTGTATGTGGATGTCATATGTTATTTACAAAATGATAAAAATAGAAAATCATAAAAATATAATAAATAAAATGTATATTTTATTCAAGTATAGTGTACAATAGGGGTCCAAAACCTAACTTTTGCATCTTAACTCCAAATTACAATAGTGGACAGATGACTGGACTGGCGAGGGACCTCTCAATCGTCGTTTTCCGCGTTTGTTTGCCTTGGCTGCTGATCAGGAGATTCGGGTTGCTGGGTGCTGGGATGATGGAAGCTGGATGTCGCCTTTTAGGGTTGTCGTTTCAGATCAGCGCTTGGAGGACTTTCCTTGTCTCATGAACTTTCTTAGTCGATTTGGGAGGCCTTTCAATGGGGCGGATCACTGGAACTGGAAGGGTTCTCCCTTCTCGGTTAGGAAGGCTTATGGTGCTATTTGTCGTCCACCTCTGTCTTGCTCGGAGATGGTCATTCGTGATTGCGAGTTCATCTAGACTATTGGACTGCTTGAGGGGATTGGTTTCTTCCTGTGGTTGTTTAGGAGGAAGCGTATTATGACTCGGGATAGATGATCTAAGCTGTTCGAGAATGTCTCCGACCGATGTTTACTTTGTGGAACTGAAATTGAGTCGCTCGATCATCTTTTCTTTCGTTGCCGCATTACTGCGCCTATCTAGGAAGATGTGGGATTAGATTGGCTGCACCCCGTTGGCTTTGATGCTTTCTGGAGCTCTTTTTATGGTGCAACTGCACGCAAAAGACAGAAGAGGGAGATTCTGCTTCCGGTTGCAGTTCTTTGGGCCATCTGGCTTGACCGCAATGAAAATCTTTTTTCGGGAATGCGTTTTTACTGTGAAAATGTCAATTACCATTACAGGCAGTTGCTTGAATCTTGGCTTTTGTAATCAGTTTTGTTTTAAGCAATTAATACATTAATGGGGCGGGCACCCTCGAGTGATTCCCACCCCCCTTTTTGATTTCAAAAAAAACTCCAAATTAAAAGAAACCACCATCATAAAATAGCTAATTAAAAGTTATATACAATTAAAGATGATTTTGATGAATTTTGAGTTCATATGGAGAAGATACAGGTATGTGAAGTTGGGACTTTGGATTTTTATTCTGAGTGTAGAAGGTACATTGTGCAGTATTTTTATGTGAAATAAATTTTATATTTTTCTATGTATTTTTATTTACAGCTTTCATATACAAAGTTTATTGATTAAGGTATAAATAGTAAAGAATAAAATAGATCCTAAAATTGACTTATTGATGAATTTAAAATTAGGGTTTCTATTGTAGTTTCAGACCTTATCTCCCCTTACTTTATTCTTTGTTGACTCGGTCATCATGATGCATACGTCTCGAGGTTTAGGGTCCATTCAATACCTATGGTATTCATTTCTTTTTCTTTTTTTTATTCTTTTATTTTAGCTTTAAATGTAGTATTTTATACAATACTTACACAACAAATAATGGAGGTTATTTTAGGCAAAATAATGATATATACATGCATTTAGCTAGGGTTTAAAGGTCAAAATGAAAGAATAAAGGTGATGAAATAGAGATTCATCAACACCTCTGACAGCCTCACCAGAGCAGCACAAGACCTATCACGATTGTGTTATTATTGGGATCTTTCTGGCAGTCCTTAACCCCTGAGTGTGACTGAGCTCGCTCTTAGTTACTCACATATGCTACTATACCGCCTATGGAGGATGTATACCACAGGCTGAGCAGACTAAGCATCACCTCTATTGTATCTTCTCAAACATCATCAGCTATGACAGCTTCCCGTAGTAGAGGCGGTTTACCTCAGTTAAAAGGATGAGACACACGCGGCAGAGGAGGCTCACACCCACACCAACCTTGTTCATATTGTCATCGTTCTGGTCATTCAGAGGATACGTGCTACTCCAAGCACGCTTCCCATCATCATCTTATGTTGTTGAGCAGGCCTAGACCATCCCTAATTCTATCGATCATCGTTTTGATGAATTTGTTGCTCAACTGAAAGAGATCATGCCCCTAGCTGCTGGATCTTCTAGTATTTCTACAGGTCCATCAGATGTTGCTGCTTCTGCCTCCACCAACTCTTCATGTATCACTCATGCATTTACTAGTCGTACTCTACCAGATCTATCAGAATGGATCATGGACTCTAGAGCTTCTCATCATCTATGTGGAGATCGCACACAATTCGATTCTTATAGCCATGTACAATCTGGTAGAACAGTAGTCATAGCTGATGGGACACATTCTCTCATTACCGGATAAGGGAAGTTTTCCTCTATACGCCTACAAAATGCTCTTCATGGACCAGAATTATCGATGAATTTGTTATCTAACAGTCAGATTGCAAAAGATTTACATTGACGTGTTATATTTGACCATGATTCCCTTATTTTTCAGGACATGCTCACGGAAATGGTGATTGGATGTGGTCGTGAGCATGGCGAGCTTTACAGTTTGATCCAGTCTCTTTGTGTTGGTGCCAGCTCTCTTTCTGTTGGAACAATTTCTCCTTACACTTGTTGTCTTTGATTTGGTCATCTTCCATTGTAGAAGATCAGTTGTCCCATCCCTGGCATTTCTATCAAGTCCACAATTCAGTGTGAACCATGTCAATTTAGAAAGTATCACCATTCCAGCTTTCCAAATCGTCAAGGTCATAGTAGTCAGAGTCATTTTGAACTTTTTCATTTTGATATGTGGGGTTCGAGTCGTGTCCCTGGTCATCAGGGGTATAAGTATTATTTGATTGATGCGGATGACTTTTCCATACTGTCATAGGTATTTTTGTTAAAGAATAAGTCTGATGCTAGTACTATGATTCAGAATTTTGTGATTGAAATGAAGAATCTTTTCTCTGCTTATATTAAATACATTCATTCTGATAATGCTCTGGAGTTATGTACTATTCAACTATCACAATTCTTTAGCTCACACGATATTATCCGTTAGACATGCCCTTATCCTTCTCAGCGGAACGGTGTTGTTGAATGCAAACACCATCACTTTCTGGACATCACCGGGACTCTTCTCATACAGAGTCTGGCTCCCCATTCCTTCTGGGGTGATGGTGTGATGACATCATGTTACCTAATCAATCGATGCCCTCTACATTTCTAGGTGAAAAGGCACCCTTCACTTGTTACCATGTCGAAGCAAGAATCAAGTAGTTATCTCCAAATCAAGTGCAGAGACTGAAAACAGGCAATGGCTCAATCCATATGCGAGATTACTTAGCTTGTCTCCTTTCTGCAGAAGCTTGGACTACATGTTATTACTATTGTTCCTCTGTATCCCGAAAACAAGTATGTTATATACATTGCTACCAATCCTTTTTCCATAAGCAGAATGAGTATATTGGAATAGACTAGCACTTCATCAGAGATGTGGTACGAGGAGGAAAGATCCACTCTGAACATCTCCACAGAATTCCAGTGGGCAGATATATTCACAAAGGCTCTACCAAAGAAGCGCATATCATGGTTGATTTCCAAGGTGGCATGATCGATACAAATGCTCCAACTTAAGAAGGAGTGTAGAAGTTATTTGATTTTTTAGTTATTTGAGTCATATTAATATTTGTAATAATCCTTCGAAGTCTCTTATGTAATTATCACCTTTTAGGCTCTAGGGTATCACGCTATATAATAAACCACATACCTATTGAATAAAGTATTCAGTTCATTCTCAACTTTTCTTCCACAAAACATAAACAAATAAAAAATGACAAAGCCTTCTCCCACTTTAGGTAGGGTTGGCTGCATGGATTCTTGCTCAAATCAATGTTGAAAGATCCAATTATTTTTCACGTTGGATGTCAGCTACCTAACGCAACCCCCACAAGGTGGGATTGGAACACTGGTCTTTTGGGTGATAGCCACATTGCACTACCACCAGACTATTTAAGTGAGTACAAAATATAAACAAATAATTAGATAACCACCAGACCATTTAAGTGGGTACAAAACCTAAACAAATGATTAGATAATCTGACAATTCTTAGGTTGCACAGAGATGTCCCATACAAGCAAGTCATTAGGTCTGTATTTATCAACTACAGATATATAGCAGTTGAATTCACATTGATAATTCTTGAATCACGACATGGGACATACTTTGTCAGGAGTAAATGCTCCCCAGAATAAACGTGGATAATCAGAACCCTGCACGCACAACTAAAAGGTCAAGAAACAGAGCTCCACGAAGCAATGTTTAGATAAAAAAGAATATGCTTGCCAAATATTAAAAAAACCTGATTTTGCCCCCAAATCCATAACCTTCTTTTGGAAAGTGTGCCGTCATTTTCACGAGGCTCTGCAATGGCAGCAGTACAATGGGCTCCACAAGATACAGATACCACAATCTCAGACTTTAGCAACTTCACTGCTTTTGGTTCTTTCCTGCTCTCTTCTGTTCCATCACCTAGCTGCCCATAGTCATTAGATCCTGTACCAATGTTAAAGCAATATAGTAATTATATTGTAAGGTAATATAATCAACTCTAGCACAGTATTCTAAAAAAGTGCTAATTATGCATAGCTTGAGCAAACTAGAAGCAAGGATTCTAAATCAAGTTATACTAGCGGAAGATGGATGCAAAAGCAAAGTTGAAGCCTTATGGAGCTTAACTTTTGAAATGACAAACAGCAGGGTCTATTTTGAGGCAAGTCTTGAAATGTGCATTTTAATATATTTTTTGAATGAAAATGGGTGAACCCCCATTTGGGGGGGGGGGGGGGGGGTCACCGCCAAGAGAGTTCCATTAAAAATAGGTTATAGTACAATATCGGACACTAACGCAAGACCCAAGAATTATACAACGCATTACAATGAGCCACAACGTTCTCAAAGTAAAACCTCATGTTGTTGAAGATCAAATCGTTCCGTCCCGACCAAATGACCCATAGAGCCGCAAAAGCCTTCGAGCAATCATCTGGTGAGCGAAAAGCCATCCTAGAGTTTGCGCCGATCGACCGGATGGACGTCCAGAAATCCGATGATCCCTCGCTTTCTACCTAAGCTAATCTCACCTCCCTCCAAACCCGTTGAGAGCTTGAACATTTGAAGAATAAATGGTTTGAGTCTTCTGGTGAGCGAAAAGCCGACTAGGGTTAAGTATCAATATAAATCAAGGTCGTTGCTACCCCAATCGACGAATCGGACTCAACAAGAAAAATCGAGAACCACTCAATCAGTCATATAAATAAAACAATCAAAGCACTCAAATATGTGTCTGCGGTCTCCGCTATTTATTTAAAATGCATAGCGACCAAGGTCGAACTCAAGGAGCACGAGAAACCTTCGAAGTAGTCAGAGAATCATACAATAAAATGCATTTTTTTGTTAGTTTTAAATTTTGCAAATTTTTATATTGTTTTAATTAATAAGTAAAATCAAACAAGTAAGAAAACTATGTACACAATCGCAACTTTTTAATTTTTATTTAGACCTAAAATGCTCAAAAATTCAGAATAAAAATATTTTTGTGTTTTTCAAATATTAAAGTATTTTTGGTGAATTTATGGAGTTTTTCTAATTTTTATATAATTTTATAAAAATCAAATAAAAGCTAAAAACACAAACAGTATGCAGCCAGGTCAATATTGCAAATTAAAAATAGCTGAAGTGCCCTAATGACCTAGGGAGCAATTTTGGGGAAAAGTGAATGAAAAGATCTAACAACAAAAACTGAAATCTTATTTTTTATCTTTTTAGATTTTTTATGATTTTTATAAATTTTTAGAGTTTTTATAATGATTTTTAAAACAAAAATGCTACTGGAGGTAAAGCACTCACCAACAAACAAACCAAAAAAATGTGGAATTTTTAACGCAATTTTTATAATTTTTATGTATTTTATAAAATAGACAGATTAGTTTTTAGGGTTTTAAATTTTTAGAAAATAAAATACTCAACAAATACTCCCAAAAACCATAATAAATAATACATGTCAGCACGAGCTTACAGTATTATTTATATAATTTTTGGACTTAATTTTGTAATTATTGAATTAAAAAAAAGGCACACAATGCATAGGGACCTAGTTGCAATTATAAGAAAGTTCGCAGGCCAATCAATAACACATATAAAAAGCTTGGGGCTAAAGATGCAAAAAGTCCAGGGTATTCACGCACATGCTCAAAAATCCACGCACAGGGGTATAAATGCAATTATCAGAAAGTTCTACTCAAAGCATAACATATATATAATCCGAGACAGAACATGCAAGTATACCAAAATAACACCTGAGACAGCACGTGAGATCACACAAACAGGACTGGAATGCAAATACTCAAAATAGCAAGGGTCCACATGCAAAATAACCAAACCAATTTAAACTATGACAAATATTTACAGGACTAAACATTAAAAACAAAACAGAAAGGGCCTGAGTGAAATTTACCCTTTATTAAATGCGATCCAACGGTCGATGACGTCCTACTTATGATCGAATGGCTAGGCTGCACGGATAACGCTTTGGCGATGGAGGGTGCAGATGAGATCCTCAGATGAATCTGACGGTGGAAGGCCTCCCATAGAGGAACAGCTCGGATTAGAATGGGGGCGGCCTTCGATAGGACGGCGTAAGAGGCGTCTGGAAGATCAGGGAAGAACTTGCCGAAGGCGAGTTTCAATCAGTTGTAACGTGCATCTCCGATGTCCTCTCGAGCTGCTGGACTATGGAAGAGTTTGGTAGTGAAGCTCCGCAGCTGCAGGATGGCTCAGAAGGGCACAGAACAGCGAGAAGTGTCATGGGGGTGCTCGGACGACCTGGAGCTTTCATGTGTTGTCCGGGACCTCCAGATGAGGTCTACCAGTGCTTCAACCCTGCAGGAGAAGTGGCCTTGCTCGGAGGGTGTCTCCGGTATGGGTTAGAGTGCCACAAGTAACTGAAGGCAAAAGGTGGAGGTAAACGAGCAGGTCTCCGGCGAGTGGAGGATTCGACCTGTATGGGTCTCCAGCCCGATGGCTGGAGCCTCGTGGTGGGTTGCGGAGTAGATATCGCAAAGATAGGGAGTCGGAGTGAGGCGTACGAAGGGTCGGACTACGGTGGAAATGCGAAGAACAGGGGATGACCGGCGATACTTTGTTCGACGAAGAAACGATGGATTCAACGAAGAAATGGAAGCGTAGGGGGTACCTGAGATGGAAGATGTGCGCCTGGGGTTGCAGATGAACGTCGACGGGGGTCTTGGCCTCGATGGCCGGCGCAGCCAGAGGCTTGGCTCCTCGCGGCAGATCAAAGGTTGCACCTCGCCGGACCTAGGGCTAGAACACTCCAAATGGCTCCCACGCACTCCATCTCACTCGCTGTCACTCTGGAAAAGGTTAAGGTAGGCCGATAGGCAGGCGGTGGTGGCGCAGGCCAAAGGTGGAGGAAAAGGAGGGGGTGGTGCAGGTTATATAGAAGCGAGGGTCCGACAAGAAGTAGGCGCCCGTGAATCGAGGCGTGGATCGAGGAGGAAAATGTCGGACGAAGATTAGGGATCTGGGCCTCGTATTCGGAGCTTCGAATCGGGGAAAAAGACGATCAGATCGAGCAGCTAAAATTGGGAGAAATTCGGGTGAAACTCGATCTGGCGAAAAAGGGCACCCGAGGGGACCAATTGACCGAAGTCAACAATCCGAGGTGGCCCAATCAGAAGGGGCGGGAATACAGACAAAACACACTGCATGACAAAACAGATGGGAAAAACAAAGATAATTATATTAAAAATAATAAATGAATTCAAATTAAAAAATGAATAAAATGAAAAATGTTTATTATTTTTCAAAGAATTTTTTTGTGATTTTTAATTATTTTTATGAAAAATAAATTGGGGTATATACAATATATAGTATTATATACATGTATAATATACCTATGTATTATGTACAATTAATTTTATTTTGTTATTCTTACAAAAATACCCCAATTTTATACTTTATTTATTTTCATCATTTTTTAGGAATACAAAATAATTTTTATTTATTTTTAAAAATTATTACAAGAATAAATAAATGGTGAATATTATATATATAATACATGTGTATGAGTACAAGTAAGGAGGATTTTATTTTATTTCTATTTATTTTTTCTGATTTTCATTTTATTTTTATTTATTTTTAGAAATATATATAAAGAGGTAAAAATAATGATTTAGCTTTATTTTGTCAAAAATAATTATCTACATAGGTAACATGTACAACATACAGTGGATCCTATCTCTCTCTAGTTATTTTATTTGACGATCAGGTCAAGGCTTGACCTTCTCTTGGGGTTTGGGTCACTCTGTATTTATTCTAAATACCTCCTTCCTTTTTCTTTTTCTTTATTCTTTTATTTTTGCATAAATACTGCTAATTATGCAGATTTAACAAATGCATGCTAAATGCTATGTTATTGTATTTTCAGGTATCTACATGTTGCTTTGCTAAGATAAATAGCTAAAATAAAAGAATAAAGAGTGACAATCAAGGATTCATCACCCCCCTATAATCTACCTTTGCTAGTCCCTTAGCAAACACTTATTTAAAAAAGAGGTGAAAAAGGAAAGGAAAGAAAAGAAGGAGAATCAAGGTTGATTATTAAACTTTTCTTCATTAAATTGAAGTATGGAGTTCAGTCAAACCTTTGGATTTAGGTTGTCAGAACCTTATTGACATATAAGTCTAAGACTCAACAGCCTCTAAGTTCCACCAATCTATGGTCAAAACTCCTCAATAATCCAGATAAGAACAAGTCTACATACGCAAACTCTAATGACCATGTATCTTTTCTTGTACTGTGTAAGTGATATGTAACTCCCCACCTCAAAAGTGACAAAGAAACAGCCTCCCTTAACAAGGTAACTCTAATTCCTCAGTCTAGCAACTCTTTCCTCGAGGAGCGGGGTATTCCCTTCTAAGTTCAAGTTCAATTGACTCAAGAAGAGGGGAAAAGAAGAGAATGGATCGTGGCCAGTGTAGCCACGTATCCTTGGGAGCCCAACCAGTGTAGCTAAGTCTCCCGCTGCAAGCGTCATGAGATGAGAAGGTGTAATACATAAGCTTTGCTTTATTTGACTATATACACTCCGACAGGCATTTTATTTTCAATCAGGCATGTCCACTTTTTTGGAGTTTTCTTGATTTTGCACATTTTTTTCATGTGCATATGTACAACATATCGACATGGTGCAACATATACATAAGGACTTTTTCTTCTTGGACCAGTAGACTGTCCCTCTTTTGAAGCATTATTGCAACCCACAACTCATGTCTTTAGACCTCACTGCTACTAGACCAAGTTGAGACGCACATCCCTCCCTAAAGGAAGACGAGAGGTTCCGCCTATAAGTACTACCCTCGTATGCTACTCCAAGCCAAAGAAAACTGCCTCCTCATCACATCATCCGTAGAGAGCTATGTGTAAGGTGCTGGTCCAAGTAAAGTCGTTGTCTGTGAGAGTCATGTGTGCGTTGTTAAGTGTTCTACTTAGGCTCATCAAGATGGCATGTGAACATAGCCTAGTGGACTCAAAGAATTAAGTCCCTAATGGACCTGAAAAGTCTTAACCCCAAATCCTATAAGATTTCTCTGAGAATTAGGTGGATTAAGGTATTAACCAAACTTCATTTTTCAATTTAATTCCTGACTAGTTTAAATGTCAACTATGATTCAGAAGAATATACAAAACACTTTTTTTATGCAATTTTCAAAATTTGCAAAATTTTTGAAAACATGCAAAATTTTTGAAAATGTTTGAATGCATGCATGAATGAATGCAAAAGTTTAGCAAAGTATTTACAAGCATTTACACGGGTTTTTGCAAACTTTTATTTTTCAAACATTTTTCAAAAAATTTGTACTATATACATAATTTTGATACAAAAATATTTACAAACATTTTACAAGCAAAATATTTTTACAAATATTAGTACAAAAATAATTTTTATAAGTAGTTATTTACAGACATGTATGTGCAAGAAAAACTTTTTAATTTTTTATGATTTTTAGTTTTTTATTTTTAGCCATTTTATTTATTAGCATACTCACACAAAGTACGAGTTATGGCTAAAGTATATATGCAATATATACGACACCCCATTATACATAGCTCGAACGATCTCCTCAGAGTGATCAAAGAGTGATGAAGAAGACATAACTCGTGCTGAGTATAAGTGAAAAGAAAGGCTATACTACAACGACAAATAGAAGAATAAAATTAATAGGAGTCGACGATTCCCCCTATACTTAGGATCAAGTGATCCTAAGTATAGAAATATGTACACAATGGGAGGACCGAGAGTTAGAATGTACAGGGTCTACCTCCCCTATACTTAGGGTGAAATATCCCTAAGTATAGGCAGCAAAACAGAGGTAAAAAGAATTAAAAGAATAATCAGAAGTCCGACACCTCCCATATACTTAGGGTAAAGTGCACCCTAAGTATAGCATAATCATAAGATGCAAAATGGGGCGTTACATCAAAGAATGTATGATATGGACATATGGATCTATACAAGGGTGGAAGAAGGTGATAATCAGGCATGAGATGCAAATGATGTGAGCCAAAGACCACATCTCATGCAAAATGAATAGGGACGACATCAACGATCAACGGATCATGATCTAGATATGGCTTCAGGCACTGACCGTTAACTCGAAAGGTGGACTCCGACGATATCTCAGATATGTCAATGTTGCTATTGTCGTACACCTTTCGGACCAAGTATGGTCCCTTCCACTTGCTCCGCAACTTCCCTGGAAATAATCTCAGCCTGTCATCGAATAACCATACTCTCTGGTTCGGCTCAAACTGTTTATGGCTGATATGAGAATCATTTCATATCTTCACTCGCTCCTTATATTGTAGGCTACTCGAAAAGGTTGTATCTCTAAGCTCCTCCAGGGCTGCCAATTTTGCCTTCCTTTTATTGCCTATACTCTCTGGACTCCAATAATATATCAATGACAGCTCATAGTGACTTGTGTTTTATCTCCACAGGTAAATGGCATGATTTGCCATAAATGAGACGAAAGTGAGATGTACCCAAAGGTGTCTTGAAGGAAGTCTGATATGCCCATAAGACCGAGTCCAAAAGCTGTGACCAATCCTTTCAGTCTGGATGGATTACCTTCTGCAGTATCGTCTTGATCTCCATATCCGATACTTCAGCAAGACCATTGGTCTGAGGATGGTATGGAGTGGCAACTTGATGGTCTATGGTGAACTCGTTAGCAAGGGCCTTTACCTTGTTGTTGATAAAATGGCATCCCCCGTCAGATATCAAGACTCTAGGCACCCTGAATCGTGAAATGATATTCTTCCTCAAAAATCGGCAAACAGTCTTAGCATTTGCGGTTAGGGCAGGAATGGCATCAACCCAACGACTCACATATCAACAGCCAACAGAATGTACTCGAATCTCTGACTCTTAGGGAATGGACCCATGAAATCGATGCCTCATGCGTCAAAAACCTCACAAAAGTGAATGGGCTGCATTGGCATCATATCACGCTGTCCACAAGTGCCCATCATCTGACAGTCAGTACACCTCTTCACGAATTCATCAGAATCCTTGAAGAATGTAGGCCACCATAGGCCGTATTAGAGCACTTTATGTGTTGTTCTCCTCCCAGAATGATGTCCTCTTGCCTCAAGCTTGTGGCAGTATGTGAGGACGCTCTGGTGCTCCTCTTGAGGAATGCACGACACCAGACGCTATTCCCTCCTTCATGATAAAGGATCGGATCCTCCCAATGGTACGACTTGGCCTTCGCAAGGAAGGTCTCAAGTCGCTGTCTGGGCCAACCTTAAGAAACTTTCGTGGCGACAAGATAGTTCACAATGTCGGCGTATCACGGGAGTGAGGCTATAGCAAGGATCGCCTCATCTGAGAAGGTCTCAGCGATTGCTCAATCTGCTCAGATTCCTCAAGATTTTCCAATCGGGAGAGATGATTCGCCACCACATTCTTGACTCCAGGTTTATCCTTAATCTCAATATCAAACTCCTGGAGTAGAAGGATCTATCTGTCGATCTCGCTTTGGCGTCCTTTTTTGCCATGAAATCCCTGATGGCGGTATGATCAGTATAGATAGTTACTTTAAATCCAAGAATATATGATCTGAACTTATCCAAGGCAAATACTACGGCTAGCATCTCTTTCTCTGTGACTGTGTAATTCTGCTGAGCGGCATCCAATGTACGGCTAGCGTAGTGAATGGCAAATGGTAATCCGTCCCTACTCTTTCCTAGCACGGCCCTATGGTAAGATCCGAGGCGTCCATCATGATCTCGAACGGGAGAGACCAATCAGGCGGCTGAAGGACAGGAGCCTCAACAACTACGTTCTTGAGAGTCTTAAAAGACGCAAGACACTTATCATCTACAATGAACTCGGTATCTTTCGTTAGCAGATCAGTCAGCGGTCGGGCAATCCTGCTGAAGTCCTGAATAAAACGTCGGTAGAAACCGACATGCCCCAGAAAAGACCGCAACTGGCGCAAGTTGGACGGTGGATTGAGTTTCCTGATGATATCCACCTTGGTTGGATCAACCTCGATGCCCATATTGGAGATGATATAACCAAGCACCATCCCCTCCATGAAGTGACTCTTCTCCCAAGATAAAACAAGATGAACCTCAATGCAACGCTGAAGCACTCGATCTAGGCAATCAAGACAAGCATCAAACTCATCTTTGTAGACCGAGAAATCATCCATGAAGACCTCCAAGCAATTACCCACCATGTCCGAGAAGATGGACAACATGCACATTTGGAATGTCGTCGAGTCGTTACATAAACCAAAAGACATCCGTCTAAAAGCATAAGTCCCAAATGGATAGGTGAATGTCGTTTTGTCCTGTTCTTCGAGCGCTATGACTACCTGATTGTAGCCGGAGTACCTGTCAAGGAAGCAGTAATGACTCTTCCCGGCTAGACTCTCTATAATTTGATCAATAAAAGGTAGCGGGAAATGATCCTTCTTGGTGGCCAAGTTCAATCGTCTGTAGTCCACACAAACCCTCCAAGAAATGGGTACCCGGGTAGCGATCTCTCCAAACTCACTCACAACTGCAGTGATGCCCGTCTTCGTGGGCACCACATGCAATGGACTAACCCACTTAGAGTCGGAGATGGGGTAGATAAAATCGACGCTCCACCATTTTGATATCTCCCTCATGACCACTTTTCAAAGATTCGGGTTCAGCCGTCGTTGGAGCTCACGCGATGGCTTAGCGTCCTCTTCGAGATAGATATGGTGGGAGCACAGGGTCGGACTTATCTCCTAGAGATCAGCTACGATCCATCCTATCGCCTTACGGTTCCTTTCAAGAACCGCCATCAAACGAGATTCTTGCTCTCCAGTCAAATCAGATGAGATAATGACTAGGTACATCCCATGCTCACCCGCAAGAAATCTATACTTCAGCGACTGCGGCAAAGGCTTCAACTCCGGGCAACTGGGAGCAGGCGAATCTGGCTTCTGGAATGTCTACGTGAAGGCAACCAAATATGAATGTGAGAACTCTCGCTGATCATGAATATCTGGTGAAGATGACCCTGCTGGTGTGTCTGTACTCGGTTGGCGCAATCTCCACCTTAATTGCTGGCTCTGTGGGAATCAGACAAGGCAAATGTTGAGATAATTACTATTTTTAGTAGTTTTCTTAATGTAATTTTCTATTTCTTGTTTCATCTTTCTGCAATTTGCCCAATGGTTCTTCTCCTATATAAGAGAACCATTGGGCCTCTCATAAAGCATCCCAGTATGTTCCTTTAACATGGTATCAGAGCGACGGTCCTTTTAGACCGGAGTTCCACGAATCATCCCTAACCCTAACTCTTCCCTACCCGACACCTGTCCCCCCTCCCCGATGAGGAGATGTACATGCCACCCCCTCCTACAGTTGGCCCTTCACCTTTACCCACTCCTCTTCCACCACCCCCACCACCTTCACCACCTCCATTGGTTCAGTTCTTGCCTCGTGATGTTCCTCGCAGATCTCGCTCTATTCGCCATACTCACAAGCCTTGCCCATCATCCAGCATGCCTCAGGTATGTAATGAGCATATTTCTACTGATGACACTACTGAATTAACTGTACAACAGGATGAGCAGATACCCTCTCAAGAGGGAAATATACAGGCTTAGGACTTAGCAGATGATCTTGACATACCAATTGCTCTGCGAAAACATAAACGAGCATGTGCTACTTACCTTCTTGCAGCCCAGATTTCTTTGAGCAGGTTGTCAGAGGATTTCAGGAGATTTACGCTAGCACTATCAGCCGTACAGATACCACAAACGTATCAGGAGGCTCTCAAAGATAGTCAGTGGAGGTTAGCCATGGAGGAGGAGATGGCTGCGCTACAGTCACGTGGTACGTGGAGCCTTGTTTTTGCTCTTATTGATACATCAGTCGTGGGATGCAAATGGATGTTCACTGTGAAACACTGTGCGGATGGCAGTGTGGATCGCTACAAGGCGAGACTTGTAGCACGAGGGTTTACCCAGACATATGAGGTAGACTATCACGATACTTTCTCCCCAGTTGCCAGACATTCTACTCTACGTATTCTCCTTGTTGTTGTTGTTACACAAGATTGGCCTCTTTATCAGCTTGATGTGAAGAATGCATTCCTCTATGGTGACCTACAGGAGGAGGTTTACATGCAGCAACCACCTGGGTTTGTTGCTAAGGGGGAGTGTCAGAAGGTGTGCAGGTTACACAAGGCTATCTACGGCCTCAAGCAGAGTCCAAGAGCATGGTTCCAAAAGCTCTCGGACTTGATGGAGCAGCAGGGGTTTGTGAGATCAACTGCAGATCACTCATTGTTTATACAGAAGACCTAGAGAGTATTACAATCATTCTTGTCTATGTTGATGACATTATTATCACAGGGGATGACGAGCAAGGTATTCAGGGTGCCAAGGACTTCCTAGGTCAGCAGTTTGTGACCAAGGACCTTGGACATTTACGTTACTTTCTTGGAATAGAGTTTGCCAGGAATCAACGGGGTCTAGTAAAGACCCAAAGAAAGTATGTTATAGATCTTCTTTCAGAGACAGGCATGGCAGATTGCAGACCTGCCACCACTCCGCTTGACCCAAGCATGAAGTTTTTTGATGATGATACTGAGGAGGTCGATAAGAGAAGGTGCAGAGAGCTTGTTGGCAAGCTGCTATATTTAACTATTACCAGGCCCGACATAGCATTTGCCGTAAGCAAAGTGAGTCAGTTTATGGAACAGCCCAAACAGGCACATATGGATGCAGTCCATATGATTCTGAAATACTTGAAGACTTCACCTGGTACTGGACTTTTTTTTAGCAGAGGCACATCTCTCTCAGTGACAGCATGCGCAGATGCAGATTATGCTGGGTGTCCAAAGGATAGAAAGTCTACGTCTGAATGTGTTGAGTTCATAGGAAATTCTCTTGTTTCATGGAAGAGTAAGAAGCAGACTGTGGTTGCTAGATCAAGTGTTGAATCGGAATACAGAGCCATGGCACAGACTAGTACAGAGATGATGTGGGTCAGATCTGTTATTACTGACCTGACTATAGAAGTGCCTCTTCCCATGCACCTCCAATGTGATAATCAAGCTGCTCTCTTCATTGCAAATAACCCAGCCTTTCATGAGAGGACAAAGCACATAGAGGTGGATTGTCACTACACTCGAGACATGATACAGAAAGGTATCATCACTACTACGCATGTCAGCTCTGGAGATCAGACAGCAGATATACTTACAAAGGCTCTAGCAAGAGGACCTTATCAGAGATGTTGTTCCAAGCTGAGTCTTATTGATATCTACGCTCCAGCTTGAGGGGGAATGTTGAGATAATTACAATTTTTAGTGGTTTTCTTTATGTTATTTTCTATTTCTTGTTTCATCTTTCTGTAATTTGCCCAATGGTTATTCTCCTATATAAGAGAATCATTGGGCCTCTCATAAAGCATCCCAGTATGTTCCTTTAACATCAAATAGTCATCAAAATCATCCCAATCTATGTTTGAATCCGAGGGATCTGACACAAGAAATGTACTCTGCTTCGCTATCCTGAACGCAGTCGTCCGCCTCGATAGTGTCCTCGGCCAAAAGTGTGCTCTCCGAACTCTCATCTACTGGCTATGTGGTGTCTGAAGGTGAGAGAAGAGCTCTTGAAACGGGGTCAGACCAACCGGCTTCATCATCAGTGATCACAAAGTTGCACTCCTGGTGGATGTCTTGCTCTGCCTCTATCGTCTACTCTGCATCGCTGAGCTGCTCTGAGCAAGCTGAATCACGCACTCTAATCTCGTCGATCGTCTCTATTTGTATACTCTCGCCCTCGACGCGAAAGTACACCTTCGTGCTATCATGGTCGGACACCGCCTTGGATGTGGTTAAGAATGATCATCCTAGAATGACGGGGGTATCTGTCACAGACTCAGGGATCTCCATGTCCAACACAACGAAGTTCACGGCGAATTTCAGGCCCTGAATTGTGACGACCACGTCCTTCAATAACCCCTTCGGCCTCTTGATAGATCGATCAGCAAACTGGAGGACTACCATGCTCTATCTAAGAGGGCCAAGCTCGAATCGGTCGATTAAGGCTGCCGGAAGAAGGTTAATGGAAAAGTTGTTGTCTAGTAGAGTCCGATCGAATCTCTATTCATGAATGTGGCATCTGACATAGGGAGCTCCTGCTTCTGACCTCTTGGCTCGCAAATGATTCTGGATTGTGAAGCCCGTGACACGAGTGAGCATATGGATCTCTGCGTGATGGTTCCCTCTCTTCCTGCGAACGGTGGTCTTCTCTCTCAGACTCTTTTGGAAAAGAGGGATGTGCTCAAATGCCTCCTGTAGAGTCAGCTGGATATGGAATCTGTCTACCATCTGTTGGCTGAACTCTAACTGTTGTTCTTTTTTTATTTTCTTTTTTATTCCCCTTCGCCAAGCGAAGTGCTTGAGGGAAGGGGATGGCTGGGCCCTCCTCAGATAGAAGGTTAGGAATAGGTTCCTGCTGCTGAGAAGGAATGGAATCCATATAGGGGTCATCATGCATCACATATGACCTCGAAGTGGATGAAGAAACATTTCCTTTATTGATTTTTTTAGTCTTTTTGATATAGTCCTGAGATACAAAAACGGGAGGAGACACAACTGGAATAGAAATGGTAGCATCAACACCACCCACGGCATCGGTCGCGCATCAGTACCGCGCTCTGGCTCAGCATCAACTGGAATGGTGGCATTAGTAGCACCGACAGCATCTGGAGAAACGACGGCCTCAATACCGTCAACTGGATGATCATCCTTAGTGGCTTCAGCACCACCGTCATCAACATCATCATCAACAGCCTCAGCACTGCTATCCTCCTCGTCTGGCGCTCCTGGCTAATCATGGTGTCGTCGCTAAGACGAGGCGTCGTCGGCTGGCATCCTACCGCTCCTAAGTGACACAAAATCAGCATCAAATGTGTATGAAGAAATATCACCCAATGAATCACTTGGAGTGGTGGTCTCTGTGAACAGTACCTGCTCAGACTTTCTCTTGAGGTTGTATGGGTTGGGCTCAATCTGAGCAGGTATGGCGGCCCTGCCCTTTATGATCTCCCTCATCTCCTAGCGAAACTCGTCCATCTCCCGCCTAAAGGATGCCTGCTGGTCTGAGAGTAAACGGGCTAGATCGTCAAGGGTCGGGTTCTCATAAGTTGGACCATGAGAACCGGACGGGTTGCCTTGTTGGAAATGGGGTTGCTGCTGGAACTGGTGAGGGGGAGGCTGAGAATACTGCTGAGGCTGTTGTTGCCTCCACTGGTATCCCTGCTGGTAGGGACGAGGACCTGATTGGTAATGCGGTTGTGGCTGGGAGTATTGGGGATGTTGTTGTTGCTGTTGGCTGAACTGTCCACCCTGAGCTGGAGGTTGCTGCTGGGACGAGGAGCCTCCGGTAGGCCACCTAAATCCGGGATGATCTCGACGGATCCCCGCCTGTTGTCGATCATACCAAATCCCGTTGACTTCCATCAATGGCTCCTACTCGTAAGGGAACGGGGGAAGAACTGCCAGGGGTTGATCCTATTGATACACGACCATCTGACTGTCCTGAGATGATGGTTGAGAGTAGTGTTACTGCAATGGTTGAACTGGCTCCGCCTGGATGTGGTGAACCTGGTGATACTGGGCGGAGTGCTGAGAAGAGCTGCTGCTAGGATCAGCCCGTGACCTGAGATGGGGCTGAGAAGCCGTCTGTGCCTCTTGGAGACACATGATCTGGGTCTTTAGGTCACTGAGGGTCTGTGCCAACTGGTCAATCTGCATCATGCCCTGACACTGCTTCTTCTCGATAATCTCTATGCGGTTCAGCTTCTCGCTAATGCTACCCATGTCAACTGTCGATATTTCTCTACATGACGTGCCATGCTTTCAGCTCCACAAGTAATATGACCATGATAACAATTAATTCCTAGAATTAGGGCTTGGATTTTTGGTCCACTTATTTCGGTTAGTGATTTTTTTTGAATTTTTTATTTATTCTTCTTAGTAATATGTACAATGGAGGTGGTTTCAGATCTTATAAAGAACTTCGGGGGAGGGTTCACGGCTAAGCTTTGGGTTCCTGGTGACGCAGGGGGAAAGCAGACGGGGAAGCTAGGTAAGTATTTGGAGTTAGCATGAATTAGTTGAAAAACAGGGAAGTTAGGCTATTTTACAGGTCAATTTGGCTGAGATTTTTGGCTTCTTCTTTTGCACAATAATGAGTGATAAAATGCAACTATTATTAATACATGTATGAATTCTAATTATGCAGTCTGCTGACGAAGTGGATGGACCCGCATCAACTCGTGCTATCCTCTGATAGGATACGGCCTGTGAAAGGGGCTTCCCCTGAGTGTAAACTCGGGTCTGGGACATCACGGTGTAGTTCTCGGGCATCTCCTCATAGATAGCCCAGACCGGGTCCTCATCTTTGGCGAAGTAGGAGCCCCCACAAGAAGCGTTAACAAGCCCATGCAGCTCCGGTGTCAACCCACAAAAGAAACTATGCACTAAGTTGAGCTTGGAAATCTCGTGGTGTGGACACCGGTCGATGAGCTCACGAAATCGATCCCACGCCTCATGGAACTGCTCATTGGGGATCATGGTGAAGTTGTTCATCAGAACTCGAGCTGTGTTTGTCTGGCCGAGAAGATAGTACTTGTTCAAGTACTCAGTCCGGAGTTGCTCCCAAGTGGTAACATATCTCCCTAAATGCTTCACCTAGTAGGCTGCTCTGTCAACCAGGGAGAAAGGGAATGCTATCATCTTGATAGTATCCTCGTCCACAAATCTGTCGTGGACAGTGCTGCAAATCATCCCAACCTCTTGTAAATGCAGATGCGGCTCCTTTCCTCGGTGGCTAGCCCATGGAACTTGGGCAAGAGCTGAATCGTCTGGGGGTCGAGCTTGAACTCGTCCAGAATCTCAGGGAGCTGAATCCAACGAGGGTAAGGGTTGCACCCAGGTTGAGCAACTGCTTCATTGGTCGTGGTTGTCTGGTTGGCTCTGGCTGATCCTCTGGGTCTCCGTCTGCTCCTCCAGGTGCTGGAATGTCTCCACCGGCAAGTCGTGGCTCTCCTCTATCGGTCCGCATATGTGCTAACTCTCGGCGCACCCCTACCATAAATGCTCCATGATCTCTAATATGTCTCTGCATCGTCTCTAGGGAGGCTAGAAGTGTGTTGTTGATGGCGCCCTGATCTAGAACATATGTAGAACCCTGGGGCTGTCCATCGGTGCGTTCTTCACTGCTATCCATCTCGCGGGTCTCTACAAAGGCAAAAAACCCGAACTCAGGTGTCGTCAAATGTACAAATATATGTGCCGGTCTCTGCTCGGGCACCTCAGGACTGGAAGAAGGGTGGTCGAGGGGGAACAGTGCGGAATCGAACTTGGGTTCGAAGAGCGCGTCTAGGCTCCCCGGAACCTCCCTAGATGAATGAGGCGGAGTGCTCAAGAGCGGGTCTACCAAAGGTAGTCTAAGGGATCTCCGGCCCATCATTGTGATATGGAAATAATGCGGATGAGATTTGGTAAGCAAACAAAATCAGCAGTCAAACCCTCAATTCACCTATTCAACACGAGAGCTGATGACCGTAAAGGATCGTTGATTATCTTGTCGATTTTATTTTAGGTGATAAATTAGTCTTGCATAGCGATTAAGCGAGCTGGTAGGAACTCGATTCTCCCAAGAGACTAGCCCAATCCCAAAGCTAGATCTTTCCCAACCAGTATGAATTGCGGACCGTTTACCGGCTACCCGATTAATTCAATCTGTTAAGGATGTCGCGATCCGCTTTACCGGTTACCGGAGAGATCCTCACTAGAAAACGACTGACCTCAAGACTAGTAGTCTAACGGAATTTCAGGTGTGGCTATATCTTAGTGTGTGGGTCACTCTCTCGCCCAAGCAAACCAACCAATGAGGGGGTGACTCTCTCCAAAACAAGTATTTTTAAGTGAGGTGGGTTTTAGGGTCAAGTTTGCTTAAACAGCCACAATTTTATGATTTTCACTTTTTTATGTATTTTCAAAGACAAACGCCTAACAGATTTTTCGATCTCCTGATTTATTTTAAGTCCAAAAATAGGAGGAGAAGTCGAAAAAGCCAATGCGTAATCAAACACGATGATGCATGCAAAGTAAGAGATGCGTACCAGTCGCCAGCACTCTACATGCAGGGTGATCTGAGCATAAATTAAAAGACAGAATTAAAACTAATCTAAATGATGCACGAAGAAAATGGTCTTAAGACGAGCAATTTCTAAAGATCGTGAAGAACAGTAGTTAACTAATCAGAAAGAGAGATCGATGTCCGATCTCAGATGTCGATCAGTGCTTGCCACAACGGATCCTGCACATGCTATATACGATCTCTAGTGGCACGTGACCTCTCAATCGATCAAGCTATTTTTTTTATTTTGAGTTATTAATAAGGTCCAATTACGCTTTATAGGTGCAAGCAGTCTATTAGGGATTGGGTTGTAAGTTATTTACATCACAATCAAGAAAAATCCTAAGTCTAGGGGTCAAATTCTTCGGATTCAAATAGAAAAAATACGATAAAATCAAAATCGACGAAAAATGCGATGAGGTCCCCCGAGCAAACAAAAGCTCGTCGAAACAGACCCTAATAAGTCTAAGAGAGTCCATGTATCCAAGGAATTGTTACAACAATAAATGAGTCCGCTGAAAATAAAACTAACTCTATTGTTATTCTAAAGGCTCTAAAGCTACTCTAAAGGCTAAAACTGACTCCTGCTCTTCTCCTGCTTCTCCTTGGGTATGAGTCTCCTCCAAAGCGTCCTCGGGTGGTTCCTCGCACAAAAAGCGAAACAGAAACGGGTCAGAAAACCATTATAAGAAGTAGAGATAAAAAAAACAAAAAGATTTAAAAGCGACTACTAAGCCGTGCTCCCCGGCAATGGCGCCATTCTGATGAGCGAGAAGCCGACTAGGTAGTATCAATATAAATCAAGGTCGTTGCGACCCCAATCAACGAATCGGACTCAACAAGAAAAATCGAGAGCCACTCAATCAGTCATATAAATAAAACAATCAAAGCACTCAAATCTGTGTCAGCGGTCTCTGCTATTTATTTAACCTGGTATAGCGACTAGGGTCGAACCTAAGGAGCACGATAAACCTTCGAAGTAGTGGGAATCAGACAATAAAATGCATATTTTTGTTAGTTTTTAATTTTGTGAATTTTTATATTGTCTTAATTAATAAGAAAAATCAAACAAGTAAGAAAATTATGTACACAATCACACTTTTTTAATTTTTATTTAGACCTAAAATGCTCAAAAATTCAGATAAAAATATTTTTGTGTTTTTCAAAAATTAAAGTATTTTGGGTGATTTTATGGTGTTTTTATATTTTTTATATAATTTTATAAAAATCAAAGTGTGCAGTCATGTCAATATTGCAAATTAAAAATAGCTAAAGTGCCCTAATGACCTGGGGAGCAATTTTGGGAAAAGTGAATGAAAAGATCTAACAAAAGAAACTGAAATCTTTTTTTATTTTTTTAGATTTTTTATGATTTTTATAAGTATTTGAAAGTTTTTTAGACTTTTAGAGTTTTTATAATAATTTTTAAAACAAAATTGTACTGGAGGTAAAGTCCACACCAACAAACAAACAAAAAAATTGGAATTTTTAACACAATTTTTATAATTTTTATGTATTTTATAAAATAGACAGAACAGTTTTTAGGGGTTTTTAATTTTTAGAAAATAAAATACTCAACAAAATTACTCCCAAAAATCACAATAAATAATACATGTCAGCAGGAGCTTACAGCATTATTTATATAGTTTTTGTAGAGATAGTTGTTCGTCGTTTATGTTATTTATTATTTCAGTTTCTTTATGTCCCTCTCATGTAATTTACCCAAGGGCTCTCTCTCTATATAAGAGACCCGAGGGCTCTATGAATGAATCATCAGAGTATTCTAACACGGTATCAGAGCCATAACCCTAACCTAGGGTTCTCCACCGCCGCCCCCCCCCCTCTACCGCCGCCGGCTCTAGGGTTTCGCCGCCCCCCCCCCCCCGGGCTCCGAGAACCCCGCCGCCGCCTCCCCACCTTCGCCGGGTCCCACCCAGTGCCGCCCCCTCCCAACTCCGGGTCCCCCAGCGCCGCCCAGCCCCTGTCGCCGGCCTCACCTCCTTCGTCGGGCCCCCCCAGCGGTGCCTCTCCTACGCCGGGCACCCCCCAGCGCCGACCAGCCGCCGTCTTTCTCAAGTAGAGGCTTCCAAAGCCTCTACTCGTGGCTGGGGTGCCGCCTTCTCCCTAGGACTCGGCGTCATGCTCGATTCAAGTGCATAATCGTCTACCTATGCACTTGAATCCTACAAGGTCTTGGTAGACAGTATTTTCTTGGTCTATCAGTAGTTGTTCTTCTCCGTCATTATGTCAGATCAGAAGCTCGATATGCCCGCCATAGGTGCCTTCAAAGGGTCGGCACCAATCGTCAAAATGGACGGGACAAACTACGAACTGTGGGCGATGCAGTTCCTCAGTCTCATGAAGTCGTGTGGTAAGAAGCATATTCTTACCGAGAATGAACCGCCGGAGAAGACAGGGATCTATGCCTCATGGGAGGCTGATGATGCGTACGCCAAGGTGTGGCTCTCGGGTACGCTCACGACGGAGATAGCGAATGATGTCCTTCACCAGCCCACCGCTAAGGCGATGTGGGATATTTTGGCGATGACGTACTCTCAGGTACGCAACGAGACGAAGATGCTCCAGTTGCAGCATGATATATTTACCACGAAGCATAATGGGAAGCCTCTTCATTCCCTATACACGTCGCTTCGTGGCATGTTCGAGAAGCTCTATAGCACCATTCCGCTTACAGCCACACCGGAACAGCAGAAGACGTTCCGCAACGCCACTATGGTTGGCGTATTACTCGCTGCCCTAGATCCGGAGTACGAGGCAGCACGTGCTCAGATCCTAGCAGATGCCACCATCCCACCGATGGAAGAGGTTTACAGGAGGCTCAGTCGTGTACCTGTTCCGTCCAATGCAGCGACTGCGACTCCGTCAGCAATGGCAGTTTCCAGGGGACGTGGTGGTTCGTCCTCGTTTCGTGGCAGGGGAAGTGGTGGACGTGGCCGCGGAGGTCGCATACGCTCTACGTGCTCATTCTGTCGCCGTACTGGTCATTCGGAGGATACATGCTATTCCAAGCATGGTTTTCCTCCTTCTGCACGAGTAGATGATCATGTTCAGGGTCCACCAGCATCTACTCCAGATCACAGGTTCGAGGAGTTCGTGGCACGACTTCGTGATATTATGCCACAATCATCATCAGAGGGTGCAGACGTTTCTGATGTTGCGGCTTCGGCGTCAGCTAGTACATCTGCCTCAGCCAGTGCCTCAGGTAGTCCTTCAGTCTCATTTCATAGTCATGACCTCACAGGATGGATTGTCGATTCTGGAGCTACCCATCATCTATGCCGTGAGAAAGATATCCTGCAGTCCTACAGAGCTGTTCAGCCAGGTCGCTCTGTACTCATTGCTGATGGCACTCATTCTCCTATCATCGGTCAGGGGGAGACGGCTTTGCTACAGAATGTGCTACATGCTCCAGAATTCTCTATGAACCTCTTATCTATTAGCCAGATTACACATGATTTGCATTGTCGTGCTATTTTTGATCCATCGTCTGTTATTTTTCAGGACATACTAACGGGCAGGGTGATTGGTTGTGGTTCTGAGCATAATGGCCTCTATCGTCTCGTCCGTAACTCTTACGCTGGCGTCTCCTTGCATTCCCAGGCCTCCGTATCTCCGTACACCTGGCATCTTAGGTTCGGTCATCTGCCGCTACAGAAGATGCGTCACCTCCTGCCTCAGATCTCTCCGAGTTCCTCTTTTCGTTGTGAAGCATGTCAGTTAGGGAAGCACCATCGGTCTAGCTTCCCCGGTCGTCAGAGTCGGAGCAGTAGCTCCCCATTTGAATTATTTCATATAGATATTTGGGGTCCAAGTCGTGTCCCGGATCATCAGGGGCACAGGTTCTATTTAGTTGTGGTTGATGATTTCTCTAGAGTGTCGTGGACTTTTCTTCTTAAAAATAAATCTGAAGCAGGAAATGGTCTTCAAAATCTAATTAATGAAGTCCAGAATGTTTTCTCATCTACTGTTAAGTATGTGCGTACTGACAATGCATTGGAGTTCTGCACTCGCTCTCTTGCCAGCTTTCTTTCATCTAAAGGCATTGTTCACCAAACCACATGTGCCTACACCTCTCAACAAAATGGGGTTGCAGAACGAAAACATCGACACTTTCTTGATATTGCTCGCACATTACTTATCCAGAGTTGTGCTCCATTAACGTTTTGGGGGGATGCTATACTTACAGCGTGCTATCTGGTCAATCGAATGCCTACAACTGTTCTTGGGGAAAAGTCTCCAATCTCTGTTCTCTTTCCAGACAGAGACTTGTTTACACTGACACCTCGGGTTTTTGGGACTGTTGCTTTTGTTCACCGCTTATCTCCGAGGCTTGATAAGCTATCCCCTAGGGCTATCAAGTGTGTTTTTGTGGGTTACTCCAGGACACAGAAAGGATACCGTTGCTATGATCCTGTCCATGACAAGTACTATGTGAGTGCAGATGTTACTTTTTTTGAACCTGTCATGTACTTCTCCCCTGCAGGTGACAGATTGGTCTCCTCCACATCATCAGATTCCAATGTCTATGTTCCTCCACCTCCAAGCATGGGTCCATCCTCTACTCCACCGACACCAACAACACCACCACCACCACCCCCGCCACCACCCCCAGTTATCCCTTTCACTAAGTTCTACACGAGACGGACGGGCCCTGCTCAAGCTACGTGTCAACCATCCAGCACGCCTCAGGTATGTTCTGATGTTAACACTGATGATGGTTTGAATAATGCACCTGTGCAGGAGCTTTTACCGCAGGAGGAGGATCAACCGGTCAGCACTGTTTTGGATGACTTGGACCGGCCTATTGCTCATAGGAAGCAGCGAAGACAGTGTGCCTCATATCCCCTGGCCTCTCATGTCTCCTTTCATCGTCTCACTGGGGATTTTCAGAAGTTTGCTGCTGCTGTATCGACAGTGGAGATTCCACGGACATATCAGGATGCCATGAAGACTGAATGCTGGCGTCTAGCAATGGAAGAGGAGATGCGTGCCTTGCAATCTAGAGGGACTTGGTCTCTTGTCCCTATTCCTCCAGGTGCATCTGTGGTGAGTTGCAAGTGGGTATTTACGGTCAAATATCATGCAGATGGTCGTCTTGACAGATACAAGGCCAGGCTCGTAGCAAGAGGCTTTACACAGACATATGGGGTAGATTATTTGGACACTTTTTCACCAGTGGCGAGACACTCTACCCTTCGCATCCTTCTATCGGTTGCAGTGGTACGTGACTGGACCATATTCCAGCTTGATGTTAAGAATGCTTTCTTGTATGGTGATCTACAGGAGGAAGTCTACATGCAGCAGCCACCCGGGTTTGCTGCTGAGGGGGAGACTCAGAAGGTGTGCAGACTTCATAAGGCTATCTATGGCCTTAAGCAAAGTCCTCGTGCATGGTTCCAGAAGCTCTCCCAGCTTATTGAACGACAGGGGTTCAGAAGATCAAATGCGGACCACTCACTGTTCGTCCGGAAGACCCCTAGAGGTACCATCGTTGTTATGGTATATGTTGATGACATATTGGTTACTGGAGATGATGCACAGGGGGTTGAGATACCCAAGTCTATGTTGGGCAGCCAGTTCATTACAAAAGATCTAAGCACAATACGATATTTTCTGGGGATCGAATTTGCAAGAAATGCACAGGGAATGGTGATGACTCAAAGAAAATATGTCACAGATTTGCTAGTTGAAACAGGAATGACTGGATGCAGACCTTCAAGTACACCTATGGACCCGAGTATGAAGCTGTACGATGATGATACCGAGGAGGTGGACAAGAGAAGGTACAGAGAAATGGTGGGTAAGCTCTTATACATCACCATAACTCGACCGGATATTGCCCTTGCAGTAAACCGGGTGAGTCAATTCATGGAGCAGCCGAGGCAAGTACATATGGATGCCTTGTACATGATATTAAGATATCTGAAGTCTTCCCCAGGCACAGGGTTGCTATTCAAGAAAGGTACAGATCTGTCTATTTCAGCCTGTGCAGATGCAGATTATGCAGGATGTCCACGGGATCGTAAGTCTACTTCTGGATTTGCTATCTTCATAGGAAGCTCTTTAGTCTCTTGGAAAAGCAAGAAGCAGACTGTTGTGGCGAGATCCAGTGTCGAATCCGAGTACAGAGCCATGGCACAGGCAAGCACAGAAATGATGTGGGTTAAAGCAGTCTTAGAAGATCTGAATGTGGATGTTCCCTTGCCTATGAACCTTCAATGTGATAATCAGGCAGCATTATTTATTGCCAACAATCCAGCCTTCCATGAGAGAACAAAACACATAGAGGTGGATTGTCATTACACTAGGGACATGATTCAGAAGGGCTTCATCTCCACGTCTCACGTCAGTTCAGAGGACCAGACAGCGGACATATTCACTAAACCATTGCTCAGAGGACCTTTCCAGAGATGTTCTTCCAAGCTGAGCATGATAGATATCTATGCTCCATCTTGAGGGGGAGTGTAGAGATAGTTGTTCGTCGTTTATGTTATTTATTATTTCAGTTTCTTTATGTCCCTCTCATGTAATTTACCCAAGGGCTCTCTCTCTATATAAGAGACCCGAGGGCTCTATGAATGAATCATCTGAGTATTCTAACAGTTTTTGAACTTAATTTTGTAATTATTGAATTAAAAACAAGGCACACAGTGCATAGGGACCTAGTTGCAATTATAAGAAAGTTTACAGGCCAATTAATAACACATATAAAAAGCTTGGGGCTAAAGATGCAAAAAGCCCAATTATTCACGCACATGCTCAAAAATCCACGCACAGAAGTATAAATACAATTATCAGAAAGTTCTACTCAAAGCATAACATATATATAATCCAGGACAAAACATGCAAATACACCAAAATAGCACGTGAGACAGCACGTGAGATCACACAAACAGGACTGGAATACAAATACCCAAAATAGCAAGGGTCCACATGCAAAATAACCAATCCAATTTAAATTATGACAAATATTCACAGGACTAAACATTAAAACAAAACAGGAAGGACCTAAGTGAAATTTACCCTTTATTAAACGTGATCCAACGGTCAATGACGTCTCACTTATGATCGGACGGCTAGGCTGCACGGATAACACTTCGGTGATGGAGGACGCAGATGAGATCCTCAGATGAATCTGATGGTGGAAGGCCTCCCGTAGAGGAACGGCTCGGATTAGAACTAGGCCGCCGGCCTTCGATCGGACGGCGTAAGAGGCGTATGGAAGATCAGGGAAGAACTCGTCGGAGACGAGTTTCAATCGGTTGTAGCGTGCATCTCCGACGTCCTCTCGAGCTGCTGGACTATGGAAGAGATCGGCGGTGAAGCTCCGCAGCTGAAGGATGGCTTAGAAGGACCCAGGACAACGAGGAGTGCTCTGGGGGTGCTCAGACGACCTGGAGCTTTCCTGTGTTGTCCAGAACCTCCAGATGAGATATATTGGTGCTTCAACCCTGTAGGAGAAGTGGTCTTGCTCGGAGGGTGGCTCCGACACGGGTTAGAGTGCCACAAGTAACCGAAATAAGGTGGAAGTGAACGAGCAGGTCTCCGGTGAGTGGAGGATTCGACCTGTATGGGTCTCCAGCCCGATGGCTGGAGCCTCGTGGTGGGTTGCGGAGCAGATGTAGCAACAATAGGGAGTCGCAGTGAGGCGTACGAAGGGTCGGACTACAGTGGAAATGCGAAGAACATGGGATGACCGACGATGCTTTATTTCAGGGGATGACTGGCGATACTTTGTTCGACGAAGAAATGATGGATTCAATGGAAAATGGAAGCGTAGGGGGGTACCTGAGATGGAAGATGTGGACCTGGGGTTGCAGACGAACGTCCACGGGGGTCTTGGCCTCGATGGCCGACGCAGCCAGAGGTTTGGCTCCTCGCGGCGGAGCTGAGGATGCACCTCGTCGGACCTAGGGCTAGAACGCTCCAAACGGCTCCCACGCACTCCCTCTCACTCGTTGTCACTCTGGAAAAGGGAGGCCGGTAGGCAGGCGGTGTTGGCGCAGCCAAAAGGTGGAGGAAAAGGAGGGGGTGGTGCAGGCTATATAGGAGCGAGGGTCCGACAAGAAGGAATAGGCGCCCGCGAACCGAGGCGCGGATCGAGGAGGAGAATGTCGGGCGAAGATTAGAGATCTGGGCCTCGTATTCGAAGCTTAGAATCGGGGAAAAAGACGATCGAATCGAACAGCTAAAATTGGGAGAAATCCGGGTGAAACTCGATCAGGCGAAAAAGGGCACTCGGGGGGACCAGTTGACTGAAGTCAACAATCCGAAGTGGCCCAATCAGAAGGGGGCAGGAATACATACAAAACACACTACAGGACAAAACAGATGGGAAAAATCAAGATAATTATATTAAAAATAATAAATGAATTCAAATTAAAAAAATGAATAAAATGAAAAATGTTTATTATTTTTCAAAGAATTTTTCTTTGATTTTTAATTATTTTTATGAAAAATAAATTGGGGTATATACAATATATAGTATTATATACAGGTATAATATACATATGTATTATGTACAATTAAATTTATTTTGTTATTCTCAAAAAATACCCCAATTTTATATTTTATTTATTTTCATCATATTTTTAGGAGCAAAATAATTTTTATTTTATTTTTACAAATTATTTACAAGTATAAAATAAATGGTGAATATGATATATAGAGAGAGAGAGGAAAGGGAAGCTACATCATGATGTAGCTAACCTTAGCTACATCAGGGGCAATTCCGTCCACTTTTTTATTTTTTTTCGAAATTCCACGATGGATTTTCATAACTATATCCCTCTAATATGCCATTCAAATTTTGTCAGAAACAGAGACTCCTACGGCCTCCATCCAGAACAGGTAAAATACAGCAAATCTATGACCGTTAAAAAATGTCTGTCTGGATGGAGGTCGTAGGAGTCTCTGTTTCCGACGAAATTTGAATGACATATTAGAGGGATATAGTTATGAAAATCCATCGTGGAAATTTCAAAAAAAAATAAAAAAAGATGACGAAATTGCCCCTGATGTGGCTAAGGTTAGCCATGGTGTAGCCTCCCTTTCCCCATATATATACATGTATATTTGTACAAGTGAGGAGGATTTTATTTTATTTTTATTTAATTTTTCTGATTTTTATTTTATTTTTATTTTATTTTTAGAAATATATACAAGGAGGTAAAAATAATGATTTAGTTTGAATTTGTAAAAAAATAAGTATTTATCTACATAGGTAACATGTACAACATACAGTGGACCCTATCTCTCTTTTTTTTTTGAGGCTCAAAAAAAGGGGGACACACGCGGAGGTGCTCACCCCAATGTATTAAAAAGAGAAAGAGATACTTACAAGGGGAAACTGAAGATGAGAAATTACAAAACAAAGTAAAGGGGGTAGACGGAGATCGTAGCCCCTGTTGCTAAAAGTTTACATAGAAGTCCAATCACGAAGGAAGCCCGAGGCCGTGGATCTAACATTCTCCAAATAGAACCGCTGACGAGCAAAGATAGCCTCGTTTCGCCCCAGCCACAGGCTCCAAAGCCTCGAGATAGGGTCAATCAGCGTAGGCCATGGCCGACCCCGATCACAGAACAAGCTCTGAAAGAAATGAGCGAAGGAAGAGAGATCCAGCCACCCCAAATCGGCCCATAACGCATCAACACAGCAGCAATGCAGAAATAGGTGATCAATAGTTTCCGTATCCACGCCACAGAGACCACAGAGAGGCGAAGAGTTGGGAAACATCCGTGCACAACGATCTCGAGTTAGTATTCTTCCCCTACGGAGCAGCCAAAGAAAAATACTCACACGCTCAGGAAGCCGGAGTGCCCACAATAGATTACAATCACGCAAGAGCATGTCATCCCTCCCAGGTGGAGCCGGCAATATGGCCATATACGCGGCGCGAGTAGAGAAGGGCCCATTCTTCCAGACCAAGTAGTCCCGGCCTACAGAAGGCACAGGGGCATCAACAAGAGAGCTTATGAGAGAGAGATATTCGAGCATCCGCTGGTCCGACAAAGACTCAGAAATAAGAGGGCACCAATCACGCCCATCCCAGCAGCCGGCCACCGTAACATCTTTGTTGGGGATCAAAGCGTAAAGACGGGGGAAAGTGAGACAAAAGGGCCCCCTTCCCGTCCAGTCATCCTCCCAGAAGCGAAGCAGAGAACCATCACCGAGGTTGAATGAGAATAGGGAGCGATTCCGAGAAAGAGCACCCATCACCCCACGCCAAAAGATAGAGACCTGGCCCCGATAATCACCACGAAAGGCCAAATGGATGCCATCCCCTGCCGCACCCCTCAAACAATTAATCAAGAAGTTGTCCTCCTTCCCCCAAATTCTCGCCGCCCATTTGAGCAATAGAGCATCGTTCACCGACGCCAGGCGCCTCACACCCAGCCCGCCCTCCTTCTTAGGGCGCGTGACCTCATCCCAGGCAACGAGGTGTACACCCTTCCCCCCCCCCTCCTTTCTTCCCCCACAGAAATGCCCGCATACACTTCTCCAGACGCCAACGAACCCCCTTTGGCATCCCCCGCACCGAGAGAAAGTAGATAGGGATAGAGGAAAGGACGGATTTAAGAAGCACTAACCGGCCACCACGTGAGAGAATCGCCGCGCGCCACCCAGCCAGGCGATGCTCCACCTTCTCGACGATCGATTTCCAGTCACGCGTGCGCGCGCGGCCCAACGTCAAGGGTAATCCCAGGTAATCGAAGGGAGATCAGAAGTTTGACAGCCCAGCACGTGCGAGCACATCGCCGCCTCCGCCGAGGACATGAAGAAAGGGACCGCCTTAGATTTGTTGCCATTCATATGAAGACCGGAGAGCTCGCTGAACAGTTGAATAGTAGTAGCCATTGGGGACACATTCGAAGGATCCCCCTCGATGAAACAAATTGTATCATCAGCAAATTGGACGAGCGGTACGTGGTAGGGGCCCAAAGAGCAGCCCCGAGACAAACCAGCCCCCACCACACCCTCGATCATGCGCGGCAGAACATCAACCGCCAGAACGAAGAGGAGAGGGGCTAGGGGGCAACCCTGGCGGATCCCCCTCCGCGGTTGGAAAGAACCCCCGACCGTCCTGCCATTGACCAAAAGAGATAGCGATGCCGTTGACACACAACGCCGCATCCACGTAATCCAGGTAGAGGGGAACCCCCTTCTCCACAGAACTGACCATAAGAACCGCCAATCAAGAGTATCATAGGCCTTGGCAAAATCAATCTTCCAAAGAATTCCCTTGGTTGCATTCCTCCTCCATGACTCAATAATCTCGGAAACAACGGCATAGCAATCAGAAATTTGCCTACCACGCACGAAGGCTGCCTGCGTAGGCGAAATGAGTGAGTCGAGGAGCGGGGCCAGGCGACGCGCGAGGGCCTTTGCAATAATTAGATAGATTGCATTGGACACGGAAATAGGCCTGAAATCCTCAATCCTAGTAGCCGACGACGATTTAGGAATAAGCACAACATGGGACCGATTTAGGATATCAAAGCCATCGTTTCTCTCGCAAAAATCCCGCGCCACAGCCAGAACATCGGTCCCAAGAATATCCCAAAATTCCCTGTAAAAGCAAACCGGGAAGCCATCAGGCCCCGGGGCAGCATCACGATTGAGGTCCCAAACCGCCCCTTTGAGTTCTTCCAAAGAAAGCGGGAGCACGAGCGCCTCCGCAGAAGATGCAGGGAGAGCAGGAGCCCCCTGGCCCGTCCAGCGCCACCGTCGCGGGGCCGAGGAGCCAAACGCAGCACGAAAATAGTTCCCCACGGCCACCCCCACATCAACCTCCCCCTCGAAATGCATCCCACCAATGGAGATAGAAGAAATGGAATTAGAGCGGCGGCGGCCACTCGCCACCCTGTGGAAGTAAGCAGAATTGGCGTCCCCCTCCTTGAGCCACCTCACCCGAGATCGCTGACGCCACTCGATTGAACGCTTACGATCCTCCAACCGCGTCGTCGCAACGGCGGCAGCGCGCTCAGCCAACTCGTCCGAAGTCAGATCTCTATCATTCTCGAGAATGTCAAGGCGTAGAATCACCGCCTCAGCCGCCAACCGATCACGAATACGCGCCTGCCTCGACTCCCGCTTGAAGGACGCGAGGGCCGCACACAGGGAAGAGAGTTTAAGGGCAAAGCGACGTGCGGCAGAACCCGCAAAAAAGGACTGGTTCCAATGATTCCGAACAAACTCCCTGAATCCCGGCTCGAGGAGCCAAGAACGCTCATATCCGAAGAGCCCACGGGGACCCTGACCATCCCCGGTATCACAAATGATGGGACTGTGATCAGAGAAAGCGCGAGGACGAGAAGTGACCGAACAAAGGGGGAAAGCCTCCATAAAGTGCTCGTTGGCCAGAAACCGATCGATCCGCGATCGGGAAGAATTCGACCTCCAAGTGTAGACGATATCATTTGCCTCCAGCCCCTCCAGAGCCAAGTCCCGAACAAAATCCATGAAGTCCGATGAGCCGGGATCGCTGCCCCCACGAGAGCGGGGACGGTCCCTTGATCGCAATGTGACATTAAAGTCACCCCCCACCAGCCAGGGCATGTTATCAAAAGCAAGCGCATCCGCCCTGAGGTCCTCCCAAAGCTCCCGGCGATCGATGTGAGAGGTAGGCCCGTAGACACAAGTGAAAGCCGCACGCAAATTATTTTCCGATAGGGTGAGCACCACGGAGACGGAGTGACGACCGATCCTCGAAGAAGAGAATGATAGGCGCGAAGAGCGCCAAGCAACAAATAAACCACCGCTCGCACCAGAAGCATCCAACGCACGGAACGCATCCAACCCACCAGCACCAAAAGACCGCCAAACATCTTCATCCATCACAGACAACTTAGATTCTTGAACAAAAGCAATGTCGCAACCCCATTCCAAAAGACGAGCGCCCAAAGAACGGCGACGATGAGAGTCACAAAGTCCACGCACATTCCAAGACAAGATCTTCATAAACAAAAGAAAAGGGGTCCCCAAGAAGCCGCAAGTCCCAAAGAGAAGCTCAAAGGCCAGGAGGAGATCTCCTCCCCACGCGGACTAAACCAGAAGCAGCTGCCACCACATCCCGAGGCGAAGAAGCGACTCGGAATGGAGAAGAGGGTGGCGTGTCACCAAGGCGGTAGGATCGCCTTCGAGTGTAAGCTCGACCAAATCTTGAGGGGGGGAGGAGCCCCCGACCACGTCCCAGGAAGCACCGCCATGTAGGTCGTCAGCAGCAGCATACCTTTCACAGCCCGACCATCCCCGCGAAGGTCGCCCCCCTCGGCGAGGAGGGGTGGCGACGAGGGGATCATTGAGAATAAGCGCAGGAGAGTCCAGCGATAACAACTGCGAGGGAGAAATGTCCTCCAGAATGTCCCTCGAGATAGGGGCCACCACACTGATGGGCATAGGACATGGATAGTCCGAGACCCAAGAAATGGATTCGGATATCCCGGACTGGTCGGACAGCACCCGATAAGGAGGCCCGAGGGAGATAACAGCAGATCCGAAAGAAGAGCCTCGTATAGACGTATCCACGTGGCCAGAGAGGTCGAAATGAGAGAAATCCACATCGGGGCAATCCACCGCCACAATATCACGTCTGCCACTCGCGCCCCAAGGCGAATGAAATGATGGGCCCGAACCATCGGCCTCCCCGGGCGACGCTTCGGAATATCCCCCATGCGACGCTTCGGAAAAGTCACCAGACGACGCTTCGAAAATATCCCTGGAAGAGGCCACGTGTCGCGAAGAACCCGAACCGTCACCCCTCGACGGAGAGCCCTGATGTCCACCGCGCAAGGCGGAGGAAGAAGGAGAAGGATCGGACGCCGGCGGCGGCGGCAGTATGAGAATCTCCACCTTGAAAGACCAGGAGCCCAGGAACAGACGCTCGAATATGACCTTCCCCTCCATCTCCTCAATAAAACGAGGAGAACACTCCAGAAGAATCGTCGTGCTGGCCCAATCCGCCCCTGGCGCCAAGCCATCGTCAAGGACCGCAAGAACTTGCCCCCACCGAGCGATCATCTTAGAGAGCACAGCCACCGTGCGAGAGAGGAAAGGGACCCCCCGCACCTCCGCGATACAAACCTCGGTAGTGTACACCGCTCCATCCGCGACACGAAGGGGTCGCCAAGTAACGTCAGCATGCCCAAACCGACGGCAAAGGCTCTCCCGTTGCATCGGGGATAGCCCGCGAACACAACAGCGCTGTGAGTCCAGGAAGACAATGTCGCTGTCGAAATCCTCGCCAAGAAACAAATCGTCCTCGCTCGAATGTCCTCCCAGGAGAAATCCGATCCACGTCGTACACCCACCGCAGCAAGGTGTCCCTTGGACGAAGCACGCCTGCACGCGAAAAACCTGCCGCCATGCAGCCCCTCATCCCGCCGCGCCGACCCGCCCCCCGGCTCCTCAACCCTCCTTCCCCTACCAACGGCATCCCCACCCCCACGCCCCTTGCAGGGCAAGCCCCCCTGCACCACGTGCTCCGCACCCGAACCATGCACAGGAAACGAGCCATGCACGGCCTGTTCATCGTCCGCACCGCCACCCACCTCCAACAGCTGCACCGATCCCACCACCGCCGCAGACACCTCACTATGAGGAGCGCCACCCGCCTCGCGAGCCTGAACGCCACCCACCTCACTAGCAGGAACGCCACCCACCTCAGAAACAGGAACGGCAGCCGGGTCTCGTGGACCCTATCTCTCTCTACTTATTTAATTTGGCGATCGGGTCAAGGCTTGACCTTCTCTTGGGGTTTGGGTCACTTTGTATTTATTTTAAATACCTCATTCCTTTTTCTTTTTCTTTATTCTTTTATTTTTACATAAATACATGTTAATTATGCAGATTTAACAGATGCATGCTAAATTCTATGTTATTGTATTTACAGGTATCTACATGTTGTTTTGCTAAGATAAATAGCTAAAATAAAAGAATAAAGAGTGAGAATCATGGATTCATCATCTTCCACCGCTTCTCCGCATCTATCACACTGCGTGTCTAGCAGTCTGAGTAACCGCCCTCTCCGAGCTTTATCGCAAAGACAGCCTCGTCTCATGCACCAAAGGAAAATCTTTACTCTATCCGGGATCTTCACCGCCCACACTATTTTCATATCCCGACACAACTCCATGTCCTGAACCTCAACCCGCGTCCTCAGCTCTTCATAAACCTTCTTCACAGAGAATTTGTTACCCCCCATTGAAAGTGATCTCTGCCTTGCGAGAGGTCCCCATGAGTATGGAGCTCAGCCATCATGCTAAGGTATTCCTCTGAACGTTGGTCGGGGAGATCTGCCGTAAACTGTGACGACCATGCTCCCGCATCCACAATTTGAGAGAGAGTGGCGTCCTTCAAAACTGACAAATGGAAAAGGTGTGGATATCTGCCCTCCAACGTGCCCTTTCCAGTCCAGTCATCACACCAGATCTAAAAAGGCAACTATCTCCCAACTTCGGTCTGAGTCTGCACATCGACAAAGGCAAGACTTCCCGGATCCCGGTCCAAAGCAGGGACTCATACCTCAATCTCTTAGCCAGCAGTTCACCTGTAACTCCATATATCCTCGTTATCAGTCTAGCCGATGTTGGATTGGCTAAAATGCTAAAGTAATGTCAGAGAAGAAGAAAATGAGTTATCAGTAGATAGAATTAGTACACTAAGGGTCTGATTGGTAACTGAGTTGGGTTGGGTTGGGTTGGGGTATCCCCCAATGAATACTAGTTGTTGGGAGGGTTGGAATGATAATTGTGATGTGATGTGACATTGATTATGTGTTATATTAATTTTTAATGATTATAATATATTTTTTACGTTAATAATTTTATGTGAACATAGTTAAAAAAACATTATACTAAAGAAATTGTCGGGTCAATACAAGTAATCCTAACCCAGGTTGGCCGGGTTGAAACGAGGGGTATGCCGATGTACAATGGTGTACACCGGCAAACAAACGAACCCTAACAAACAAAAGTTTCTCCACAAGAAAAATAATTCTAATCTTTTTTTCCGAAAACTTGAGGCAAGTAAGAAAAACATCAACTTTATTCATATTTCCCCCATTACAAAAGAGGGATTTCAAATATATGCCCACATGAGATTTTTTAATTACATATAAAATAGAGCTTGATGCATAAGCACTCCTTATGAAGAGTATGGGGAAGGAAAAATCACCACGATCTTTAAGAAGCCAAAGTACAGTCACTCAGCATGGGTTATCATCCAAATTTATTCAAACTAACAACACAGAATTACAAGGACAACCCTTTTACACCCCTCAGACACACAAGGACGCCCATGGCATATATAGCATCCTTGCACTATGCAATATATTCTAAACATAATACCTCCCACCTTTTAAGACCGTTGCATTTTTTCATTTCAAATTGTCCACATGACCTCTTGTGAACCCCTCAGGATCCGGGTACCCGTTTACGACACAATTCGTAATATTCCATTTATGACATCGCATTAAAAGTATAAATTTTTATGGGGAAATTTTTCGCAATGAATATATTTGCAAGTGACATTCGACATTCACATTCACAACCACAAGATAATAGAGAACAATGGCACCAGAAATTCTTTTCATTAATTCCCATATGATTTTACAACATGTACAATGTCTGACAGTACATATAACATCCCAAAAATTTGACTGAAGAGAAGAAGCAATTACAATATCAATTGAACTAAAGACTGTAAAAAAAACCACATACCGTCTGGTACAGAGCTTGTCTCCTGGAACCCTGTATAGCTACTCAACAACAGACTCCTTTCCTGCCATGCGTGCAAGGAAGAAAAGGAGTCACAATTGTGAATACAAACCCGTAGTTTAAAAATAAATAACAATTATTTATAATGTGCAAAAGAGAGCAAGTAGAAAGGTGGAATAACTACAATTTACATCTACTTGCGTAAGTAAAAGGGTTTTCAACTGTTTGGTATTAAGTTCATTTGTTCTCCCCTTTTTCTCATTCATCCCATATATATATTTATATAAAGTTTAGATGACAAACCCTAACATATAATGATTTCCTGTGTTTTAAGATCATGATTTTGGGTCTTGGAGATCATGTTGCGGAACTTGATGGCACATGTAAATGCTACTTTCTTGTCATTGAGATCATGTGGACTGATATAATGATGACGGATTTGATCCTTAATTCTATTTACTCCTTTTAAGTTAGTGGATAGTCTGTGGTCTTGGTCTGTGTATAACCTCACACTATGACTCTAAGGTATTAAACTACCTTAGGGTTGGGGGGCCACCGTAGGCATGCGGTGTTGTGTAATGCATCCTAACTAAGTTCCCAACACGTCCACTAACTTATAGGGATTTCGAATCAGATTAAAGTCACCTCCAATCAACTCAATTTTAATTGTAATTTCCTCCAAACCTTCACTCTAACTCTCTCAGATGCAACTCTTGATGATTTAGATGTAGATATAAATGATCTGGACGTAGAATCGCCAAGTCTGTTGGCGAAAGAAAACTCAAGCGGTGAAGAAGCCTACAAATGGCTCTTCCGTCTCGCCCTCTGGTTGGAAGGACGGTCCAATAGAGGGATAGGTCTACTCCCCAACTACGCCACTGAGACGGGTGAGAGAGACTTCCCGGAAAAGTCACTCTAAAAAAAAACAGCCCGACCGGTAACGGGCAACCGAGCTCGTACGTAAAACTGAAAACCAAGGATCCCCCGCCTGGGTATCCTAAAACAGGGTCAGCGGAACCGGTCTAAAGTCGGGATCCCAACGAGGCGTAAAAACACTGCGAGCTCGCGTAAAAACCGTGTAAGAGACTGAGATCCTAGACCCGCGCACTTGGCGGCCGCTGCCCAATCTGGGCTTCCTTTCCTCCGCCCAGTTGAGGGTCACCGCGCCCTCGCACGGTCAGGTGTATGGGTCACCACGACCGGCACAATATCTGGATTAATTGAATTGCTGATTAACTTCACATTTCCAATCCAAGATTATTTATTCCATGTAGAATACATGCTATCAAAACCATAAGACTGTGAAGATGACAATACTCGCGTGTAGATATACGTCCTACTGACAAAATCATTTGCCTTTCTCAAGACTTCTAGCTTATAGTGAAGCATACTTTCACCATGTTATGCTCAAATGACAAGCTAAGATGTTCCAAGTATCTTTAATCGGATTTCCTGATCAGGAGGGAGTCCTCAAATGGGCTATCCGTTTTTATCTTGATACAGATATTCAGATGAACGACCAGGTCCATTAGTACCAAATACAAGGTGAGAGATTCTTATTCAGGAACTGGTTTTAAAAAAACCCATACTTATATGGAGATTTAGTCTACAGGTGAAAATGAAAAGAAGGATAGAAGTAATTAGATATATTATTATTATATAGAAAATATAGACTAAAGATGAAGATATGTTGATCAAGTTACAGTTCTCATGATAAAATATTAATGTGGAAAACTACTCAATGGATTGAATTTTTATCATTTTGTTGGTTTTTCAAACTTTATGCTTTAGAGGTTAGAAAGTTAATTTATTTTAATTGAGACCCATACACCAATGCTTAATAGCACTCTAGACCTTTAACCAAATTATTTAATTATTATTTCTTTAGCATAATTGAACCGTTTAGAAACAGGATATCTATTTTTAAAAAATATATCTTTATATGAATATCAATAAAAATTTTAATTCAACCCATATCTGGTCATAATTTTTTTTTTGAATGTGGTAAACACAATGGAATTTCGAACCAAATGTTTCAATTAATCATCCACAACTCCTAACCAATCGTTTCTCATGAACGGGAATCAAAAAGAAAATCACAGACACCTTCAAAATGATTCTGCAGTCCATAGTATTATAGGTTTGACTAACAGATAACGAGTTCATTAGAAAAATCTATAACTCGTCACAGCATGCTAGGCAAAGGGTGAGGTATAATTTCACCATATTTTACCACCGAGGACAAGATCCATCTAACATTTAAAATAAATATTCCAGGGAGATCTGCTTAATGTTGTCAAACCGTGATATGTCTTCAATAAGATGGAAAGAAGTGTCAGAATTTCTCCATTAACCAAAATAAAATCCCTACAAAGTTGGTAGGAAATATTACAATCTACCACCATCTACCCGCCAAAGACTATATAAGTTGATAGTTATAATTTCGAAAGATGGTTCCACATAATTTTACATGCAGAGCCTTGTCATCTGATGAAAATAAATACAGGTTGTCAAATATTTAGAGGTTCTGGAAAAGGTGTCAGATCCTAAGATAATTCCAGTAGAATGTGAATGAATTTTTCACAAAAAAAAAATCATGTAAGCTGTTATAACAGTAGGTTTACGTTATAACAGTAGGTATACATTATTCTGGGTTTAGGCTGAAATCAATTTGCAACAAAAACTAACATTAGAATCACCAGGTTGGATAGATCACCCATAATAATTATCAATAATACTCAAGGGAGAATGATCCACAGAGAAATTTGGAAAATCCACACACATCAATTGGTGAGATCATGAAAATTTGGGTAAAATCCACATGCATGGCAGCAAAGGATGGGGAAGGAGTTGTACCTTTTATTTCTCCAAATTGGAAGGAGAACGGCAAAATTAGCAAGAAGAATTGCTGATTGGAGCAATCCCAGGTGCCTGAAGCCATGGCCTGGAACAAGGATGGAGCTGGGCTTCCTATTCGGCTAGAATTTTTTTAGGGAAGAAGAAAGTTTCATTAGAATTAAGAGGGGGGAACGGCTACAATCTTAAATAGGGAAGAGGGGAAACAAAGGTTGCCACGTTGGGTTTCAAGAGCCACATGTGCCCCTAAAAATATCTTTATACATGACATCAGCAAGCTGATGTAAGCTTGCTGACATCATTGTATATAATATAATATTTTATATTATATATATATATATTTTTTAACGGCTGGAAACAGTAACAGTTGGTTACTTGCTGTTTTAGATTTTTTTTTATATATAAACAAGCAGACTGTCTGCTGTGTTTTATTTTTTTATTATAATTATTATTTTACAATAACTCTCTTTGTTTGAAAACTTAAAGCTGACCGTACTCACGCCCTGGATGTCGGATTTCGACACACTATATCTCGATTTGATCATCTCAGATAGACGATCAATATGAGTATAATATTGATATACTTTTGATCGGGTTTGAGACCCCGAAATTTCGTGATACGGTTTTGGTTTGGGATTAAATTTTGTGATTTAAAAAAAGTCACACGACCTCCGATTGACGAACGGTTGATTCCGTTGGTCTTATTTCGTCGAATCGGATCTAATGACGGTCTCGGTTCGTTCTGCGGTTTCCGAATTTGCGTCGCGGCTTTTTCGCGGCACGCATTACGAAGGGACCGATTTCGTCCGAACGACTTTTGATTCATGATCAATTGGTCGTTTTAGGTTGTTTATTATTGACCGACGACGCTTTTGGGTTCGCCGGACCCAAATCGGGTCGGGTTCGGGTTTGGCGGATTCCGGATGTTACACCTCTAGTAGCCAAATCGCATCATGGCGCCGTGGTACACATGATCCTCACTATTGATCATTCCATCGCACATAAATCTTTGCCCAAACAGAACTGGCCCCACTCGCATCAATCCATGGGATACGCAGCTCTTCTCAAACACCGGTTGTGCATTGACAAGTAAAGAACAAGTGCTCTACATCTCCATCCCTAGTACCACAAACTACAAATGCACAAATGGTGATCAGCCTTATTCGTCTCAATAGCCAAGCATGCATCCACACCTTCAACGGTTCCTTGACTTAAAATGGTGCAACAAACATGGACAATCAAACCAAACACCTGGCCACCAGGCCCACCACTTGTTTGTCAAATAGTCTAGGAAAGGTGTCTACCAACACCATTTTTCGTACATGCAATCGAAACTTGATGTCCTCACCATTCCTAGTTATCTCTCAAATAACGACCCCACTAAAGGCAATCCTTGAAGCCATGGCTCTCTATTCAGATTCAAGGCACATGTCATAGCATACCTTTAGAACCCTCTAATAAATCCACCCCCCCACCCACCAAACATCTATAAACACACTTGAGTCGTTGTACCTCATTGAAATGCCTCAAACTATTAGTTCCCAATCCACCCTCTTTCATGGTCTATACACCTTCCACTTGATAAGACATGTTCCGTATCCCTATTCTTTCTCCGCCATCCCCCTACCACAGGAATCCATTTTGAATCCCATTAGTCCTTTTATCTACCATTTTCGGATATAAACACCAACATATAGATTAAAGGAATAACCGACAAAATTGACCCCCAACAAATCTAAGCAACTACCTCGAGAGAATAACTATAGTCTTCAGCTATCTTATTTATAAATTCATTATGCTTATAAGCATGGTTACGTGCTTTTAAGGGAATCAAATTCCCTCAATTATATATTTCTTTGGTATATGCGTCAAAGGCTTTGATAACCCCATTCATCCATTTAGTCATAGATTAAAAGTCTTTATCACTAAGAACTGATGAGCATATGCTAACCTCTCCACCACCATACCTATATCCACCAACACATTGTATAGACTTGCCATTAGCAAGCCAAGATAGGTCGTCGGCAATGAAACCTACTTAGTAGCCAATGCCCTTCGCAAATCAAGGCGTCGTCATGAAAGAGGACTTCCACTCATTTATATGCAGCTCGACATTGCGCTAAGAACCATCTGTACTGCGCAGTTTTTCAACTTCTTGTGCATGTTATGGGGGCAAAAAGACTGCATTACTTGGAACTTCGAAGAAGTCCATGTAATGTAGAAACAGTTGCCGAAAATCTCCACCAGCATCATGACCCTCCATACCTGCTAACCTGAACCTTATATAACAAATCATGTCATATGTATACTAATGCAGCAAAATATAAAACTCTTAAGGCAAACCTACAAAAAAACTAAAACCGAACTCCTACTGCAATATACCAGACATCGTTAACGCCCACACCCTTGCCAGGTCGAACCCGTACCCCCCCCCCTCAACTGCTCATTTACCAACTCCAGCGACTCAGGTGAAGGTATTGTCCCAACACCTTTTCCTTCAAACAACGAGCCTCTTTTCCTCATCATGCTCCACGAGAAAGTCCAAAAGAGAATATCAAAGGTCTTTATGGAGTCCACCTTCCACACGAACCACTTTACCCATCCCCGTTGGAAACTATCCCCGTTGTTGCCACAAAGTTATCCACTAAAGATCTCCTTGTTATGATAGCAGACTAAATTCGGCCAGGGTTTTCACAATGACATTAGACAATAAGATCAGTTGATAGTCTTAAGCTTGTTCTAGTGAGTCCATTTTTTGCAACGAGAAGAGGAAGAACACGTTTGGACTTTTGAACGCGGATTTCCCCATCATAAATTCATGAACCACCTACATCATATTTGGCCCAACAACATCCCAGAATTCCTGGCAAAAGTATATTGAGAACTCATCCGATTCATCCTCCATGTCCGATCTCACAATCTCTTACTGCTACTCATCAGGTAACGTGTTGTCCAGCTCCTCTGTCCAGCACCTAATCCCATTTGGTCATCTCACCATGAACTCTCTAAAGTGGTGTACCAGAGCCCTCCCAACCTCCTATTGCTTCATCACCTCCTCCACTGCCCTAAACCTCTGGATATCGTCCCTCCACCTCTCAAAGGTCGTCAGTTGGAATAATCTCGTGCCGATATCTCCTTCTGTTAACCCAAGATGTTTGGACATACTACCTCCACTGAACCTCCCTTTTTGCATCCTCCATGACATCAACAAGGCGTTCCCTCTTGCCTGCATCTCATGGCCGAAAATGGCATCGAGTCTTCAACCCGCTCCAGCTGCTCACAGGACATGAATCAGATATCGGCAATCATCGATTTATAGTCTTATTAAACACTTCCTAAATTTACCGAGAGATGCTTCAGTCTACGGGAAGCTTATATAGTCTCGGAAATGGTGCCAGAATCACCATCTTCGACAAATTTTTAAAAAATAATGCAACCTAAAAGAACCGGAACTAAAAGGATATGAAACACGCACCCCACGTGAACAACGACCCGTCCCACGCCACCGCTGCAGTGTGCTCGCGGCCGCAGGCGATATCGAGCCATCTGGCCTTCTCCCCAACCGGACAATTGAATACCTTCTGCGAGAGACTCCTGGGGATCCTGAGGTGGCACTCCTTGCCGCTCCTGGCCGTCTGCCCGCACTGGTTGTATCCCCATACATAGATCGCGCTCTTCGTCGGCATTTTCGCCGCCGAGAAGCCGCCGAACACGTCGTCCACATCCATCACGGGTGCAGGACAGCCTGAACACAAGGACCGGGATCATCGCATAGAGAAGAGCGTTTTTTAGATCAAATGGGAGGGGTCGACGACGAACCTTACGAAGAGGATTCGGTTCGAATAGTCTGGGGTTATTTGGAGGAATCGGGATGGTTATCTAGAGGGCCGTCGATCTAAAGGAGCTACGGGACGAGATAGCGTCTCGCCCTCTTTTGGGAGGGAACCCCATTTTATACATGCAGCCGGTCGTCGTCGGGTGGTGCGCGAGGGAGAGGGAAGAAGAGGATTCCAGAAACGGAAGCAAATAGGCTACAACACATTGTAGCACGTGCAAACCGCGTGGACGCTTGAAAACGGATTTAACAGCCTAATGTCGTCGTCGTTTTGTTTGCACGTCAGGAGGGGCCGCCGCCAATCTTCCAGGGAAAATAGCAGTCTTATTCCAGCAGAATCCAAGATCTAAATGGTTTCAAGCAATGAGATTTGACAGGAGTTTTATTATTGGTCGGGTTGAAGAACGAGACCTTCGAGATATGTTATTCTTAAAGTTGCTTCCATAAAAATGGTAAAGCACGAGAAAGCGTGCACTGAGAATCAACATGCATTCATCTCTTTTGATTTTAATACTTTTGAATTCTCAACATCAAAAACTGTGGAGCTTCTGAAGAGAGTCCAAAAAATCATGATCAATAATGTTATGGTTCCTAGGGTTAAGAATGTAGTGTTTGAGGGATTGATTTTGCAATTCAAAAAGGAGTAGTGGTGCTGCTTGTTGCTCGTGCGTCTCCTATTTCGATGTAATGTAAATGATTTCTTAATTACGATAACTAATAATCAGCATGCCTTCATCCCTTTTGATTTTGATACTTTTGGATTCTTAACATCAGAAGCTGTGAAGCTTTTGAAGAGGGTCCAAAAAGTCATGAGCAGTAATATTATGGTTCCTAGGTTTATGGATGTAGTGTTTAGAAGGAGTGATTTTGCAATTCAAAAAGTAATAGTGGTGCAGCTTGTTGCCCGCTTGTCTCATATTTTGATGTAACGTGAAAGATTTATTAATTACGATAATTGATAATCAGCATGCCTTCATCCCTTTTGATTTTGATACCTTTGGATTCTTAGCACCAGAAGTTGTGGAGCTTTTGAAGAGGGTCCAAAATGTCATGAGCAGTTTTATTATGATTCCTAGGTTTATGTATGTAGTGTTTAGAAGGATTGATTTTGCAATTCAAAAAGGAGTAGTGGTGCAGCTTGTTGCCCGATTGTCTCCTATTTCGATGTAACGTGAAAGATTTATTAATTACGATATGAGATAGAGGGGAAAGAAAGAAAGAAGAGAAAATTATTTTCAATTCTCTTTGATGGATTTTATAAGTACGACACTCTAGCTAAATAACATGTTCTTAAAACGCTCACATCCATTAATCAAGCATAAAAAATCTAAGCACGATCAAATAAAGAGTGGATCAGGACTTGTATCTCTCTCAATAACATTTGGAAGATGTACCGTAGTGATGATGAGAGAGAGAGAGAGGTGCCAATCTTCTCTCTTGTTTTATCCTTCCCTTTACCCCAACCGTGAAGACATGCAATGGTGAGAAGGTGCTTGTTCGTAAAGAGGCTATGCAATGGTGAGAAGTTGGACTTGTTCCGTTGTCCTTTTGTTCTTAGTCGTGACTATGTTTATACCATTGTGCTTATTCTTATAAAAGCAGGGTCGGGGACTTTAAAAAAATAAAATAAATCCAACATAACTGACTCATAAGGACATACTAGTTATCAACATAAGTAAAACTTAGTTCGATTAGTTTAACTAGTTGACAAGGTTAAGCTCACATCATTCAACTTATGTAACATATGAACAAACTTCGAGATATATTCCAACATTCTACTATTTAGTTCATATAATTCTTAATGACTAGATGGTAATAACCTTAAATAGATATTGACATGAGTTCATTGTAATGTGATTGGATCGTGTCCTTCGATCGAACTAAATTAATATGATCATGTTGATCGCACATCGCACAAATCTGACATTCCTTTACATCTATCAAATATCAATTCAATCCAACCACATTTTATTTAGAAGGATAATGTCTACTTTAATTTCATTTCGACAATCATTATCTATTTGCAAACACGCGTGTAAGATATAACAAGAAAAAAATTTTCACAAACATATATAGTTAAGAAAATGACATAAAAATATTCATCACTTTCACATAATGTAATAATCATTTTTTTATAAAAAGGCTTCATAACTCCAGCAACATGCTTGACAAAAAAATTTAGCATCAATTCTTTAGTTAATGGATCCACTACCACAAAATAGCATCAAATGGGCTTTATTCAACCTTCTTTTTTCTAAACTACTAAGAAGTATTTCAACTCTATGTGATTTGCATCTATCATGAGCATCTCCAACCATGCAACTCAATTAGAACCAACAAGAAACCTAACATAGGAGTCACGCTCAATTTAATTCAAAGAACTAGTTTGTCCAAAAACGATGCAATGATACGGTTGAATATACAACATAAGTCGCGACCACGCATGAATAAAATCATTCACAATATTTCTTTCCACAATATAGCATAAAACAACAAAAACATGGATAAGTTGATTTTATAATTACACCGCATGTTTAATAGCAAGGGAGAGAAGAGCGTTGCATTATTACAAGACTACTATTTGATTATATAACCAACATTTACAAATACATATAAAAGAAAAGGAGGTTCAATTTTCTCATCTAATAATGATCCTGAGCTTTCAAGCATGCCTCAATGCATACCTAAATTATGTCAAAAAACTATTGAATTCTTAACATCAGAAGAAAAGGAGGTTCAATTTTCTCTTTTGATTTTAATACTATTGAATTCTTAACATCAGAAGATGTGGAGTTTATGAAGAGGGTCCAAAAAATCATGATCAATAATGTTATGGTTCATAGGTTTAAGAATGTAATGTTTAGAATGATTGATTTTGCAATTCAAAAAGGAGTAGCGGCGCTGCTTGTTACTCGTGTGTCTCCTATTTCGATGTACTGTAAATGATTTATTAATTACGATAACTGATGATCAACATGCATTCATCCCTTTTGGATTTTGATACTTTTGGATTCTTAGCACCATAAGTTGTGGAGATTTCGAAGAAAGTCCAAAGTGATGAGCAGTAATGTTATGGTTCCTACGTTTATGGATGTAGTGTTTAGAAAGATTGATTTTGCAATTCAAAAAAGAGTAGCGGTGCAGCTTGTTGCATGCGTGTATCCTATTTCAATGTAATGTGAAAGATTAATTAATTACGATAATTGATAATCAGCATGCCTTCATCCCTTTTGGTTTTGATACTTTTGGATTCTTAGCACCAAAAGTTGTGGAGCTTTTGAAGAGGGTCCAAAATGTCATGAGCAGTAATATTATGGTTCCTAGGTTTATGGATGTAGTGTTTAGAAGGATTGATTTTGCAATTCAAAAAGGATTAGTAGTGCAGCTTGTTGCCCGCTTGTCTCATATTTTGATGTAACATGAAAGATTTATTAATTACGATAAATGAGATAGAGGGGAAAGAAAGAAACAAGAGAAATTTATTTTCAATTCTCTTTGATGGATTTTACAAGTAAGTCAACACTCAAGCTAAATAACATATTCTTAAAACACTCACATTCATCAATCAAGCATAAAAAATCTAACCACGATCAACTAAAGAGTGGATCAGGAGTTGTACCTCCCTCAATAGCATTTGGAAGATGTACCATACTGGTGGTGAGAAAGAGACAGAGGTGTCAATCTTCTCTCTTGTTTTATCCTTTCTTTTACTCCAACCGTGAAGACATGCAATGGTGAGAAGTTGCACTTGTTCATAAAGAGGCTATGCAATGGTGAGAAGTTGGACTTGTTCTGTTGTCCTTTTGTTCTTAGTCGTAACTATATTTATACCGTTGTGCTTATTCTTATAAAAGTAGGGCTGGTGGATTTTAAAAAAATAAAATAAATCAAACATAACTGACTCATAAGGACATATTAGTTATCAACATAAGTAAAACTTAATTCGATTGGTTTAATTGGTTGACAAGGTTAAGCTCACATCATTCAACTTATGTAACATATGAACACCATTTGAGATATATTCCAACATTCTACTATTTAGTTCACATAATTCTTAATGACTAGATGATAATAACCTTAAATGAATCTTTACATGAGTCCATTGTAATGTGATTGGATCGTGTCCTTCGATCGAACTAAATTAATATGATCGTGTTGATCGCACATCGCACAAATCTGACAATCCTTTACATCTATCAAATATCAATTCAATCCAGCCACATTTTATTTAGAAGGATAATATCTACTTTAATTTCATTTCGACGATCATTATCCATTTGCAAACACACGTATAAGATATAACAAGAAAATTTATTCACAAACATATAAAGTTAAGAAAATGACATAAAAATATCCATCGCTTCACATAACGTAATAATCAAATTTTATAAAAAGGCTTCGTAACTCCAGCAACATGCTTGACAAAAAAATTTAGCATCAAATTTTTAGTTAATAGATCCACTGCCATAAAATAGCATCAAATGTGCTTTATTCAGCCTTCTTTTTTTCTAAACTACTAAGAAGTATTTCAACTCTATGTGATTTGCATCTATCACGAGCATCTCCGACCATGCAACTTGATTAGAATCAACAAGAAACCTAACATAGGAGTCACGATCAATTTAATTCAAAGAACTAGTTTGTCCAAAAACGATGCAATGGTGCGATTGAATATACAACATAAGTCACGATCACGCATGAATAAAACCATTCACAATATTTCTTTCCACAATATAGCACAAAACAACAAAAAATGGATAAGTTGATTTATAATTAGGGATTGGGGAGCCTACACCCATGTGTAGGTAACTTACCTACACCCACCTCTTGTTTCTTAATTTTTTTGATTTTTTTGAAATGGATCTTTAGGGGATTTACTTAGAATATTAAATGGAATATGTGTTTCAAATTTCATGTAAAACAGACATTCCTAACAGCTCCATCGGAAGGGGCCGATTTCAGCAAATCTCAGACCGTTAAAATTTGACTGTCATGATGGATAAGTTAGAAGACACATGGGTGTAGGCTCCCTTTTCCCTTATAATTATACCGCATGTTTAATAGCAAGGGACAGAAGAGCGGTGCATTATTATTACAAGACTACTATTTTATTATATAACCAACATTTACAAATACATATAAAAGAGAAGGAGGTTCAATTTTCTCATCTAATTATGATCCTGAGCTTTCAAGCATGCCTCAACGCATACCTAAATTATGTCACAAAACTAAATATGAGCTAAGTAGCTCAGTCCACAAGTCCGAGACAACAAAGTTAGTTAGAGTAAAATGCTTAAGATAAAGTACAGTAATAAGTACATGATTAGATTAAGATGAAGTATTTCAATTCCTTATATACCTAAAGGGATTCTAAAAGCATGGTAAGGCCCATCGTATTTTTTTCTTTAATGATTATTAATGGTGGATGCTAAAATCCAAGTGGGATGTTTATAACTTTCATAATGGTAAATCATTCAACGACATTATTGTAATTTAGCAGTAGTTCGTCTCCAACTATTTTTAAGTAATGCATAGTCTTACCGATTACATAAAGATTGATGGGAGACAGGCAACAAGTTGCGCCATCAATTCCTTTTGGATGGAAAATCTAATTCTTCGAAATATACTATCTATAGACATGAGAACCATAATATTGTTATGCATAATTTTTTGGATCCTTTTGAGGATCCCTACTACTTCAATTGCCAAGAACCCGAAGGTGTCAAAACCAAAAGGTATGAATATATGTTGATTGTCAATAGAAAACCCTCTCATGTTTAGAAACTTTTGCTAAGACAGGTTTCTGTGCAGCGTATCACGGAATAAAATCACTCCTTACCGGATCTACCAATGGAGAAACTCCAGTCAAATCAACACACAATATTATTGGTGTTTATGATACAATAATTGCTCGTCCATGATCTTAGTCGTGTGTCATACATGCAATAGAATAGAAAGTTAGGTAGCAATACATTGTGAATTGTGTATTATCAAGCTATATAATCATGCTTCTCAAGCTTCTTGTTCACATGTCAATATTTAACTCTTACCATAATCTTAAATTCTTCATGCCATATTTAGATCTTCATTCCAACAAAATCGCCATTTTTATCCATAAATTGGAGTTTTAGTTTATCTTTTTACATTTAAGATATCGTTGCAACTCAAATTTACATCAAATAAAATTAAATAATTTATTAAATTCATATAGAAATGAGTATATATAAGAAGAGGAGTTGTAGATGTCTAAGTAGATTACTGAGTGAAAATAGATTTATGAGAACCATGTACCTAGTTTTTTTGGTTGCCTTTGTCTTTTTTATTTTAAATTTTGATTTTAAATGAGTATATAATATTTATGGGGTTTTTATGACTTAAAAATGTATGTAACATAATATAAGATAGGAAAATGGGGTTGCTCATTTGGGGCAACCAACAGGCTATCCCTTCCCATTTTTCACATTTTTTTATTTTTTTGAAAAATAAAAATATGTATATTCATCATTATATCCCTTTAATATGTCATTCTAATTTCGTCAGAAACGGAGACTCATGTACCCTCCATCTAGAATAGGTCAATTACAACAATTCTAAGACAGTTTAAATCGCATGTTATGGATGGAGGGCATAGGAGTCTTTGTTTCTGACAAAATTAGAATGACATATTAGAGGGATATAATAATGAATACACATATTTTTATTTTCCAAAAAAGATAAAAATGGGGGGGGGGGGGGGGGAATGGGTCGGGAAAAGCATGTTGGTTGTCCTCGTGGATTCTCATAGATATATTTGTATAGCTAGACAATACTAGAAGTATGCAAATTTTGTAATTTTTTGTTGAAAATAATGAAGTTTTTTCGTCTTAAAAATTGAGAAAGTGAATAAGACGATATGACGACGAGTAATTAATATTTTCTTTTATCCAAGAGATACACTCTAGTTATCCTAAAATCAAATTATAAGTTATTACAAAAATGAAAAGAAGAGAAATGAAAGTAAATTACAAGATTGTTGAAACTATGGAAAATAAGTTTCGCAACTTTACATGTACTTATTTTCAATTCAAGAGGGGGTGCTATGTGAATTGTGCAATAGATATATTCTAAGAAATAATTCAAATTTAAAAATTAGAATCCACGATAAATTAGAGACAAAAGATGCAAACCAAAAATATTCATATTGATTTTGATTGAAAACTCAAGTGAGTAAAACCACAACCTAGAATGGCACGTTCTAGGGTATCATATTCATGCTCTTAGGGAATCTTGCTTTAAGTATTCGCATTACTTAGAATAAAAGGTATCACAATGTCGCATACAATATGTACCCTTCATTCATTAAATTCAATGGAAGATTTCATCTTTGACGAAGAAAGGAATCAATAATTCAATTGAGATATAAGCTTGAAAAAAAATCTTTGTAAGTATTTATTCTTATAATCATTCAGTGTCCTATTTGTATGTTTTAGATTCATAAAGCCATTAGAAATCTGTAAATGTGATTACAAGTTCATTAAGCAACATGTGGAAATAATTCACCAAAATAGACAAAAAAGAAAAATAAATCAATCGACTAAAAATTAGATTAGTCAAATTATTGAAACAAAAATCAATTAAAATGTTTATTATTTACACATAAAAGGAAATGCTTTGAATAAAAAAATAGTTAGTTGAAATGTTGGGTTGGTGGATTGAGCTAAATTATAGTTAGCTGGTCACAAATAATAGTCAGTTGAGAAGTGACAAACAATAAGCATGTTTAATAAGCATATTTACTATTGGTTGAATAGTATATTAATTTAATCGACTGAATATTATTTAAGTGGAATAGAAAAATGGCATTCAATTGAAAAAAAAGTAGAGTGTTAATTTTAGGTTTTCAAGGATGGTCGACTAAAAAACTCAATAGTTGACTTACAGTGGGTTTAATCGATGAAATTTTAATTAGTCCACTTATTTGATTTATGATGGAAAATGATTTTACATAAGAATCTTAGAAACCAAGATATATTTTTTTCAAGAAAAACAACCATGTAAACATTATGGCTTTTCGCTGATTGAAAAGATTATATTGGCTTGTAGGGATTCTAAAAGCATGGTAAGGCCCATCGTGTTTTTTTCTGTAAAGATTATTAATGGTGGATGCTAAAATCCAAGTGGGATGTTTATAACTTTCATAATGGTAATTCATTCAACAACATTATTGTAATTTAGCAGTAGTTCGTCTCCAATTATTTTTAAGTAATGCATAGTCTTATCGATTTCACGATTACATAAAGATTGATGGGAGACAGGCAACAAGCTGCGCCATCAATTCCTTTTGGATGGAAAATCTAATTCTTCGAAATATACTATCTATAGACATGGGAACCATGATATTGTTATGCATAATTTTTTTGGATCCTTTTGAGGATCCCTACTACTTCAGTCGCCAAGAACCCGAAGGTGTCAAAACCAAAAGGTATGAATACATGTTGATTGTCAATAGAAAGCCCTCTCATGTTTAGCAACTTTTGCTAAGACAGGTTTCTGTGCAGCGTATCACGCAATAAGATCACTCCTTACCGGATCTACCAATGGAGAAACTCCAGTCAAATCAACACACAATATTATTGTTGTTTATGATACAATAATTGCTCATCCATGATCTTAGTCGTGTGTCATACATGCAATAAAATAGAAAGTTAGATAGCAATACATTGTGAATTGTGTATTATCAAGCTATATAATCATGCTTATCAAGCTTCTTGTTCACATGTCAATATTTAACTCCTACCATAATCTTAAATTCTTCATGCCATATTTAGTTCTTCATTCCAACAAAATCACCATTTTTATCCATAAATTGGAGTTTTAGTTTATCTTTTTACATTTAAGATATCGTTGCAACTCAAATTTACATCAAATAAAATTAAATAATTTATTAAATTCATATAGAAATGAGTATATATAAGAAGAGGAGTTGTAGACGTCTAAGTAGATTACTGAGTGAAAATAGATTTATAAAAACCATGTACCTAGTTTTTTTGGTTGCCTTTGTCTTTTTTATTTTATATTTTGATTTTAAATGAGTATATAATATTTATGGGGTTTTTATGACTTAAAAATGTATGTAACATAATATAAGATTGGAAAATGGGGTTGCTCATTTGGGGCAACCAAGAGGCTATCCCGTCCCATTTTCACATTTTTTTTATTTTTTTGGAAAAAAAATACGTATATTCATCATTATATCCCTTTAATATGTCATTCTAATTTCGTCAGAAACGGAGACTCATGTACCCTCCATCTAGAATAGGTCAATTACAACAATTCTAAGACAGTTTAAATTGCCTGTTATGGATAGAGGGCATAGGAGTCTTTGTTTCTGACGAAATTAGAATGACATATTAGAGGGATATAATAATGAATACACATATTTTTATTTTTCAAAAAAGATAAAAAGGGGGGCGGGGGAATGGGTTGGGAAAAGCATGTTGGTTGTCCTCGTGGATTCTCGTAGATATATTTGTATAGCTAGACAATACTGGAAGTATGCAAATTTTGTAATTTTTTGTTGAAAATAATGAAGTTTTTTCGTCTTGAAAATTGAGAAAGTGAATAAGATGATATGACGACGAGTAATTAATATTTTCTTTTATCCAAGAGATACACTCTAGTTATCCTAAAATCAAATTATAAGTTATTACAAAAATGAAAAGAAGAGAAATGAAAGTAAATTACAAGATTGTTGAAACTATGGAAAATAAGTTTCGTAACTTTACATGTACTTATTTTCAATTCAAGAGGGGGTGCTATGTGAATTGTGCAATAGATATATTCTAAGAAATAATTCAAAATTAAAAATTAGAATCCACGATAAATTAGAGACAAAAGATGCAAACCAAAAATATTCATGTTGATTTTGATTGAAAACTCAAGTGAGTAAAAACCACAACCTAGAATGGCACGTTCTAGGGTATCATATTCATGCTCTTAGGGAATCTTGCTTTAACTATTCGCATTACTTAGAATAAAAGGTATCACAATGTCACATACAATATGTACCCTTCATTCAATAAATTCAATGGAAGATTTCATCTTTGACGAAGAAAGGAATCAATAATTCAATTGAGATATAAGCTTGAAAAAAAATCTTTGTGAGTATTTATTCTTATAATCATTCAGTGTCCTATTTGTATGTTTTAGGTTCATAAAGCCATTAGAAATCTGTAAATGTGATTACAAGTTCATTAAGCAACATGTGGAAATAATTCACCAAAATAGACAAAAAAGAAAAATAAATCAATCGACTAAAAATTAGATTAGTCAAATTATTGAAACAAAAATCATTTAAAATGTTTATTATTTACACATAAAAGGAAATGTTTTGAATAAAAAAAATAGTTAGTTGAAATGTTGGGTTGGTGGATTGAGCTAAATTATAGTTAGCTGGTCATAAATAATAGTCAGTTGAGAAGTGACAAACAATAAGCATGTTTAATAAGCATGTTTACTAAAGAAGGTTTTGGTTGAATAGTATATTAATTTAATCGACTGAAGATTATTTAAGTGGAATAGAAAAATGGCATTCAATTGAAAAAAAGTAGAGTGTTAATTTTAGGTTTTCGAGGATGGTCGACTAAAAAACTCAATAGTCGACTTACGGTGGGTTTAATCGATGAAATTTTGATTAGTCCACTTATTTGATTTATGATGGAAAATGATTTTACATAAGAATCTTAAAAACCAAGATATGTTTTTTCAAGAAAAACTACCATTTAAACATTATGGCTTTTCGCTAATTGAAAAGATTACATTGGCTTGTTCTACTCTTGTTCTTGAGCTTCCTTGGTGTATTTACTTCATTCTATGAATCCTTGATTTTTGAGCATCTAAGTTGTTGTTTAAACTGTTATCTTTAAGAATGGCCTTGATCGGCTTTGATCCTTCTTTGTGGGTAAATGGTCATCTTCTTTTCTTCTCCTTGAACTTAAATTACTTTACTTTTTACCCTGAAATGTTAGTCTTATTGACAATCCGCTAAACAGCTAGGTTAATATGGTTGTGTTATAGTATGAACGCTTAGCGAGGTATCAGAACCGAGCGTAAGATCTCCGCGAGGAGTGGCCCGGCTAAAATCTCCTGGATAAGTCCATGGTCAAACTCAAGGACACCGTTGATTAGTCTACCTAATCGGGACCTAAATATGTAGCTAAGTTACTCTAAGGGGTATTTTGGTCAAGTGATGCACCCACCAATATGGATTTTTTTACTGATTTTCATGCACTTAAATTACATGTAATAAAATGTTAATAAACGCACAACACACTATAAAGCACGTAAACAAGGTGATGAATCCCATATTCATCTACATTAATTATTACTATTATCTCTCTTGCTTAAGAAAACCAATAAAAATTAACAATTAGCCCTAATTAACTAATTGTGTGTAGCAAATAAATACCTATATTTATTGTACATTAATGTACATATTATTGTGTTATCATTTTATGTATTTTTTATTTATTAAAAAACCAATAAAAATTAAAATAATATTATATTTATATATATTTATTTGTTCCCAATAAATAAAATAAAATTCCAAAAATAAGAAAATAAAATTAGGTTATTGATATTATAAATTACTTGCAAAAATAATAACTATGTATAGTTTATTTTATTTCTCTCTGAGTTCTACTTGAAAATTGTAGATCTCATCGAGATCTACAACTTTCATGTTGAACACTTTTTCTAAATCTTGTTTCTTTTATTTATTTTATATTTTATTCTTTTTTTCTCTGAATCTTATTAGGCCACGTGGCGCCATTTGGAGGCACCACATTGCCCCGCCTCTTCACTCTACTCTGTTTCGCTATGGACCATTGTATCATTTGATCCAATGGCCAAGAGCCTTCATAAACCTCCAGATGCTTCTTCCAACAGACACGTCACTTCACGTTTGATCCCCTTTCACCAAAATTCCCCATTCACCTCCTGCGACCATCCCTTCAACCCCCGACGCCCTTCTCCTCTTCAATAAACTGCCATCCTCGCCAACCTCCAAATCCCATCATCCACCTCACGTGTTCTTCCCTTTAGCGCTTTAAACCACCTTGGTCACCACCTGAACAGCCTAACCTCTTAGCCTCAAAACACCTCCGCCAGCAACTGCACATGCTATCCGCCACTTGTGACATAGATTGATGGCTAATTAAGGGCAATTATGGTGCTTCCTTCTTCGGCGAGATCCTTGGTGCTGACACCAAGCAACATCGTCTCTATGTTTGCTCGAGCTTCCACCATTGCCACGGTGGTCAAGCGAGGATTGTCGAAGCTTTAAAAGCTTCAAGCAGCTCAAGACTCATCATGAATTACCTCTTTCATCTCAATCCCATTCCAGGTAAGTTCTCTGATCATTGCGCTCTTCATGTTTTTTCGTTTTATCAGTAGTGCTATATGGTGTCTTTCACATCTCTCAACCACAGATTTGACTCATTGATCATCCATTATCCACACATTTATCCCAGTTAGTCCTCTCCAATTCTACATCTTTGAGATCACTAAATCCCATCCTCCTTCTTTGAAAGAAGAATGACCCAACTAGGGCTACCTCTTCCAATCGTTATTAGCCCTTCACTCCACCTTATATCCATCTCAGAAGATTTGCATTCTTGTGGGCTTTGTTTATCTAACAAATGCAAGTGACCAAATAACTTGATTGATCAGAATTTCGACTGTGGTCTGATCTAGACTTCAGCCACTAGAGTAGCTTCGTCGACGGACCATTCGGGCGTTCATCTGACCTTCATCATGTCTTCTTCTCCTTCATCATGATGTCAGGAAGGTTTTGCGACCTTCAATCCTAGCGGAGACGACGGAGGAGAAGGACTAGGTCTGCCAGAGCTTCGTTAGAGCTCGGCCTCTCGCAAAGGAGGGGGGAGAACGCCAACAACAGTCACCATCCAATATGATCCCCCTGATTAGATCCTATGGTTAGTGTTGATTTCCAAGCCTTTACCCGAAGCAACGGTGCAAGTCTAAGGCTTGGATCGCTCGAGCCAAAGCCGAGTAACCTACAAGCGACATGGGTGCCTGAGCCGCCGCCTGAGACTCGGTCTTCCCATGTGCAGCGCATGTGTTGGTGGAGAAATTGCAACGAAGCCCAAGGGAGTTCTCAAAATTATAGATAAGTCCCCACGCATCTAGAAAAAATTATAGAATCACATTGTTGGTTCTTGTATTTGCACATTAGTCCATTTTCGACTCTTTATAATAAAATAAATAAGTTTTCTTTCATTTATGTCCCTACAATGTTTCATCAATAACTTGTTAACCATAGCTCTGTCTTTATAAATTCTGGTGTTGTTGGAAAGCTTGTTTCATGATCTCTAATTCAGTGCATTTAAATCACATTGTTGATCTAAATATCATACATTGAATATTAGAGTATTAAATTAGTCTATGCAGCCTTCTTAATTAAATTAAAATAAATTACTCGTAGGTCAGATTGGCTCAGATTGACACTGAGTTATCATCAATTAATTTAAGATAAATCACAAGCAGTTTTATTTAATCAGGAGCACAATTTTGTGTTATATGTCCTTGTTTATTCATTGTATGAGTGTTTGTCATTTATAATAAATGCATAAAAATGATGTGAAAATTTTTTATCTTTTTGTGTGCATTTGCATTATTCTTAACTTAGGATCTAGAAATCATTACAATAATTAATCGATCATTAAGTTTAATTAAATAGTTGCTTGCGCCCCTATGTTCGGTCATGAACTTACCCAGGTATAAATTAAAATCGAGAACTCTTCATGGAGATTTTCTCTCGATTCTATTGATTTTCATTTGGCTCGTGCTGCAACGTGAACACTTTAATGATTCATCGCATGGCACCGTTGGCGGGAACACGATACATTATTTGAGTATATTTAGTGTTGATTTTTTATTCTCGTGATTTTAGATCTTCTTACATAAGTTCTTGTATTATTTTGTTGTCTTATTTTTGTTTGCATTATATCTGGTGTTTGTGTTTATTTTAATTACTAAATTATTTTGAGGATATATTTGACATTTTATTTGTTTTATGGTAGGGATCGCGAAGCCTAGATGATTTTTAATTGATTTCTACGAAGCAATTGATCTCAGAAGATTTTTAGTTATTAGATAACTTTGTGTCATACTTTATTATGTAGTGATTATTAGTGTAATTTGTCTAGTAATTAATTTATAATTAATTGCCCATTTACAATGATTCTTGATTGAGTTTTCACATATGTAAAAAAAGGCCTCTTTTATTTTTTATTATTTGTGTGGTTGTATCAAGAGTGATTCTCGACTTAAGTGACGATATAGGTTCAGGCACTATGCTCCAAATAGACAGATTTAGGTCATATTTTCTTGATCTTTTTCGTAACTTAGGACACGACATAATCTCATAAGATTCACAACTGCAGAATCTTAGGAGATTCACGAGACGTACGTAACCTACGTTCTATCTAGCCAAACTTAATTGTATTCTTCATCACTAATAGAACTACTATTTAGGTGCAACTTTTCCTAACTTGCATCATATAGTGTAATATTTACAAATTCAGACTTTCATCCACATGGAGAGTGGTGGGAATCACTGTAAGTATTTCTAACAACTGCATTCATCATAGTTTTTTTCGATTACATTCTATTTTCTGTCTTCTCCCTCAGTTTTTGCCAACCTAAGGAAAAAGGGATCGTACATTAGGTACTGTTTGTTGTCACCTAAATTCAAGTGATAACCATCAATAAAATTGGGACTGAATTGATGCAAGTGGACATAAATAATTTGGAATAAAATAAACCTTGTATTACAGGCAGAAAACCCCTCATTGTATGCAGGTATTTACCCCTAGACAGAGTGGGTGAGGACGGATCCCTAAGGTTAGAGACCAAAACCCTGAACTTCCACGCTATGTCTCCAAGTCCAACTCTTACAGATTTTGGGAGCTGCAAGTGGTTGCCTCCGACCTTAGAAATACATTTTTGTTTTTTACACCTATAAGTTCCTTTTAGGGTGTGATATTGAACCTGGCACCCTAGGAAGGTCACTCCATTGATTGAGGGTTTGCAATATTTTAACTGGGTCTAGCAGGAGACTCCATGTGTGTATGTATAAGATCGTATTGAATAACCAATTTAAAAATGCCAAGATAAAAATAAGCCAAACTCTTATTACTTTCACGTGTTGAGTTGGTGAATTAGTTCAAAGGGGCTTCTTTGCATTGTATTGTGTGAGTGATTCAACACATTTACGTGCACCATAGTTGCTAGGTTCCTTTCATGGATCGAGCATGCTCATATTGTCATAACCTCCTTGAAATCGAAGATGGATAATTGACCGGAATTTTGTTCGAACTTCACAAACTTATCATTGAATCACTCAAAATATCACGTCTTTCAAGGTCAACTGCCTCTTCCCTAGACCTTCCCGAATTCGAAATAACCCTTGTTTCAATCCAGTTTATCATGATTCATTCTTACGGAGTGGCTATATCCCAACTGATCCCTTTCTTTCTTCTCTTCTCACCGAGGAAGACCACTACCATGGTGAGATCGATTCAATTTCCATGTCTTCATCAAGATTTCATTCCAATCCTCTTTTTTGACGAAGGTTTAGATGATCCATTCACGATGCCTCCTAAGAAGCAGAACAGAGAGGAGGAAAAGCAAGAGGACCCAATGCAAATAGTGCTGTCTAGACTAGCAGCTTCTAATCAGAACACAACATTGATGACATCGTAGATTGGCCAGTTGAATCTGGGAATACATGCACCCATGGATGCAGCATACAATCCTGGGCAATACCAAATGACTAATTGGTTGAGTCCAATCGAGCCCGAAGTAGAAGAATAGTTGAAGCCGCAGCTTTTGAGCTTGTTGCCTCATTTTCATAGGAATGCACATGAAGAGCCATATGCATTCTCTAGGGACTTTGAGTTGGTATGTTCTAACCTCAGGCATCCTAGGGTTAACCAAGACTACATAAGACTCAAAGTCCTTTCTTTATCTTAAAGGATAAGGCAAATTACTAGATTACGAACCTGATGGTAGTTATAACTACCTATGTTCAGTTCAAGGACATACTTTTGAAGAAGTTCTACCCTTTGAGTATAACTAACTTTATGTGCTTACGCATCACGAGTTTCTCCCAACTTCCCAATGAAGCTTGCTATGATACACGAGAGAGATTCAAAGATCTCTTGCAGAAGTAGCCTTTCCATGATTTAGATCTATTTGTCCTGGTTCGTCAGTGTTTTGCGATCATAAACTTGAGGTACATGGTTTGGTTAATGTTGCTTGTGAAGGCGGTTATACTTCATATGGTGCGGACACCTTCTGGAAGGTGTTCGAGCGGATGTTTGAGATGAACCAAGCACAAACCACTAGCAAAGATCAGTTAGGTACCCTCATACCACTCTTACCTAGATGGGGAGAGAAGGCTACAGTGGATTCTTCCGACATGAACATCATTGCAGATAAATTGACAGTCGTAGAGAGGGTCGACAGGAGGATGGATGAGTTGAACAACAACTTATCCAAACTGCTAAAGCATATGGCAGAGCTTTCTGAAAAGGTATCCAAGATCAGGATACCTGCCGTGATTGCATCTGTTGCTCCCATGTACCGTGTTCACAACATTCAGGAGCAATAGGTGTCAGGGCCATTCCAGTTATGGGTAGAGGACCAACCTCTTACCCATTCTTGTCGGCAACAACCACCATCTATAGAGACAGTCACTCAGGAGCCTTCTCAGGTGAGGGAGGGAAATGGTGTGTAGTATACCCATGACCCTCCCAGGAAGGGGAGTTCGAGGGATCGCTTCTCTTGCCAACGTCCTCCGACTTTCTGCAACATATCTACTCCTACACCTCTTCCAGCACCACAGATCTCTGGAGCCTATCCTTCCCATGCGTTGAGGCAGCGTACCACCAGGGCCATCAGTACCCACATGTGCAACATCATTCCCAACAACAGCAGTACCATGACCATCAGGGTCAATCTTCACGTTTGTCTTTCCCTTCTTCACAGCAACAACAATCATCATATGGCCCCATAGGTTTTCAGAGGCAGATTATTGTTGAGTTACATTCCTACAGGAACGAGATACAGGATTTGTGGGTTGACCTCAACCGCATGTCCTGTTTGCATGATAAGCAGACTGTCCCATCTATATCCATTCCCGTTGAGGTTCATGCTAACCCTAACAACATGTACAAAACTCAGCATCAGCAAATACATGATCATGCATGCTACTCAGGTTCTCAAGGATCTAAGCATGAGAGATCCTTCCTTTTGATTGTATTAATCACATGTCACTCAAGAGCGGAAGGATCATGGTCATGCCGGATCGGGTAAGGGAGATGGAGAGGACTTCTGAAGCTCACCCTGAGGAGACTTCAGAGGATAAAGAGGCAAGGCATCACCAATAGATACTTCATCATGAGGGGAAGGTACCAGCGAGAAGGAAGAGGAGGAGTACGAGAGCTTCACTGCAGCACAAGGAAGATTTAGACTCTACGGAGGACCTTGCATCTTCAGTTGAGGAGAATGCACATTCAACACGCATTCCCCAACCTATAGTAGATGATTTTATTTCTAATTCCAAGTTGTTTTGTAGAAGATTCAGTTGTGAAGAACTCTATTTCCAAGAATAAAAAGCATGTTTCTGTGTATTTCATGTTCTTCACATTCATCTATTGCTTGTTCAATCCCTTTCCATTGTGCTCTTACAGCAGGAAAGCGAGATATCAAAAAGATTCAAAGGATGATCCTGAAATGGCATGATCTTGTAAAGACAATATTATGGTGAAAGTGACATTTGATGAGTATGTGGCGAGTTATCATGCTTTTCAAAAATACTTGAAGATTCATTATACACCTAGCAGGGTTACTAGGAAGAAGCCAAATAGTTATGCCAAGACTCATACGTTGCCAGTTGCTACTACTTATTGCCTCAAGAACCAACAATTACCAATAAAGAAGAAAGATCTAGGAGCACATTATGTGGTGAGTCATATTTATGACATTGTATTTCCACGTACTCTCCTGGATAATGGTTATTCAATCAATCTACTTCCTTTTGCCTTATACGAGAAACTGGAGTTGGGTTCACTTAGAAAATCTAGAGCATTACTCAAATTCGTAGATAAATCTATGAAGAAGGTAAAAGGAGAGGTCAAGGATGTCATCATCTCAATTAAGGGACAAGATTACATAGTGGAGTTCACTGTCCTTAAAATGGATATCCCCAATCATTGAATATATACACATATCATCCTTGGGAGACCTTACCTTAGGATCATTGGAGCTTGTTTTAAACACATACGGGGACGATGAAGTTCCGTTCTTCAGGCAAAGAAGTAGAACTCAAGATGAAGCAGACGAAATGATAGAGACCTGACTCCGAATCAAGTACCGACTTCTCTTTATCTTCAGAGGCAGATTGCAAATTGGTTAGCATAGTTGGGTTATGGAAATATATCCCAATAGGACTGAGCAAGACCCTCTCATTAGGAGAGGATAGTATACAGGAAGTAGTTTGCGAGGTATTGCTAGGTTTCTTGGGAAACAGATCATCTATCTATTCCTTTGATGACTCAGAGATCTATGATCTGTCAGTTCTTATCTTTAAAAAACAATTAAAGGAATTAGATTCAGAGTCGGACGCGATTTTGATCTAAATATTGTGTTTCTTTGGCGATCTGACTCCTCGTTCAGTTTAGTTGGTGGCCAGCACTTCAGAGTTAGCACCGCCTTCATGCAGTAGAGAATCAAATTCAGCATCAATTTAGCCGGATTTGATAGATGATACATCTTTGCCAGAACTGAAGCCATTACCTCCTACATTGAAGTACTCTTTTCTTATGGGACCTATGAATAGATTTCATGTCATCATAGTTCTAAGTTGAGTGTAGAACATGAGTCTATATTGCTAGAAGTCTTAGAGAGGAACCACAAAGCTATTGAATGGACTGTATCGGATATCATGGGTATAAACCCCACACTATATTCACACCACATTTATGTTGAGGATAATGCTAGACCTTCATGTAAGTTCCAAAGGAGACTTAATCCAGATCTTAGGGAAGTAGTCAAGAAAGAGATTGAGAAGTGGTGTAGAGCGGGATTTATTTACCCAATCTCTGACTCCAAGTGGGTGCCCCCCTACATGTTGTCCCGAAGAAGTCGGGAATTCAGATGGTCACTAACGAGGAGGGAGATGAGATTGAGACACGAGTACCCATGTCATAGCACGTTTGTTTCAATTACAAATGTTTGAATGTCGCAACCAAGAAAGATCACTTCTCTCTACCTTTTTATTGATCAGATTTTGGAGATACTAACGGGGAAAAAGTTCTTCTATTTTCTTGACGGGTACTTGGGCTACAATCAGGTAGATATCGCACACAAAGACCACGATAAGACCACTTTCACTTGTCCTTTCACACATACGCATTCAGGTGTATGCCATTCGGGTTTTGCAACGTCTCGGGCACATTTCAGCAGTGCATGATCGTTTTATTTGATGAGATGGTGGAGGATTTCCCAAAGGTCTTCGTGGATGATATCTCTATCCATGGTGATTCATTTGATTCATGTTTAGCGCACTTGGATCGAGTTCTTCAGAGATTTAAGCAGGTGAATCTAGTACTCTTCTGGGAAAAAGTCAATTTATTATCAAGGAGGGTATCATGTTGGGGCATGTCATCTCAAAAAGGGAATGGAGATTGACCATGCTAAGGTGGATGTGATCAAGAAACTTGATCCACCAACCAACGTCAAGTCAGTGATGTCATTTTTGGGATATGTAAGATTTTACAGATGATTTATTCAAGATTTTTCTAAGATTGCCCGACCATTGACTGAGCTCTTAGGGAAAGACACAGAGTTCATTGTAGATCACAAGTGTCTAATGTCCTTTGAGCTATTTAAGAGGAAGATTTGTGACTTGCCGATTTTGGGGGCTCCTGTTTGGTCTCTTCACTTTGAGATCATGACTGATGCTTCAGATTTTGCTATAGGAGCTGTATTGGGGTAGTGGTGAGATCAGATCCCATTTGCTATTCACTATGCGAGCAAAGTTTTAAATTCAACATAGAAAAATTATACGGTGTTAGGAAAGGAAATGCTTATAGTAGTCTGGGCTTTAGAGAAGTTTAGGTCTTATACCTAGGGATCTAAGGTGATTATTTACACAGACCATTCAACCATTAGGTATCTCATGGAAAAGAAAGACGTGAAGGTGCGTCTTTTTAGGTGGATTTTGTTACTCCATGAGTTTGATTTTGCAATCAAGGATAAACCTGGAGTCAAGAATATAATGGTTGATCATTTTTCTAGACTTGAGCTAAAGGATTCCCATGACTTAGAACCGATCAGAGAGACCTTCCCAGATGAATCGATTTGTGTTATCGATTCACTCCCTTGTCAACATGGTGAATTATCTTGTCTCCAAGAATGTTCCCCATGGTTGGACTAGGAGCAAGATTGACAAACTGAAGTCAAATTCGAGGAGATACCATTCAAAGGATGCCTTCCTTTTCTTTGAGGGGTTGGATTGTGTCTGGAGGAGGTTGTTGGACATGCGAGCCCACGACGAGACATTATGCAATAACTGTTATTGCAAATATTTTTCCCTGATCTGAAATGGAGAATAAATAATTTGCATAATAGGTCCCTTAGTACAATTAGGGTTATGTACCATGGCCATCTTGATGATCATACAGTTGTTGATTCAATTGTTGAACCATAGAGGCCGGTACTTGGATGAATATCTAAAGAGTTAGATTAAGGACTCATCAAACACCATCAAATGATTGTTAAGAGAGGATATCCAGCCTGAGAAGGAGATGGCAATCCTTTCTCTAAAGGTTGATATCTAGCCGACCTCTTGATGCATGTCCTCTGCATAGGAATAGAGCTTCAGAGGTGTTAGATAAGTTAGGTCAAAGAGTTGACTTAACGAGATCAAGATAACCAAAGACCTATGCCGTATGACATCATGATATAGGCATGCATCCTATGAACGGAGACAGATGTGTTACTATATGTCTGAGTATGTACATTTGGCAGACCAATAGATTGATGACCTAATCAAGGTCTATACACCAGTGCGTTGGTGTGCATACAAGGGTATATGAGTAATATGATCTCTCAAAAGGATCATACAAGTTCATTTATTGAACCGGAAGATACAGGCTCGCTCATAAAATGTTGAGAAGAATCAAATTCCGTGCATGGTCATCTCACTTTGGAAGCTTGATTGAATTTGTAGGTTTGATATATGCTTTTGGAAAGTATATGATCAACACCTAGGTATGATATATGCTTTTGGAAAGTATATGATCGATAGTGACTCCCAATGATCAAATGAGAAACTTAATGATAAAAACCCTGAAGGTGACAGTCTAAAAGATATCTAAAACTTCGGGTTTAATCTAGGCCTTCCATTATGCAGGATGTACATGTATTAGGAATACCTGAGGGTGATGTGATCATAAATGATTGTACAACCATGACGCTTCCATTCATAGGGAGTGATGAAATGGGTCTGGATTTTAGTATCTCCTCTTAGTAGAGAAATGATCTGATCTTGATCCAAATGTTGGACATTGATCTGAATGTGATTCAGATGCAATGAGAATATTAGATTTGATGTCTTGATTTAATCAAGCATCTATGAGAGGTCCATAGGATCTGGATTTGAGATGTGAACTCAATATCCAAGTCACTATACATAGAACAATACAATCGCCATGTCCTTATCTCTAAGTATCCGCGGAGAAAGTGCATTATCCTTGAAAGAGTTCAAGGATAATTTCATTGTTGATATATGCATCCGAGCATTGAGAAAATTGATAATTAAATGTGATTTAATTATCATGAATAATATGAATTTGATCCATATTATAAGAAGAGTTGTCTAAGATAATTGAATGTGATTTAGTTATTAAATATGTGAATAATGTGAATATGATTCATATTATTTAGGCACATGAGAATAGAGATCCAAGATATAAATTGTGATTTAATTATCATGAATAATGTGGATAGCACGATCCATATTAATCATATATATGATAAATGTGATTTATAATGCATAAGAGAGAGCTATTTGTAAATAATATTTACAAATTAAATTTTGATGTGAATTCGATTCACATTGGACGATTAATTGAAAATGTAATTTACATATTATTTTGGGTTGTGAATGTGATTCACAATTTTCCAATGGCAAGGTTGCAATATTCGCAAAATAATTATGAATTATTTTTGTAGAATAATTTACAACAAGTGTTATTGTAAATATTGGATATTTCCATGGAATAATGTAATCTCATGAGATTACACGAGATTGTCTACTTCTTAGTTGGGAGGGTGAATGGCCACCAACTCCCATTAGGAAAGGGTGGTCGTCCACTCCTCTTTAATGGAAGAAGGCAATCTCCATTCCATAATCTCCATGCTTGATTGATTTATTTTGGGATTAATTATATTGATATATATTTAATCTAAACTAAATTAATTGTTGTTGTATTTTTACAATAAAATCTTTGCCATTGAAAGAAGCACAAATTAATCTCATATATTAATTTTGTGTAGTCCATGGATTGTGATCCATGAACTCCCAAAATACTATATAGTAAGAGGTACCCCTTGCTCTTCAAAGCTACAAGAACAACAACTACAACAACATATGTTCTCTCTCTCTCTCATTCTCTACACGCCCTCTCTCTCATTGCGGTCGTCCACCATGGAGCCCTAGAGAGAGTGGCCATCGCTGCAACATCGTCGTGGTGTTGCTGGATTGTTTGCTCTGGATCTATGTCTCCTTCAATGTGCCTCGCTCATAGAGAAGACGTCGGATCTCATGTGACAAGATCAGGAGATTCGCCGCTTGAACCATCAACATGGATTGCGAGAAGTGCGTGTTTCATCAACGCACTCGCAAGCGTCTCCTCCATCGAATCGGACTTGAGATAGGAGGTCTCTTCGTTTAGAGACTCGATCACAACCACGCTTCAAGAGGTAAAACTAATACTTATTTGTGCTTTAGATGAAACGATCCGAGAAGTGTTCTTGGATCATGTGCTTTCATTGATTGAATATTTTTAAATTCTGCTACCTCGAGCAACTAGTTTGACTAATCGCTCCCAATCGCATATGATGCGATCCTCACGCTTCCGTGACGTGCTTAAGGATCTTCCATATCCTTCAGAGGTGTATTCCTCAGGAGGAATACTGGAGTGTCATCATGTACTGTCATTCACTTAAAACTGGAGGACACCATTCAGGAAAATGGATCGTACACAAGTTGCTTCAATGTGGACTATTTTGGCCGACCTTGTCTAGAGATCCCACTGATTTTGTACGATCGTACCCGATATGCAAATGATGTGAGGGACAATTGGTTATAGATATGAGAAGCCTATGCAACCTTTGCTTTTTTGTGATGTTTTTGATGCATGGGACATAGATTTCATTGGTCCCTTTCCCAAAAGTCATGGATTTGAATACATTTTCTAGCAGTTGATTATTTTTCTAGGTAGGTGGAGGTTATCCCGACCCGAGCCGCAGATAGTAGGACTATCCGTAAATTCATCAAGGAGCATGTCATTTCAAGGTTCAGTGTTCTGAAGGTTTTGCTTTCTGATGGGGGTAGACACTTGTGAATAGGGAAATGAGATCTTTAGCTAAGAACTACAAGTTTGAGCATAGAGTTTCTAGACCTTACCACCCATAATCAAATGGCATGGCATAGGTTTCAATTAGGGAGGTGAAGAGTATTCTTCAGATTTTAGTTTGTCCTGATAAGAAGAATTGATCTCAGTTGTCGGATTAAGTTCAGTGGGATTACAAGATGGCTATAAGACCCCTCCTGGTACTTCACCTTTTAGGATGATCTATGGTAAGCCATGCCATTTGCCCAATGAATTAATTCACAAGTCTGAGTGGGCAATCAAGAAAATCAATTGGAATTGTCACCTTGGAAATCTTTGTAGAGACCCAAACCTTAACGAGCCGATGGAAATTTGCAACAGAGCATATGCCAACAACTCGATCTATAAGGACAAAGTTAAGAAGTGGCATGATTCACATATTAGACGCAAGAACTTTGTCCCGGGACAAAAGGTATGGTTGGTTAATGCAAAGTTATGAATCTTCCAAAGAAAATTGAAATCCAAATGGACGGGTCCTTACATAGTTAAGGAAGTGCATGAAAATGACAATGCACAGATTGCAGAGCTTTCAGATGGTACACCTTCCTTCTTGGTTAACAAACAGTTGTTGAAGCACTTCGTGGAATCCAAAGAACGACCGACTTCTGTTGAGGTTATTGATTCCATGCTGAGTAAGTCCTTTGAAAATGTTTAAGATACAATGTGAAGTTGTTGTTAGGAGATTCACATCCGTCATATTCAATATCACACAGATTCATGTTCTTTCTTACTCTATTCTTTTAGGGCTTAATTTCTCCTTTATGTAGATTCTTACTCCTAACTTAGGCTATTTTCAGCCTAACTATAGGGGGAACCTGACACTATCTTGCATATTCTTCACTTTCCTTTCTGTTGGTCTCTTTACTTTATTTTCGCTTTCTTTCTCATACTTAGGCTATTTTCAGCCCGAGCATAGGGGAACCATTTCATTCTATTATCTATTGACTTATTCTTTTTAGTCTTCCATATACCGTACTTCTCGATTCAGTTCTTGTACATTACTTTATATTTAGCATCAACTATGGATTCATATCACTTTCTGCTATGAGTACATAGCAAAAGTTAAGTATATGGGGGTGCACCGTATATATTTCATATATACTTTAGCTATAGTCTATGGTTTTAACTTTTTCGAACTTTTACGGCTATGAGTATCATATTATTTTTTAACTGAGTTTTGTACAAATTATTTTTGAAAAATATTTGAAAACTTTTATATACCTATTTGACATGGTTTTTCAAAGTATTTTACATGAATTTGTGAAAATACGACTTGACTTATTTTGAATATCTTTGTAATTTTTTTTGGAAAACCTATAATTATGTGAAATAGTTTGTAAAAGGTTTTCAAATTGTTTTCAAACTTTAAGTGTGTAAAAGGAATTAACTTGTAAATAAAGATTAACCCTCGCGTCTCTTTAGTTTCTACCTATGCCTTGGGTTTCTGAAAGGGTGTGATTGTTCAATGAACTGTCAGGTTTTTAGCTTATATAAGGTTGTCTAGTCTTAGGTCTTTTGCAAAGTTTAGCATGGAAGAGAGTCTGAATTTAACCTCAATATTTTGGAGGATCAAGTCGATAAGGAGTTCTTTGAAAATAGTGATGTTGCCTGAGGAAGATAATATTTTGTTATAAGAGTTAGATATGGAGGAGCCTACGCCTTTCCTTGAGGATATTCAGTTATTTGATTGTCCTCTTACTTTGTGCGTTAGGTTGTCCTCTTGTGTTAGGTTTTTCTCTTTTAAGGACAACCCATAAATTTGTTGCAGGAGCCTAGGGTTGGATATGACTTCCCTCTATTTTGGAAATTTTAGGTCTTCCCATGTTGATATGGATATTACCTTTGAGGAAGAATGCCATCATTCTAGGAGAGTCATTATCCAAGTTTATGAATATCTTTCTTATTCAGATTCTGATGTTTAACTCTGTGAGTAAAAAGCAAGTGAAGCATAAGGCGACCGGTGATTTCAAACCACAAAAATTCAAGTCATATTTTTTGGACTGAGGGACTGAGGTTGAGTTGTGTTTGGATATCTTTGTGTTGTCAGTCTTGTTTTGTCTATTATGTTTATGTCTTAAGGGCACATGCTCGTGTTAATAAAAATTCTTCAAATAATCTCTAACATATTAACCTGCTAACTTTCGATTTGGTGTTTTTCCCTAACACTTACACTTTTTACTTACGGCTTGAGAAGTTCTTTAACACTTGGTTTATGAGGTCCAGAGACTTTGTCCTAATCATTAGGGTCTTAGACTTAATTATTCACACTTCCCTGGTTTGAAAGATTTGTGTGCTATATTGTATATTTAATCTGTTTTTAAAAGAATATGACTTTCACTCACATGCACAACTGTATTCACGATCAAATTGAGTTGAGGTTTCACTTGAGGAACTGGGATTTGAGATTTAAGTTTGGATACTTGAGGATGGGATGAATATAATGAAGGCTTCATGAAACTTGAGTGTCAGCATTTTAGCCAGTATGGTACTTGGTTCTCATTCTAAAATCATGAACAAAACCTAAGTTCTAGGGTGTGAAGACATTGAATTAAGTGTTGATAAGTGTGTGCCAATCCTTGGTAAAAGCGGTGGAGCTAGTCAAAAAGAGAAATAAACAAACAAAAATGATGATGAAAAGAAAAGCTCAAAGCATTACATAGTTACATCCGTACAAGCTTACAGCAAAGGCGAGTGCTTCCAACCTTTAAGTGTCAATTTGGACCAAAGCATTAGGCTTTTATGAGTCAGGCTAGTATATAAAAAAAGGGCTCTGCATCGTCAGCGCTACAAGTCTGGGTAAAGGTATATTAGATAATTGAAAAATACACACCCCGCTGTACTCCCAGGAACACAAGTACAAATGACTCAATCTCTTTTGACGGACACACTGATTAGCGATAAAAATTAATTGTGTTGAGTTAATAAGGCACTCGAGAGATACCTTGTTCCAATGAGAGGGAGAAAAGAAACAACACCATCCCTATACCTCCATTATCTGGCCTGCCATCCACACTTTGAAGTCCAACGAACTAAAGAGACGGTGGATTGAAGAAATACTAGATTTAATCCCTAGTGTTGAGGATTGGGTCTTTCAGAGGATCTCAGGTATTGGAACTTTAGGTAACATTTCGACTCTTATATCACAAATGCAGTCAACACACTAAATTCTACCTTTTATTATATATGTATACATTGAGAGTCTGATAATTAGAGGAGTTGAATATCTTTTGATTAGGACAAGTTCAACTTAGAGTCTTAAGATCTCTGAAACCAAATGTTATGGTTTTCTTAAGCTTGTTCTTGCTCAAGTACATGTCAGGGGAATTCACCAAAATCACTAACTTTCTAACTAATTCTTTATTTATTAGCTCGAGGATGAGCTTAGCTTAAGTACAAGGGAGCGATGGATCCCGTATTAATTCACATTATTTATTATTATTATCTCTCCTGTCTAAGAAAACCAATAAAAATAGTTAATAATTAACCCTAATTAACTAATTGTGTTTTTTAAATAAGTACCTTTATTTATTGTACATTGATATACCTATTATTGTGATATTATTTTATGTATTTTTATTTATTAGAAAACTAATAAAATTAGAATAATATTGTATATATTTATTTCTTTCCTAATTGATAAAATAAAAATCCAAAAATTAAGAAAATAAAATAAAATTAAGTAATTTAATATTTTAAATTACTTGCAAAAATAGTAACTATGCATAGTTTATTTTATTTCTCTTTGAATTACACATGAAAATTGTAGATCTCATCGAGATCTACAACTTTCATGTTGAACACTTTTTCTAATTCACGTTTCTTTTATTGATTTTCTATTTTATGTTATTTTTTGTATTTCTCTGAATTCTTATTGGGCCACGTGACGCCATCTGGAGGTACCATGTGGCCCCATCTCTTCACTCCACTCTGTTTCACTCTAAATCGTTAGATTATATGATCCAACAACCAAGATCTTTCATCAACCTCCAGATGCTTCTTCCAACAGACACGTCGCTTAACGTTTGATCCCTTTCACCAGATTTCCCTGTTCACCTCCTACAACCAATCCTTTAATCATCGAGACCCTTCTCTTCTTCGATCAATTGTCATCCTCGCCCAACCTCCAAAACCCAGTGTCCACCTCACGTGTTCTTCCATTGGCAGATGAAACCACCTTGATCACCACATGAACCGCCTAATCGCTTCGCCTCAAAACTCCTCTGTCAGCAACTGCACATGCTATATGCCACTTCAGAGAGGTTCTCCTAGCATTGAACTTCACATGTGACAGAGATTGATAACTTTCCAAGGGCGATTATGGTGCTTCCTTCTCCGGTGAGATCCTTGGTGCTGACACCAAGATGTAGCGTCTCTGACATTTACTCGAGATACCATCATTGCCATAGTGGTCAAGCAAGGACTGTAGAAGCTTTCAAAGCTTCAAGAAGCTCAAAATTCATCGCGGATTACCTCTTTCATCTCAATCCCATTCCAGGTAAGTTCTCTAATCATCGTGTTCTTCGTGTTTCTCTGTTTTATTAGTAGTGTTCTATAGTGTCTTTCATACCTCTCAGCCACGGATTTGACTCATTGGTCATCCATTATTCACATGTTTATCCCAGTTAATCCCATCAAATTCTACATCTTTGTGATCACCATATCCCTTCCTCCTTCTTGCAAAGAAGAAGGACCCGACTAAGGCTACCTCTTCCGGTCGCTATTATCCATTCATTCCGCGTTAGATCCATCTCAGACGAATCACATTCTTGTGGCCTTTATTTATCAAACAACTGTAGGTGACCAAATAACTCGACTGATCAGAATTTTGGTTATGGTCCGATCTGGACTTCATCCACTGGAGTAACTCGACGGACCATTCCGACGTTCATCTAACTTTCATCATGTCTTCTTCTCCTTCACCATGATGTCAGGAAGTTTTTACGACCTACAATCCTAGTGGAGACGCACGGAGGAGAAGGAATAGGATTGCTAGAGCTCATCCTCTTGTGGAGGAGGGGGAAGAATGTAGGAAATAATCATCGTCCAATCTGATCCCCTTGATCGGATCCAACAGTCGACGTTGATTTTCAAGCCTTTACTCGAAGCAGTGTTCAAGCCTGAGGGTTGGATTACCCAAGCATGAGCCGAGTCACCTGCAAGAGATATGTATGCCCGAGCCGATGCCTAAGCCTCAGTCTTCCCACGTGCAGCAAATGTGCTAGTGGAGAAATTGCAACAAAACTCAAGGAAGTTTTCAAAATTGCAGATAAGTCCCCGCACCTCTGTAAAAATTGAAGAACACTCTAGCAGATTCTTGTATTTGCACAGTAGTCCATTTGGACTCTTTTGTAATAAAATAAATAAGTTTCTTTCATTTATGCTCCTACAATGTTTATCAATAACTTGTGAACCATAGCTCTGTTTTATAAATTTTGGTGTCATTGGAAAGCTTGTTTCATGATCTTTAATTTAGGGCATTTAAATCACATTATTGATCTACACATCACGAAGTGAATTTTAGAGTATTAAATTGATCTATGTATACTTCTTAATTGAATTAAAATAAATTACTCGTAGTTGGATTGGCTCTGATTGACACTAAGCATAGTTTAATATAAATCATAAGTAGCTCTTTATTTAATCAAGATCATACTTTTGTGTTATATGTCCTTGTTTATTCATTATATGAATGTTTGTAATTTTAAATAAATACATAAAAATGATTTAAAAATTTCTCTCTTTTTATGTGCATTTGTTTTATTATTAACTTAGGATATATAAATTACTAAAATAATTATTCAACCATTAAGTTTAATTAAATAGTATCTTGCATCCATGTGTTCAACCTTGAACTTACCCATGTATAAATTAAAATTGAGAACTCTTCATGGAAATTTTCTCTTGGTTCTGTTGATTGTTATTTGGCTCGTGCTACAATGAGAGCATTTTATCATCGTCACTTGATGATTCATCAAAAAGGCACCTTCACAATCAATGCTCCTGGTTGAATGATTTGATAATGAAATTAATAATGCATTAATGTATCCAAAGGTATACTCAAATTTATGTCATTTCAATCCATGCATCAGTTATTTAAGCAAATGAACCCCTCAACATATTCAAGCTCCTAAACCTAAGTCTAATCATGAATTAATATTCAGAGATGATTCATGTAAAGTTATTGATATGGTGTAATAAATTTAAGGTAGAGTAGGGGCTTAACGATGCATTGAAATCATTAAACATACTTATCAAGATAATTGATCATTTATAAAGGTCAATACACTTCTTTGATTTTTAATTTAATGATAACAGAGCATGATAGAAAATTGATTAAGTAACATTAGAGAGCATCAGGAGACCATTAAAACAAGATCAATTTCATTAAAATTGGACAATGTAGGCTCAAGATTTCAAACAATTAAGAGAGGGGCATAATTGCAAGAAAACTTAACAAAACCATAACAAGAAGTTCCAAAACATGTTGAATATATATATAAACCGATAGGGTATAACATGCAAAATATCCCCACACAGGGGTTTAAAATTTAATTAAAAAGACTGCCGGGGCTCATCTCGCAAATTCACGAAGACGCACACGCCTCGCACGAGGAGATCTGGAGGTTTAACTGGCAGCTCAAAATGTGAAGCTAAGGTTCGAGCGATGTGGCATGAATTGGAGCATCAGTAGGTGGTTCAGGTTAGTAGAGGCTTAGTTTTGAATCCGTGCATCGGAAGGAGGTGTGGAAATGAATCAAGACCATTAGATTTAATCACCGAGATCAAATCCAATGGTGTCTGTACAATAAAGGGGGCATCATCTCCTCTGCATGTGGTGTGAAGGCTAGGGTTTAGGCCTTAGCGCATCACAGAAGCATGAAGATCGCATCACATGCGATCAAGAGCGACTAATCATACTAGTTGCTCAGGGTAGCAGGAATTAATTTTTTATAAAGATGAAACCACATGATATGAGAACCATTCCCATATCATTTCTCAAATGAGTAATATAATTACCTCTTGAAGCGTGTTTGCGATCGCGTATGACTCTAAGTGAAGAGATCTTCTGTCTCAAGTCTGATCTAACGAAAGATGCACTTGCGGGCACGTGGATGAGATGCGTGCTTTCCGCAATCCGAGTTGAAGATCTGAGCATGAAGTCTCCTGATTTAGTCCCATGAAGTCGATAGCCTTCCTCACGAGTGAGATGCATCGAAGAAGGTGGAGATCCATGAGCAGTCAATCCAATAACACAATGGACGACCATAATATTAAAAGAGAGAGGGCGTGTTTGAGAATAGAGAGAGAGAGAGAGAGTAGTTGAGCTTGTAATCATTGTAAAGAAAGACCTATGTCTAGCCTTTCTTTTATAACATAGTGGATGCCCATGGATCTCAATCCATGTATACACATAATCAATGTGTAGATCATTTTGTGCTTTCAATTAATGACCATGATTTTGTTGCATAAATTTGCAACAACAAATAATCAATTTAAAATAAATTAAATATATTGAATATTCATCAATATAATTTTTTAAGTAAATAAATCAACAAGTGGAGAGAATGGAAGGAGAGCAATCCTCCTTCCTTTCATAAAGTGGATGACTACATTTAAATATGACTCAATGTAGCCCTCCACCCTCCATGTATGGAATGTGGCTCTCTAATTCCAATTTTGTGAGATCTCATATGTCAACAAAATATTCCACGTGTGCAATAACTTTTATTGCAAAATTATTCACCAAAATAATTCTAAATTATTTTGTGATTTTTTCAATCAAGCCTCTGATAATTATGAATTATATTCATGTTAGCAATGTGAGCCCGAGGAGAATCATTCCTACAACAAATGTTATTGTGATCTTTGATATATCAATAAATTTATTGGTTTATTTCACTCCTGTCTGAGATTAAATGAAGGAATACACTATAAGGTCCCTTACTATATTAGGGTTATGTACCATGATCATACAACTGTTGATTCAATTATTGAATCATAAAGGCTGGGGCGTGGATGAATATCTAAAGAGCTAGATTGAGGATTCATCAAGCACAATGAAATGATTATTAAGAGATGATCTCAATCCTGAGTAGGAGATGGCAATCATTTCTCTTTTGGCTAATATCTGACCAACCTCTTGATGCAGGTCCTTTACATAGGATAGAGATTCGAAGGTGTCAGACTAATCAGGTCAAAGAGTTGACTTAACGAGATCGAGATAACCAAGTCCTATGTCGTATACTGTCGTGATATAGGCATGCATCCTCTAACCGGAGACAGATGTATTGATATATGTCTAAGTATGTACATTTGGCAGATTGATAGGTTGATGACCTAATCAAGGTGTATATACTGATGAGTTGGTGTGCATATAAGGTCGTATGAGTAATACGCTCTCTCAAAGGGATCATATAGATTCACTTGTGAATTAGAAGACATGAGCTCACTCATGAGGTACTGGGACCGATTAAAATCCATGCATGGTCGTCTTGCTTTGGAAACATAACAAGAAGTTGTAGGTATGATATATGCTTTGGGAAGGCATATGATTGATGCCAACTCCCAATGACCTAAATGGGAAACTTAATGATAAAACCCTAAAGATGATAGTGCAAATTGATCTATGTCTTCGATTTTATTATAGGTCTTCCATTATGCAGGATGTACAAGTGTTACGATTTCCTGAGGGTGATGTGATCATAAACTATTTTATAACCATGACGCTTCCATTCCGAGGGAGTGATGAAATAGGTATGGATTTTAGTGACTTCTCTTATCAGAGAAGTGATCTGATCTTGGTCCAAATGTTGTACATTGATCTGAAATGAAATTCAGATGCAATGAGAAGATTAGATCTATGATCTTAATTTAATCAAGCATCTATGAGAGGTCCCCGAGATCAAGATTTCAGATGTGATCTCAATATCCAAGCCACTATACGTGGATCGTACAATCGTCCTATCCTTATCTCCATGTATCCGCAGAGAAAGCACATTATTCTTGAAAGAGTTCAAGAATAATTCCATTGTTAAATTATATCCAAGCATTGACATATTGATAATTAAATGTTATTTATTTATCATGAATAATGTGAATATGATTCATATTATTTAAATACAAAAGAATGATGATCCGAGATAATTAAATGTGATTTAGTTATCAAGAATATGAATAATATTGATAGTATTATTGACGAGTCACTAGATACGATATTTAATTTGAGTTCGTTGCAGTACGTGTACTTAGCGATTCAGTCAGAACCGAGAGAAGATCTCCGTGAAGAGTGTCTCGGCTTAATTTATATCCCGGGCAAGTCCGGGGTCGAACACAAGGAGGCAAAGGAACAACTTTGGGGTTAATTTAAAAATTATATTTTAGATTTCCAATGCGGTTATTTTTTTTTATTAATGCAAAAAGAATGCAAATGGAAAATACGGGCGAATCAAGACACTAAGAAATTACACAATTGGCCAAATTAATTTTTATGTCAAACTAGTCCAATTCAGCCAATTATATTTTTTCTACGATCTTAATTCAGTGAGGAACACAAAACATATTTTTTTGTATTTTCAGGAATTAAAATGCAATAAATAAAAATGCACACTTTTTATGGGTTTTTTTCGCAATTTCTCACACAAACGGTAAGCAAAAATTATGAAAAAATTACTGGAATTAAAACATGATGCAAGGAAGCTACAATAATATTTTTGGAATTTTCTGACAAAATATGAATTTTTTATATATTTTTTAATGAAAACAGAGTGATAGTGAGTAAATAATTCTTAATAAATCCATAATGTCAAATTAGTCAGAGAGCAAATTACCCAAATAGGTATTTTTATATGGCATCCAGGAGACTTGAAATTTCGCAAAAAGAATGTATGTGGATTTAATTAAAAATCAAATACTAAATTCACTCTATAATTTGTTTCAGGCACAAGATAATTCCACTTTGGATGAAATTTGGACAGTAACTCAATCACATATCAAGGCATCATTCCTAATTTTTATGGAATTTTTAATACAACCTGTGTGAGATATAAATTTAATAGTACAAAATGGGTAAAATATGCAGAATTTCATTTAGATAATTTTAATTAATTACCCATATAGCATAAAAATCCAAATAAATATTCAGAACGTACACAATTAGTTGCTTAACACAATGCCATTTTTCATTGAATAAAAAGATGCAATATTGATGTCCAAATTTAACGTCAAACACAGGGTCTTTGTGCAAATTGAGAAAACATAACATACAAGAAAACTGAGCACATGGACATGCATGTAATTACAGAAACTTGAAATATAAACTATGCAATTTTTACATAAAATAAAAAATAGAGACCTTCTCTTCTTCTTCCTGAGAGCACGGGTAGAACCCAACTTGGGAAGGCGGGTGGTCGGCGGCGACGCACGCGCCGGCGTGCGGAGGCGCGACGAGCTCACGGCGGAGGGGCGGTGGTGCGGAGGCGCGACAGAGGAGGTTGTGGCCGAGTGGCTTGGAGCAGGTCGCAGCGGGCGGAGGGCGGCCACGGAAGAGGGGGGGGGGACGCGGGGCGGCGCCGCCGCGGGCGGCTGCGCTGCGCGCTGTCGCGGCGGCAGAGGGAGTGCAGGTGCGGTGGCCGGCCGCACGAGGGAAGAACCGGGCGGCGGCCGGCGGTGTCTTGGCCGTGGAAGGAGGGGGGGCGGCGGTGGGCGGATGCTCCCTCCTCCGTATTTTTTTTGTTTTCTTTTTTTATTTTATTAATTAAATTTAAAACATGAAGCAAATATATACATAAAATCTGGTAAAGGGAATGGTGAATGATGGTGATGAAGATGAACAAATGGGGGTGTATAGATGGTAATGTGATGGTTTAAAAAAATTGCTAAGATAAAAACAATGACAAGATGAAACTAAACTTACCTACGATGGAGACGGTCGCCTATGGTGTACTCGTGAGAGCACGGTCTTCGCTCAAATTGCCGGCGCGCAATGAGCTCGAGCAGCGTGCGGTTGCGGCTGCGATGTTGGCCAAAAAACCAATGGATCTCATCGGAGAGAGGGCCGTCGTCGCTCGACCGCAGTTGCGTCGCTGTCACCGATTCAACTCTGGGAACTAGGCTCTCCTCACATAAAGATGGACCAAGTGCAAATTGAGGAGGATGGGATGTATATAAAGAAGATGAAATGAGAGGTTATTAAGTGGTGGGAGGTTATATTATTAATGGAGTTGAATGGGAGGTTTAAAAAATGGTGGGGTTGAATGAAGGTTGGTGGTAAAGAGTTGAATGGCGGTTATTGTAGAGAATGTAAAATAAATAATAAAATAAATAATGATATAAAGTAGGCTACGACAAAAATAAAGAAGGAAAAAGGAAAAAAATAGTGGTGAATTTACAAGTGAATACATACAACATGTACATTTTTTATTTGCTTTTCTAATACGTAATTTTTTTGTCTTTTTAATAAGAGATATTTACAACGGAAAAATACAGTAAAATAATATAATCCAAATACAATACAAACATGATTTTTTTATTTTTAGTAATTAGGAAAGGTAAAATAAAAAATGAAGAAAGAATGAATATATACATAATATACAATGTACATCTAGGTCCCAAAACCCATCTTTTGCAAATGAGCTCCTATTTTAATGACTTCCATTGGATAGATAATTTTCTAACTTGAACTTTAAAAGTGAGTTTGGTGAATTCGGAGATCATATGGAGCGGGAATTTAGTTTGGAAGTTGGACTTTACGGCCTTTTCTCTTTGAGATCTAGGAGCATTTATTTGAGGTAAAATTTATTTTATATTTTTGTATTTTTATGTACATTTTTATAAACAAGTTAGAGAAAGAATTGGCCAAAAAGGAGTTGAAATAGAATTATTAAAAATATAAGAAGTTTTGGGCTATTTACAGGTCAAAAACTCCTTTATTTTTGCGGCTTTTTATTGTTAATTTATTTTGTACAATATAATATACAATAATTAATGTATTTTATTTACAAGAGTTATTTTGTTAATTTATTGATTTTATAAACATTTATTAGGGAATTTGCTCAGGGATTTTGCTAAGATCAAGATATTGAGATGATGAATCGTGGATTCATCACCCCCTATACTTAAACTTTGCTAGTCCTCGAGCAAATAAAGAATGAATAAGTAGAATAACCCCTGACTGTGCATGTGAATACAAGACTTGATCCGTTCAAGAACTCTCGGTTTTTGAGATCCTAAAATTCTAAGCTGATCCAAGCTCTAGTCAAAAGGTATCCAATTCCCCTAATCATCAGACTCTCTTTGTATACGTATATATAAGGGACATGACTTTAAGTGTGGACTGCAGTTATAAGAGTAGAGTCGCAACGTCACTCAAGGTTCCAGTCTAGAGACTCTCTTAAGAACCCAATCCTCAACACTAGGGAATAAACCATTTCTTGCATCCAATCCACCGTCTCTTTAGTTGTCAGACTTGAAAGTGTAGATGGAAGGCCAGATGATGGAGGGCATAGGATTGTGTCATTTCTTCTCTCCCTCTTATTGGAACAAGGATTCTCTCAAGTGTCTTATTACTCAACACGTTTTTTTGGTGTTGATCAGTGCGTCCGTCAAGAGAAGTTGGAGCCGTCTGCACTTGTTTTACTGGGAGCACACCGGGGTGTGCCTTTTTTGAGTATCTATTATACCTTCTACACCCAGACTTGTAGCATTTACGATGCAGAGCTCTTTTTTGGTACAAGCCCGACTCCTGGTCCTAATAGCGGTGGTCCAAGTGGACAATTTGAAATGGTTGGGAGCGCTCGCCTTTGGTGGAAGCTCTTTTGATAATTGACTTTGTGGAATGAGAGCTTTTCTTCAACATTTCATTGCTTTGTAGTATTTTGGCTAGCTCCACTGCTTTTACTAAGAGTTGGCGCACACTGATCAACATTTTTTATTTTATCAGACCCTGTCACATAGGTAAATATTAAGAGATAGTATAAGAACCATGTTCTCATACTGGCTAAAGATGCTGACACTCAGGTTTCATGAAGCCTTCATTGATTTTATCCCATCCTCGAGCATCATAAAATCAAGTCCAAACTCAAATCTCTCATCCCAGTTCCTCAAGTGAAATTTCAACTCATCTCATCATAATTGCAGTCGTGTATGTGAGGTGCTGATCATATTCTTAAGGTAGAGACTAAGCATGCAATATAGCACACAAATCTTTCAAACTAGGGAAATGTGAATAATTAAGTCAAGACCCTAATGACTAAGGCTGGTTAACTCAAAATATCAAGACCTCATAAACCAAGTGTTCTTGAATATCACTAGTCTTGTGTGAAAGTGAATTGTGTCAGAGATTAAACCAACTTATTAGTTAGTTTTTTTGTGATTTTATTTATTTGTTTTTTTGTTGTTTTTTTAAAACAAAGGAAAAGAAAAAAGTTTTTTTTGTTATAAAAGTTTTGTTTTTTTTTCAAGAAATCTTTTTTTAATTTTTTTTGGTAAATAAGAAAGGACACACATTTTTTGAAAAAGTTTTTTAAGTCAAATAAGGGAGAAATTTTCAAAATAAGGGAACAAATTTTAGAATTTTTTTTGAGTTTTTTAAAGTTTTTTTTCATTTTTTACCCCTATATACAAAAATACGTGAAAGTACGAGGTATGGATAAAGTATATATGTAATATGTACACGCCCCCTATACTTAGCATGTGCTATGTCCTCATGGCACAAGAAGCGAGAAAAAGACATAGCTCGTGCTAAGCGTAGGATGGCTAAAATAATAAATAGTATAGAAGTCAATTCTCCCCCCTATACTTAGGCTCTAGTCAGCCTAAGTGTAGAAGAAGAGCAAAAATGGGGCGGACGAGGTCAAGAGGAGAAATGGGTGAGTATGTACACATGGCGGGTGTCGGCTCCCCCTATACTTAGGCTCTTGGTAAGCCTAAGTATAGGACAAGAGTAAGTGTGAGAACCGATGTGATCTGGAGAATATACAAAGAAGGGAGAATGTACAAGAGCAATGAATCTTCTAAAATGCTGAATCTTGATGCTGCATCTTCATGAAGAGTAATATGATGTATCTGCCCTGTGCTCACTCTGCATGAAGTTGATGACCTCGACTTCGACTAACTGCTCTTTTGAATCAACAAAATGCTTCAACAGTTGTCCATTCACCACATGAGATTGTGCACCATCTGTGAGATCAGCTATCTCTACACTTCCATTCTCGTGCACTTTCTTAACAACAAAGGGACCCGCCCATTTAGATTTGAGCTTCCCATGGAACATCTTCAACCTGGCATTGAACAACCATACCTTTTGTCCAGGGACAAAGTCTTTGCACCTAATGTGTTTATCATGCCATCTCTTTACTTTGTCCTTATAAATCAAACTGTTCACATATGCCCTGTTTGGGATTTCCACGAGCTCGTTCAAGTTCAAGTCTCGACAAAGCTTCCCTAGGTGACAACTCCAATTAATCTTCTTAATTGCCATTCGGATTTATGAATCAATTCTGCGGGCAAATGGCATGGCTTGCCATAGATCATTCTAAATGGTGAAGTACCCAATGGAATCTTGTAGGCTGTCCTATAGGCCCACAGAACTTGGTCCAAAAGCTGGGACCAGTTCTTCCTATCGGGATGAACCAACTTCTGCAAAATACTCTTCACCTCTCTGTTTGAAACCTCTACCATGCCGTTGGACTGTGGGTGGTAAGGACTAGTAACTCTATGCTCAAATCCATAGTCCTTAGCTAAAGATCTCATATTTTGGTTCACAAAATGGCTACCCCCATCATATATCAAAACTTTTGGCACCCCGAACCTAGCAATAATATGGTCTCTCACAAACTTACAGACGGTCTTGCTGTCTGCGGTTCGGGTTGGGATAGCCTCCACCCACCTAGATAGATAATCAACCGCCAACAATATGTACTCATGTCCTTGGCTGTTGGGAAAGGGCCCATAAAATCTATGCCCCATGCATAAAAAACATCACAAATAATCATCGGTTGCATGGGCATCTCATCTCTCTGTCCAACTGTCCCTCCCATCCTTTGACAGATCGGGCACGACCGCACAAAATCAATAGCATCTCTAAATAAGGTCGGCCAATACAATCCACATTGAAGTACTTTGTGAGTGGTTCTCTTTCTCGAATGGTGTCCTCCAGCCTCAAGTGAATGACAATATGTGAGGACACTCTGGTATTCCTCCTGAGAAATACACCTTCTCCAAACACAATCCGGTCCTTCAAAAAAAGGAAAGGATCGTCCCAGTGGTATCTCCTCGAATCCAACTTCAGTCGATCAATGCTGCTCCTAGTCCAACCATGGGGAACCTGCTTGGAGACAAGATAGTTCACCATGTTGGCATACCACGAGAGTGAGTCAATAACACAAATTGACTCATCTGGGAAGGTCTCTCTAATCCGCTCATGATCAGGAGAATCCTTAAGTTCAATCCGAGAAAGGTGATCAGCCACAACATTCTTCACTCCAGGTTTATCTTTAATCTCCAAATCAAATTCCTGGAGGAGTAAAATCCACTAAGAAGACGCATCTTCGCATCCTTCTTTTCCATTAAGTATCGAATGGCTGTATGATCGGTGTAGGTTGTCACCTTAGAGCCCAAAATATATGATCTGAACTTCTCAAGGGCCCATACTACAGCGAGCATTTCCTTTTCAGTCACTGTATAATTCTTCTGTGTAGGATCTAATACTTTGCTCGCGTAGTGAATCGCAAACGGGATCCCCTCTCGCCATTGTCCTAACACAACTCTTATAGCGAAATCTGAAGCATCGGTCATGATCTCAAAGGGGAGAGACCAGTCAGGAGCTTGTAGGATAGGCGAGGCACAAATCTTCCTCTTCAAGAGCTCAAAGGACTCCAGACACCTGTGATCTACAACGAACTCTGTGTCTTTTCCTAAGAGCTCAATCAGTCAGCGGGCGATCTTTGAAAAATCCTGAATAAATCTTCTATAGAATCCGACATGCCCTAAAAAAGACCTCACTGACTTCACGTTGGTAGGTGGATCGAGTTTCTTGATCACCTCCACCTTGACAGGGTTAACCTCCATTCCCCTTTTGGAGATGACATGCCCCAACACGATACCCTCCGTCACCATAAAGTGATTCTTCTCCCATGAGAGTACCGGATTCACCTCTCTACACCTCGTGAGGACTCGGTCCAAGTGCGCTAAACATGTATCAAAAGAATCACCGTGGACTGAGAAGTCATCCATGAATACTTCCAGGAAATCTCCCACCATCTCAGCAAATATGGCTATCATGCACCGCAGAAATGTGCCCGGGGTATTGCAGAGCCTGAATGGCATGCGCCTGAAAGCATAAGTACCGAATGGACATGTGAATGTGGTCTTTTCATGGTCCTCAGGGGCTATGGCCACCTAATTGTAGCCTGAGTACCCGTCAAGAAAATAGAAGAACTCTTTCCCTACGAGTCTCTCCAAGATCTGTTCAATAAAAGGTAAGGGAAAGTAATCTTTCTTGGTTGCGGCATTTAGACGCCTGTAATCAACACAGACGCGCCACGACGTAGGTACTCGTGTCGCGATCTCTACCCCCTCCTCGTTGTGACCATATGAATTCCTGACTTCTTTGGGACAATATGAAGTGAGGCCACCCACTTGGGGTCAGAAATGGGCTATATAAACCCTGCTTTGCACCATTTCTCAATCTCTTTCTTCACCACTTCCCGTAGATTGGGGTTAAGTCTTCTTTGGAACTCACGGGAAGGTCTCACATTATCCTCAGTAAAAATGTGGTGCGAGCAGAGAGCGTGGTTGATGCCCACGAGATCCGACACTGTCCAGCCTATTGCTTTGCGGTTCCTCTCTAAGACTTCTAACAACCTAGACTCCTGTTCTAAAGTCAAGTCTGAGCTAATGATGACAGGATATCTCTCTTTGGGTCCCGCAAGAAAGGCGTACTTGAGTGTAGGGGATAGTGATTTCAGTTCTGGCAATGTGGTATCATCAATCAAATCTGGATGAACTGAATCTGAATCTGATTCCGTGCTGCATGAAGGTGGGTTAAGCTGAGTAGTACTCGCCACCAACTCAGAAGTAAGGAGAGTCGGATCGCCAAAGAAACGTGGTAGTTCGGCCAAAGCCGCGTCCGACTCATCATCTATTTCCCATGATTGTTCCAAAGGGGATGGAACTGACAGATCCATCTAGATCTCTATGTCATCATGAGAATAGGTCGATGCATCTCTCACAAGATCAGACAACACCTGGCAAACTTCATCATCCACTATGCCCTTTCTAGATGAAAGGGACTCGCTCTGTACTGAAGGAATCTGTCCCCAAATCCCAACTGTGCTAATCATACTGCAATCTGCCTCTGAAGATGAGTACTCTGTGCTGCTCTCTGAATCATGTCGCTGACACTTGGTTTGCTTCATCTCAAGATTCACTTCTCCGCCTGGAGAACGGAACTTCATCATTCTCGTACCATAATCGAAAGCTGCGCCTGCGGTCCTAAGGAAGGGCCGTCCGAGAATGATCTGAGATTCTCTCCAATGATTGGGGGTCTCCATGTCCAAGACTGTGAAGTCAACCTGATAGTGCTGCCCCTCAATCGAAATAACGACGTTCTTCACTTCTCCCTTAGGTCTCTTCACTGAACGACCAACGAATTGGAGTAAAGCTCTAGATTTCCGAAGTGGTCCCAACTCCAATTTCTGATATAAGGCTAAAGGAAGTAAGTTGATCGAAGAACCGTTATCTAAGAGTGTGCGTGCAAACGCAATATCGTCAATACGACTCTCCACATAGTGAGCACCCATGTCTATCTTTTTCTTTGGAAAAGTCTGATTCTTGAGACAATAGGTTGTGGCTACTGATAAAACATGTGTCTTTATATTTCGGTTATCTTTCTTCCTGCTAACCCTTGTAGGTGTGCATCTCACCTTAAGGTATTTTTGGAATGCAGGATGGTTAGCCACATATTCATCAAATGGCACCTTAACTATGATGTTTTCTTTACAAAACCGTGCCATATCGGGGTCATCTTTCTGAATCTTTTTGATGCGCTTTCCTACCGTAAGAGCACGGGGGAAAGGGATTGAAGCTAGGGAAACAGAAGATGAAGAGTCTGAATCATGAACTGAAAGATCATTCTTGGCATTAACTGAAACAGAGTTCTTCATACAAGAATCTTTTTAATGAAACATGGGATCAAAATCAAAACTATCTACTACAGGTTGTGGAATAGAAGATGGAGTGGTATCCGCCACAACCGGAGATGCAAGGTTCTCCATAGACTCAGAAGAATATCCATGCTGACGATGCTGCATACATGCTCTCCTCCTCCTCCTATTGACTCCCTGAGTAGGTATCCTCGAATGGTGCTGATGGGGCTCCGAAATATGATGCCTCTCCTCCTCATCCTCTGAAGACTCCTCAGATAGAGCTCCAGAGATGCCCCTCCTCGTGTCCCTCGCCCGGTCAGGTACGGCCATGGTCCTTCCGCTCCTGAGTGACATGTGATTAGCCTCGTCACATGAAAGAATCTCATGTTCAGATATAGGAGATGCTGAATAGTATACCTGACCAAAGTGCTGCTGAGAACTAGAACAGTTCAGGCTATTGGGGTTAGCCTGAACTTGGGCTGGGATAGAGGTAAAGGGTGCAGTCTGCTCGTCTCGCCATCTGGACAGGCGGTTGACATCCACCCGTAAGTCATGAATCTCGTTCCTGTAGGAACGTAGCTCGTCGAGTATCTGTTGTTGTATATCCACGGTACTAGACGAAGAAGGAAGTGGATAAGACTGGGAAGAAGAACGGGAAGACTGGCCCTGCTGGCCATGGTACTGCCTCTGCTGCTGCTGGGGTTGCGGCTTGCGGGCCCTGCTGGCCCGTCTGGTAATGGCCCTGTCGACCATACTGCTGGTACTGCTGTCGCTGCTGCTGGGGTGGCTGGAATCCAGGGCTCTGTTGTGAAGGAGGGGGTGCGGAGGTGAATGCGGTGTTGTGAAAGGTCGGGGGACGCTGGTAGATCTGTCGGTCTCCCGTACTTCCCTGCTTGGCAGGGTCCTGAGTATACCATACTCCATTCACCTCCCAAACTGGTGGAGGCTCCTCATGAACTATCTCTGCTAATGGAGGCGGCTGCTGGAAAGAGTGGGCGTAGGATTGGTCCTACTCCCACGGCTGGGGTTGCCCTGACACCAACTGCTCCTGAACATGGTGAACTCGGTAAACGGGTGCAGCGGGTGCAGTCACGGTAGGTATCTTTATCTTAGATACCTTCTCAGTCAACTCCTCCATCTGTTTTGGAAGTTTGGAGACGCTCCGGTCTAACTCATCAATCCTCTTGTCGATCCTCTCGACTATAGTAAGCTTGTCAGCAAGGAGTCCCATGCTAGGGATCACGTCCTGAGAGAGATCGACAATAACTGATTTTCCCCCTCCAAATGAGAGTGAACTTGGGGATGGTGTATAGGCCCTGCTGGCCATCTGTGAGCGGCTAGTTTCAGCCATCTGCTCGAATACCCTCCAGACGGTATCCGCTCCTCGTGATGTATAGCTGCCTCCACAGGCAGCGCTCACTAAACCCTGCATCTCAGGGTTGAGACCAGTGAAGAAGGATTGGACCAAGATGTTATCATCTAAATTGTGACAAGGACACTTCTGCAGGATGTCCTTGAATCTTTCCCAAGCATCATAGAAGGCTTCATGGGGTAACTGGGAAAAACTCGTAATTCGTGTCCTCATCATGTTAGTTCTACTCAACAGGTAGAACTTCTTTAGGAATAGGTCCTTGAACTAGGCATAAGTGGTGACGATGATTCCAAGATTCTTCACCCAGTAATCAGCTTTTCCACCCAAGGCAAATGGAAGGGCTTTGAGCCTAATATAATCCTGGATAACATTATTATGTTTGAGGTTAGCACAGATGAGCTCAAAGTCCCTTAGGAATGCATATGGCTCCTTAGATGCATTCCCATCAAAATGTGGCAGCAGGTTCAGAAAGTGCGGCTTCAACTCAAAATCAACATTGGGTTTGACCAGACTCAAGTAGTTATGAATTTGATATTGTCCGGGGTTGTACGCCGCATCCATTGGTGGTTCGACCCCAACATTTAACTGTCCTAACTGAGCTCTCAGTAATGCATGTTGCTGCTCAGATGCAGCTAATCGGGGAGGTATTTTACTTGTGTCTTCTTTATGGCTTGAATCGGCAAGGTGTTCTGGATTAGAAGAGGATTTATGAATCAAGATATTCTTGCCGAGGCGAAGGTCTTCCTCGGTGAGGTGGGAAGAGAGAAATGGAATGGTTTGAGAGTAACCATCCCGAGAGTGGGTGATCCTGGGCTCAAGAGGGTCATGAGTCCAGGTTGGTCCAAGTTGCGCATGGACCTGTGAAGATATACTTCTTGAAGGGTTCAACGAGAGATTCGCAATGTCCGAATAAATATCCCCCCAATTAGTCATCTTCGATGTCAAAAGAACCGATTAGAACACGATATTCAATGAGGCGCTAGTTCTACGGTGCACGTAAATGTGCGGAGTGAACTCACACAATACAAACACAATTCAAAACCTCAATTTCACCAACTCAACACATGATGGCCGTAAGAGTTCGACCGAATTATCTAGTCAATTTTAGTTGGTGAAAATACAATCTTGGAAAGATTAACGAGATGTAGGTGCCTGTATTTTCCTACAGACTGGCCCGGTTCTTACGACTAGTTGGACCTACTTTCAGCCAGTATAGGAGTAAGTACAGACTGTATAAATACGGCTACCCGTTCCTTGAGGACTAACGCGTCCTCTAAACCTCCCACTCTGCTAAGGAAGTCCGGACCATTTACCGACTACCCGTATTCCTCCTGAAAAGTAGCTAATCGCCTAAAAAGAAAGAACCAGCAGTAAGTAAGAAATCCAGGCTTGGCTCTATCCTAGGGTCGTCTCTTTCTCTCTCACTTGCAAGTAAAACAAACAATGAGGGCTTTATGCACAAGAGTACAAGGGTTTTTTTATTCCAATTAATTAAATCGACCTGCTCAATTCAGTCCCAATTTTAGAGTTAGGTTATCACTTGAAATTTATATGAACACACAAGCACGTCTACCGTTCAGTCCCAATTTCCTTTTTGACCTAAAGTTGTAAAACAAGAAGGGAATCAGAAATCAGAATGCAAACGAGAAACTATGATGCAGGCTTAGAAGAAGGTATACTTATAGTGAATCCCAGCACTCTCCATGCGTTATGCAAAACTGAATTGTAAATATTACACTAAATGCATGCATATCGAGAAAACTGCACCTAAACAGTATACTATTAGCGGGGAAGAATTGATTTGATTTGAGCTAAGTAGTACGTGTCTATGTGCGTCTCATTATGAATCTTATAAGATGTGTGAATCTTCTAAGATATGCATGGCCTAATTTACGATGGGCACAAATAAATTTGATGCTATACTACCGTGTGCCTAATCCTTAATTCGCCACTCAAGTCGAGCCCCACCCTCACCGGAGAGTGAAACAGGTCTCGACACACCACAAATAATGTCCAAGTCTTTTTTACACGCGCGAGCTCTCAAACAAGAGCCGCTGTAAATAAGCAAGCTAAATAATTACAAAAATTACAAAATTTCTCTTGAAAATAAATGAATCATCCTCGCACTTCAGCAGTCAGTGCGCGTCGCATCCGTCGACCTCCGATGCACTCCAAGTCCATCGGGCCCTCGCAAGGAAAGTAAGATTTATGTTAGAGAGATAAAAACAAAATATATACAAAAATATGAAGAGAAATAATTGAAAGAAAAATAGAATCATTACAAGTGGCTCGGGGGTCAGACTACCCGAGAAAGCGAAAATCTAAATCCAAAATTTTAAATTAATCCCTAAGCTGTTTGCCTCCCCGGTAATGGTGCCATCTGACGAGTCACAACATACGATATTTAATTTGAGTTCATTGCAGTATGCGTACTTGCGATTCAGTCATAACCGAGAGAAGATCTCTGTGAAGAGTGTCTCAGCTTAATTTATATCCCGGGCAAGTCCGGGGTTGAACACAGGGAGGCAAAGGAACAACTTCGGGATTAATTTAAAAATTAAGTTTTAGATTTCCAATGCGGTTATTTTTTTATATTTTTTAATGCAAAAAGAATACAATTGGAAAATACGGGTACATCAAGACACTAAGAAATCACACAATTGGCCAAATCAATTTTTATGTAAAATTAGTCCAATTTAGTCAAATTATATTTTTTCTACGATCTTAATTCAGTGAGGAACACAAAACATGTTTTTTTATATTTTTAGGAATTAAAATGCAATAAATAAAAATGCACACTTTTTATGGGGTTTTTTGCAATTTCTCACACAAACGGTAAGCAAAAATTATGAAAAAAAATTACTAGAATTAAAACATGGTGCAAGGAAGGTACAATAATATTTTTGGAATTTTCTGACAAAATATGAATTTTTTATAGATTTTTAGTGAAAACAGAGTGACAGTGAGTAAATAATTCTTAATAAATCCACAATGTCAAATTAGTCAGAGAGCAAATTATCCCAAATAGGTATTTTCAGATGACATCCAGGAGACTTGAAATTTTGCAAAAAGAATTTACGTGGATTTAATTAAAAATCAAATACTAAATTCACTCTATAATTTGTTTCAGGCACAAGATAATTGCACTTTGGATGAAATTTGGACAGAAACTCAATCACATATCAAGGCATCATTCCTAATTTTTGTGGAATTTTTAAAACAACCGTGTAAGATATAAATTTACGAGTACAGAATGGGTAAAATATGCAGAATTTCAGTTAGACAATTTTAATTAATTACCCATATAGCATAAAAATCCAAATAAATATTCAGAACGTACACAATTAGTTGCTCAATACAATGCCATTTTTCATTGAATAAAAAGATGCAATATTGATGTCCAAATTTAACGTTAAACACAGGATCTTTGTGCAAATTGAGAAAACATAACATACAAGAAAACTGAGCACAGGGACATGCATGTAATTACAGAAACTTGAAATATAAACTATGCAATTTTTACATAAAATAAAAAAATAAAGACCTTCTCTTCTTCTTCTTGAGAGCACGGGTAGAACCAAACTTGGGAAGGCGGGTGGTCGGAGGCAGCGCGCGCCGTCGCGTGGAGGCGCGGCGAGCTCACGGCGGAGGGGCGGTGGTGCGGAGGCGCGACGGAGGAGGTTGTGGTCGAGTGGCTTGGAGCAGGTCGCAGCGGGCGGAGGGCAGCCACAGAAGGGGGGGGGGGGGGCGGGGCGGCGCCGCCGCTGGCAGCTGCACTGCTGATGAATAGGGATCTGACGAGGGTCTAGAGTGATCCACACAAGGCGAAATGACAATGTCGCTGAGGCGACCTCTCACCAAATCCCGAATCAATCAACAATTAACCCACAATGAAATATATGCAATTAAAATAAAAATGTGGCGTTAAAATTTATTATAACTCTACATGGAAGGTGTATAGGTGTAAGCATGAGTAGAGGTCGAACACTGGGAGGCGAATGGTGATGTGGTGAAAATTGGTTGTGCAATTATTCAATTCAATGATCATGTCCAATTCTTATTGTTTTTGTGGGTTTTTGATTATATATATATATATTATTTTTTATTTTGTTTTTATAATTTTTATTTTGTTTTATATTTGATATTTTTTTATTTTCTTTTTATATTTTTAATTATATAATATAGATATGTATACATATATATATATAAAGATATATATATATATGTGAAGAGAGAGAGGAGTAGTATAAGGTTAAATATTTATATAAATACTCAACATATATTACATATAATATTTTTTGGGCTTTTTTATATTTTGGTATTTTTTTAGTTATTTTTATGGAATTTTTCTAATTTTATGTATTTTTAATTCCAAAAATGTCCCTTATATAGGACTAATTAATTTGCTGAAATTAATTTGGATTTTAAAAATATAAAATACGTTCAAAAATTACCCAATTTAATTTTAATACATTAATAATAATATATAGATCATTATAAAAGAGAAAAACATATTTTTGGGATTTTTTTAAGGGTTTTTCTATTTTTTTGTTAGATTTTGGAGTTTTATGATTTTTTTTATTTTTCTTTTTATATTTTTAGGGGTTTTCAATTTTTGGACTCAATATATATATATATAAATATACCATATATATATTTTTTGTAATTTTTCATAATGTTTTTTATATTTTTTTGGTATTTTATAAATTAGACAGTACAAAAATGGCTCCTTTTTCATTTTTAATAATTAGGATAAATGCAAAAAATACAAAATAAAATATGAAGCATCTACCCTAATTTTCGTGGATTTTTAGGAGCTACATAGGTAATTTTAATAATTACATAAAAGACGTAAAAATTAAACAGCCTAGCAGGGGCATTTTTGCAATAAACATAACTTGTAGGGGTCACAGTGCAAATATACCAATAGTAAGAACATTTATTTTAATTTTCCGAACTAATTTGCAATTAACAAAAATGTCAGGATATGCATTGCAAAATTCACACGCCTCACGTAGGACTGCACGCGAGGCGCGGAAGGACCTAATTGCAATTATATGGAAGCACATGGGTCCTACTGCAAAATTTAAAATTTATTTACAACGTTAAAACTTATTTACAATATTAAAATTTAAATACAAAAAGTGCGGGGGTTGGTTTTGCAACTTACCCCCACAGGCGCGCGGACGAACGGCTGGATTTGGTTTACTTATACACGTGTCGCTCATCCCGCGGCCGATACTGGTTGGCCGATGAAGGGCTGAGATTAGATCAGCCGAGCTGATCTGAAGGTTGAAGCTTCGCTCCATCGGATGGCTGGGATTCCAACTGGGGTCTCGTTCTTCATCCGACGGCGAGGAGAGGTGCTGGAAGAACAGGGGAGGAACTCACCGCTGGCGAGTTTCTCCCGGTGAGATCTCTCCTCCCCGACGGTCCTTGTTGCTCCTGAAGATCGCAAACCCTTCCTGGCAGGTGCCTCTCTCGTCTGGAGGTGGCGGATCAGGCTGAGGTACGCTGGAGCGCTACCGCGAGCTCGATGAAGAAACGCGGCTCCAGGTACCTCCGCCCGCTTGTGATTCGTCTCCTAGCACGTTTTAGCGTGCCTGACCTACACATAAAGGTAGAAGGGCTCGAGGGCTTTCTCCTCGACCCAGGGTTTAAAGCTGGAAGCGAGGGGATGACAATGGGTGGAGAAGCTCCGGTGGAAGGCAGCGGAGGAGCTTCGATTCGCAGAGCCGATGATGCTCTGGTTGAACAAAGATGACCAAGATGTGGAGAACGCAAGAGGGGATGAAATGGAGGTGAAAAGACGGCCGGAAACAATCGAGGGCACGGTGGAGAAGTCGCCGGAGCTCAATGCGAAATAAAATGCGGGAATGAAATGCAGAAATGAAAATCTACCTAAGAAACGTAAATGCGCAACTCTTATACCTGGGGGCCTCTAGGGAGCAGGACGGACGCCGGAGCTCTGCCTTGGGCGCATCTCCTTCCTCCGCGAGCTTCCACGACCTTCAGGGGACCTCCAGTTGTCACCTAGATGCACGCTAGGCCGAAGGTGGGGGATCTAGGGTTTGGGAAATGGCCAAAATGGCGTAGGAGGGAGATGGAGTTATTTATAAACAAGAGGGGGCACCCTTATTGATCGGCTCAAATCAAAGAATTAGACGTATGTACACGCAATCGACTAGGGTGGCATGAATCATGATGATTCTAGGAGAAATTTCCATGAAGGGATCGAAGGCGATGGAGCTATGTATCGAGCGGGAAAAATGCAAGAATAAGGGGGATTGTATAGTTCTGACGGGAGTCAGAGGCGCAGGGGGAGTTGACCGGGGGTCAACATTCCCTGGCTTCTGATTGGTCCACGTCAGCTCGATTATTGACTCATTAATTTAACCCCATAAATGATTTTATTATACTTTGCTTATAAAATAAAAAATGTGTATTAATTAATGTAGTATTTATTTATGATTTTTATTTAATTTTTTGATGTATTTTATTATGGGTTTATTTTAATAATGTATTTATAAGTGTATTTACATGTATTTATTTTTATTTTGTATATTTTTATTTTCTTATTTTATATATTTATAAATTATTTTTATAAGTATATTTTTATTTAATTTTTATAAGTTTATTCACATTTTTAACTAAATAGGTATATATATATGTAGGTATACTTATAGGTATTTTACCTATATTTTATATATTTTATTTATTTAATGAATTTATTTTTTTATTTTGGATTTGTATTTTTTTATACTATGAATAATATTTATAATATTATAAAAATATGAAAGAATAAAATAATTAAAGAATGTATTCCCTTTTTATTTATGTACATACATAACAAAGGTATTTTGCCTATACATTGCATAGACTTATTTTATTATACAAATTCTTTTTGGTTTTATTCTAATTTCCATATGTACATGTATTACATATATTATTTACAAAATTCAAAAATATAAATTTATAGAAATAATAAATAATGAATAGAATGAATATATTAATCGGTACTATATACAATGAGGGCCAAAAACCTAACTGTCACAGATGAACTCCATAAATTATGAAACCAATTTTATTAAATAGTTCTTGGAAAGCTATATACAATTAAAGGTGATTTTGAGTTTTTATTTGCAAGATATGGGTCTGTGAAGTTAAGACTCTGGCTTCTTATTCTGTGTATAAAATGTGCACAGTGTATTATTTTTGTACAAACTCAATTTTGTATTTTTATTCACATGATTATTTACAACTTTCATGTACAAAGTTTCTTTGTTTGATGAATAAAGGAATATATACAAAATAGGTGTCAAAAATGCAGAAATGAATGAAGAATTCATTGTATTATTGGCCCTTATCTCCCCCTACTTTATTCCTTATCGACCAGTTCCATTCTGGCCTTGGTCTCGGGGTTCGGGTCATAAAATATTTGCAATATTTTATTCCTTTTTCTTTTCTTCTCTTTATTCTATAATTTTGGCATAAAAAACCTTATTTTATGTACAATAAATACAGTGAATAATGAATGCTATTATGGACAAATTGATGGTATTTACATGCATTTGCTAGGGTTTTTAAGGCCAAAATGATAGAATAAAGGTGATGAAATGGAGATTCATCACCCCCCTATACTTGCCTTTGCTAGTCTCTAGCAAATACTTATGCAATAAGTACAAAAAGAATAAAGAATAAGAAGAAAAGAAAAAGCAAAAATAAAGAATTTAAAGAATAAATTGAATTGATCGTGATTATTAAACTCATTTGTAAAAATCAAAGTTTGGAGCTCAAGTTAGACCTTGGTATGAAGATGTGTGTGGAACCTGGTTGGGAAACAAATTTAAAACACAACAGCCTTTGAGAGTCACAGAACTCAGTTCAAATCTCCTCAATAGCCAGGTCAGAACTAGCCTACATCATACGCAAACCCTTATGACTATGAAGCTGACTTGTACAGTGTTAGTGATAGTGGCTCTCCCCAACTGAAATGACAAAGAGACTGACTTCTCCAGAATGACAACCCAATGATTCCCTAATCCAACAGCTCTTGACTCGAGGAGCGGGGTATTTCCTTCTAGGTTCAAGTGGCATCCAACTCAAGAGGAGGAGGTAGAGAAAAGAATGGACGGTAGCCAGTGTAGCTACCTATCCTGGGATGCAAGACCAGTGTAGTCAAGTCATCCAGCTGCAGGCTCACATGGTGTTACTTTGATGCTCAAGCTTGCTTATTTTCTATACAACATATACACATACTCCGGCAGGCACTTTTATTTTTATTTTCAAGCATGTCCATTTTTTGGAATTTTTTTCAACCTACTATTTACAACAACATTTACATAAGGACTTTTTCCTCTTGAGCCAGAAGACTATCCCTCTTTTGAAGCTTTATTGCAACCCACATTCTCCTGTCGTTAGACCTCATGGCTACTGGACCAGGTTGGGGTGCACTTCCCTCCCTAGACGAGGACGAATGTTTCCACCCGTGTGCATCTCAGACTGGCAAATCCAACCCCTTCACCACTCCGACTGAATTGAGCCAAGTGAAAGGTGCAAAGTGTCCAAGTTAGGTCACGACCGATAATAGTCATGCGTGTGTGTCGAAAAGTTCTAGTTAGTCCACTGAGGCGACTTGAACCTAGCCCTGATTTCTCAAAGAATTAAGTCTGAATAGACCTGAAGTACCTTAAACCTAGTTCCCATAAGGTTCCAGTGCAGTTAGGTACAGTAAGGTCCAACCAAGCTCCAATCTTCGGCTTTATTGGACTAGTTCAATCATCAAGCTCAATGAAAGAATATGAATGCTATGCAAATGCTATTTATAAATATGCAAAGAATAATGCAATTTTTCAAAGAATCTGAAAACAAAGAGAGGAATTTTAAACAAAGAATTTGCAAATAAAAGAATTTTGGCACCCAAAGTAAAATATATACATCTATTTACACGGGCGTGCTGCTTTATTTTACAAGAATTGAAAAAATTAAGGATTTACAGTTTAGTTTTTATTTATAGGTATATATGTACAATTATTAGAAAATTTTGTATTATTTATTATATTTATTATTAATTTGATGTATCTATTCCTCAAACTTATTTGAAAATCATTTTCAAACAATTTTGAAAAACTATAGTCCAAAATAATTTTTACAAACATTTTTACAAACATGTACACACATTTGAAAATCATTTTGCAAAGGTTTTTCAAACAGTATATATAGATTTTTCAAAATATTTTTGCAACCATTTTTCAAACCGTTTGCAAACAATTTTTCAAACATTTTGTTTCACACAAAGAAAATAAATTTTACAAACCAAAAAGTTTTTACAAAGGTTGAAAACATGTAATAAAACGTTTTCAAAATAGTTTTCAAAAGATTTTCACAAAGATTTTCAAACTATTTTTCAAACATTTTGCAAAAAAATTTTCACCTGATTTATTAATCAGTATATACAAAAAGAATTTGAGGAATAATCACATCTTTTTATTAAGGTTTTAATGAATTTAAAGAATTATTAGACGTATCTTTAAGAGAATACTAAAGTACGAGTTATGGCTGAAGTATATACAGAGTATATACGACCCCCCTATACTTAGCTTGAGCTATGTTCTCATAGATCGGAAAAGAAAAAGAGAAGACATAACTCGTACTGAGTATAGACAAGTCTAAAGAATATACGTATAAGAAATGAAGGAAAGAGAAGTTGACTGTCCCCCCTATACTTAGGATCAAGTAATCCTAAGTATAGCAGACTGTACACAAAGCAGGGAGGGTCAAGGGTGGGAATAAACAGATCAAAGAAGTAACAAATCAGGGGTGCACCCCCTATACTTAGGACAAAGTACGTCCTAAGTATAGAAAACTGACACAAAGGGGCAACATCTTTTATTCAGATAAAGAAATATGAAAAAGAAAAGAAGAAAAGAAGAAAAGAAGAAAAGATAGATATATACATATAGATGAAAATATTGTGGAGAATATACGCATCACTCCCCCTATACTTAGGGTGATATATCCCTAAGTATAGGCAACGACATGAGTGACGAAACTGAACAACGAAAGATCAACGTAGTGTGTACCCCCTATACTTAGGACAAGGTACGTCCTAAGTGTAGACACACAGATATGGTGATAGATCTAGGGCACACATAACATACGGGAGAAAGAATGAATAGACAAAACACATATATACAAGCGGTGAAAAACTGGTGGAGTACAGGACGGTATCTGACAGGTGAATACCGCACTTGCGCCATTGTCTCCCTGTGAGAACAGTGATGCACTCAGACAGTGAAAAGACACCCGGATATGCAGTCAGGTGGGTGTCGGCTACCGGGGACGAACATATCAGAAAGTAAAGCGGGGACCGGTAGCATGAAGCAGTCAATCAGCTCGTAGGGTTAGCATGAGGAAACGGAGCCGATACTATAAGACCGGGAGGAAGAAGGAACAATACAGATTCCTCTGGTCAATCAGAGTCTCAGAAAGATATGGAAAGGTAAGGAACAAGAGGCATCATGACATTTGGTGGTCATGAGGTCGGAAGATCACATGAGACACCAGAGATGAAGCCGAGTACCTAAAATATGATGTACTCTCCTGCAGATAACCCTCGGAGAGTAGTACATGCTAATCAATGAATAATCAGAAGAAGACTCGACCTTGCGAGGGTCGTCAAGGCGAGCGGACACAAAGGCGTCAGTGATCCATCAGACGGACCATCAGGTACGGTCTCGGTAGGCAACATATCGACTACCCGCAGAAGAGACCAATAAATCAAGAAAGTGTAGTAGCGTCCCGTAGATAAACCTCGGGGAGCATGCTGCCAGCTAGGCATGGAAATAACTAATATCAGGAGCTCAACCTTGCGAGGACCGTCAAGGCAAGCATACTCAAAGGAGTCAAAGATCTGACTACACAGATGGGTCCCATGATCCGTAGATCGAATAGGCAACTCAGGATGGGACCAAAATCATATATATCAAACGACTCGGTTCCATGCTCCGCAGATCGGAGGCACAGTCAGCAGGGGGAACCGAGCATAAAGAGAGTGTCGCATTCTCCCGCAGATAGTCCTCGGGGACGAGTGCGAGCTAGGCAAGGAATAGTCAGAATGTGTTTCTACCTTGCGAGGATCGTCAAGGAGAGAGAAGAGGCTCAAAGGAGACGGGTCCATCAGACGGACCTACATAGTGGTCTCAGTAGTCGACAAAATCAGCTACCGACAAAGGAGACCAAATCAGATAGGAAATATGTCGTAGTCTCCCGCAGGTAACCCTCGGGGAGTTACGAGCTAGTCAAGGAATAATCAGAAAAGATCTCATCCTTGCGAGGAACGTCAAGGAGAGCGGACTCAAAGGAGTCTGAGCAAGTCGGTCTCATGCCCCAACAGATCGGGTGCATAATCAGAAAGAGAGACCGGCTGTCCATATCAGACGAATCAGCTTTGTGCCCCAACAGACGGATGCACCAGCAGTGAGTGAAGCCGATCGTAAAGAAAGTGTCACATCCTTCCGCATATAGTCCTCGGGAAGTAATGTGAGCTATACAGTAAATAGTTAGAGTACATCTCGTCCTTGCGAGGGTTGTCAAGGAGAGAAAGAGGCTCAACGGAGCCGGATCCATCAGACGGATCCACCGAGAATGTGGTCTCGACAGACGGCAGACCGTCTACCAGCAGAAGAGACCAGAGAGCTAAAATGTGTCATAGCCTCTCGCAGATAACCCTCGGAGAGCTATGTACTAGGTAATAAATAATCAGAATATCAAGGCTCGTCCTTGCGAGGACTGTCAAGGAGAGAAATCAGGCAGTTGGCCTCATGTACCGACAAGTTGGGTACACAATCACAGGGGGAGGCCAATCAAGCATATCATCTGACTCGGTTCCGGGTCCCATCACAATGGCGACCAAAGCAGTGGATGAAACCGTAGTCCTAGAAATTGTAGCATTCTCTCGCAGATAGTCCTCGGGGACGAATGCGAGCTAGATCAATGTAGGTCATGGGAATGCTGGCAAGTCATCTTAGGTCCTCAAAAGCAATCAATCATTCAATCATTCGGAGGGCATAAGATCATGTGAGGGAGCAAATAATCAGGTCAATCACAATACAGTCCCTCAAGTTACTATAATCAACTGAGATGGCACAAACGATAATCATGAATCCTCAAAGTGCCAGAGGTGGATCAAAGAGTCAGGAGTGGGTCAATCAAGAAGATGAGGAGGTTCATGGGGGTTATGGGCACCGTCACCATGAAGTATATATCAAGATAGTCAATCCAAAAACCAAATCCATACGGGCCGAACCGAATGGGTAGATCAGTCAATCAGGTCACCCAAATCCCTCATCGAAGCATCAAAATACATCACACCCTCAATCCGGTGTGCGAGACCAAAAATTCCTCGACATTGCATCACACCTATGCTTGTGCCCAAAGTCAAATATCCTCAATAAGCTTTGAGACACAAGTCTCCATTCAGATCCACCAAAAGTGGTATATCAATCTCAGCATCCTCAACATCATGCCCGGCTTACTCCAATAATCAATATAAGTCAAGAATCCTTAATGCGGGCTATCGCTAAAAATGCAGCATTCCCGGGTAAAGGAAGAGGTGATACGGGGGACACGAGGAAGGTGGATGTGAAACCCCGTATTTTCTTTTCCTAAAAATCTGGAGTATTTTTGACATCCAAAAAATTCAAATAATCATGCCATTTCGTAGATCTCGTCGAGACCTTTCCAACGAGCCCAAGAACGTCAAATTCCGACATTCCTAGCTCAAGATAACGATGTTTTAAGATGGGTGGTCAAGATCCATATATGGATCCGAACCGGGTCCGAAATTGCATCCAAATTCATCACTCTTCCTATAAATAGAAGGTGATAGGCTACTCTCTCAAAGCCCTAGCCACCACCTCCCTTCCCTCTCTTTGGAGCACCACCATCTTGGGCGATTTTATCATTGGAAGGCCGCCGTCGACGTCGGAGTGATGAACGTAAAATTCGCCTCGATAATAATGATGAATTAAGTCGTAGTACAGGAGGCGAATTTTGTTCAGCAAAAACCACAGTCTTTGAATGCTGTGGAATATTTATACTTGGTAAGTGTACCAAGGTCGAACACAGGGACACAGTTGCTTAATTAGGGCTTTTGAATATTGATTCGTGAAGTTCAATGTCAATTAATCTCAATTTCAGGTCCATATGCAATTTATGAAGCACTATGCTAAGTGATGATATGATGCATGTATTTTTATCGGTTTTTATGCAAATTAAAGTAATGCATGGGCAAACAATGCAAAGGAACCTGCATGATGAATCAAATGCTACAATTATACCCTAAAATATGAGCAACATAATATAGAATGAAGTTAGAGACATTTTGAACACATCATTAAAAATCGGTCATGAAATCAAGCAAGACAAGTAGAGCTAGGTCCCATTTTTGACATAAAAATTCACTTAATTTAAAACATTGTCCAATGAGACAAATAAGTATGCTAGATTGTAGAGGACAAAACAAGGATCAAAACGACACTAAAATCATGCAATTTGGACCTACGATGCTCAAGTTATGCTAAAAACAGTGCAAGGGCATAAATGTAATAAAAATGCAAGAAAAATAAAGGATAATTATTGCATTTAGGTCCCTGGAGGGACCTAAATGCAAATAGAGAAAACCGCCTGGGCCCAGATGTAATTTCTCCATGCGCGCAAGGGCCTTTTTGTAATTCTTCCAAACCTTGAGGGCTTCCCTGTAAATAACCCCAGGCGCGCACGTGAGGCACGCGCCTGGAGGACCCATTTGTGATTAGCAAATATTCCAGGGCCTTGCATGCAAATCTCCCAGACCCCACGTGCTCTGCACGTGGGAGACTAGGCTCGGGAGGCCGCTGAGGCTCGGGAGACGTGGCATCACGTGGAGGCTCGGAGTTGGGCTCGGGTCACCCGAGCCTGTTGGTCTGGTTCGAGGCTTGGGCCTCCACGTGGCCTGTTCATATCCGTCCGATCGGATGATCGGACGACACCTGTGTTGTCTCCCTCCGTCGTGGCCCACCGGAGAAGGCAGGGCTCCGGCGAACCTGTTGGAGCTCCACCAGCCGCCACTGGCTCGCCTGAAGGTCGGAGAAGTTGGCTAAGCTCTTGGCGAAGCTCATGGAGGCCAGGCGGAGCTCCGTCGATGACTGGAATAGCGAGGCGGAGGAAGGTGATCGGCGTGACGGCTCGAGACCGGCGAGGTGTTGCAACTTCCGTCCATTGAGCATACCTACAAGTGTTAGTCATAGCCGAAGCAAGTGCAAGTGGGTGCGAGGGTTTTGTGAGTGAGTTGAGGGTCGTGAGGTGTCGGGAAATGAAGGCCCGAGGTCTTCTTCTCCGGCGAAGCGGAGAAGGAGGTGATCGGCGGTGAGGGGTTCTGGAGAAGGGAGAGTGGTCGGCGAGGGTGCTGGTGGTCGGATGGAGCTCGTGGGAGGATCAGATGGGAGCGATGGTGGTTGTAGGTGGCGGAATTAATCGGAGAAAAAGATAAATAAAGACGAAAAAATCTCCTCGCCGGAGCGAGGAGTTGGCGGAGGAGGAGGTCTGGGCTTGAGCTCAGATGAGCTCAGGGGTCTTCGCACGACGGGGGCGACCCTTCCCCGGTGCTCGGCGGCTCGCCATTGGCTGCCGCGACGTGGCCGGGGGCCACGGATCACACCGGGGCTTCGGCCGTCGACGCCCCCTTGCAAGGGCTCCTCCTCTGTCACCGGAGAGCCAGGGACTCGGGCCGAAGCTCCCAAATGGTGGATAGGTGCTCCGGTGGCGGGGAAGGGGGTTATATAGGTGAAGGTGGTCGGAGGTTACAGAGTCGGCGAGGCGTTTTCGAGCGAGGAATAAATGGAGTGGGAGTGATGGCGAGGGGACTTGATGAAGGCGCGAGGATGGCGGAGGTATGGGCTCGGTGCTGGCGGCGTTACGAGAGGAGATGGGTGGTTGAGGCGGTGGCTAGAAATGGAAGGGGGTGATGGGCTCGCGTATCGTAACGTCTGGAGGGGGGTCCAGCCGGAGGAAGGAGACGGTGGTTGGACCGTTGGATGATGATCCAACGGTGGGGATGAGATCGCGAGGGAATGGCTCAGATTGAATGATGGGGTGATCGAGCGGCGAGGGTTAGAGGGATGACGTGGATCGAGGAGGAGCGTTGGATGAGGATTGATCGAAGGGCTGTGGATCAGGCGCTAGTGAGCGGCTTAGATCAGATCTGAAGATCAGATCCAAGGGCTGTGATTGAGGCGGGGTTGGACGGCGGGGATGGAGGCGATGCGGCGTAGATCCAACGGCCCAGGAGGCCGCCGGGTGGCGGGAAGGAGAGCGGGCCACGTGGGCGGCCCAGAGGGCGCCACGTGGCCCAATCAGAACAATTCAAACATAAAAACAAAGAAAAAATAGAAAAGAAATAGTTAGAGGCCGAATTTGGAAAAAGTCAAAACATGAAAGTTGCTCGTCTCGACGAGATCTACAACTTTCATGTTGGGCAAAAAGCCAAAAGAGGTCATCTGTACAAAAGCTATTTTTGGGGGTATTTTTAAGGGGATAAAAACACCAATTTTGTGGTTTTGATTTGTTTTTGTATTTTTTAGTGGTTTTAAAGGTCAGTGAGTTATAGACAACTTATCTACCTAATTTTTAGGGGTTTTTGAGTGATAAAATATTTACAGAAAAATAAGGGCAATTAAATACATATAATTAAAGGTTAATTATACACAATATTGCACAAGATAAAAATAGAGTTTTAGAGGTGATTTTTATTGGTTTGTTTAAGCAGGGATTTTAATACGGAGTTCTTAGCATGATGAATACAAGATTCATCATACCCCTATACTTAAACCATGCTCGTCCTCGAGCATCTAAAGAATGAAGGAGTCGGATTGATTCCTGACAGTGCGCGTGAAAAATACAAGGCTTGATCTTTCGAAGACCCTTGACCTAAGTGATCCTAAAATTCTGGGTTAATCCACGCCTTAGTCAGAAGGAATCCAACTTCTCTGATTATCAGACTCTCTTTTTGTACATATAATATAAGGATATGATTTTAAGTGTACTGCATTTCATGAGAGTCGAGTTGGGGCATCACCCAAAGTTCCAATTCAAGAGACTCTCCTCTAGACCTGACCCTCAACCCTAGGGAATAAGTCTATTCTTGCTTCAGTCAACCGTCTCATTAGTTTGTCAGACTTGAAAGTGTAGATGGACGGCCAGTTGATGGAGGGCATAGGATTGTGTCTGATTTTCTCTCCCTTTCATTGGAACAAGGTGCCTCTCGAGTGCCTTATTACTCAACACAAATATATTTTATTTTGTTGATCAATGTGTCCGTCAAGAGAATTTGGAGTCGTCTGTACTTGTTTTTCTGGGAGTACACCGGGGTGTGTCTCTTTTGAGTATCTAAGATACCTTCGACACCCAGACTTGTATCGCTTACGATGCAGAGCCCTTTTATGGTGTCAGCCCGACTCCTTGGTCCTAATTAGCGCTTGGTCCAAGTGGACACTTTGAAAATGTTTGGGAGCGCTCGCCATTGGTGGAAGCTCATTTAGAATTTGACTTTGGATGATAGAGCTTTTCTTTGACATTTTATTTCTTTTGTTGGCTAGCTCCACTGCTTTTACCAAGAGATTGGCGCACACTGATCAACAAGTTTCTTTAAGTTTCATCACACCCTGGCACTTTTAGGTAAATATCAAGAGATAGCATATGAATCTTGTTCACATACTGGCTAGGGTTTTGCTGACACTCAGGTTTTCTGAAGCCTTCATTAACTTTATCCCATCCTCGAATATCCTTAGATCAGGTCTAAACTTAAATCCATGGTCCTAGTTCCTCAAGTGATATCTCATCTCAGCTCATCAATCATGCAGTTGTGGAAGTGACTGTGCTGATCATATTTTCTTGAAAGTAGAGATTAAGAGTGCAATATAGCACTCAAATCTTTCAAACCAGAGGAGTATGGATATTTAAGTCATGAAAACCCTAATGACTAAGGTATGTTAACTCAGACTCTCTAGATCCCAGAGATCCAGTGTCCTCAAATTCCTCAAGCCTTGCGTGAGTGTGAATGTGTCAGGAAAACACCAACTCCATGGGTTAGTGAATTTTTGTGTGATTTTTGATTTTTGCAGATTTTTATGGGTTTTATAGTTTTTTTTTGTCGGAGAGACAATGACTGACCCAGGCTCAAATAAATAAAAGTATCCACTCTCAGCCAGTATGGGTGTAAGTGCGGGTCGAGACCCGTGATCCTTAAGGACGGTGCCATATGCGGTGTCCTTTAAACCACCCACTCTGCTAAGGGAGACCGAGGTTCCCTCACTGAAAATGTTTACTAAGCCTAGTAGTCAGAGCCAAATTCTGAAAAACATTTTTAATTTTTCATTTTTTTTTTGAAAAAGGGTTATTTACAAAGATTAATCCCTCAAAATTTTAATTTTTACAGGATTTTACTCAGTTCACTAGTTTACCAAAACCCAGCCCGAAAATTAAAAAGTTTTAAAAACGCGAGCTAAGGCTAAAGTAATATACAATAATATACGGTATACCCCCCTATACTTAAAATTTGCTATGTCCTCATAGCACAAGTGCCATGAAGCCAAGGCTCGGTTCAAGTACAGGGAGATATAGCGGAACTGAGGAGGAGAGTCCCCCTATACTTAGGCCAAAATTGGCCTAAGTACAAGAAGACGGGACGAGGGAAGGAAGAGCAGGCAGGTCCCCCCTATACTTAGGCTACAAATAGCCTAAGTAAGGTCTGTGTTAGGGGGGGGGGTTTATGAAGAATATATATACACACACAGAGAGAGAGAGAGAGATAGAAATATACAGGGGGTGGGTGGGGTGAGTATGTGCAGTGTAGGTGTGAGTGTGTGTGGGGGGGATTTTTTTTTTTTACAAAATGCAATTCTGAAAATAAATATGCAGATGCAAGTTTTTTTTTTTACAACATGCAATGCAAAATTTGACTGATAAAAATCTTAGAAATCTTCACGGCTTCTTTTGCGGCCTCTTCAGCTGAAGCTCCCAACTTCGCGCCTCCATGACGATCAGGCGTCCCCGATTTTCATGGGCCCTGCCACAAAAGAGAAAAGTTAGAACTCCGAGAAATTAAATCAGCAAAATAATGCAAAGAAATGATGCATGAAATTAGGACCAAGAAATTATTGAATTAATTAAAAAAAATCAAAATTCAAAAATTAAGCAAAGCCGTATCCCCGGCAACGGCGCCATTTGATGAACGTAAAATTCGCCTCGATAATAATGATGAATTAAGTCGTAGTACAGGAGGCGAATTTTGTTCAGCAAAAACCACAGTCTTTGAATGCTGTGGAATATTTATACTTGGTAAGTGTACCAAGGTCGAACACAGGGACACAGTTGCTTAATTAGGGCTTTTGAATATTGATTCGTGAAGTTCAATGTCAATTAATCTCAATTTCAGGTCCATATGCAATTTATGAAGCACTATGCTAAGTGATGATATGATGCATGTATTTTTATCGGTTTTTATGCAAATTAAAGTAATGCATGGGCAAACAATGCAAAGGAACCTGCATGATGAATCAAATGCTACAATTATACCCTAAAATATGAGCAACATAATATAGAATGAAGTTAGAGCCATTTTGAACACATCATTAAAAATCGGTCATGAAATCAAGCAAGACAAGTAGAGCTAGGTCCCATTTTTGACATAAAAATTCACTTAATTTAAAACATTGTCCAATGAGACAAATAAGTATGCTAGATTGTAGAGGACAAAACAAGGATCAAAACGACACTAAAATCATGCAATTTGGACCTACGATGCTCAAGTTATGCTAAAAACAGTGCAAGGGCATAAATGTAATAAAAAAGCAAGAAAAATAAAGGATAATTATTGCATTTAGGTCCCTGGAGGGACCTAAATGCAAATAGAGAAAACCGCCTGGGCCCAGATGTAATTTCTCCATGCGCGCAAGGGCCTTTTTGTAATTCTTCCAAACCTTGAGGGCTTCCCTGTAAATAACCCCAGGCGCGCACGTGAGGCACGCGCCTGGAGGACCCATTTGTGATTAGCAAATATTCCAGGGCCTTGCATGCAAATCTCCCAGACCCCACGTGCTCTGCACGTGGGAGACTAGGCTCGGGAGGCCGCTGAGGCTCGGGAGACGTGGCATCACGTGGAGGCTCGGAGTTGGGCTCGGGTCACCCGAGCCTGTTGGTCTGGTTTGAGGCTTGGGCCTCCACGTGGCCTGTTCATATCCGTCCGATCGGATGATCGGACGACACCTGTGTTGTCTCCCTCCGTCGTGGCCCACCGGAGAAGGCAGGGCTCCGGCGAACCTGTTGGAGCTCCACCAGCCGCCACTGGCTCGCCTGAAGGTCGGAGAAGATGGCTAAGCTCTTGGCGAAGCTCATGGAGGCCAGGCGGAGCTCCGTCGATGACTGGAATAGCGAGGCGGAGGAAGGTGATCGGCGTGACGGCTTGAGACCGGCGAGGTGTTGCAACTTCCGTCCATTGAGCATACCTACAAGTGTTAGTCATAGCCGAAGCAAGTGCAAGTGGGTGCGAGGGTTTTGTGAGTGAGTTGAGGGCCGTGAGGTGTCGGGAAATGAAGGCCCGAGGTCTTCTTCTCCGGCGAAGCGGAGAAGGAGGTGATCGACGGTGAGGGGTTCTGGAGAAGGGAGAGTGGTCGGCGAGGGTGCTGGTGGTCGGATGGAGCTCGTGGGAGGATTAGATGGGAGCGATGGTGGTTGTAGGTGGCGGAATTAATCGGAGAAAAAGATAAATAAAGACGAAAAAATCTCCTCGCCGGAGCGAGGAGTTGGCGGAGGAGGAGGTCTGGGCTTGAGCTCAGATGAGCTCAGGGGTCTTCGCACGACGGGGGCGACCCTTCCCCGGTGCTCGGCGGCTCGCCATTGGCTGCCGCGACGTGGCCGGGGGCCACGGATCACACCGGGGCTTCGGCCGTCGACGCCCCCTTGCAAGGGCTCCTCCGCTGTCACCGGAGAGCCAAGGGCTCGGGCCGAAGCTCCCAAATGGTGGATAGGTGCTCCGGTGGCGGGGAAGGGCGTTATATAGGTGAAGGTGGTCGGAGGTTACAGAGTCGGCGAGGCGTTTTCGAGCGAGGAATAAATGGAGTGGGAGTGATGGCGAGGGGACTTGATGAAGGCGCGAGGATGGCAGAGGTATGGGCTCGGTGCTGGCGGCGTTACGAGAGGAGATGGGTGGTTGAGGCGGTGGCTAGAAATGGAAGGGGGTGATGGGCTCGCGTATCGTAACGTCTGGAGGGGGGTCCAGCCGGAGGAAGGAGACGGTGGTTGGACCGTTGGATGATGATCCAACGGTGGGGATGAGATCGCGAGGGAATGGCTCAGATTGAATGATGGGGTGATCGAGCGGCGAGGGTTAGAGGGATGACGTGGATCGAGGAGGAGCGTTGGATGAGGATTGATCGAAGGGCTGTGGATCAGGCGCTAGTGAGCGGCTTAGATCAGATCTGAAGATCAGATCCAAGGGCTGTGATTGAGGCGGGGTTGGACGGCGGGGATGGAGGCGATGCGGCGTAGATCCAACGGCCCAGGAGGCCGCCGGGTGGCGGGAAGGAGAGCGGGCCACGTGGGCGGCCCAGAGGGCGCCACGTGGCCCAATCAGAACAATTCAAACATAAAAACAAAGAAAAAATAGAAAAGAAATAGTTAGAGGCCGAATTTGGAAAAAGTCAAAACATGAAAGTTGCTCGTCTCGACGAGATCTACAACTTTCATGTTGGGCAAAAAGCCAAAAGAGGTCATCTGTACAAAAGCTATTTTTGGGGGTATTTTTAAGGGGATAAAAACACCGATTTTGTGGTTTTGATTTGTTTTTGTATTTTTTAGTGGTTTTAAAGGTCAGTGAGTTATAGACAACTTATCTACCTAATTTTTAGGGGTTTTTGAGTGATAAAATATTTACAGAAAAATAAGGGCAATTAAATACAGATAATTAAAGGTTAATTATACACAATATTGCATAAGATAAAAATAGAGTTTTAGAGGTGATTTTTATTGGTTTGTTTAAGCAGGGATTTTAATACGGAGTTCTTAGCATGATGAATACGAGATTCATCACGGAGAAGGAGCTCCGATCGAAGATCCGCGACCACCATCACGTAGGAAAGCTCGAAGTCACCTTCGTACACGCATTCGCGCTACGATCGAGAGACGGAAATATCATTTCCGTGTGAGAGGAGATCCCGAGGGAACATCCTCGGAGGTAACGATGTCTCCCCCCTCTTGCTGTTGGTTTCCACATATTTTTGTTCCCATATATTGAACATGTTTAGAGCATTGGTTAGTCTTTTGATGTGATCATTATATTAGTAACGAAGTTCCATTTCCTCCTTGCTGTAGGATTTTTTTTACGATTACCGGTCCTATATTTGAATATCATTAGAGCTTTAAAGGTATATTGGAAATAAGATGATGTAGTTGGTTATCTGTGCGGTATCACACGAGGGACATGCCGCTAATACTTACATCCTGATCCTTGGTGGGATTTGCATAGGCATAATACCTATAAAATAGGGCCATAAAACCTTTACATTCAACCTTGTCCATTTGAGATCATATTGTTAATCATGTGAATGTAAATTATTTTTTTCAGCCACGTGAGACAAGAGAATTGAAAAAAATATATTTGATTTTGGATTGGAATGGCATGGGCTGACATCACGAAATTTGGCATGTTCTCCATTCTTTAGAAAACTAATTAATTTCATAATTGCTATAATTCTAGTATACGAAACACACGAGTCTTTATGCATTCCACATAGATGAGCCGTTAAAAAAAAACCAAAATCATATTACACAGAATTATGCATACACGTTGAAGATATGTAACTCTTGCTTTTGAATGGTGATTACTGTGATTATTCTTTAGATATTAATAGCATTATTTTCTAAGCAAACAGTATTTAGGTATTTATGTGACAGAAAAAGCGTTACACGGATTTATACATACGCATTGAGATTTCAAAATATAATGGTCATTTTTGTTTTGGAAAGTCTGCTCAACCTTGAGATCAGACAATATCAACGTTGGGTTTTATGAGTCAATTATAGATGGAGCCTGGTAGCTCATCTATTATTCTCGACTATGTGGATAAATATAGTGAAACTTCTGTTTTGGTAATATTATAAGGACGTTTAATTTTTGGAAGGGATATGACATCTACTTATCATCTTTCTTAATTTTATGTAGCCATCATTTTTTTTCTTAAAGTTAATATGTATGACCATGAAATTTCAGTCCTCCCACTAATGAATGATCGTTTTATATCACTTACTTAATAGGACTTAGCAGAGAATATATATCATTGATAACCATTGAAAAAAAAGTAGTGGGCGTTATTCCTAATACCTGATCAAAACTGTCAGATGTAAAACCTTAATACTCACAACATTAACTTTTACGGGTATTCTACCGTTGTTATTAATTATTGCACTAATATGCGAGTATAGTCATTCCGTTCTCATTTAAATTACCTCCTCTCATATATTCTTAGGCGAATGGCATGTTCTATTTAAATATTGACTTTACATACAACTTGGTGGTAAAAGTCAAGACTATTGGTCAACAACTCAAGTAACTCAAATTTTAGAAACCGAAAAATATTCTATTGGCTTTGATTATCATTTTGCGGGTAAGATATCACAGTGAATTGGTAGATGGAGTTAGGAGCCTCAAGGGATTGGGCATGCACCCTTGGGTCCCGGGGAGATACCTTGAAGGTCGCGACCCCAACGGACAAGTTGGGTGACACGTTGCACCTAGCAGCCCGGTAGTATCCGGAGTCGCTCGACGGAGTAGGCAGGTGGCGTGGTTGGCGTTCTTGGTTTCACACTTATACACGATATTAAGACTCGGAGTAGAATTTGGTGTGGCCGCATCAGATTCTATTTCGAGTATTACTATTGTGAGAGGTGTTCCGGGATGTGGTTTGAAGTTGGAGAATTTGAGGTTGAAATACGTGGAGGTTTATCCAAGATGAACACAAGTTCCCGCATAGCGGAGGCCTGCGAGTTGCGTACTTGCATGTGCTAGAAAAATATGAGATGTGATTAATGATCGGATACTGGTAATTGTAATTAATTATCATTGTGGTCTCTAATCAACTTGTTGAAATATCAAAACCGCTATAGTAGTAGTCAAATGATCAATAAATCAATAAATAAAATCAGTTAATATGTGATCCAAAGTGAATCAGAATAACTTCATATTTTTCTCTGATCTACAATACATGCATATGTCATTGAATAAAGTTGAGTATACATTCTTTTCTTATCCCCATATTAGTCATTACAGTGTTTCGTTACTGGGCAATTGCTCATAACGTTGCCCTCGTGTGAACCCAACAGGTGTACCTGAGCGGCCGTCGTCACAGTAGCAGTCTTTGGAGGAGATCGAACATTTCTTCATCATACTTGCATCAGACAGGGTGCATCCTACTTAGAGTAATTTATTTACTTCCGTATTATTTTATGTTATTTCTGAGAGATATTGTAGCGAGATATGTGAAGAGCTTCTTCTACAAAATTATAGTTATATGATGTATCTCATTTTGTGGACATGGACTTGATGATTATGGTTATCAATGAGAATGGATGGTGCATTTTACTTTCCATTTCACATTATTCTCTTGTTGTTATTTATATTTCAAATGTTAATCTAATGTGCATAAGATGGTTTGCTGAGTATCATAGGTCGTGGGCGTATGTGGACCGTAGGTCCGACGCTCCCGTCTCATCGGTTTCGGTAGCCGGAGGAGCGGGACGTCACAGATGGTATCAGAGCCCGATACTCCATTCCCTCTTTTGTATATTAGATTATAAGTGGAATTTGAATTATAAATACAATGATAAGCCTTTTGACCTTGTCATTGGTTTAAGGAGAATAATATAAGTTATACTCAATGTGTCCATTGTCTCTCTAAAAAAAATCTGATATAATGATTCTCGCAGGGAATCATGCCGCCTCGTGTTGCCCCTGATGTTGCACAGCAGCTGGCCTTATTGGTTCAAGCCGTGCAGGGTATACAACAGTGTCAGGAGGCATTAGAACAGAGGATACTTCAGCAGGAAGATTCCTCTTAGCAACCTTCCCATGAGGAAGAGGGTAGTGTCCATCCTTCGGTGTCCTTGGACCCTGAAGGGTCGGAGGATTTAGAGGCATTGCAGAAACATCAGACGACTTATGCCGCCTACCAGAGGTCTAAGGTACCCCAATTCTTCGGCACAAGCACACCAGATGAGGCTGAACTATGGATGGATCACGTATCTAAGGTCTTATGGATGATCCATGCTCCTGAAGAGTCTTGGCTTACATTTGTGGAATTTTCACTATCAGGTTATGTTAAACGTTGGTGGTACGCCACCAAGGAATATCTGGAGGATCCCATAACATGGGAAATATTTCTTGACGAGTTCCGTAGCCAGTTCTACCCAGACCACTGGGTTGAGGATCAGAGGAGGTTGTTTGCTGAGCTGAAGCAGGGGTCAATGATGGCCCAAGAATACCTCATTTGCTACACTGAACTCTCCCGCCACTCGCTAGCGACTACTGCTTTTCCTGAGGAGAATTTACAGAAATTTATCAGGGGATTACGTGACGATGTGCAACACCAGCTATTTGCATTGGATTTCACTTCCATCAAGGAGGTAGCTGCTAAAGCTACCAAGATGGAGGCAACTCAGAGTCGACTTCAGGGGAGTCCATCACACTCCCAACCACCTCAGTTCGGAAGATCTGCTCGCCGAGATTTCCATAGAGCTCGTAGAGAGCGTCGTTTCCACCCAGTGGCTACTACTCCTACCGTTAGAAGATTTGCCCCTACACCTACTTTGGGGTAGGGTTTGGCGAGTCGTGGTATTACTTCCTTCCGCTCTTCAACACACTCGCAGAGCCGCAAGACAGGAGGTGCTAGCCTTGTCTCAGGAAGCTCTTTCTCTCAGCCAGGAGATCATAGATGTTTCCACTGCCAACAGCCGGGCCATTTCAAGGCCAAGTGTCCTTTACTTGCCAGCAGCTCAGGTGGCCACCCACCAAGTATACGACCAACTTTCTCATCTGCACAGTCACACGGATCAGTTTCCCGCCGTGGGGGTCGAGGTTTTCAACGTCCTCCACCACGACCAACCTTTAGTGCTGCAGGTTCTAACGCCCCCCCACAGCCTCAGGGACAGTTGAACGCAATCACACAGGAGCAGGCCCACGCCTCAGGAGCTGTAGTGCGAGGTATGATTTCAGTGCATGGTATATCATTACATGCTTTATTTGATTTGGGAGCTACGCACTCCTTTTTAGCACATCGATTAGTGCCCAAGTTAGATAAAGAGCCAGTCTGTGTTCCATATCCATACTACATCAAGGGCCCAGGGGGCCAATTATTTATAGTGCGACAAGCAGTGGAGAATGTAGCAGTGCAGATCGGCGGACACATATTGCCCGCATATCTTTTACTCATTCAGTTAGAAGATTTTGATATCATCCTAGGTATGGATTGGCTCGAGCAATAACACGCATGCCTTGATTGCTTTGAGAAGACGATAGTGTTCCGTCTCCCATGCATACCTACCTTTCAGTTTGATGAGCGTACCTCAGATAGTGAGGTCTTATATGTATCGACATTGAAGGTCCAACACATGCTCGATCAGGGTTGCATAGGTTTTCTCGCCCATATTGTGGAGTTACCCGTCGAAGATCATATGATTGAAGACGTCAAAATTGTACGAGATTTTCCTGATGTATTCCCAGAGAAATTACCTGGACTACCACCAGAAAGGGAGATCGAGTTCGAGATTACTTTGATACCCGACACGCAACCGATCTCCATTCCTCCATACAGAATGGCACCAGCCGAACTCAGGGAACTCAAAGTACAGTTGCAGGAGTTATTGGAAAAGGGATTTATACGTCCCAGTACATCACCTTGGGGAGCACCGGTCCTCTTCGTAAAGAAGAAGGATGGGTCTATGCGCTTGTGCATCGACTATAGGCAATTGAATAAAAGGACGGTAAAGAACCGTTACCCACTTCCACGAGTAGATGATCTTTTCGATCAATTGCAAGGTGCAGCGGTATTCTCAAAGATTGACCTGCGATCGGGTTATCATCAATTGAGAATTAAGGACACGGATGTGCTTAAATCTACTTTTCGTACCAGATACGGTCACTATGAGTTTGTGGTTATGCCGTTTGGACTCACGAACGCACCTGCTGCGTTCATGGACATGATGAACAGAATTTTCTGTCCATACTTAGATCGTTTTGTGGTGGTGTTCATTGATGATATCTTGATCTACTCACGTGATGAGCATGAGCATGAGCAGCATCTGCGTATTATTCTTGAGACACTCAGAGAACACAAGTTGTATGCAAAATACAGCAAGTGTGAATTTTGGCTTACCGAAGTAGCTTTCCTTGGTCATGTAATTTCAGGAGCAGGGGTGGCGGTTGATCCAGCCAAGATAGAGGCAGTCATGTCCTGGGAGCAGCCCAAGACAGTTACCGAGATACGCAGCTTCTTAGGCCTCGCCGGCTACTACAGGCATTTTGTTAGGGGCTTCTCGCAGCTAGCTCTACCACTTACTCGTCTGACATAGAAAGATGTCCCTTTCTTTTGGAGCGACAAGTGCGAGCTGAGCTTTCGTACGTTGAAAGAAAGACTGACCAGTGCTCTGATTCTCACTCTTCCTTCAGGCTCCTTAGACTTTACGGTGTATACTGATGCATCAAAGGATGGGTTAGGAGCAGTGTTGATGCAACGTGGTCATGTCATAGCATATGCATCACGATAACTAAAGAACCACGAACGGAACTACCCTACTCATGATTTGGAGTTGGCAGCAATAGTCTTCGCATTGAAGATATGGCGTCACTATTTATATGGGGTCACGTTTGAGATTTTTACAGATCATAAGAGTCTCAAATATATCTTTGACCAGCGAGAGTTGAATATGAGGCAAAGACTATGGATGGAACTGTTGAAGGATTATGACTGCACTATCTCGTACCATCCGGGTAAGGGAAATGTAGTAGCTGATGCTTTGAGTAGAAGAGCACATACCGAGGGCACCGCATCATGGCTACAGACTTGGGATATGCTCACAGCACTTAGTGAGTGGCACCCCTTTGATAGTACTGCAGACGTTGTAACTGTACCTGCTAAGTACAGTGGATTATGGGACAGGATTGTGCATGGTCAGCAGACAGATTAGAAACTACAAGACTTGTTCCATCGATGTCTGAAGGAGGAGTTTGATGGATTTAGACTTTGTGAGTCCATCTTATGGAAGGGAGACCGTGTTTGTGTCCCTGATGATGATGAAGTAAGGAGAGACATCCTAGATGAGGCTCACTGTTCTACATTATCTATCCATCCAGGAAGCACCAAAATGTATAGAGACCTCCGTCAACACTTCTGGTGGGAAGGGATGAAGAGAGATGTAGCAGAACATGTCAGTCGTTGCCTTACTTGTCAATTAGTGAAGGCAGAGCACAAGCGTCCTCCTGGCTTGTTACAGTCACTTCCTATTCCGTTGTGGAAATGGGAAAGTATCTCTATGGTTTTTGTGACATCCTTACCTCGTATGGTTGGTGGATACGATACTATTTGGGTTATTGTGGACCGGTTGACCAAGTCCGCACATTTCATTCCCGTTAACATGACATGCACTCCAGTAGATCTGGCTAAGTTATATATTCAGCATGTTATTCGCTTGCATGGTATTCCCAAGGAGGTTGTATCTGACAGAGACTCTCGTTTTACATCGCATTATTGGGGAGAATTCATGAAGGCCCTAAAAACTGAACTATGTCTTAGTTCAGCCTATCATCCGCAGACTGATGAGCAATCAGAGAGAACAATTCAGACCCTTGAAGACCTACTCAGAGCATGTGCCATTGAGTGGCATGGATCTTGGAAGGACCACCTTCCTTTGGTGGAGTTCACTTATAACAACAGCTACCATGCTAGTATTGGCATGGCGCCTTTTGAGGCATTGTATGGACGAAGGTGCACCACTCCCTTGTGTTGGCAGGAAGTGGGTGATAAGGGTATTTATTCCACTCAGATAATCGAGGACACAACAAGAGCAGTGGAGACGGCTAGGAAGAAACTATTGACTGCACAGAGCCGTCAGAAGAGCTATGCTGATCAGAGATGTCGTGATCTTGAATTTGACACTGGAGACTTTGTATTCTTAAAAGTATCTCCAATGAAAGGTATTCAAAGATTTGGTGTTAAGGGCAAGTTGGCACCACGGTTCGTTGGCCCTTTTGAGATTTTATCTCGTATTGGGAAGGTAGCATACCGAGTAGCACTCCCCCCTCACTTGGCAGGCGTGCACGATGTATTCCATGTGTCAAACCTCCAGAAGTATATCCGAGACCCTCGACATGTGATTAGCTATGAGGATCTCGCGGTTGAACCAAATTTATCTTTTCCTGAGGCACCCGTGCAGATTTTAGACCGGGCGGTCAAGAGGTTACGACGGAAAGACATCCCTTTAGTGAAGGTATTGTGGCAAAGTCAGAATGTTGAGGAGGCCACTTGGGAGCCTGAGGCAGATATGCGACAGAAATACTCCTATCTTTTTGAAGGTATGTTCACGAAACCCTATTTCAATCCTCTTTAAGATTTTTATGGGTTCCGTTCTCTTTAAGATTTTTATGCATGAATCTACATCACATCCAAAACTTATACGTTAAATCCTACGTCTCGAGGACGAGACTTCCTTTAAGATTTTTATGATGTGAAACCCCGTATTTTCTTTTCCTAAAAATCTGGAGTATTTTTGACATCCAAAAAATTCAAATAATCATGCCATTTCGTAGATCTCGTCGAGACCTTTCCAACGAGCCCAAGAACGTCAAATTCCGACATTCCTAGCTCAAGATAACGATGTTTTAAGATGGGTGGTCAAGATCCATATATGGATCCGAACCGGGTCCGAAATTGCATCCAAATTCATCACTCTTCCTATAAATAGAAGGTGATAGGCTACTCTCTCAAAGCCCTAGCCACCACCTCCCTTCCCTCTCTTTGGAGCACCACCATCTTGGGTGATTTTATCATTGGAAGGCCGCCGTCGACGTCGGAGAAGGAGCTCCGATCGAAGATCCGCGACCACCATCACGTAGGAAAGCTCGAAGTCACCTTCGTACACGCATTCACGCTACGATCGAGAGACGGAAATATCATTTCCGTGTGAGAGGAGATCCCGAGGGAACATCCTCGGAGGTAACGATGTCTCCCCCCTCTTGCTGTTGGTTTCCACATATTTTTGTTCCCATATATTGAACATGTTTAGAGCATTGGTTAGTCTTTTGATGTGATCATTATATTAGTAACGAAGTTCCATTTCCTCCTTGCTGTAGGATTTTTTTTACGATTACCGGTCCTATATTTGAATATCATTAGAGCTTTAAAGGTATATTGGAAATAAGATGATGTAGTTGGTTATCTGTGCGATATCACACGAGGGACATGCCGCTAATACTTACATCCTGATCCTTGGTGGGATTTGCATAGGCATAATACCTATAAAATAGGGCCATAAAACCTTTACATTCAACCTTGTCCATTTGAGATCATATTGTTAATCATGTGAATGTAAATTATTTTTTTCAGCCACGTGAGACAAGAGAATTGAAAAAAATATATTTGATTTTGGATTGGAATGGCATGGGCTGACATCACGAAATTTGGCATGTTCTCCATTCTTTAGAAAACTAATTAATTTCATAATTGCTATAATTCTAGTATACGAAACACACGAGTCTTTATGCATTCCACATAGATGAGCCGTTAAAAAAACCAAAATCATATTACACAGAATTATGCATACACGTTGAAGATATGTAACTCTTGCTTTTGAATGGTGATTACTGTGATTATTCTTTAGATATTAATAGCATTATTTTCTAAGCAAACGGTATTTAGGTATTTATGTGACAGAAAAAGCGTTACACGGATTTATACATACACACTGAGATTTCAAAATATAATGGTCATTTTTGTTTTGGAAAGTCTGCTCAACCTTGAGATCAGACAATATCAACGTTGGGTTTTATGAGTCAATTATAGATGGAGCCTGGTAGCTCATCTATTATTCTCGACTATGTGGATAAATATAGTGAAACTTCTGTTTTGGTAATATTATAAGGACGTTTAATTTTTGGAAGGGATATGACATCTACTTATCATCTTTCTTAATTTTATGTAGCCATCATTTTTTTTCTTAAAGTTAATATGTATGACCATGAAATTTCAGTCCTCCCACTAATGAATGATCGTTTTATATCACTTACTTAATAGGACTTAGCAGAGAATATATATCATTGATAACCATTGAAAAAAAAGTAGTGGGCGTTATTCCTAATACCTGATCAAAACTGTCAGATGTAAAACCTTAATACTCACAACATTAACTTTTACGGGTATTCTACCGTTGTTATTAATTATTGCACTAATATGCGAGTATAGTCATTCCGTTCTCATTTAAATTACCTCCTCTCATATATTCTTAGGCGAATGGCATGTTCTATTTAAATATTGACTTTACATACAACTTGGTGGTAAAAGTCAAGACTATTGGTCAACAACTCAAGTAACTCAAATTTTAGAAACCGAAAAATATTCTATTGGCTTTGATTATCATTTTGCGGGTAAGATATCACAGTGAATTGGTAGATGGAGTTAGGAGCCTCAAGGGATTGGGCATGCACCCTTGGGTCCCGGGGAGATACCTTGAAGGTCGCGACCCCAACGGACAAGTTGGGTGACACGTTGCACCTAGCAGCCCGGTAGTATCCGGAGTCGCTCGACGGAGTAGGCAGGTGGCGTGGTTGGCGTTCTTGGTTTCACACTTATACATGATATTAAGACTCGGAGTAGAATTTGGTGTGGCCGCATCAGATTCTATTTCGAGTATTACTATTGTGAGAGGTGTTCCGGGATGTGGTTTGAAGTTGGAGAATTTGAGGTTGAAATACTTGGAGGTTTATCCAAGATGAACACAAGTTCCCGCATAGCGGAGGCCTGCGAGTTGCGTACTTGCATGTGCTAGAAAAATATGAGATGTGATTAATGATCGGATACCGGTAATTGTAATTAGTTATCATTGTGGTCTCTAATCAACTTGTTGAAATATCAAAACCGCTATAGTAGTAGTCAAATGATCAATAAATCAATAAATAAAATCAGTTGATATGTGATCCAAAGTGAATCAGAATAACTTCATATTTTTCTCTGATCTACAATACATGCATATGTCATTGAATAAAGTTGAGTATACATTCTTTTCTTACCCCCATATTAGTCATTACAGTGTTTCGTTACTGGGCAATTGCTCATAACGTTACCCTTGTGTGAACCCAACAGGTGTACCTGAGCGGCCGTCGTCACAGTAGCAGTCTTTGGAGGAGATCGAACATTTCTTCATCATACTTGCATCAGACAGGGTGCATCCTACTTAGAGTAATTTATTTACTTCCGTATTATTTTATGTTATTTCTGAGAGATATTGTAGCGAGATATGTGAAGAGCTTCTTCTACAAAATTATAGTTATATGATGTATCTCATTTTGTGGACATGGACTTGATAATTATGGTTATCAATGAGAATGGATGGTGCATTTTACTTTCCATTTCACATTATTCTCTTGTTGTTATTTATATTTCAAATGTTAATCTAATGTGCATAAGATGGTTTGTTGAGTATCATAGATCGTGGGCGTATGTGGACCGTAGGTCCGACGCTCCCGTCTCGTCGGTTTCGGTAGCCGGAGGAGCGGGGCGTCACAGTGGATAAGAAGGGTAACACAATGGGGTGGAGAAGCTGATTGAGCTTACGCGTCAATATCACGGGCGGACGAGGAGGGTGGGTAGGAGGAAGATGGTGAAGAAGAGGGAAACAAAGGACTTGGCGAAGAAAATGATTGAGCTCAAGCGCCAATATCACGACTTGATGTGGATGAGGAGGTATATGTATAAGAGAGGTAGAGAGACTCAAAGATGAAAAATGCATGACTCACACGGACGGGACCGACTACTCAAATAATGAATGAAAACGTAACGGACTCCAAGTCACAATCAATACTCAAGGCAAACCCCCAATTCACCTACTCGACACATTGAAGACCGTCAGGTGACGGTCACTTATCTTTTCGGTTTTAGAGTGAGTTGAAAATCACAAAGTTGTACAAACACTAAGGAGGCTTGATGGGATTTGGGCTCTACTCCTTAGGGTGTACGTAAGCAATTAAAACACATACAATGAGGGGGTTGCTCTCCCCAAGACAATGGAATCTATTAGGTTTTCTTTTAAGTCCAATAGAGTTAGCAGTCCCGATTTTATTTAGGTTATCACTTTTTTTGGGTATTTTTAATGCAAATGCCTATCGAGGTTCCAATTTCCATTAATCATCCTAGGTTGGCAAAAATAGAGGGAGAAGATCGGAAAAGCCATGCAAGTCGGAAAACGATGATGCATGCCAAGTAAGAAGACCTACAGTGCCTCCCAACTCTCTCAATGCGGGATGAATAACAGAATTTGAAACCTATTCTGCATGCAAATGCAAGCCGAAAAAATCATCCTAGGTTCAGAAATTGCTATTATCGTGAAGCACAACAAGTCGGTCACCGATCTTCAAGCCAGGAGTCCGGTCTAGGCTCACCCCTCCTCCTCTCGACACATCGAGTTCAGGAGAAGCGCTTGGCAGGGTGAGCTCGGGGCGCGTAGACTCGAAGATGGTTAGACGACTGTTTTAGAATTTGATCTAGGTCCAAAGCACACTATAGGTACATGCAAATATATTAGGGTGTTTGGACCTATTTCTATGAGCAAGCAATTCCTAAGCTAAGGCTCATTCACACAAAATAATAAAATAAAATAAAATAAGGAAAAGCGTCAAAACCATCGAGGCCCCCAAGGGAACAATCCCTCGGGCACTAAACCTCGGGAGTCGGAGTGTACCTGTGAGAGTCCTGTATTATTACAAATTTTCTAAGTGTCACTCTCTCACGAGAATATACATAATAAAGTAAAATAAATGGCATAAAAATATAGTCTGTCTTCAAAAATTCTCCTTCATCTGCCTTCGATGATCTCTCCTGTCGGCTGGCGTAGAAGAGCCAACTCCGCTTAGCTTGGGTGCACTGGTCCTCCTAGGAGGTCCTCCTTCGCTTGGCGGTCCCTCGCATCAAAGACAAAGAAAGAAGATGGGTCAGAACAGTCAATCAAATAATGTCAATAAAAATAAAAATCAAATAAATAAATATATAATGGACATGAGCAAAGAATTAAATAGATAAATGAAAACCACACAAAATCATACAAAATCCGTTGCCTCCCCGGCAACGGTGCCATTTGATGAACAGGGATCTGACGAGGGTCTAGAGTAATCCACACAAGGCGGAATCACAATGTCGCTGAGGCGACCTCTCACCAAATCCCGAATCAATCAACAATTAACCCACAATGAAATATATGCAATTAAAATAAAAAATGTAGAGTTAAAATTTATTATAACTCTACATGCAAGATGTATAGGTGTAAGCATGAGTAGAGGTCGAACACTGGGAGGCGAATGGTGATGTGGTGAAAATTGGTTGTGCAATTATTCAATTCAATGATCATGTCCAATTCTTATTGTTTTTGTGGGTTTTTGATTATATATATTAATTTTTATTTTGTTTTTATAATTTTTATTTTGTTTTATATTTTATATTTTTTTATTTTCTTTTTATATTTTTAATTATATAATATAGATATGTATACATACATATATATATATAAAGATATATATATATATAAGAAGAGAGAGATGAGTAGTATAAGGTTAAATATTTATATAAATACTCAACATATATTACATATAATATTTTTTGGGGCTTTTTTATATTTTTTTATTTTTTAGTTATTTTTATGGAATTTTCTAATTTTATGTATTTTTAATTCCAAAAATGTCCCTAATATAGGACTAATTAATTAGCCAAAATTAATTTGGGTTTTAAAAATATAAAATAAGTTCAAAAATTACCCAAATTAATTTTAATACATTAATAATAATATTAGATCATTATAAAAGAGAAAAACATATTTTTGGGATTTTTAAGGGTTTTTCTATTTTTGTTGGATTTTGGAGTTTTCTGAATTTTTTAAAATTTTCTTTTTATATTTTTAGAGTTTTTCAATTTCTGGACTCAATATATATAAATATACCATATATAAATTTTTTTGTAATTTTTCATAATGTTTTTAGATTTTTTTGGTATTTTATAAATTAGACAGTACAAAATGGCTCCTTTTCCTTTTTTAATAATTAGGATAAATGCAAAAAATGCAAAATAATATGTGGGCATGAAAGTACATGACATGAAGCATCTACCCTAATTTTTGTGGATTTTTAGGAGATGCATAGGTATTTTTAATAAATACATAAAAGACACAAAAATTAAACAGCCTGGTAGGGGCATTTTTGCAATAAAAATAACTTGCAGGGGTCACAGTGCAAACATACTAACAGCCAAAACGTTTATTTTATTTTTTCAAACTAGTTTTCAATTAACAAAAATGCTAGGGTATACATTGCAAAATTCACGCGCCTCACGTGGGAGTGCACGTGAGACGCGGAATGACCTAATTGTAATTACACGGAAGTACAGGGGTCCTACTGCAAAATTTACAATTTATTTACAACGTTAAAACTTATTTACAATATTAAAATTTAAATACAAAAAGTGCAGGGGTTGGTTTTGCAACTTACCCCCACAGGCGCGCGGACGAACGGCTGGATTTGGTTCACTTATACACGTGTCGCTCATCCCGCGACCGGTACCGGTTCGCCGATGAAGGGCTGAGATTAGATCAGCCGAGCTGATCTGACTGTTGAAGCTTCGCTCCATCGGACGGCTGGGATTCCAACTGGGGTCTCATTCTTCATCCGACGGCGAGGAGTGGTGCTAGAAGAACAGGGGAGGAACTCGCCGTTGGCGAGTTTCTCCCGACGAGATCTCTCCTCCCCGTCGGTCCTTGTTGCTCCTGAAGGTCGCAATCCCTTCCTGGCAGGTGCCTCTCTCGTCTGGAGGTGTCGGATCAGGTCGAGGTATGCTGGAGCGCCACCGTGAGCTCGATGAAGAAACGCGGCTCCAGGTACCTCCGCCTGCTTGTGATTCATCTCCTGGCACGTTTTACCGTGCCTGACCTGCACAAAAAGGTAAAGGGGCTCGAGGGCTTTCTCCTCGACCCGGGGTTTGAAGCTGGAAGCGAGGGGATGACAATGGGCGGAGAGGCTCCGGCGGAAGGCGGCGGAGGAGCTTCGATTCGCAGAGCCGATGATTCTCTGGTTGAACAAAGATGGCCAAGATGTGGAGAACGCGAGAGGGGATGAAATGGAGGTGAAAAGACGGTCGGAAACAGTCGAGGGCATGGTGGAGAAGTCGCCTGAGCTAAGCTCCGGCGAACTTCGATTTGGTTAACCTAGGCTACACTAAGGATCTAAATGCGAAATAAAATGCGGGAATGAAATGCAGAAATGAAAATATACCTAGGAAACGTAAATGCGCAGCTCTTATACCTAGGGGCCTCCAGGGAGCAGGACGGACGCCGGAGCTCCGCCTTGGGCGCATCTCCTTCCTCCGCGAGCTTCCACGACCTTCAGGGGACCTCCAGTTGTCACCTGGATGCACGCTAGGCCGAAGGTGGGGGCTCTAGGGTTAGGGAAATGGCCAAAATGGCGAAGGAGGGAGATGTAGTTATTTATAAACAAGAGGGGGCACCCTTATTGATCGGCTCAAATCAAAGAATTAGACGTATGTACATGCAATCGACTAGGGTGGCATGAATCATGATGATTCTAGGAGAAATTTCCGTGAAGGGATCGAAGGTGATGGAGCTATGTATCGAGCGGGAAAAATGCAAGAATAAGGGGGATTGGACAGTTCTGACAGGAGTCAGAGGCACAGGGGGAGTTGACCGGGGGTCAACATTCCCTGGCTTCTGATTGGTCCACGTTAGCTCGATTATTGACTCATTAATTTAACCCCAAAAATGATTTTATTATACTTTTCTTATAAAATAAAAAATGTGTATTAATTAATGTAGTATTTATTTATGATTTTTATTTAATTTTTTGATGTATTTTATTATGGGTTTATTTTAATAATGTATTTATAAGTGTATTTACATGTATTTATTTTTATTTTGTATATTTTTATTTTATTATTTTTATTTTCTTATTTTATATATTTATAAATTATTTTTATAAGTATAAGTATATTTTTATTCAATTTTTATAAGTTTATTCATATTTTTTAAAAAATAGGTATATATATGAAGGTATACTTATAGGTATTTTACCTATATTTTATATATTTTATTTATTTAATGAATTTTATTTGTTTTTTATTTTGGATTTGTATTTTTGTATATTATGAATAATATTTATAATATAATAAAAATATGAAAGAATAAAATAATTAAAGAATGTATTCCCTTTTTATTTATGTACATACATAACAAAGGTATTTTGCCTATATATTACATAGACTTATTTTATTTTACAAATTCTTTTTGGTTTTATTCTAATTTACATATGTACATGTATTACATATATTATTTATAAAATTTTAAAAATATAAATTTATAGAAATAATAAATAATGAATAAAATGAATATTTTAATCAGTACTATATACAATGAGGGCCAAAAACCTAACTGTCACAGATGAACTCCATAAATTATGAAACCAATTTTTATTAAATAGTTCTTAGAATGCTATATACAATTAAAGGTGACTTTGGTGATTTTGAGTTTTTATTTGCAAGATATGGGTCTGTGAAGTTAAGACTCTGGCTTCTTATTCTGTGTTTAAAATGTACACTGTGTATTATTTTTGTACAAACTCAATTTTGTATTTTTATTCAATGATTATTTACAACTTTCATGTACAAAGTTTCTTTGTTTGATGAATAAAGGAATATATGCAAAATAGGTGTCAAAAATGCAGAAATGAATGAAGAATTCGTTGTATTATTGGCCCTTATCTCCCCCTACTTTATTCCTTGTCGACCAGTTCCATTCTGGCCTTGGTCTCGGGGTTCGGGTCATAAAATATTTGCAATATTTTATTCCTTTTTCTTTTCTTCTCTTTATTCTATAATTTTGGCATAAAAAACCTTATTTTACGTACAATAAATACAATGAATAATGAATGCTATTATGGACAAATTGATGGTATTTACATGCATTTGCTAGGTTTTTTAAGGCCAAAATGATAGAATAAAGGTGATCAAATGGAGATTCATCACCCCCCTATACTTACCTTTGCTAGTCCCAAATACTTATGCAATAAGTACAAAAAGAATAAAGAATAAGAAGAAAAGAAAACACAAAAATAAAGAATTTAAAGAATAAATTGAATTGATCGTGATTATTAAACTCATTTGTACAAAATCAAAGTTTGGAGCTCAAGTTAGACCTTGGTATGAAGATGTGTGTGGAACCTGGTTGGGAACCAAATTTAAAACACAACAGCCTTTGAGAGTCACAGAAATCAGTTCAAATCTCCTCAATAGCCAGGTCAGAACTAGCCTACATCATACGCAAACCCTTATGACTATGAAGTTGACTTGTACAGTGTTAGTGATAGTGGCTCTCCCCAACTGAAATGACAAAGAGACTGACTTCTCCAGAATGACAACCCAATGATTCCCTAATCCAACAGTTCTAGACTCGAGGAGTGGGGTATTTCCTTCTAAGTTCAAGTGGCATCCAACTCAAGAGGAGGAGGTAGAGATAAGAATGGATGGTAGCCAGTGTAGCTACCTATCCTGGGATGCAAGACCAGTGTAGTCAAGTCATCTAGCTGCAGGCTCACATGGTGTAACTTTGATGCTCAAGCTTGCTTATTTTCTATACAACATATATACATACTCCGACAAGCACTTTTATTTTTATTTTCAAGCCTGCCCATTTTTTTGGAATTTTTTTCAACCTACTATTTACAACAACATTTACATAAGGAATTTTTCCTCTTGAGCCAGAAGAATATCCCTCTTTTGAAGCTTTATTGCAACCCACATTCTCCTGTCGTTAGACCTCATGGCTACTGGACCAGGTTGGGGTGCACTTCCCTCCCTAGACGAGGACGAATGTTTCCACCCGTGTGCATCTCAGACTGGCAAATCCAACCCCTTCACCACTCCGACTGAGTTGAGCCAAGTGAAGGGTGCAAAGTGTCCAAGTTAGATCACGACCGACAAGAGTCATGCGTGTGTGTCGAAACGTTCTAGTTAGTCCTCTGAGGTGACTTGAACCTAGCCCTGATTTCTCAAAGAATTAAGTCTGAATAGACCTGAAGTACCTTAAACCTAGTTCCCATAAGGTTCCAGTGCAGTTAGGTACAGTAAGGTCCAACCAAGCTCCAATCTTCGGCTTTATTGGACAAGTTCAATCATCAAGCTCAATGAAAGAATATGAATGCTATGCAAATGCTATTTACAAATATGCAAAGAATAATGCAATTTTTCAAAGAATCTGAAAACAAAGAGAGGAATTTTAAACAAAGAATTTGCAAATAAAAGAATTTTGGCACCCAAAGTAAAATATATACATCTATTTACACGGGCGTGCTGCTTTATTTTACAAGAATTGAAAAAATTAAGGATTTACAGTTTAGTTTTTATTTATTGGTATATATGTACAATTATTAGAAAATTTTGTATTATTTATTATATTTATTATTAATTTGATGTATCTATTCCTCAAACTTATTTGAAAATCATTTTCAAACAATTTTGAAAAACTATAGTCTTAAATAATTTTTACAAACATTTTTACAAACATGTACACACATTTGAAAATCATTTTGCAAAGGTTTTTCAAACAGTATATATAGATTTTTCAAAATATTTTTGCAACCATTTTTCAAACCGTTTGCAAACAATTTTTCAAACATTTTGTTTCACACAAAGAAAATAAACTTTACAAACCAAAAAGTTTTTACAAAGGTTGAAAACATGTAACAAAACGTTTTCAAAATAGTTTTCAAAAGATTTTCACAAAGATTTTCAAACTATTTTTCAAACATTTTGCAAAAAACATTTTCACCTGATTTATTAATCAGTATATACAAAAAGAATTTGAGGAATAATCACATCTTTTTATTAAGGTTTTAATGAATTTAAAGAATTATTAGCCGTATTATTAAGAGAATACTAAAGTACGAGTTATGGCTGAAGTATATACAGAGTATATACGACCCCACTATACTTAGCTTGAGCTATGTCCTCATAGATCGGAAAAGAAAAAGAGAAGACATAACTCGTACTGAGTATAGACAAGTCTAAAGAATATACGTATAAGAAATGAAGGAAAGTAAAGTTGACTGTCCCCCCTATACTTAGGATCAAGTAATCCTAAGTATAGCAGACTGTACACAAAGCAGGGAGGGTCAAGGGTGGGAATAAACAGATCAAAGAAGTAACAAATCAGGGGTGCACCCCCTATACTTAGGACAAAGTACGTCCTAAGTATAGAAAACTGACACAAAGGGGCGAAATCTTTTATTCAGATAAAGAAATATGAAAAAGAAAAGAAGAAAAGAAGAAAAGAAGAAAAGATAGATATATACATATAGATGAAAATATTGTGAAGAATATACGCATCACTCCCCCTATACTTAGGGTGAGATATCCCTAAGTATAGGCATCGACATGAGTGACGAAACTGAACAACGAAAGAACAACGCAATGTGTACCCTCCTATACTTAGGACAAGGTACGTCCTAAGTGTAGACACACAGATATGGCGATAGATCTAGGGCACACATAACATACGGGAGAAAGAATGAATAGACAAAACACATATATACAAGCGGTGAAAAACTGGTGGAGTACAGGACGGTATCTGACAGGTGAATACCGTACTTGCGCCATTGTCTCCCTGTGAGAACAGTGATGCACTCAGACAGTGAAAAGACACCCGGATATGCAGTCAGGTGGGTGTCGGCTATCGGGGACGAACAGATCAGAAAGTAAAGCGGGGACCGGTAGCATGAAGCAGTCAATCGGCTCGTAGGGTCAGCATGAGGAAACAGAGCCGATACTATAAGATCGGGAGGAAGAAGGAACTGTACAGATTCCTCCGGTCAATCAGAGTCTCAAAAAGATTTGGAAAGGTAAGGAAGAAGAGACATCGTGGCATTTGGTGGTCATGAGGTCGGAAGATCACAGGAGACACCAGAGATGAAGTCGAGTACCTAAAATATGATGTACTCTCCCGCAGATAACCCTCGGGGAGTAGTACTTGCTAATCAATGAATAATCAGAAGAAGACTCGACCTTGCGAGGGTCGTCAAGGAGAGCGGACGCAAAGGCATCAATGATCCATCAGACGGACCATCAGGTACGGTCTCGGTAGGCGACATATCGACTACCCGCAGAAGAGACCGATAAATCAAGAAAGTGTGGCAGCGTCCTGTAGATAAACCTCGGGGAGCGTGCTGCCAACTAGGCATGGAAATAACTAATATCAGGAGCTCAACCTTGCGAGGACCGTCAAGGCAAGCATACTCAAAGGAGTCAAAGATCTGACTACACAGATGGGTCCCATGATCCGTAGATCGAATAGGCAACTCAGGATGGGACCAAAATCATATATATCAAACGACTCGGTTCCATGCTTCGCAGATCAGAGGCACACTCAGTAGGGGGAACCGAGCATAAAGAGAGTGTCGCATTCTCCCGTAGATAGTCCTCGGGGACGAGTGCGAGCTAGGCAAGAAATAGTCAGAATGTGTCTCTACCTTGCGAGGATCGTCAAGGAGAGAGAAGAGGCTCAAAGGAGCCGGGTCCATTAGACGGACCTACATAGTGGTCTCAGTAGTCGACAAAATCAGCTACCGACAAAGGAGACCAAATCAGATAGGAAATATGTCGTAGTCTCCCGCAGGTAACCCTCGGGGAGTTACGAGCTAGTCAAGGAATAATCAGAAAAGAGCTCATCCTTGTGAGGACCGTCAAGGAGAGCGGACTCAAAGGAGTCTGAGCAAGTCGGTCTCATGCCCCAACAGATCGGGTGCATAATCAGAAAGAGAGACCGACTGTCCATATCAGATGAATCAGCTTTGTGCCCCAACAGACGGATGCACCAGCAGTGAGTGAAGCCGATCGTAAAGAAAGTGTCACATCCTTCCGATAGTCCTCGGGAAGTAATGTGAGCTATACAGTAAATAGTCAGTGTACATCTCGTCCTTGCGAGGGTCGTCAAGGAGAGAAAGAGGCTCAACAGAGCCGGATCCATCAGACGGATCCACCGAGAATGTGGTCTCGACAGACGGCAGACCGTCTACCAGCAGAAGAGACCAGAGAGCTAAAATGTGTCATAGCCTCTCGCAGATAACCCTCGGAGAGCTATGAACTAGGTAATAAATAATCAGAATATCAAGGCTCGTCCTTGCGAGGACTGTCAAGGAGAGCAATCAGACAGTTGGCCTCATGTACCGACAAGTTGGGTACACAATCACAGGGGGAGGCCAATCAAGCATATCATCTGACTCGGTTCCGGGTCCCATCACAATGGCGACCAAAGCAGTGGATGAAACCGTAGTCCTAGAAATTGTCGCATTCTCCCGCAGATAGTCCTCGGGGATGAATGCGAGCTAGATCAATGTAGGTCATGGGAATGCTGGCAAGTCATCTTAAGTCCTCAAAAGCAATCAATCATTCAATCATTCGGAGGGCATAAGATCATGTGAGGGAGAAAATAATCAGGTCAATCACAATACAGTCCCTCAAGTTACTATAATCAACTGAGATGGCACAAACGATAATCATGAATCCTCAAAGTGCCAGAGGTGGATCGAAGAGTCAGGAGTGGGTCAATCAAGAAGATGAGGAGGTTCATGGGGGTTCTGGGCACCGTCACCATGAAGCATATATCAAGAAAGTCAATCCCAAAACCGAATCCATACGGGCCGAACCGAATGGGTAGATCAATCAATCAAGTCTCCTGAATCCCTCATCGAAGCATCAAAATACATCACACCTTCAATCCGGTGTGCGAGACCAAAAATTCCTCGATAATGCATCACACCTATGCTTGTGCCCAAAGTCAAATATCCTCAATAAGCTCTGAGACACAAGTCTCCATTCAGATCCACCAAAAGTGGTATATCAATCTCAGCATCCTCAACATCATGCCCGGCTTACTCCAATAATCAATATAAGTCAAGAATCCTTGATGCGGGCTATCGCTAAAAACGCAGCATTCCCGGGTAAAGGAAGAGGTGATACAGGGGACATGAGGAAGGTGGATAAGAAGGGTAACACAATGGGGTGGAGAAGCTGATTGAGCTTACGCGTCAATATCACGGGTGGTAGAAGAGTGACACAGAGGGGACGAGGAGGGTGGGTACGAGGAAGATGGTGAAGAAGAGGGAAATGAAGGACTTGGCGAAGAAAATGATTGAGCTCAAGCGCCAATATCACGACTTGATGCCGATGAGGAGGTATATGTATAAGAGAGGTAGAGAGACTCAAAGATGAAAAATGCATGACTCACACGGACGGGACCGACTACTCAAATAATGAATGAAAACGTAACGGACTCCAAGTCACAATCAATACTCAAGGCAAACCCCCAATTCACCTACTCGACACATTGAAGACCGTCAGGTGACGGTCATTTATCTTTTCGGTTTTAGAGTGAGGTGAAAATCACAAAGTTGTACAAACACTAAGGAGGCTTGATGGGATTTGGGCTCTACTCCTTAGGGTGTACGTGAGCAATTAAAACGCATACAATGAGGGGGTTGCTCTCCCCAAGACAATGGAATCTATTAGGTTTTCTTTTAAGTCCAATAGAGTTAGCAGTCCCGATTTTATTTAGGTTATCACTTTTTTTGGGTATTTTTAATGCACGTGCCTATCGAGGTTCCAATTTCTATTAATCATCCTAGGTTGGCAAAAATAGAGGGAGAAGATCGGAAAAGCCATGCAAGTCGGAAAACTATGATGCATGCCAAGTAAGAAGACTTACAGTGCCTCCCAGCTCTCTCCATGCGGGATGAATAACAGAATTTGAAACCTATTCTATATGCAAATGCAAGCCGAAGAAATCGTCCTAGGTTCAGAAATTGCTATTATCGTGAAGCACCACAAGTCGGTCACCGATCTTCAAGGCAGGAGTTCGGTCTAGGCTCACCCCTCCTCCTCTCGACACATCGAGTTCAGGAGAAGCGCTTGGCAGGGTGAGCTCGGGGCGCATAGGCTTGAAGATGGTTAGACGACTGTTTTAGAATTTGATCTAGGTCCAAAGCGCACTATAGGTACATGCAAATATATTAGGGTGTTTGGACCTATTTCTACGAGCAAGCAATTCCTAAGCTAAGGCTCATTCACATAAAATAATAAAATAAAATAAAAAAAAGGAAAAGCATCAAAACCATCGAGGCCCCCAAGGGAACAATACCTCGGGCACTAGACCTCGGGAGTCGGAGTGTACCTGTGAGAGTCCTGTATTACTACAAATTTTCTAAGTGTCACTCTCTCACGAGAATATACATAATAAAGTAAAATAAAATTCATAAAAATATAGACTGTCTTAAAAAATTCTCCTTCATCTGCCTTCGATGATCTCTCCTATTGGCTGGCGTAGAAGAGCCAACTCCGCTTAGCTTGGGTGCACTGGTCCTCCTAGGAGGTCCTCCTTCGCTTGGCGGTCCCTCGCATCAAAGACAAAGAAATAAGATGGGTCAGAACCGTCAATCAAATAATGTCAATAAAAATAAAAATCAAATAAATAAATATATAATGGACATGAGCAAAGAATTAAATAGATAAATGAAAACCACACAAAATCATACAAAATCCGTTGCCTCCCCGGCAACGGCGCCATTTGATGAACAGGGATCTGACGAGGGTCTAGAGTAATCCACACAAGGCGGAATCACAATGTCGCTGAGGCGTCCTCTCACCAAATCCCGAATCAATCAACAATTAACCCACAATGAAATATATGCAATTAAAATAAAAAATGTGGAGTTAAAATTTATTATAACTCTACACGCAAGGTGTATAGGTGTAAGCGTGAGTAGAGGTCGAACACTGGGAGGCGAATGGTGATGTGGTGAAAATTGGTTGTGCAATTATTCAATTCAATGATCATGTCCGATTCTTATTTTTTGTGGGTTTTTTATTATATATATATTAATTTTTATTTTGTTTTTATAATTTTTATTTTGTTTTATATTTAATATTTTTTTATTTTCTTTTTATATTTTTAATTATATAATATAGATATGTATACATATATATATATATAAAGATATATATATATATATGAAGAGAGAGATGAGTAGTATAAGGTTAAATATTTATATAAATACTCAACATATATTACATATAATATTGTTTGGGCTTTTTTATATTTTTGTATTTTTTAGTTATTTTTATGGAATTTTTCTAATTTTTATGTATTTTAAATTCCAAAAATGTCCCTAATATAGGACAAATTAATTAGCCGAAATTAATTTGGGTTTTAAAAATATAAAATAAGTTCAAAAATTACCCAAATTAATTTTAATACATTAATAATAATATATAGATCATTATAAAAGAGAAAAACATATTTTCGGGATTTTTAAGGGTTTTTCTATTTTTGTTGGATTTTGGAGTTTTCTGAATTTTTTAATTTTTCTTTTTATATTTTTAGAGTTTTTCAATTTCTGGACTCAGTATATATAAATATATCATATATAATTTTTTTTGTAATTTTTCATAATGTTTTAAGATTTTTTGGTATTTTATAAATTAGACAGTGCAAAAATGGCTCCTTTTTCATTTTTAATAATTAGGATAAATGCAAAAAATGCAAAATAAAATGTGGGCATGAAAGTACACGACATGAAGCATCTACCCTAATTGTTGTGGATTTTTAGGAGCTGCATAGGTATTTTTAATAAATACATAAAAGACGCAAAAATTAAATAGCTTGGTAGGGGCATTTTTGCAATAAAAATAACTTGAAGGGGTCACAGTGCAAATATACCAAAAGTAAAAACATTTATTTTAATTTTTCGAACTAATTTACAATTAACAAAAATGCTAGGGTATACATTGCAAAATTCACGTGCCTCACGTGGGACTGCACGTGAGACGCGGAAGGACCTAATTGCAATTATATGGAAGCACAGGGGTCCTACTGCAAAATTTACAATTTATTTACAACATTAAAACTTATTTACAATATTAAAAATTTAAATACAAAAAGTGCGGGGGTTGGTTTTGCAACTTACCCCCACAGGCGCGCGGACGAACGACTGGATTTGGTTCACTTATACACGTGTCGCTCATCCCGCGACTGGTACTGGTTCGCCGACGAAGGGCTGAAATTAGATCAGCCGAGCTGATCTGACGGTTGAAGCTTCGCTCCATCGGACGACTGGGATTCCAACTGGGGTCTCGTTCTTCATCCGACAGCGAGGAGAGGTGCTGGAAGAACAGGGGAGGAACTCGCCGTTGGCGAGATTCTCCCGGCGAGATCTCTCCTCCCCGACGGTCCTTGTTGCTCCTGAAGGTCGCAAACCCTTCCTGGCAGGTGCCTCTCTCGTCTGGAGGTGTCGGATCAGGCCGAGGTATGCTGGAGCGCCACCGTGAGCTCGATGAAGAAACGCGGCTCCAGGTACCTCCGCCCGCTTGTGATTCGTCTCCTGGCACATTTTAGCGCGCCTGACCTGCACAGAAAGGTAGAGGGGCTCGAGGGCTTTCTCCTCGACCCGGGGTTTGAAGCTGGAAGCGAGGGGATGACAATGGGCGGAGAAGCTCCGGCGGACGGCGGTGGAGGAGCTTCGATTCGCAGAGCCGATGATGCTCTAGTTGAACAAAGATGGCCAAGATGTGGAGAACGCGAGAGGGGATGAAATGGAGGTGAAAAGACGGTCAGAAACAGTCGAGGACACGGTGGAGAAGCCGCCGGAGCTGAGCTCCGGTGAACTTCAATTTGGTTAACCTAGGCTACACTAAGGATCTAAATGCGAAATAATATGCGGGAATGAAATGCAGAAATGAAAATCTACCTAAGAAATGTAAATCCGTAGCTCTTATACCTGGGGGCCTCCAGGGAGCAGGACGGACGCCAGAGTTCCGCCTTGGGCGCATCTCCATCCTCCGCGAGCTTCCACGACCCTTCAGGGGACCTCCAGCTGTCACCCGGATGCACGCTAGGCCGAAGGTGGGGGCTCTAGGGTTAGGGAAATGGCCAAAATGGCGAAGGAGGGAGATGGAGTTATTTATAAACAAGAGGGGGTACCCTTATTGATCGGCTCAAATCAAAGAATCAGACGTATGCACAAGCAATCGACTAGGGTGGCGTGAATCATGATGATTCTAGGAGAAATTTCTGTGAAGGGATCGAAGGTGATGGAGCTATGTATCGAGCGGGAAAAATGCAAGAATAAGGGGGATTGGACAGTTCTGACGGGAGTAAGAGGCGCAGGGGGAGTTGACCGGGGGTCAACATTCCCTGGCTTCTAATTGGTCCACGTCAGCTCGATTATTGACTCATTAATTTAACCCCATAAATGATTTTATTATACTTTGCTTATAAAATAAAAAATGTGTATTAATTAATGTAGTATTTATTTATGATTTTTATTTAATTTTTTGATGTATTTTATTATGGGCTTATTTTAATAATGTATTTATAAGTGTATTTACATGTATTTATTTTTATTTTGTATATTTTTTATTTTATTATTTTTATTTTCTTATTTTATATTTTTATAAATTATTTTTATAAGTATAAGTATATTTTTGTTTAATTTTTATAAGTTTATTCATATTTTTAAATAAATAGGTATATATATGTAGGTATACTTATAGGTATTTGACCTATATTTTATATATTTTATTTATTTAATGAATTTTGTTTGTTTTTTTATTTTTGATTTGTATTTTTTATATATTATGAATAATATTTATAATATTATAAAAATATGAAAGAATAAAATAATTAAAGAATGTATTCCCTTTTTATTTATGTACATACTTAACATAGGTATTTTGCCTATATATTGCATAGACTTATTTTATTTTACAAATTCTTTTTGATTTTATTCTAATTTCCATATGTACATGCATTACATATATTATTTACAAAATTCTAAAAATATAAATTTATAGAAATAATAAATAATGAATAGAATGAATATTTTAATCAGTACTATATACAATGAGGGCCAAAACCTAACTGTCACAGATGAACTCCATAAATTATGAAACCAATTTTATTAAATAGTTCTTGGAATGCTATATACAATTAAACATGATTTTGGGCGATTTTGAGTTTTTATTTGCAAGATATGGGTCTGTGAAGTTAAGACTCTGGCTTCTTATTTTGTGTATAAAATGTACACTGTGTATTATTTTTGTACAAACGCATTTTTTATTTTTATTCACAACATTATTTACAACTTTCATGTACAAAGTTTCTTTGTTTGATGAATAAAGGAATATATACAAAATATGTGTCAAAATGCAGAAATGAATGAAGAATTCATTGTATTATTGGCCCTTATCTCCCCCTACTTTATTCCTTGTCGACCAGTTCTATTCTGGCCTTGGTCTCGGGGTTTGGGTCATAAAATATTTGCAATATTTTATTCTTTTTTCTTTTATTCTCTTTATTCTATAATTTTGGCATAAAAAACCTTATTTTATGTACAATAAATACAATGAATAATGAATGCTATTATGAACAAATTGATGGTATTTACATGCATTTGCTGGGGTTTTTAAGGCCAAAATGATAGAATAAAGGTGATGAAATGGAGATTCATCAGCTGCGCGTGGTCGCGGCGGCAGAGGGGGGCGCAGGTGCGGTGGCCGGCCGCACGAGGGAAGAACCGGGTGGCGGTCGGCGGTGTCTTGGCCGTGGAAGGAGGGGGCGGTGGTGGGCGGCTGCTCCCTCCTCCGTAATTTTTTTTGTTTTCTTTTCTTTTTTATTTTTTAATTAAATTTAAAATAGGAAGCAAATATATACATAAAATCCGGTAAAGGGAATGGTGAATGATGGTGATGAAGATGAACAAATGGGGGTGTATAGATGGTAATGTGATGGTTTAAAAAAATTGCAAAGATAAAAATAATGACAAGATGAAACTAAACTTACCTACGATGGAGACGGTCGCCTATGGTGTACTCGTGAGAGCACGGTCTTCGCTCAAATCGCCGGCGCGCGATGAGCTCGAGCAGCGCGCGGTTGCGGCTGCGATGTTGGCCAAAAAACCAACGGATCTCACCGGAGAGAGGGCCGTCGTCGCTCGACCGCGGTTGCGTCGCTGCCACCGATTCAACTCTGGAAACTAGGCTCTCCTCACATAAAGATGGATCAAGTGCAAATTGAGGAGGATGAGATGTATATAAAGAAGATGAAATGAGAGGTTATTAAGTGGTAGGAGGTTATATTATTAATGGAGTTGAATGGGAGGTTTAAAAAATGGTGGGGTTGAATGGAGGTTGGTGGTAAAGAGTTGAATGGTGGTTATTGTAGAGAATGTAAAATAAATAATAAAATAAATAATGATTTAAAGTAGGCTACAACAAAAATAAAGAAGGAAAAAGAAAAAAAATAGTGGTGAATTTATAAGTGAATACATACAACATGTACATTTTTATTTGCTTTTCTAATATGTATTTTTTTCTTTTTAATAAGAGATATTTACAACGGAAAAATACACTAAAATAGTATAATCAAAATAGAATACAACCATGATTTTTTTTGTATTTTTAGTAATTAGGAAAGGTAAAATAAAAAATGAAGAAAGAATGAATATATACATAATATACAATGTACATCTAGGTCCCAAAACCCAACTTTTGCAAATGAGCTCTGATTTTAATGAAACCACTTCCGTCGGATAGATAATTTTCTAACTTGAACTTTAAAAGTGAGTTTCATGAATTCGGAGATCATACGGAGCGGGAATTTAGCTTGGAAGTTGGACATTACAACTTTTTCTCTTTAGGATCTAGGAGCATTTATTTGAGGTAAAATTTATTTTATATTTTTGTATTTTTATGTACATTTTTATAAACAAGTTAGAGAAGGAATTAGCCAAAAAGGAGTTGAAATAGAATTATTAAAAATATAAGAAGTTTTGGGCTATTTATAGGTGAAAAACTCCTTTATTTTTACGACTTTTTATTGTTAATTTATTTTGTACAATATAATATACAATAATTAATGTATTTTATTTACAAGAGTTATTTTATTAATTTATTGATTTTATAAACATTTATTAGGGAATTTGCTCAGGGATTTTGCTAAGATCAAGATATTGAGATGATGAATCGTGGATTCATCAGTTATCCATATTATTTGTATATATATTATAAATGTGATTCATAATATATTAAAGAGAGCTTGTTGCAAATAGTATATTCAAATTAGTTGTTGATGCGAATTTAATTCACATTGGAAATTAATTGAAAATACAATTTACATTTTATTTTAGGTTGTGAATATGATTCGCATTTATTTAATGGCTTGATTGCAATATTCACAAAATTAATTTGGAGTTTTTGTGAAGTCACATAATTAGAAGGGCAATCACCTTCCATATATGGATGGTGGACGGCCACCTTGACTTGGTCAAGTGGCCGTATGTGGAAGGTGGGTTTCCACCTTCCTTATCTCTTGATTAATTATTGATTTAATCAAATTAAATTACATTAATATTATATATATATAATTTTATTTAAAATGATTATTTGTTGTTGTGTTTTTACAATAAAATCATGACCATTGAATAGAAACACAAATCAATCTCAACCATTGATTTTGTGTTTCACATGGATTGTGATCAATGGACTCCCAAAATACTATAAAAGAAGACGAATCCCTAGATTTTCTTTTACAAAATTTTTACAAGTTTATCTCTCTTTAATTCTCATTGTACACGCCCCATCTCTCTCTCTAGCCAATGTGGCTGTCCATACTCTGTGCTTGAGAGGGAGAGTCGTAGTCATTATGATGGTGCTGTGCTGCTGGACTGACTACTTACGGAACTCCATCTTTTTCGGTGCTTTTTTTGTGAAGAATACATTTGATTTCGTGTGACGAAATCAGGAGTTCCAGATCTTGGATCTTCACCTTGGATTGCGAGACAAGAGGTCTCTTCGCTTAGAGACTACAATCGCAACCACGCTTCAAGAGGTTATCATACATCTTTCTTGTAGTTTTATGAAACGATATGAGAAAAGTTCTTGGATCATGTGGTTTCGTCATTTTAAAAATATTAAATTCTGCTGCATCGAGCAACTAGTGCGACTAGTTGCTCCGATCGCATACGATGCGATCATCGCACTTCTGTAATGTGCTTAAGGATCTTTACATATTCTTCAAGTAGTATCGGAGCCTTGGTCGAGGACTTGGATATGATCCAAAAACCCTAGGCGATCATGATTCATGTTTAGGATGCGTAGGAATCATTGTTTTTACACTGGATGTAATATTCGAATCGGATTTTTATGAAATAAAAATTTAGTGTTTGTGCACTGTTTGGATGTATTTTTTGGTTAATAAAATGTACTTAGAAATTTTAAATATGTCTTTAAAACAGTCCCTTTAATTGGTATAAAAAGTGCATGAAAATGATTTGAATGGTTCTCGCTATGGAAAATTATTTTGCATGTATTCACGGATATGTAACCAAATTAATTTTTCTTACTATTTTTCCGATATGAAATGTGAAATATACACTTGGATTAAGTAGAGAATCAAACCAGCAAATAGTTCGAATTTATTTCGCATGATTCTGACTCCATTTGCACTAAATCTTCCATATTTAGTGGAGATGGGCCAGAAGATGATTAGATCATAAAATCTCTTTACTTAATGTATTTATAATTCAATGGAGATCATGAAAATTATGTATTTGCCTTGATTAAATGATGACAAAATTATGAAAATAATTGATTAATCATCAGAGGCCATTAACAGATTTTATGAAAATCTTAGTTTATCCTACAATAGTTGTAGGACATTCGCTACATGCAAAACATTGTTACTTGAATAGAATTGGGGATTTGTTTCGCAAATCTTCTTGTTATATTAATCAAAAAGTTTTTGATGAATATTATATGGTATAATTTCAGTTGAAAGATTGATTATCATTTCAGATACAAAATGATAAAATCGCATTATCCTGACCTGAGGCGGATATAGTGTCTACTCGGGGATCGTTGGGGAAGCAAGTTGCTCTGTGAGTAGTCTGTCCCACATCCTGTGCGCACTGGCCATGACATCAGGTAATGAGAGGATAGTGTTTGAAGAGAACATGATGTATTTTTCTAATTATTAAAATTTGAATAATACATATTTTGAGATTATACCATCCTCTCAAGTAACAATCAAGAGTGTTTGTTGGATGATTAAATTAGATTGATAATTGATTTAATATGATAAAATTAATTATATCCAATTAATAACATTCTATTATTAATAGAGTAGTATTTTCCTGGAAAGAATTAATTATGTGAATATAATTCATAATAGTTAATTAAAATTTGAATATGAGGCGGAGGGTCACATAAGTGAGATCCATGATCTCCCATCAAGGTGAAGGATTCCGTCTCTAGGGATTGTATGTAGGAGACGCATGTCCGAAGTGACAGCTCCTGCATACAAGCGTATCTGGATTGGGCTCTTTGTTTCTCGAAAGAGTAAGGCCGTATGCGTAGTGACCCCAATATCAAGTCATCATATTATTCGAGCGATATTGGATTACACATAGCGAGTTCTAATCTTGTTGACGGTTGGTTCAATTAACGACGGGTCAACATCACCTTAGGGGTGGTGGGCCCACGTGTTAAAGATCGAATCAGGAAATGCAAGCTAGACTTGCAAGGTGGAATGTGTTCCTGCTTCTTTTTATCTGAGTTACATGTTCTCATATTATTGGAATGTAACAAAGGTAAAAAGTAGATCTAGTTCTTGTTAGAGATATAGCGGTAAGAATATCTCTTGCTTTGAAAGTGATTAAGGGAATGAACTTTCAGAGTTGAAAAGACAAGACTAATTTGATTAAAAATCCTTAATCAAAGATTTAATATTCATATATATAATTATTTATATGTTCTAATATAATACATTCTTAATTTCAAACAATGAAGTCCATGATTCCAATCAGTAGGTTTCTAGAGATCAACCAATTGACCAGAACAAATTACTCAGATTAGATCCGTAATTTGGATCATGTCCTATCTGCGGAGCACTTATCTTATGTGTTGTCCAAGGACAAGCATGAAAATCCTAAGATAAACGGAATATATCAAATATAATGAAAAATAATATGAAGATCATACATTGATCGGATGTTATAGTATGGGATCTCTCTCTAATGTGATTCAGAAGAAACATGTGTAGATGGAGATCTGCCCGGATATAATGTTGAATCTCATGTTCAGTGATGCCAATCAAACTCAGCATTATAATGTTATAAAAAAGAGCTTATTCGCTGCAGGATGCAGGAAGTATGAGCATGTACTCAAAATGTTTCGGTACCTCTCAGAACTGGAGACTCTCAGGACCAACATGGATGCAGATATGCAGTCCGACTTCATTTTGCTATCGCTCCCTAAGTCTTTCAATAACATTGTGGTGTCATTCCACATGAACAAGGTGAATTGGTCTAATGTTGAGTTATTGGCTTTATTAAAGTATGCATAAGACGTTATGAAGAAAGATAATCCCTTTAGTAGTGCAATGGTTGCACAGGTTAAAGGGAAGCGCGGTCTGAAGCAAGGATCTAGGAAGGGTTCAGCCCATAAGAAAAGAAGAAGAGTCAAAGTGTTAGCTCTTCATCTACTACTTATGCACGAGTGACATCAAAGAATATCGATGTGTGTTATCACTACAAGAAGTCGCTACACTGGAAGCGTAACTGCCCAGATTGCATGCAGTGTATTGACAAAGATAAAGCCCCGGCATGTATGAATTCTACTTACATCATTGAAACTAATATTCTCCTAGGACGAGAAGGCAGTTTGGTCATTGATTATGGTGCTTCTATTCATATATGCAATTTGTTGCATCTATTTTACGAAACTAAGAGTCATGATGAAGGGGAGATAGTTGTCCAGATGGGATCTGATGCAACTATTGCAGCATTCACCGTCAGGACTTGCAGACTATCATTATTTAGTGGAAGAGTCTTAGTACTTAAAGAATCTCTTTATGTTCCAGATGTCAGAAGGAACTTAATATCTATATGTAAATGAATGATCATCAATAAATGTCAAATAATATCGATATTATTTGGTCATGATATGGAAGGGACCACATACATTGGTATGTATTAGGTCAAGAATACCCTCGCATTAGATAACCTTGTTACAAAAAGGCATTCTAATCATTTTACCTCGAATATAATATTCGCATGTAGGTAAAGATTGAACCTGTAGAAAATCTAAGGGTCCATCCTTTATCAATCTATTGATCCTATCAACAGATAAATGACCAAGACTTTGATGCCAAATCAATTTCGTATGATTTCTGTCCTCCTTAGATTATTTAAGGTTTTTATTAATGGCTAACATTCATGACATTCTCATTAATGCACAATTCATAGAGTCCACTAGAAGTCAGAACACCATCCGCAATATATTTATCATAACGACTTATGACAAGTTTAATACAGAATAGAAACGAATGTCCACTTCTAACTCATTTAGATACATATATTAAGTTCCTTCTAACATCTGGAAGATAAAGAGATTCTTTAAGTACTAAGACTGTTCCACTAAATAATGATAGTTTGCAAGTCCCGACGGCGAATGCTGCAATAGTTGCATCAGATCCCATCTGGATAACTATCTCCCCTTCATCATGACTCTTAGATTCCTAAAATAGATGCAACAAATTTCATATATGAATAGAAGCACCATAATCAATGACCAAACCGCCTTCTCGTCCTAGGAGAATATTAGTTTCAATGATGTAAGTAGAATTCATACCTGCTGGGGCTTTATCTTTGTCAACAGACTGCATGCAATCTGGGCAGTTACGCTTCCAGTGCAACGACTTCTTGCAGTGATGACACACATCAATATTATTTGATGTCACTCGTGCGGAAGTAGTAGATGATGAGCTAACACTTTGACTCTTCTTCTTTTTCTTATGGGTTGAACCCTTCCTAGATCCTTGCTTCGGACCGCGCTTCCCTTTAACCTGTGCAACCATTGCACTACCAAAGGGATTATCTTTCTTCATTACGTCTTCTACATACTTTAATAAAGCCAATAACTCAACAATAGACCAATTCACCTTGTTCATGTGGAATGACACAACAATGTTATTGAAATACTTAGGGAGCGATAGCAAAATGAAGTCGGACTGCATATATGCATCCATGTTGGTCCTGAGAGTCTCCAATTCTGAGAGGTACCCAAATATTTTGAGTACATGCTCATGAACTGAAGTCCCTTCCTGCATCCTGCAACGAATAAGCTCTTTTTTATAACATTACAATGCTGAGTTTGGTTGGCATCACTGAACATCTCGTTGAGATTCAACATTATATCCTGGCAGGTCTCCATCTCCACATGTTGCTTCTGAAGCACATTGGACAGAGATCCCATAATATAACATCCGGTCAATATATGATCTTCATATTATTTTTCATTGTATTTGATATCTTCCGTTTTCTTAGGATTTTCATGCTTGTCCTTGGACAACACATAAGATAAGCGCTCCACAGATAGGACATGATCCAAATTACGGATATAATCCGAGTAATTTGGTCCGGTCAATTGGTTGATCTCTAGAAGCCTACTGATTGGAATCATGGACTTCATTGTCTGAAATTAAAAATGTATTATATTAGAACATATAAATAATTATATATATTAATATTAAATCTTTGATTAAGGATTTTTAATCAAATTAGTTTTGTCTTTTCAACTCTGAAAGTTCATTCCCTTAATCACTTTCAAAGCAAGAGATATACTTACCGCTATATCTCTAACAAGAACTAGATCTACTTTTTACCTTTGTTACATTCTAATAATATGAGAACATGTAACTCAGATAAAAAGAAGCATGAACACATTCCACCTTGCAAGTCTAGCTTGCATTTCCTAATTCGATCTTTAACACACCATCATCACTAAGGTGATGTTGACCCGTCGTTAATTGAACCAACCGTCAACAAGATTAGAACTCGATATGTGTAATCCATTATCACTCAAATAATATGAGGACTTGATATTGGGGTCACTACGCATAAGGCCTTACTCTTTTGAGAAACAAAGAGCCCAATCCAGTTACGCTTGTATGCAGGAGTTGTCACTTCGGACATGCGTCTCATACATACAATCCCTAGAGACAGAACCCTTCACCTTGACGGGAGATCATGGATGTCACTTATGTTATCCTTCACCTCATATTCAAATTTTAAATAATTATTATGAATTATATTCATATAATTAATTCTTCTTAGGAAAATACTACTTTATTAATAATAGAATGTTATTAATTGGATATAATTAATTTTATCATATTAAATCAATTATCAATCTAATTTAATCATCCAACAAACACTCTTGATTGTTACTTGAGAGGATGGTATAATCTCAAAATATGTATTATTTGAATTTTAATAATTAGAAAAATACATCATGTTCTCTTCAAACACTATCTTCTCATTACCTGATGTCATGGCTAGTGCGTACAGGATGTGGGACAGACTACTCACAGAGCAACCTGCTACCCCAACGATCCCCGACTAGACACCATATCTGCCTCAGGTTAGGATAATGCGATTTTATCATTTTGTATATGAAATGATAATCGATCTTTCAAGCGAAGTTATACCATATAATATTCATCAAAAAAATTTGATTAATATAACAAGGAGATTTGCTAAACAAATCCCAAATTTCAAGTAACAACGTTTTGCATGTAGAGATTGTCCTACAACTATTGTAGGATAAACTAAGATTTTCATAAAATCTGTCAATGGCCTCTGATGATTAATAAATTATTTTCATAATTTTATCATCATTTAATTAAGGCAAATTCATAATTTTCATGATTTCCATTGAATTATAAATACATTAAGTAAAGAGGTTTGATGATCTAATCATCTTCTGGCACATCTCCACTAAATATGGGAGATTTAGTGCATGAGGAGAGATAAGAGCAAAATCTAGTGGTTCAGGTTCACTGCTCTCATGTTCTCACAGATTTTAGCTCTCACAGGATCATCCCTCAAATAAAGGGTTGATCGTGTGAGAGTCAAAATCTGTGAGAGTATGAGAGCAATGATTCTGGGCCACAAAATTCTGCCATCTCTCTCCTCATTGATTGCAGGAGGAGAGAGAAGAGAAAATTCTAGTGGTCTAAATTCACTACTCTCATGTTCTCACATATTTTGGCTCTCACATGATCGGCCCTATATATATAAGGGAAAAGGGAAGCTATGCCGAGAGATGCAGCCAACTAGCTATACCGACCATTTTTTTATTGATTTTTGAATTTTTTTTGAAGGAAACCAATGATGATTTACTTAGTTCATAGAATGGAATATGGGTTTCAAATTTCATGCAAAATAAACACTCCAAACCGATGAATGATGATTGAGTGGGTATATTAGGTACTCGTTGTAGCATGGCACTCAACCAATTAATCAGAACCAAATCGAACATCTCTGTGAAGAGGACTCAGTTTTTAATTTATATCCCGGGCAACTCCGGGGTCGAACCAGGGAGGCAAAGGAGCAACTTCGGGTTAATTCAGATTACTTAGGTCTAGGTTTCCAATGCAGATTTGTTTTTGTATTTTTTAATGCAAAATGAATGCCACTGTAAAATATGGTTGAATTTAAGTTAATAAGAAAACACACAACTTAGCAAAATTAATTTTTTATGTGAAATTAATCTAATTTAGCCAAATTATATTTTTCGTAGAAACCTAATCCAGTGATGAATGCAAAACACATTTTTTTGAAATTTTAAGGATTAAAATGCAGTAATGAAAAATGCACTTTTTATGGGTTTTTACATATTTTTCACACAAACAGAATGAAATTATGAAAATTTTATTGGAACTCAAACATGATGAAAGAAGGCTACGATATTTTTGGATTTTTTTGACAATATATGAATTTTTTAATGAAAATAGAGTGACTATAAGTATTTAATTCTTAATAAATCCACAATATCAATTTATCCAGATAGTGAATTATCTCAATAAGGTATTTTAATATGCAATATAGGAGATTTGAAATTTCTCAAAAATAATGTGTGTGGATTTAATTAAAAATCATTTACCAAAATCACTCTACAATTTATTTGATGCACATACAACTTCAATTTAGATGAAATTTGGGTAGTAATTAAAGCACATTTCATGTCACCATTTCAGATTTTTGAGGAATTTTTCGAACAATTGTGAGTTAAATATTAATTTAAGATCTCATAGTGGGTAAAATATGCAATTTTTTACTAAAATAATTTTATTTAGTTACCTAAAGTCACAAAAATCCAAATATAAAGCTAAATGATAGAGAATTGATTGCTCAACAACATAACACTTTTCATTAAAATAGATGATGCAATAAAAATGTCCAAATTAACATGCAAAGATAGGGATATCCGTGCAGTTACGGAAATTAAAAATTTACAAATAAACTATGTACAAGGATATTTTTGCAATAAAAGAAAACTAACAAAATAAAAATGTAAATTTTACAAAATAAAAAATAACCTTCTTCCTCTTCATTGCAGGTAGAGCACAAACGTTAGGGAGGCCGATGGCGGCTACCGCGCCACGGGAGGAGGGTGACGACTGGAGAGGAAGCTGGAGGCAGCGCATGGCCACTGACCGGGGTGGGAGCTGCGTATGGAGGTCATGGGCGCAGGAAGGAAGAGGTGTGTGCGTCTGCGTGGGGAGGGCTCGAGCAGCTTGTGCGGACTTGGAGAACTGCGGGCGGTTGCGGCAGAGGAGGGTTGCGTGGTGGCGAGAGGTGGTTGGTGGGCAGGTGGGGCAGACGGCCATGGAGGAGCGCCTGGGGGCTACGCGTGCGGCTTGCGAGCTGCAAGATGTGGTGGTCGGCGGTGGAGGGGATCGACCACCAGCTTGTTTTTTTTTAATTTTTTGATTTTTTTCTATTGTGAATTGATTTTTTAAAATATTTTTTTAGTTTTCTTAAACATAGAATAAACAAAAGATGCAAAATATGATGGTGTGGTGATGGTGATATGCTAAAAAAATAAATAAATGAAGGTGTGTGGGAGGTGATATGATGTGATAATAAATGAGAAAATAAAAAAGATGATGAATGATAACAATGGAATTACCTAGGATGGAAGCAGGCGCATGTGGTGTGCTCACAAGAAGCACGGTCCTCGCTCGAATCGCCGGCGAGCGATGAGCTCGAGCAGCGCGCAGAGGCAGCTGCAATGTTGGCCGGAATGCGAATGGATCTCAACGGAGAGGAGGTCGGTCGTCGCTCTACTTCTTCATTCGGTGTCACTGAGACGAGTGGTCGGAGCTCTCAATTCTCTCTCGCATAAAGGTGGATCAAAGGCAAAAATAAGGAGAATGAGATGTATAAAAAGAGAAGGAAAATGGAGGTTAGAAAAGATGGTGGAATAGTGGAGTTGATTGGAAGGTTAAAGAAAATGGTGGAGTTGAATGGGAGGTTAGATGAAGACTTGGTGGTTAATGGAAGAAAATGGAAGCTAGTGTAGAGAATAAAAAATAAATAAAAGAAAAGAAAATTAAATAAAGTAGTCTGCTAAAAAGAAAATGATAAAATAAAAGAAAATAGGAAAATTGCAAACAAACTAAAGAAGAAAAATAAGGAACGAAATAGACCATATGTACTTTTTTTGCTTTTCTAATTTTAATTTCTTTTGTATTTTTAATAAAAGATATTTACAAAATAAAATTAAATAAAATACTAGAAATAAAATAAAAGATAAAAAATATTTTTTGGATCTTTTAGTAGTTAAGAAAAATAAAAAAATAAGAAAGAAAAATATGTACATTATATACAAAGTTACTTTATCTTATATTCAATAACAAAATATTTTTTTTGAGATTTTTTAATTATATCATTTATTAAAATATATAATAAAGAAACTAATAGAAAAAGAAATAAATCAAAAAAGGTTAGATTTGTACAGGAAAAATCAAAGACACATTTATTACATTATGTACAATATACAACGAGGTCCCAAAACTCAAATTTTGCAAACGATCTCCGATTTTAATGAAACCACTTTCATGGATAGATAATTTTCTAACTTAAAATCTAAAAGTGAGTTAGGTGAATTTGGAGTTCATACGGAGTAGGAATTTGGCCGGGAGGTTAGATTTTATGGCTTTTTCTCTTTGGGGTCTAGGAGATATTTATTTAAGGTGATTTTTTGTATTTTTGTATTTTAATATACAATTTTATAAACAAGTTAAAGAATATTAGCTGAAAAGGAGTTGAAATTGATTTATTAAAAATATATGAAGTTTCAAGCTATATACATGTGAAAATCTCCTTTATTTTACAGCTTTTATTATTAATTTATTTTGTACAATATAATATATAATAATTGGTGTATTTTATTTGCAAGAGTTATTTTATTTATTTATTTAGTTAGTTTATGGATATTTATTAGAGATTTTACTCAGGGATTTTGCTAAGATCAATATATTGAGTTGATGAATCTTGGATTCAACACCCCCTATACTTAAACTTTGTTAGTCCTCGAGCAAATAAAGAATGAATAAGTTGGATTAACCCCTGACTATACATGTGAATACAAGACTTGATCTGTTTAAGAACTCCTAGTTTTAGTGATCCTAAAATTCTAAGCTAAACCAATCTCTAGTCAAAAGGTATCCAATTTCCCTATTCATCAGACTCTCTCTATATACATATATAATAGGGATATAGCATTAAGTGTGGACTACAGTTACAAGAGTAGAGTCGCAACTTCACCCAAGGTTCCAGTCCAAGAGACTCTCCTAAGAACCCGATCCTCAACACTAGGGAATAAACTATTTTTTGCATCCAATCCACCGTCTCTTTAGTTGTCAGACTTAAAAGTGTAGATGGAAGGTCAGTTGATGGAGGCATAGGATTGTGTCACTTCTTCTCTCCTTCTCATTGGAACAAGGATCCTCTCGAATGCCTACTTAAGTCAACCCATTTATTTTTTTAATTGTTAACCAGTGTGTTCGTCAAGAGAGTTCGGAGTCGTCTGCACTTGTTTTCCTAGGAGTACACCAGGATGTGTCTCTTTTGAGTATCTAAGATACCTTCGACACCCATACTTGTATCACTATACGATGCAGAGCCCTTTTTGGATGCTATTTTGAATCCTTGGTCCTAATAGCATTTGGTTCAAGTAGACACTTTGAAATGGTTGGGAGCGCTCGCCTTTGGTGGAAGCTCTTTGATATTTGAGTTTGTATGGTGAGAGCTTTTCTTTCAACATTTCTTTCTTTCTTTTTTTTCCCAAAATTTTGGTTGGCTCCACTGCTTTTACCAAAAGTTGGCACACACTGATCAACATTTTTTTTAGATTTCTTCACACCTTGGCACATAGGTAATTGTCAAGAGATAGTACAAGAACCATGTTCTCATACTGGCTAAAAGGTGATGGCACTCATGTTTCTTGAAGCCTTCATTGATTTTATCACATCCTAGAGCATCATAAAATCAGGTCCAAACTCAAATCCCTCATCCCAGTTCCTCAAGTGAAATTTCAACTCATCTCATCAAAACTGCGGTCGTTTACGTGAGGTGTTGATCATATTCTTAAGTTAGAGACTAAACGTGCAATATAGCACACAAATCTTTCAAACTAGGGAAATGCGAATAATTAAGTCAAAGACCCTAATGACTAAGGTTGGTAAACTCAAAATCTCAAGACTCATAAACCAAGTGTTTTTGAACTTCACTAATCTTGTGTGTAAGTGTCAGGGACTAAACCAACTCATTATTAAGTTTTTTATTTTGATTTTTCTGATTTTTTGAAAATAAAGGAAAAAAAGAAATAAGATTTTTTTAGTTTTTGAAAAAGGTTGTTGCTGTTTTTTTTTTCAAAAGTTTTTTTTATTTTTTTTGGAAAAGTTTTTTTTTAAAAGATTTTTGTTTTGTTTTTTTGTTTTGTTTTTTTACCAATTTTACCCACCTCATAATTATTGTATAATATATACAAAAATACATAAAAGTACATGCTATGGGTAAAGTATATATGTAATATATACACACTCCCCTATACTTAGCATGTGTTATGTCCTCAGAGCACAAGAAGCGAGGAAAAGACATAGCTTGTGCTAAGCGTAGGAGAGCTACAATAATAAAAAGTATAGAAGTCATATGTCCCCTATACTTAGGCTGGTCAGCCTAAGTGTAGAAGAAGAGAAAAAAATGGGGCACACGAGGTCAAGAGGAGAAATGGATGAGTATATACATAGTCCTTAGCTAGAGATCCCACATCTCGATTCATAAAGTGGCTACCCTCATCATATATCAGAACTTTTGGCACCCCGAACCTAACAATAATATGGTCTCTCACAAACTAATAGACAGTCTTGTTGTCTGCGGTTCGGGTTGGGATAGCCTCCACCCACCTAGACAAGTAGTCAACCGCCAACAAGATGTTACCCTTATCCTTGGCTGTTGGGAAAGGGACCCATAATATGCCCCATGCATAAAAAACATCACAAATAATCACTGGCTGCATGGGCATCTCATCTCTCTGTCCAAATGTCCCTCCCATCATTTGACAGATCGGGCACGACTGTACAAAATCAATAGCATCTTGAAACAGGGTTGGCCAATACAATCCACATTGAAGTACCTTGTGAGTGGTTCTCGTTCTCGAATAGTGTCCTCTATCCTCAAGTGAATGACAATATATGAGGACACTCTGGTACTCCTCCTGAATACACCTTCTCCAAACACAATCCGGCCCTTCGAAGAAAAGGAAAGGATCGTCCCAGTGGTATCTCCTCGAATCTAACTTTAGTCGGTCAATGTTGTTCCTAGTCCAACCATGGGGAACCTGCTTGGAGACAAGAAAGTTCACCATGTTGGCATACCACGAGAGTGAGTCAATAACACAAATTGACTCGTCTGGGAAAGTCTCTCTAATCCGCTTATAATCGGGAGAATCCTTAAGTTCAATCCGTGAAAGATGATCAGCCACAACATTCTTCACTACAGGTTTGTTTTTTATTTCAAAATCAAACTCCTGGAGGAGTAAAATCCACCTAAGAAGACGTGTCTTCTCATCCTTCTTTTCCATTAAATATCGAATGGGTGTGTGATTAGTGTAGATTGTCACCTTAGAGCCCAAAATATATGACCTTAACTTCTCGAGGGCCCATACTACATCGAGCATTTCCTTTTCAGTCACGGTGTAATTCTTCTATGTAGGGTCTAACACTTTGCTCGCATAGTGGATCGCAAATGGGATCCCCTCTCTCCGTTGCCCAACACAGCTCCTATAGCGAAATCTGAAGCGTCAGTCATGATCTCAAAGGGGAGAGACTAATCAGGAGCTTGTAGGATAGGCGAGGCACAAATCTTCATCTTCAAGAACTTAAAGTCCTCCAGACACTCGTGATCTACAACAACTCTATATCTTTCCCTAAGAGCTCAGTCAGTGGGCGGGCAATCTTTGAAAAATCTTGAATAAATCTCTTATAAAATCTAACATGCCCTAGAAACGACCGCACTGACTTTATGTTGGTAGGTGGATCGAGTTTCTTGATCACCTCTACCTTGGTTGGGTCAACCTCCATTCCCCTTTTGGAGATGACATTCCCCACCAAGATACCCTCCGTCAACATAAAGTGACTCTTCTCCCAGGAGAGTACCAGATTCACCTCTCTACACCTCTTGAGCGGCTCGGTCCAAGTGCACTAAACATATCAAAGGAATCACCATGGACTGAGAAGTCATCCATGACCACTTCCAGGAATCTCCCACCATCTCGGCAAATATGGCGATCATGCACCGCTGAAAAGTGCTAGGGGCATTGCAGAGCCCATATTGCATGCGCCTGAATGCGTAAGTGACGAATAGACATGTGAATGTGGTCTTTTCCTGTTCCTTAGGGGCTATGGCTACCTGGTTGTAGCCTGAGTACCCGTCAAGAAAACAGAAGTACTATTTTCTTGCGAGTCTCTCCAAAATATGATCAATAAAAGGCAAGGGAAAGTTGTCTTTCTTGGTCGCAGCATCCAGGTGCCTGTAGTCAACACAGACAAGCCACGATGTGTGTACTCATGTCGCGATCTCTACCCCCTCCTTGTTGGTTACCATCTGGATTTCTGACTTCTTCGGGACAACATGAAGCGGGGCCACCCAATTGGAGTCCGACATAGGGTATATAAACCCTGCTCTGGACCATTTCTCAATCTTATTCTTCACTTCTTCTCGTAGATTGGGGTTAAGTGTCCTCTGGAACTCATGGGAAGGTCTCACATTATCCTCAGTAAAAATGTGGTGCGAGTAGAGAGCGGGGTTGATCCCCACGAGATCCGACACTGTCCAGCCTATTGTTTTATGATTCCTCTCTAAGATCTCTAACAACCTAGACTCTTTCTCTAAAGTCAAGTATGAGCTAATGATAACATGATATCTCTCTTTGGGTCCAGCAAGAAAGGCGTACTTGAGTGTAGAAGGTAGGAATTTCAGTTCCTAGTGTGGTATCATCAAGCAAATCTCGTTGAACTGAATCTGAATCTAGTTCTGTGTTGCATGAAGATGGGATGAACTGTGTAGTACTCACCACCAACTCAGAAGTATTGGGAGTTGGATCGCCAAAAAACACGGTAATTCGGCTAAAGCTGCGTCTGACTCATCATCTATGTCCCATGATTGTTCCGTAGGGGATGCAACTGACAGATCCGGATAGATCTCTACGTCATCACAGGAATAAGTAGATGCATCTCTAACAAGATCATGCAACACATGGCAAATTGTATCATGCACTATGTCCTTTCCAGATGAAAGCATCTCGCTATGTCCTAAAGGAACCTGTCTCCAAATCCCAACGGTATTAATCATTCTGCAATCTACCTTTGAAGATGAGTACTCTGTGCTACTCTCTGAATCAGGTCGCTGACACTTGGTTTGCTTCATCTCAAGGTTCACTTCTCCGCCTGGAGAATGGAACTTCATCATTCTCGTACCATAATCGAAAGATGCGCCTGCGGTCCTAAGGAAGGGTCGCCTAAGATGATCTGAGATTCTCTCCAATGATTGGGGATCTCCATGTCCAAGATTGTGAAGTCAACCTGATATTTCTGCCCCTCAATCGAGATAACAACGTTCTTCACTTCTCCCTTAGGTCTCTTCACTGAACAATATGCGAATTGGGGTAAAGCTCTAGATTTGTGCAGTGGTTCCAACTCCAATTTCTGATATAATGCTAAGGTAAGTAAGCTGATTGAAGAACCATTATCCAAGAGTGTGCGTGCAAATGCGATGTCATCGATACGACTCTCCACATAGTGAGCACCCATGTCTCTCTTTTTCTTTGGAAATGTCTGATTCTTGAGATAATAAGTTGTGGCTACTGACAAGACATGTGTCTTCATATTTTGGTTCTCTTTCTTCCTGCTAACCCTAATAGGTGTGCATCTCACCTTAAGGTATTTCTGGAATGTAGGATGTTTAGTACATACTCATCAAATGGCACATTTACAGTGATATTTTCTTTACAAAACTATGCCATATCGGGATCATCTTTCTGAATCTTTTTTATGTGCTTTCATGCCGTAAAAGCACGGGGGAAAGGGATTGAAGCTAGGGAAACATAAGATGAAGAATCTGAATCATTAACTAAAAGATTATTCTTGGCATTAACAAAAATAGAGTTCTTCATGCATGAATCTTTTTGGTGCAACATGGAATCAAAATTTAAATTATCTGCTATAGGTCGTGGAATATAAGCTAAAGTGGTATCCACCACAACCGGAGAGGCAAGAACCTCCATACACTCAGAAGTTATATCCATGCTGTTGATGTTGCATATGTGCTTGATTAAACGGATCAAGCGAGGGTCAAAATAGTCCACACAAGGCGGGACTACAGTGTCGCTGAGCGACCACTCATGAAACATGTGTAAATCAACAATTAACCCACAACAACAATCAAATAATGACAAGCAATATATGGAGTTAAAATTTATTATAACTCTACAACAAAAGTGTATAGTGCAAGTATGTGTAGAGGTCGAACACAGGGAGCAAGCAAGATAGATCTAAATTTAAGTGCTCAAAAATGAAAGTGATCAAATGCCTACAAATGTGTTATTTTTGTGGGTTTTTAATTTTATATTTTTAATTTTATATTTTTAAATTTTGCTTTTTAATTTACTGATTTTGTATTTTCTTTTTGTATTTTATATTTTTTTCAATAATGAAGTATATATACAATAAAGGAAAAAGAGATATAGTATATAGGGAAAAAAGTAAAAATAAGCAAAAATTAGGGAATAATATATTTTTGGGGTTTTTATATTTGTCAAATGTTTTTGTGATTTTTCAAGATTTTTCCTAATTTTTTTGGTATTTTTAAAGGCAAATATACTGAAAACATTGAAGAAAATAGAAGGCTGAAACAACAAAGAGGATGAAAAATATCAAACAGAGTCCAAAATTCTCAAACTAATTTTAAATTAAAGACAATAAAACAGAGAAAATTTAGAGATAAAAATTATATTTTTAGGATTTTTCTGGAATTTTTAAGATTTTTATGAAGTTTTTAGGGTTTTTCTAATTTTTAGGTGTTTTACTTTGAATGTTTTAGTAATTTTTGGAGTGAAGTTAAAAGACACAGAAACACACAAAAGATGTTTTTTTTAGAATTTTTCAAGGGGTTTTAATATTTTTTGGTATTTTTCTAATGCAAACAATAGCAAAAATGCATGTTTTTGAATTTTTATAAATATGAAAATGCAATAAAAATGCAAACTAAAAACATGGCATGAAAGAGCAATGAAACAAGAAGTTAAGTTAATTTTTTGGTGATTTTTAGGATTTTATAGATGCATGAAAGAAATAGAGACAACAAATAGAAAAATCAACACTAGTAGGGGTATAAATGTAAATATCCAAAATCTCAGGGGCCACAGTGTAATTTTTCCACAAAATATATAACTATTTTACAAAATTCCAAGACCAAATGCAAATTCTAAAACCCGCAGGGGCACAAGTGCAATATTCCCCGCTACGCACGTGTTAATCACACGCTTGGGAAGGACCTAAAAGCAAATAACAAGAACCTGGGGGCCAATATGCAATTTTTCCAAAAATATTACACAATCAAAAAGTTCCTGGACTAAAACGAAATAAGAAAACCCGCAGGGGCCTTGCAAAATGCCCACACCCCGTGCGCGTGAGTCACGTGAGGTGACGTGGACAAGGACCCGATTGCAAATATGAAAAGTTTAGGGGTCTCGATGCAAATATTACAAAAGATTTAAACTGCAAATGAAAGATTTAATGCTAAATATTAAATACAAAAATCGTCGGGGTTAAAAGTGCAAAATACCCAGGTGAGGTGATCCAATGGCTGACGTCACTTCACTTATCCACGTGGCGAAGATCTGACGGTCGATGACGTTTCGCCGATGACAGCCCAGATTAAATCTCCAGAGAGTCATCGAACGGTGGAGGCGCGTGTAGATCTGACGGCTGGCGTGCGATCTGGAGTTGTGACATGATCCAACGGCGCTGGAGGGTGGAGGAAGAACATGGAAGCAACGCCGATGAGGCGAGCTTCCTCGCTCCAAATGTCTGTCCTCCAGCGTGCTTCGAGCTCCAAAATTGGCTGGCGGGGTCCTGGGATGGTCTTCTGGGTCCTGGTATGTCCAAAATACTCCGGTGGTGGTCGGAGCTTGCGGGAGGGCTCGACGGAGCTGGCGGGCTTCAGGAACCTCCTGCGAGGCTCAAAATGAGCCCCATACGTTCTTCAGCGGCACCTGGACCTGCAAAAAGCGTGAGAGGGTCGAGAGCAAAATGCCTCGACCCCGCGATGGTGCAATGGAGACGTGGGAGGTGAAAGGGAAGTCGGCCGGAGCCAACTCCAGCGAAGGGATGCAATTGTGTGATCTAATGGATCTGGATCGTAGGTGAAGATGGTATTCGAATCCTAAGGTTAAGCTAACTAAGAAAATGCAAGAAAAAGTAAGGAAAAACGAATCTCAAAGGCAGAGATGCTTGAGATGGACATCACGACCAAGCTTGGCCGGAGATGGTTGGAACGCGACCTCCTGGCTTCGCCGTACCTCAACGGGGGTGTTGGGGGACTCCCCTGTCACTGGTGTCTACTCTACACGCACCCCGGACGTCTAAGCTCCGCCAAGAGTGGTTCAAATTTTGAATTGAAGGTCGGGGCTCTATAAGAAGGGTTGACGACCAGGCTGCAAGAATGATGGATGGGCGTCGATTCAGTGGCCCATTGATCGATGTTTCATTTGAGCGTGCATGCCCATTGAACGAGGATTGAAAGTCAAGAAGGTGGTATCATGGGATACTGCAAGAATCATCCTCGAAAAAATCGAGAAAACGGTCAAACCTCGGTTCTGACAAAGCTACACGGGAAGAGTCAGATAGTTGACCTGCAGTCAACTGTCAGAAGCACCTGGTTGGTCCACGTGGACAAACCAGGAAAAACCTTGACGAAATTATTTCAAAATTCATTTAAAAATAGCAAATAAATTTATTATTTTTAAGTTATAAAATAAAAAAATGTTTATTATTTTATGAATTGTTTTATTATGATTTTTATTTATTTTTATGAGGTATAAAATACAAGTTACCTTTTTAGGCCTATATAGGTATATATATCTATATATTTTATTAATTTATTTTTATTTTGTATATTTAATTTTATTATTTTTGTTTATTATTTTATAAATTTATAACTTATTTTTATACACTTAAATTTTTTTTATTTTTCTGAAGTGTTTTGTACAATTAATAAAATATAAGTATTAATTACATAGGTATATGTACAGGTATCATACCTATATGTTATATACAAGTAATTTATTTTTGTGTTTTCTTTTTGTTTTTATTTCAGTTTTAATATACACATATATTACAAATAATATTTACAAAATTATAAAAATATAAAAGTATAAAAATAATGAATACTAAATAAAATGAATATTTTAATCTGTACCAGTGTACAATAGGGGTCCAAAACACAACTTTCAAACCGTAGATCTGCCAAATGCGAAACCACCTTCATTAAATAGCTTATTTAAAATTATATATAATTAAAGGTGATTTTGATGTGTTTCGAGTTTTAATTTGAGAGATACAGGTCTGGGAAGTTAGGATTTTGGATTCTTCTACAGATCATAACTTTTTATCTGTACATTATTTTTCTATGAAATAAATTTTGTATATTTCTTTATTTAATTATCTACAACTTTCATGTACAAAGTTTCTTTATTTGAGGTCTAAAAAATGGAACCAAAAATAGGTCTCAAAATAAATAAAGAATGAATAAAATAAAAGGAAACCTTTATTATATAATGGCCCTTATCTCCCCCTACTTTATTCCTTGTCGACATATTCATCTAGATGCCTAGGTCTCAGGGTTTCATGTCATAAAATATTTACAATAGTTTATTCTTTTTCTTTTATTTTCTTTATTCTATTATTTTGGCTTTAAAAACTGTATTTTATACACTATTTACATACACTTGCATGAATGCTAAAATGCGGGAATTAAGGGTATTTACATGCATTTGCCAGGGTTTTTGACGCCAAAATGATAGAATAAAGATGATGAACTGTGGATTCATCATCCCCCTATAGTTTGCCTTTGCTAGTCCCTAGTAAACACTTATGCAATAGGTGCAGAAAGAAAAACAAAGAAAAGAAAAAGAAGAAAGATGGATTAAGCTTAATTATCAAACTTGTCTTCACAAAATCAAAGTTTGGAGCTTAAATCGGTACTTTGGAATTTTAGCGCGGGCGGAACCTTTAATGGAATTGGATTTGAAATCCAACAGCCTTCGAGAATCCCAAAACCCAACTCAAGTCTCCTCAATAGCCAGGTCAGAAATATTTCAACTCATACGTAAACCCTTACGACTATGAACCTGACTCGTACAGTGTAAGTGATGGTGGCTCTCCCCAACTAGAATGACAAAGAGACTGACTTCTCCAGTATGACAACCTAATGATTTCCCAATCCAATAACTCCTTCTTCGAGGAGCGGGGTAGTCCCTTCTAAGTTCAAGTGGCAACCAACTCAAGAGGAGGGGGTGAAGAGAAGAATGGACGGTAGCCAGTGTAGCTACCTATCCTAAGATGCAAGACCAGTGTAGTCAAGTCATCCAGCTGCAGGCTCACATGACATGACTTTGGAACTCAAGCTTGCTCATTGACTTTACAACATATGTACACTACGGCAGGCATTTTATTTTTGTATAGGCCGGTCCATTTTTTTTGGAGTTTTTTAATACTATATACATCAGCATTTACATAGGGAGTTTTTCCTCTTGAGCCAGTAGACTATCCCTCTTTTGAAACTTTATTGCAAATCACACTCTCCTGTCTTTAGAATTCCTCATCACTGGACGGGTTGGGGTTCACTTCCCTCCCTAGAGGAGGACAAGTGTTTTCACTTGTGTGTGTCTCATACCGGCAAATCCAACCCCCTCACCACTCCAACTGAGTTGAGCCATGTTTAAGGTGCAGGTGTCCAAGTTAGGTCATTATCGACAAGAGTCGTGCATGCGTTCCGAAATAACTCTACTTAGGCAGTCAAGAATCCAATGAACCAAGTCTCGTGATCCTCAAAGAATTAAGTCAATTAGACCTGAAGTACCTCAACTCCAACTCATATAAGCTTCCTGATAATTAGGTAGATTTTAAGGTCCAATCAAGCTCCAATCTTCGGATTTTATTTAGACTTGTTCAATTATCAAACTCAATCCGAAAAATGCTCATGCTATGCAAATGCTATGCAGAACGCAAAAAATATTTTTGTGATGCAATTTTCAAGATTTTGAACTTTTTATGAATTTTTGAAAAGATGATGCATATGCATTTTTGTATTTTTCAAAAGATCTTTCAAATGTTTTTGGATTTTAGTTTTGCAAATGTTTTTGGGATTTTTGAAAAGAAAATATTTTTGGATAAAAATTAGGTTAAAATATTTACACAGGGATGCATTTTATATTTACAAGAAGTGGATTTTAAGAATTTACAAGGGTAAGTGGCCAATTTTATAAGTATATGTAATGGATTTTAGGTGTGATGCATGTATTCCTCAAACTTACTTGAAAAGGTTTTTCAACAATTTTGAAAACTATAGTCCAAAATAATTTTTACAAACAATTTTACAAATATGTACACACGTTTGAAAATCATTTTGCAAAGGTTTTCAGACGGTATAAATAGATTTTTCACATATTTTTGCAACCATTTTTCAATCCATTTGCAAATCATTTTTCAAACATTTTATTTCACACAAAGAAAATAAAAGTTTCAAACCAAATAATTTTACAAAGGTTGAAAATATGTAACAAAATATTTTCAAAATAGTTTTCAAAAGATTTTTCACAAAGATTTTCAAACTATTTTTCAAACATTTTGCAAAAAATATTTTCACCTGATTTATTAATCAGTATATACAAAAAGAATTTGAGGAATAATGAACATCTTTTTATTAAGGGTTTTTAATGAATTTTAACGAATTATTAGTCATATTATTAGGAAAATACGAAAGTACGAGTTATGGATAAAGTATATACGTATTATACACGACCCCCTTATACTTAGCTTGAGCTATGTCCTCATAAATCAGAAAGAAAAGAGAAGACATAACTCGTGCTGAGTATAGACAAGTCTAAAGTATAACGAATAAATAGATGAATGAACGAATGAGAAGTTGACCATCCCCCCTATCCTTAGGATCAAATAATCCTAAGTATAGTAGACTGTACACAAATCAGCAAGGGTCAAGGGTGGGAATGAACATATCGTACTCAGACTGTCTCCCCCTATACTTAGGATAAGATATCCCTAAGTATAGACAAGAAGAGGAGACAATGGAGAGGATCAAAGAATAGATAAACTCGGGGTGCACACCCCCTATACTTAGGACAAAGTACGTCCTAAGTATAGAAGACTGATAAAAAGGGGCGGCACCTTTCTGATAGAAAAAGAAGATAGAAAAGGAAAAGAAGAAAAGAAGAAAAGAGATGAAGAAGATAGGAAACGGATATACGCATCACTCCCCCTATACTTAGGGTAAAAGAAGCCCTAAGTATAGGCAACAACAAGAGTGACGAAATGGAACAACGAATGAATACTCAGCTCATTCACCCCCCATACTTAGGACAAAGTACGTCCTAAGCAAGGCACACACGAGAATGGGTGATTGAGTGAAATGGGAGAGAGACAGAGGTACACAAAAGAGAATATACCACTGAATGGATATACAAATGGTCAAGAAGGTTGAAAGCGAACCTTCTTGCGGGACTGCTGATTAATAGATCTAGTGAGGTGCAGGTCAATATCAGGATCCATGGTGGACTGAAGCCGGTCAGGATTGACCTAGTAAAGGTCCTCAGTTGAGTCAAATCGAAAAGGAACAAACTAGTCAATGGAATTAGTATGGCTAGGTTCGTCCTTGGGGGTCTCGCCGATATCGAAGTGAAAAGGAACAAACTCATCGTCAGTGGAAGAAGTAAAGTCAGATTCGTCATGCGAGGTCTTGTCCAGGTCAAAACCAAAAGGAACGAAATCATCAGTGGAAGTAGTCGAACTCTGTTCGTCCTCAAGAATCTCAACCGGATTATTTTCTTCATCAAAAGGCCCGAATTTCTGAAAATAAGCGTTAAGATCATAACCGGCCTCAATCATAACCACTTTCAAGTGATCAGGAACGGACTTATCAGTGGAAGTAGTCAAACCAGGTCCGTCCTATCTAGTCTTGGTGTCTGCCCTCCGCTCTATGGTATCAATCACGTAAATCCCGTGGATTTCATCAACACATCGCCACACACCAGAAGAAGGAACTTCGAGGTCTGTGCTTCCTGAGTCTTCCCCCTTTCGGAGGATTTCTCGGGTCTCATCAGTGGTCATAAAGCACACTTCTATAATATTGTCAGATAGGTCATAGGCCTCAGAGTCGGCTAGAATCAATGAAGGTGCATCATGTGCAAGTCCTTGCTCGGTAGTGGATGCGATGGTGGTCACCTTGCTCTCGTCAACAGAACAGAAGCGAATCTCTCCTGATCCATAGTCAATAACGACCCTCGCAGAGGCGAGTAATGGTCATCCCAGGATGATTGTAGAGGACTCCCCTATGGAGTTCTCCATGGGAAATACGACAAAATCAACATTGTAGCTCATGCCCTGAATCGAAATGACAACATTTTCAAGGATACCCTTCGGCCTCTTGATAGATCCAACAGCAAACTGAACGATCATCCTGGTTTTCTTGAGAGGCCCTAAGTGAAGAGAATGAACCAACGAGAAGGGTAGTATGACACCTCGTTTCTCACCCACTTCATCGATTTTTGGAGGCCGGGCCTTTCTCCATTTCGCCTCGAACCCTTCTCGACTTTTCTTCCCCGATACTCGAGAATTCACACCCATCGATTGCCTCAGGTCGTGGATCACTAATGCATCTGCATGCACCTCGATCTTTACCCATGTTCGACCACCCTGTCCATAAGTCCTCTCCGATTCCCCTTTGAAATTCGAACCTCCTTTTGACCTAGCTTTAGCCTCCTCTCACCTTGCTCGGGATCGGGGAGGTGATAGCTCTCCTCCAACGGCATTTGGCATGCTTCGGCGACGTCTAGGGTCGTCTCCACCATCAGCGATGGTCTACGCTGTCGTCGAGGTCTGACTTCCACGCCGTTTGAGTTCCCTTTTTCTCTCATTTTAATCACTTATCATCCCTAAGGTAATCCCATGTGTTGCTGGAGTCTTTAATTGCTTGATTTAGTTGTAGATTGTCGCCCCGTAGTTCGCCGGAGCTAGCCTCCGGCTAACTCCTCCCACTTGGTTCCGACGGTTTTTCGCCTCGCCAACCACCTCACGTTCTTCCCCTCTCGATTCCTTGTGCTTCGACACACTCCATATCAACTGATCTTCACAAGATCAAACTTTGGGTATCCCTCCTCCGCCACCTCGTCGGGATACCACCACCCCGTACCGCCACATTTCCATATCACCCCTTAACGGGTCGAGTTTTACTTTTCCCTCAACCCCTTGATCTTTTTTGCAGGTCCATGACTTTTGGTTGCAGCTGGAGCTCGTTTTGGAGGCTGGAGGAGGTACATAGAGCTCCATCGCTCCATTGGCCTCATACACGCCCTCCGACTGACTTTGGAGATTTTTGGAGCTACCAGCACACAGAGGGACTTTCAAGGAACAATCTGGCCAATTTTGGGCCTCACGGAGCATCGGAGAAAGGAGATTGGGGCCGGTGAAGTTCGCCTCGGCGGAGGCGCTTCCCTGTTCTTCCATGCCTCCGTCATGCCGTTGGATCTTCTCGCCGTGCCAGATCACGTCGCAGCCCTTGGATCAAGCCCTTTGTCTATCTCCGATCCTCTTCTGATGATCTAATCGAAGCCGTTGCAGCAAAGCGTCATCGCCTCCTCCTGTGCCGACACGTGCATGAGTGGAAAGAGGATTGTCGTTCGATCCCGCCTTGTTTGGGTACTTTGCAACATTAGCCCAAACATTTTTGTATTTAATCTTGCATGCTCAAACTTTCATTTGCAGCTCATATTATTTTGTAACATTTACGAGTAGATCCTTGAACTTTTGTATATTTGCATATGGGTCCTTGGCCATGTCACCTCACGTGCACGTGCGCGTGAGGAGTGGGCATTTCGCAAGGGGACCCCTGCGACTTATTGTATTTCCATTTAATCCTTTAAATTGTAATTCTAGTATTATATTTTTTGGAGAAATTGCATCCTCAACTTTTTGATATTTACATCAATGCCCCTTCTAGCATTGCATTTTCTCTTTGTTGTTTGAATTTATTTTAAATAGCAATTAAACTCGAAAAATTCTAAAAAATACATGTACGTACCTGATTGTACACTCTTTCTTGTACATATTTTAGTTTGTAATTTTAGGACTTTTTATTAATTATTAAAAATCAAAAAGTGCATGTTTTGTCCCTATTCGCAATAGATTAACCATAAAAATCATAAAAACATTTTAAAAAATCCCCAAAAAAGTATGTTTTATTTATTTATGTATTTCTAACCTTCAGACAAAAAATCACTAAAAATATAAAATAAAGCTTTAAAAAATTTAAAAACCCTAAAATCTTAATAAAAATTATAAAATTATTAAAAATCCTAAAAAAATCTATTTCTATTACTGAATTTTATTTATATTATTTTCTTTATTTTAAAATTAATTTGGAGAATTTTTAATTCTATTTTCTTTTTTAAACTCCATTTTAATTTTGGGTGTTTATTTTATCCCTATTTTAGGGTATTTTTTACTTTAAAATATATAAAAATTAGCAAAATTTTCTAAAAAATCATAAAAATAGTAAAAAATATTTTTAAACCCAAAAACATTTTATTTCATTTATTTTGATTATTTTTATTAGTATATATATCTATATTAATCTATATTGCATATATATCCTATATATAGCTTTTGATATAAATTGAAAGAAAAAGAAAATGTAAAAATATAAAAAGAAAATTAAAAATAGAAAATTAAAAATCAAAATACACAAATATAAAATAAAAAAATTAAATAAAATCAAAAATAGAAAACCGACATTAAAAATATAGACACATAGTTCACAATCATCATTTTGTGCATTTATTACCCCGATCTAGTCGTTTGCTCACTCTATTCGACACTCTACATACTTGCACTATACACATTTTGTACAGTTAAATAAAATAAATTTTAACTCCACATTACTTTTTATTGCTTAATTATCATTGTGGGTTAATTGTTGATTAATTAGGATTTCTTGTAGGTCACCACATCGACTGCATCCCCACCCTATGTGAGATGTACCACAAAAAATCCCGATCATCAAATGGCACCGTTGCTGGGGAGCAACGCCGCTTAGACTGGATTTTTGCTTGATTTTGATTGTTTGTCTATTTTTGCTTTATTTATTTTCCTCTATTTGATATATCTTATTGAATTGTCTAATTCCCCTCTTTTGTTGACTTCGTGCGAGGTACCGCGGATCGAGGGAGGTGCTTTACTCAAGGCGCTTGCGCACCCACGTGAAGCTAGTTTCGGCATAACCTAGCACCAAGGAGGACTTGGAGGGAATTTTGAAGTTTGTATTTATTTGAGCATTTATTTGTGTAATTTAAAGTGAGAGAGAGATATTTATTGTAATTACAGGACTCTCCACGCTCTGCCACTTCACGAGGTCCAATGCTAGAGGGATTGTTCCCTTGGGGGCCTTGTTGGGTTTTCGCAGTTTCTCGCCTTTTTTCCTTTGTTTCATGGTTTTGTTTTATTTATTTTGTGTGATTGAGTCCTTAGGTGTAGGGATTGCTTTTCGATAGTCTTAAGGCCAAACACCTAATCTTTTGCATGTACATATAGTCTCGTTTGGAGTTAGACAAATCTAATTGCTAATTAGTTGGATTTGAGACCGTGTGCCGAGAGAGGTCGCATACAGCGCGTGCAGGACCCGTTGTGGCTGGCACCGAGTGGCATCGAAGACCGGGCCTTGATCTCTCATCTGGATAGCTAGCATCTGGTTCTTCAAGTTAATAGCAATTATTTACCTAGGGTGATTTCATCGATTGCATTTGCATATAGATAGGTTTCAATTCTGTTGAGCATCTTTGCATGTAGAGTGCTAGAGGGAAGGTGAGCATTTCTCTTTAGCATTCATCATCGATTTGTCGCTTGCATTGCTTTTCCGACTCTACCTCTGATTTTGATCACTTAGGTGTTAATAGGAATTGATCCCTAGTTGGGATTCATGTATTTCTTATTAAAAAATCCAAAAAAATGATAAACAATAAAATTAGGACTGCTAACATTACTTGACCCTAAAAAACCTAACAAAAGAAAACACTTGTCTTGGGGCGAGTAATCCCCTCATTGTCTTCGCATTTAATTGCCCGCGTACACGGTAAGGACTAGTGCCCAAATCCCGTTCAGCCTCCTAAGTGTTTGTACAACTTTTCACTTCTCATCTAAACTCTAAAGCAGACAATATAAAAAGATCGATCTTTTATGGTCTTCACCGAGTTGAGTAGGTGAATTGGAGTGAACGAGGGGTCCGCAAAGTCCGGATAGAAAATGCTCCAGTCGGCCATCTCGAAACAAAAGGAAAATGATCGGGAGAGCACGATGATCAAATCAAAAGAGTGAAGAAAAAGGCGCAAATGCGTAGAGACAATCTAGCATACACACAAAACAATCGCAAACAAAAATGAAAACAAGAAAAACCCTCAATTCACCTACTCAACTCGGTAGAGACCGTGAAAGCATGGTCTTTTTATCTTGTTTGTTTTAGAGTTAGGTGAGAAGTATAAAAGTAGCACAAACACTTAGGGGCTGAATAGGATTTTGGTACTTTATCCTTAGTGTGTGCACGAGCAAGTAAAAGCGAAGACAATGAGGAGATTACTCGCCTCAAGACAAGATGTTTCTTTTTGGTCTTTTTAGGGTCAAGTAATATTATCAGTCCCAATTTTATTTGTTATCACTTTTTTGTATTTTTACTGAGAATGCACGTGCCTATCGAGGGGTCAATTCCTTTAAGCACCTAGGTGATCAAAATCAGAGGTAGAGGAGCGGAAAAGCAATGCAAGTGATAAACGATGATGAATGTTAAAGAGTAAATGCTTACCTTGCCTCCAACACTCTACATGCAAAGATGCTCAGCAGAATTGAAACCTATTTATATGCAAATGCAAGCCAATGAAATCGCCCTAGTGTGAGAAAATTCTATTAGCGTGAAGCACAGTTTTCGAAATTTGGCTAGGTCCAAACGTTTTCTATAGGAGCATGCAATGATGATTAAGTGTTTGGACCTAATACTATCGACAGGCAGTTCCTAAAACTAAGGCTCAATCACACAAAATAAATAAAACAAAACCGAGAAACAGATAAAAAATGCGATGAAAACACAAGAAAACCGCGGTGAGCCCCCAAGTGTACAAACACTTGGAAATTGGGCCCGAGTGTCCAGAGTCCGGAGTACCTGTATTATTACAAATAATAATGGTCTCTCTCTCACATAATTGCACAAATAGATGCAAGAAAATAAAAGCTCAAGAATTGTCTTCAAAATTCCCTCTAGGTCCGCCTTGGTGCAAAGCTAAAATCGCCTCACGTGGGTGCACGAGCGCTCCAAAGAGGAGCTCCTCCCTCAATCCATGTTCCTTGCAAAAATTCAAACAAGGAGAGTGGTTAGAAAATTCAACAATAATATCAAAAATTAAGAAAATAAATGAATTACAAGAATAGACAAATATCACAATCGATCAAAAAACCAATCTAAGCGATGTTGCTCCCTGGCAACGGTGCCATTTGTTGAACGAGATTTTTCACGGGTCTAAAATACGTCTCACACAAGGCGGAGATGCAGTCGCGGTGGCGACGCACAAGAAACCCCAATTCAAACAACAATTAACTCACAACAATGATCAAACAATGAAAAGTGATGCAGAGTTAAAATTTATTATAACTCTACAGCAAAGATGTGTATAGGTGCAAGTATGTGTAGAGTGTCGAACACAGGGAACAATCAGGTAGATCGGGGCAAAGAGTGCTCAAAATGACTATGACGTGTTTGGTTATATGTGCTATTTTTTGTGGGTTTTTAATTATATATATATATATATATATTATTTTTATTATTTTATATTTTTATATTTTGATTTTTAATTTTTTTGATTTTGTATTTTCTGTTTATATTTTATATTTTCTATATTTTCTTTTTCTTTTAAAAAAAATAAGATATAGACAACAAAGGAAAGAGGGAGATAATGTATATGTAAAATAGGTAAAAATAAGCAAAATAGGAAATAAAATCTTTTTATGTTTTTTATAATTTTCTAATGTTTTTGTGATTTTTCAATATTTTTTCTAATTTTTTTGGTATTTTTAAAGTCCAAAATACTCAAAACAGGGAATAAAATAAATACCTGAAATTAAATTGGAGATGAAAAATATTAAACAGATTCAAAATTTCTCCAAATTAATTTTAAAATAAAGATAAAAAATAGAGAAAATTTAGAGACGTAAACTATATTTTTGTGATTTTTTATGGATTTTTATATTTTTATAAAGGTTTTAGAGGTTTTCAATTTTTAGGAGTTTTCTTATTTTTGTGATTTTTGGTCTGAAGTTCCAAAATACTAAAATGCACAAAATACTAAAATGCACAATACTAAATTTTTAGCAGTCGTATTGATTTACAAGGTGAATCAACAGTCGATGTCTTGACCACTACAAAATCCTGTATTTAATCAACAATTAACCCACGATATAAATATCAAGAAATGACAATCAAATGTGAAGTTAAAATTTATTTTTAACTCTACATAAAAGATGTATAGATGCAAGTACGTAGAGAGTTCGAACACAAGGAGCAAGGAAGGATAGATCAACAAGTGTGTGTGTACGAATGTGAAGTATTGTCTACACTATGCAATGCAAATATTTTTGTGGGTTTATAATTTTTTATTTAATTTTTAATTTTGCATTTTGATTTTTAATTTTCTAATTTTATATTTTCTTTTTATATTTCATATTTTTTGTTTTTATAAATAGAATATATAGAAAAGGAAAGAAAAGAGGTGATAAAATATTTATAAAAAATAAGGAAAATGCTCGAAAATTAGGGAATAAAATATTTTTGGTTTTTTTATAATTTTTTACTACTTTTGTGATTTTTGAATATTTTTCAGAATATTTTTGGTATTTTTAAAAGTGAAAATACAAGAAAACAGTGAACTAATTACTAGCCGAAACTAAAATGGGGATGCAAAATACCAAACAGTATCAAAATTTTCCCAAATTAATTTTAAAATAAAGAGAATAAAATAAAGAAGGTATTTTATCACTTGTGCCCCTTTGAGATATCGTAATATCAGTTATACCCCTATCTTTCTGGTAATATCAGTTGTGCCCCTCACTTCTTGCTATTTTATCACTTGTGCCCCTCGGGTTAGTGACCGTCCATTCACAGTGCAAACAGATGTTAACTTTGAGGACATAAGCGGAATTAATTTTTTTAAAAAATGTTATGTTGTCATTTTAGACTATCTTCCTCACCCTCTTCTTCTTCCTCCTCTTCCCCATCCTCTTCCTCCGCCTCCTCCAACCTCCTCCTCCTCCCTCTCTGCCCCCGCCCCTGCCCCGCGCCGCCCAGCCCCGCACCTCCTCTTAGCTCGCCACATGCTCCCCTCCCTGGCGCCACTCCTTGCTCCCCCTCCCCCTGGCCCCTCCCAGCTCCGCACCTCCTCCCAACCCACCGAGAAGTACTTCCACCAGCTGCCCAAGTCCACCCTCCCCGTCCTCACCCCCGGCGCCCAGACCTTCGACGAGTCATGCTCCCTCGGCAAGCAGCTCACGTCGGCTTAGATCATTGATCTGGTGGTGAGGGGCGAAGGGAAGAAAAGTGCCATCAGCGTTGTGCTCATGGCAGAGGATGTAGCAGTGGAGGGCTTCTGCATGAGCCGGTGCAGGACCCACAGGTTGTTGTCGAGGTCGAGGCGTGTGTACATATGGGTGGGGAACTCGGCGAGCCGGTGCCGGGGGCAGTGCGCGTGGCCGTTCCACCAGACCGTGTACGGGCCACATTCGGCTCCTCTGGTGGGTGCCGAACGGGAACGTGGGCGGGGATGGAGATGAACCTGGTGAGCCTATTGGCCGGGACCGTGACGAACCCCTACGGGAATGGGTACTTCCAGGGCCCCAGGGAGGCCCCTCTGGAGGCCGCCTCCTCCTGCACGGGTATCTACGGGAGGGGGGCCTACCCGGGATACGCGGGCGACCTGCTCGTGGATCCGGTCACCGGGGGTAGCTCCTCCCAGCCCGCTGCCTCCGCTCCCACCCCTTCCCCCTCCCCTCCCCGGTGTCGTGCTCCCTCCCCTGGGCCGCTGATGAATACCCATCCATCACTCTTTATTCTTATATTTTAGCTACAGAAACCTATGCAAATGCATGTAGATATGTGTAAATAGGAAAAGTTAGCAAAAGCATGCATTTTTGTAAATATAAATAATTAGCATGTTTTTGTGCAAAAATAAAAGAATAAAGAAGAAAAAGAAAAAGAGGGAAATATTTAGAATAAATATTGAGCAACCTAACCCAAGGGAGGGCTCAGCATGGGCCTGACCGCATAAAAGCCACAAGTAGAGGGAGATAGGAGCTCATGTGTAAATATTTATGTAAATCAATAAAATAATATTTTCCTCAACCAAAAATATACTTGTATATATTTTGTATATACTTAGGAAACTATTAAAAACAAGATAAAAATCTAAAAATCAAAAATACCAAAAAGAACCTTTCACCATGTACATAGGCCACCTCCCTTACCTTATTTCGCCTTGTAAATAAAGCTATTTGTTTCCAAAACTTTTTGTAAATATTTTATGGTATATATTGTACATAAAATAAATAAAAAGAATTAAAACAAAAATCAAATAAAAATTACAAAATTAAAAATACAAAAATATCTTGTATATATATACCATGTATATAATTGTGCATAAATAATTATTTCCCCTATGTATATAAATAATAAAAATAAAATAAAAATAGCCTTTTATTCCTCATTTTATCTTATAAATAAATAAAATATAAAATGGGAATAAAAATGTATAAAAATAACTAATTAAAAATCAAAAATCAAAAATCAATATAGTGTATATATACCTATGTATAGCTACTGTGTATATACCTTATTTTTAATTTCCAAAAATTAATTAAAAATCACAAAAAAATAGAAAAAATTAAAACAAACATTTTTCATGTTTTAAGTTTTTGAAAATTCGGCCATTTAAGGCCCCAAAAAAATCAAGTAAAATTTCAATAATTGGCGGGCTCTGATTGGTCCACGGGGGATTGTTGACCCCCGGTCAACACCTCCCCCAGGACCACCAGAGCCCGGGTCTGTTCATTCGACCCGCCTTCTCGGATTTTTCTCTTGATGACCCGATTTCCATCCACCCCAAATCCGGGTCCGCAATGACCATGTCACATCCGAGAAGCGCGCCGGAGCTTTGGCCTCGAGATCCGCGCATCAGCTCGCCCTACCCGCCACCTCCTTTCCGGACCTGCACGCATATATATTCCGAGCTCCTCCGCACTCTCAATCCATCTTTGGCTCCCCATTCTCTCTCCAGTGAGCTCCATCGCAACCAGCAAGGTGACAGCTTGCATCCACCGGTGTCGCAGCGAGGAGGAGGTGCTTGGACCATCGATCCGGCTGCCTTGCGCCGCCGTGCTCCGACGTCTGACCGGAGCTCGAGCCTCGGGCGTTGACGACCCTTGAGGCAAGGACCAGGAGCTAGCTAAGCTCCAGCCCAGTCTCCCGCATCATCCAGATATCCATTTCGCTCCGCCATTTAGTGTAATTTCAGATTTCGCCCAAATCCACTCTCCGACGTGCTTCCCTGATTCCGGCCATCTCGCTTAATATCTCGATCATCGGAGCACCCCATCACCTTCGCCACTTCCTCACGCACGTTCTTCGCACTCCCACTCAACCCAGCTCGCCCCGGAGCTGGGAGTCGAGCTCCACCACCTGTCGCTCGCCGGAGCTCCTTCGCCCCGCCGCACCGATCACCCCCACTTCGCTTCTTTGGGTCGAGGCATTTTGCCCTCGACCCGCGAAGCTGTTGGTTTGCTTTGCAGGTCCAAAGGGAGTCGTCTGAGACCCCCTTACATTCCAGCCAGCTCCTTCGTGCCGCCAGCCTTGCCGGAGCCCCTCCAGGGCTCGGTTGGGCCATCGGATAGCACCCACAGCTGCGGCATACCAAGGCGGACCTGCTCCGATCTTCAGAGGCAGCTGAGGAGGTCCCAAGCTCGTGCACGAGGCCGGCGAACCTCGCCGGCCACCTGTTCTTCGAGGAGCCTCCAGCACCGTCCGATAGCTCCTCCGCTCCAGTTTTAATCCCAGCCGTCCGTTCATCGTGGAGCAGCTACCGTCGATCACCTGGAGGGGCTGATCAGGACCGTAGAGCAGAGAGAGGGAGCCACCTGAGACCTGACCCGTCCGATCCTCCACGTGGCTCCTTCTGGAGCGTCGATTCGGCCCGAGAGAAGAAGAGGAAGAGCGCCAACGCACCAGAGCCGTCCGATCTTCCACGTGGCGCGCATCTGGCCGTCGACGAATAAAGGGGTAAATTACTTAGGGCCCCCTCTTAGTTTGTCGTTTTATTTCTAGTCCTGTAAATATTTTTAGAACTTTATTTACGTAGGGTAAATTGCATTGTGGACCCTGTGCTTAGTTTTAATTGCATGTATGCCCCTGTGTGTATGTGACCACGTGCTTCGTCACGTGTTTAGCTGGGCTTTTTACATCTTTTATCCTGTAGATCTGGGTTGTTCTGAAATGAATGTTAACTTTTTTGTAATTGCATTTATGCCCCTGTGAGTGTTGTTTATGCGCATGTGCGGATTTTAGTGGGATTTTTGCATCCAAGCCCCTGGACTTTTGGTACGAGTTACCAAAAGGTCCAGAAACTTGGTTTTTATTACCAAAAGGCCCCTGAGTGCCCCAGCCACGCGCCACGCGCGTGACTTGCTGGGAATTTTGCACCAAGGCCCCCAGACTTCCGGGTATTTGCACATTCGTCCCTGTGCACAGTGCCCACTTGTTATTTTTGAATAAAATATCAAATCACCTCCAAATCCAATGAGATTTTGACACATGGCTCCTGCCATGGTGTAGGAATTTCAGTGATTTTTGAGGACATTTCTGATTTCGTTTAGTATTTTTAAAAATTCAAAAACCTATTTTTTAGCTACTGTCTAGATATAAAAATACCAAAAAAATATAAAAACACCCCCAAAAATTCTAAAAAAAATAGATAATGTTGTTTGCTTGTTGTTTGATTTTCTAGCCAATTTTGGCTATTTTTCATCACTTAAAAACCCTAAAAATTGGATGCAAAGACCAAGGATTATCGGGTGAATCGACGGCCCTCTCCTCAAGACAATCATCGGGCGAGTATGCCCATTCTAGAAGGAGAAAAAGCTGTGAAGATTGCGATACGAAAAAATGCAAGGAGCGGCCTGGAAAAATCGACAAAAATGGGTCAAAACCAAGGCTCTGACAAGTTAACAGGGCTAGGACAGCTAGTTGACCAAGGTCAACTTTGACTGTCCCCTGATTGGTCCACGTGGACCAATCAGGAAAAATCCCTGGAAAAAGATTCATTAATTCAATTAAAAATAGAAGATAAATGAATTAAATTTTTGTTATAAAATAAAAAAATATTTATTATTTTTTGTAGTATTTTATTGTGATTTTTAGTTATTTTTATGAGGTATATTTTACAAGTTGCTTTTTATAGCCTATATAGGTATATTACCTATATATTCTATTCTTTTATTTTTATTTTGTGTATTTTAATTTTATTATTTTTATTTAGTATTTTATAAAATCATAAAATACTTTTATACACACAAATATACTTTTGTTTTATTTTTCTGAATTGTTTTGTATATTTAATAAAATGAAAGTAATAAATATATAGGTATGTGTATAGTTCTTATACCTATGTATTATATATATACATGTATTTTTATCTTGTATTCTATTTAGGTTTTTATTCTGATTTTAATGTACACAATTATTATAAATAATATTTACATAATTAAAAATATAAAATTGCAAAAATAATGAATGAATAATAAATTGAATATTTTAATCTGTACAATTATACAAGGTGGGTCCAAAACTCAACTTTCAAACCGTAGTTCCGCCAAATGTGAAACCACCACCATTAAATATATTATTTTATTCTATATACAATTAAAGGTGAGTTTGCTGCATTTGGAGTTTTCATCTATGAGATACGGGTCTGGGAAGTTGGGATTCTGGATTTTTATTCAGACCATAACTTTTTATCTGTATATTATTTTTGAGTGAAATCAATTTTGTTTATGGAGTTATCTACAACTTTAATGTACAAAGTTTATTTATTTGAAGTATAAAAAGTGGAACCAAAAATAGGTCCCAAAATGATAAAGAATGAATAGAAAAACACTGTATTCTGGCCCTTATCTCCCCCTACTTTATTCCTTGTCGACCAATTCATCAAGATGCCTAGGTCTCGGGTTTTTGGGTAATAAAATATTTACAATATTTTCTTATTTTTCTTTTCTTTTATTTATTCTATAATTTTGGCTTTAAATACATTATTTTATACACTATTTATATGCATGTGCATGAATGCTAAGATGATGGATTTAATGCTATTTACACGCATTTACTAGGGTTTTTGAGGCCAAAATGATAGAATAAAGATGATGAAATGTGGATTCATCAGTGTTCAACTCCTGCAACTCCTCCTCGATGCCTAGGTCGCTTAAATGGACTGGAGGCTGATGAATGGGCCCCTGGAGCTCAGGCTCCTTCAGCCGACCTGAGGTTGTTCCAGAAGGCGGATCTGAGGCTCAAATGCCTCCTTCAGGTTCTGTGAAGAAGATAAAAACACGGCAGCACAAAAGGGCAGAAATCCTGGCTTTTATTGGCGAGCGGATGGAGTGCGTGGAGTTGATGATGGTCGCCGGAGCTCAAGAGCTCCGGCGAGGTGTTTGAGAGTGGAATCTACTCTAACTACTAGATTAAATGTCGAAGTAAAAACGCTAAACTAAAGAGGAGACTTACAGCTAGCTAACGGATAAGAAAAATCAACAGAAAAGCAACCTCGAGCGAGGATATCTGTGAGATAAGACCCCATGGTCATTGGTCGGAGATAGGGGATGGAACACGCCCAAAAAACTCATCAAACACCGCTCAGATTGGCTGAAGGTGGTGTTGTCACCACCACCGGTCCGGAGCACAAGAAAGGGGAAGAGAAACAGGTCCAATGGGGTTCAAAGATCGATGGAAGGTAACGGGTGGTTTTTGAACAAGGGTTGACAGGGCTCAAAGAACGAAGCGGATCTTGCATATTGAAGATCCGCTCCCCAAGAAAAGCCTAGGGCATGTATCCTCGAAGAATGGTGGACAAAAGTCATCAAGGAGTCGACATGATTTCGTGAAAGGTCATCCCTTAAAAAATCGAGAAGAAAGGGGGAAAATGAGGTCTGACGAAATGGCAGAGGCAGGTCAGAGAGTTGACCGAAGGTCAACTCTCGGACGCTCCTGGTTGGTCCACGTGGACCAACCAGGAAAAAAACCTAGAAAAAATAATTGGAAATTAAATTTAAAAAAATAACCAATTTAATTAATTTTAGATTATAAAATGAAATATGTTCTTATTTTCTGAATTATTTTATTAAGACTTTTATTTATTTTTTTGAGGTTTGGAATTCCAAGTTTCTTTTTAAGGGCTATATAGGTTTATTCATCTATATAATTTAATATTTTATTTTTATTTTGTATTTCTTATTTTATTAATTTTGTTTATTATTTTATATATTTATAACTTATTTTTATACACTTAAATATATTTTTATATAATTTTTCGGATGTATTTTATACAATTAAATAAATAGTTGTATTATCTATATATATATAGGTATTATACCTATGTATTTTAAACAAGTATTTTATTTTAATGATTTATTTAGTGTTTTATTCTAGTTTTAATATGCACATATATTATAAAAAATATTTACAAAATTAAAAAAATATAAAATTACAAAAATAATGAATAATAAAAATAATGAATATTTTAATCAGTATAAGTATACAATAGGGGTCCAAAACCTAACTTTCAAACCGTAGCTTCAAAAAATATGAAACCACCTTCATTAAATAGCTTATTAAAAGTATATACAATTAAAGTGATTTTCATACATTTCGGGTTATTATTTGAGAGATACAGGTCTGGGAAGTTGGAGTTTTGGAGTTTTATTCATATCATATCTTTTTATTTGTACATTATTTTGTGTAAAATCAATTTTATATTTTTCTATATTTAATTATCTACAAATTTCATGTACAAAGTTTCTTTAGTTGAGGTATAAAAAGTGGAACAAAAAATAGGTCCCAAAAATGAATAAAAATGAATAAATAAATAGGTATTTTTATTGTATTTTGGCCCTTATCTCCCCCTAATTTATTCCTTGTCGACCTAGTCATCGAGATGCCTAGGTCTCGGGGTTTCAAGTCATAAAATATTTTCAATATTTTATTATTTTTCTTTTCTTTTCTTTATTCTATAATTTTGGCATTAAAAACAGTATTTTGTACATACTTTGTGCAATAATTCATGAATGCTAAAATGCCTAAATTAAGTCTATTTACACGCATTTACTAGGGTTTTTAAAGCTAAAATGATAGGAATAAAGATGATGAAACGTAGATTCATCATCCCCCTATACTTGCCTTTGCTAGTCCCTAGCAAACACTTATGCAATAAGTGCAGAAAATGAAAAATAAAGAAAAGAAAAAGAAGAAAATGGATTAAATTTAATTATCAAACTTGTCTTCACAAAATCAAAGTTTGGAGCTTAAGTCGGACCTTTGAAATTTAAGTGCAGGCGAAACCTCAATGGGAACCGGATTTGAAATCCAACATCCTTCTTGAATCCCAAAACTATGCTCAAGTCTCCTCAATAGCTAGGTCAGAATACTTCAACTCATACGCAAACCCTTACGGCTATGAATCTGACTCGTATTGTGTAAGTGATGGTGGCTCTACCCCACTGAAATGATAAAGAGACTGACTTCTCCAGCATGACAACCCAATGATTCCCCAATCCAATAACTCCTTCCTCGAGGAGCAGGGTATTCCCTTCTAAGTTCAAGTCGCAACCAACTCAAGAGGAGGGGGTGAAGAGAAGAATGGATGGTAGCCAGTGTAGCTACCTATCCTAGGATGCAAGACCATTGTAGTCAAGTCATCCAGCTGCATGCTCACACAAATTGACTTTGAAGCTCAAACTTGCTTATTTTCTATACAACGTATTCACATACTGCGGCAGGCATTTTATTTTTATACAGGCATGTCCACTTTTTTGGAGTTTTTTTTTGTAAATACTATTTACAGCAGCATTTACATAAGGAGTTTTTCCTCTTAAGCCAGTAGACTATCCCTCTTTTGAAGCATTATTGCAACCCACACTCTCCTATATTCAGAATTCATCATCACTGGACGGGTTGGGGTGCACTTCCCTCCCTAGAGGAGGACAAATGTTTCCACTTGTGTGCGTCTCATACTGATAAATCCAATCCCCTCACCACTCCAACTGAGTTGAGCCATGTGAAAGATGCAGGTGTCCAAGTTAGGTCATTATCAACAAGAGTCGTGTGTGTGCTCCGAAATACTCAACTTAGGCAGTCAAGAATCCATTGAACCAAGTCTCATGATCCTCAAGAATTAAGTCAACTAGACCTGAAGTACCTCGATTCCAGCTCCTATAAGGTTCCTGTTATTTGATAGATTTAAGGTCCAACAAAGCTCCAAACTCCGGATTTTACTTAGACTTGTTCAAATATCAAACTCAATATGAAAAATGCTAATTCCATGCAAATACAGAAAATATTTTTGCGATGCAATTTTCGAAGATTTTGAACATTTTATGAATTTTTTAAAAGGATGATGCATATGCAATTTTTTTGTATTTTAATTTTGCAGATGTTGTTGTGATTTTTAGTTTTGCAAATGTTTTGGCCTTTTTCAAAAGAAAAGATTTTGGCTAAAAATTGGTAAACGTATTTACATAGGGAGGCATTCTATATTTACAAGAAGTAGATTTTAGGAATTTACAAAGGGTAAGTGATCAATTTTATAAATATATATAATGAATTTTGGTGTGATGTATATATTCCTCAAACTTATTTGAAAAATGTTTTTCAAACAATTTTGAAAACTATAGTCCAAAATAATTTTTACAAATAATTTTACAACAGGTACATACATTTGAAAATCGTTTTGCAAAGGTTTTTTAAACAGTATAGATAGATTTTTCAAATATTTTTGCAACCATTTTTCAAACATTTGTAAATAGTTTTTCAAACATTTTTATTTCATACAAAGAAAATAAATTTTCAAAACAAAATATTTTCACAAAGGTTGAAAATATTAAACAAAACATTTTTCAAATAGTTTTCAAAAGATTTTACAAAAAGGTTTTCAAACTATTTTTCAAACATTTTGCAAAAAACATTTTCACCTGATTTATTAACGAGTAAATACAAAAAGAATTTGAGGAATGATCAACATCTTTTATTAAATGTTTTAATGAATTTTAAAGAGTTTTTAGCCATAATTAATAAAAAAATACGTAAGTACGACTTATGGCTAAAGTATATACGTAGTATATACGACCCCCTATACTTAGCTTAAGCTATGTCCTCATAGATCAGAGAGAAAAAGAGAAGACATAACTTGTACTGAGTATAGGAAAAGTCTAAAGAATAAGGAATGAATGAAACGAATGAACGAATGAGAAGTTGACAGTCCCCCCCCCCCATACTTAGGATCAACTAATCCTAATTATAGCAGACTATACACAAAGCAAGGAGGGTCAAGGGTGGAAATGCACATATCATACTCAGACTGTCTTCCCCTATACTTAGGGTAAGATATCCCTAAGTATAGACAAGAAGAGGAAACAATGGAGAGGATCGAAGAATGGAAGAACTCGAGGTGCACACCCCCTATACTTAGGACAAAGTACGTCCTAAGTATAGAAGACTATCAACAAGGGGCGACACCCTTTTCGGTAGAAAAAGAAAATAGAAAAGGAAAAGAAGAAAAAGAGAAATGAAGATGGAAGAAGAGATGAGAGAGAATGTATAGACCACTCCCCCTATACTTAGGGTAAAAGAAGCCCTAAGTATAGGCAACAACAGGAGTGATGAAACGGAACGACGACTGAACACTCGGCTCGTCCACCCCCCCATACTTAGGACCAAGTACATCCTAAGCAAGGAAAACACAAGAATGGGTGGATGAGTAATACGTGAGATGGACAGAGATGAACAGAAGCGAATGTACAACAGAGTGGATATACAGAGGATCAAGAAGGTTGAAAGTGAACCTTATTGTGGGACTGCTGAGGAATGGATCTGACATAGTGCAAGTCGACATTGAGGTCCTCAGATGACACAAACCGATCAGGGTCGACATGATGGAGGTCCTCAATGGTCCTAGAGTGAAGAGGCACAGACGAGTGAGTGGAAGAAGTGTGGTCAGGTCTGGCCTTGGGTGTCTCGCTGATATCAAAGTGGAATGGGACGAACTCATCATCATCGGAAGAAGTAAGGTCAGTGTTGTCCTGCAAGGTCTCATCCAGGTCAAAAGCAAAAGGAATGAACTCATCAGTGGAAGTAGTCAAACTATGTTCGTCCTCTATAATCTCAACCGGATCATCTTTCTCATCAAAAGGCCCAAATTCCGGAATAAAGGCAACAAGATCAAATTCAGCCTTGGTCTCATCAATATCTAAGTTGACTGGAACGGACTCATTAGTGAAAGAAGTCAAGTCATGTTCGTCCTGTTTAGTCTCTGAATCTGCCCTCCGCTCTAGGGTATCAATTGTGTAAATCCCACGGATGTCATCAACACAACGCCAAGTCCCAGAAGAAGGAACTCCAAGGTCCATGCTTTCCGAGTCTTCCTCCATAGGGAGGAATTCTCGGATCTCAGTGGAGTCCAACATGCAACAAAAGTCTATGATAGTATCATCTAGGTCATGATCCTCGGTGTCAGATAAGATAGGTGAAGGTGCATCAGGTGCAGGTCTCTGATCAACAGTGGGTGCAGTGATGATCACTTCAGTTTCGTCAGCAGGACGGAAGCGAATCTCTCCTAATCCGTAGTCAATAAGACCCTCGCAGAGATGAGGAATGGTCGTCCCAGGATGATTGGAGAGTGCTCTCCAGTGGAGGTCTCCATGGGCAATACGACAAAGTCAACATTATAGCTCATGCCCTCAATCGAAATGACGGCATTTTCAAGGATACCCTTCGGCCTCTTTATTGATTCATCAGGAAATTGAATGGTCATCCTGGTTTTCTTGAGAGGCCCTAAGTGAAGATATTGTACCAGCGACAAGGGTATAATGCTAATCGAAACAATGCCATCTAGGAGAGTGTGATCACAAGTATGGTCAGAGATGATGCAACTGATGAAAGGTGTAGCAGTGTTCCTCTTCCGAGGAATGGGACGGTGTGTGATGGCATGGGCAGTGGCCATGGTCAGAATATGACGTTCAGATCTGCTCCTCCGCTTTCTCTTCTTGGGAAGAGGAGTAGATAATCAGTCATGGTCTGCTGAAGTGGGGGCACGAATGATCTCATGAATGGTGGCCACCACTTCAAGTTCAGTCAATAATTTTTTTTAATTTTTGGACCTACTCCATACAAGGGAGAAGGTCATAATCAGCATATACACGAGGAATGCCAAGAGCAGTCTGTACAGCGGCATCCTCGGGGTCAAAGGTGGGACAAGGTGTGAGTGCAGGTGGGGTCAAATGGTCTGGCACGTGGTACCTCTCCTCACAATCTGAATCGATCGCGTGTCTCCCAAATTCTTTTTAGATTTTTAATTTTTTCTCATTTTTTTGTATTTTGGGCGATTGCAAGCTCTCATGGAAATCCTCAAATGAATCCATATCGTCAAATTGTGAAGCATCAATGTGGCTCTTATTCAGGCAGGTGAGATCATCAATTCTCGAATTCATTTGCTCCATGAACTGGGTCAAGGTCTCAAGTGTGGACATCATGAGAGGTGACTCCAACATGTCAGTCTCGGATGGATGTGAAGGTGGAAAATACGGAGGTGGTGGTGGATGTGAATAGAAGTCCGAGTCCTAAAACTGTGGCTGAGGCGGATATGTACAAAAATCAAAAAAATAGGAGGAGGATCTTCCTGATAAAAGGGAGGTGGAAAGGCTGGAGTGAACGAGGGTTCCGCAAAGTCCGGATAGAAAATGCTCCAGTCGGCCATCTTGAAACAAAAGTAAAATGATCGGGAGAGCACGATGGTCAAATCAAAAGAGTGAAGAAAAAGGCGCAAATGCGCAGAGGAGATCTAGGATACACACAAAACAATCACAAACAAAAATGAAAACAAGACAAACCCTCAATTCACCTACTCAACTTGATAGAGACCGTGAAAGCACGGTCTTTTTATCTTGTCGGTTTTAGAGTTAGGTGAGAAGTCCAAAAGTAGCGCAAACACTTAGAGGCTGAATAGGATTATGGCACTTAATCCTTAGTGTATGCACGGGCAAGTAAAAGCGAAGACAATGAGGGGATTACTCGCCCAAAGACAAGATGTTTTTTTTGGTCTTTTTTAGGGTCAAGTAATATTAGTAGTCCCAATTTTATTTGTAATCACTTTTTGTATTTTTATGAGAATGCACATGCCTATCGAGGAGCCAATTCCTTTAAGCACCTAGGTGATCAAAATCAGAGGGAGAGGAGTGGAAAAGTAATGCAAGCGGCAAACAATCATGAATGCTAAAGAGTAAATGCTCACCTTGCCTCTAGCACTCTACATGCAAAGATGCTCAGTAGAATTGAAACCTATCTATTTGCAAATGCAAGCCGATGAAATCGCCCTAGTGTGAGAAAGTGCTATTAGCGTGAGGCATAGTTTTCACGATTTGGCTAGATCCAAATGTTTTCTATAGGAGCATGCAATGATGATTAAGTGTTTGGACCTAATACTATCAACAGGCAGTTCCTAAAACTAAGGCTCAATCACACAAAAGAAATAAAACAAAATCGAGAAATAAATAAAAAAAATGCGATGAAAACACAAGAAAACTGCGGTGAGCCCCCAAGTGTACAAACACTTGGAAATTGGTCCTGAGTGTCCAGAGTCCAGAGGACCTGTATTATTACAAATAGTAATGGTCTCTCCCTCACTTAATTACATAAATAAATGCAAGAAAATAAAAGCTCAAGAATTGTCTTCAAAATTCCCTCCAAGTCCGCCTTGGTGCAAAGCCAAAGCCGCCTCACGTGGGTGCACTAGCGCTCCAAAGAGGAGCTCCTCCCTCGATCAGTGTTCCTCGTAGAAATTCAAACAAGGAGAGTGGTTAGACAATTCAACAACAATATCAAAAATTAAGAAAATAAATGAATGACAAGAATAGACAAATATCACAATCGATCAAAAAGCAGATGTAAGCATTGTTGCTCCCCGCCAACGGTGCCATTTGTTGAACGGGATTTTTCGCGGGTCTAAAATACATCTCACACAAGGCGGAGATGCAGTCGTTGTGGCGACCCGCAAGAAACCCCAATTCAAACAACATTTAACCCACAACAATAATCAAACAATGAAAAGCGATGCGAAGTTAAAATTTATTATAACTCTACAACAAAGATGTGTATAGGTGCAAGTATGTGTAGAGTGTCGAACACAGGGACAAGCAGGTAGATAGGGGTAAAGAGTGCTCAAAAATGACTGTGATGTATTTGTCTATATGTGCTTTTTTTATGGGTTTATATATATATATTATATTTTTATATTTTGATTTTGATTTTTTTATTTTGTATTTTCTTTTTATATTTTATGTTTTTTGTATTTTCTTTTTCTTTTAAAAATATAAAATAAGATATATAGACAATAAAGGAAAGAGGGAGATAATGTATATATGAAAATAGGTAAAAATAAGCAAAATACAAGAAATAAAATCTTTTTATACTTTTTATAATTTTGTAATATTTTTGTGATTTTTCTATATTTTTCTATTTTTTATTTTTAAAGTCCAAAATACTCAAAAAAGGGAATAAAATAAATACCTGAAATTAAACTGGAGATGAAAATTATTAAACAGATTCAAAAATTCTCCAAATTAATTTTAAAATAAAGAAAATAAAATAGAGAAAATTTAGAGACAGAAACTATATTTTTGTGATTTTTATGGATTTTTTATTTTTTATAAAGGTTTTAGGGGGTTTTCGATTTTTAGGAGTTTTCTTTTATATTATTTGTGATTGTTGGTTTAAAGGTCCAAAAAACTAAAATGCATAAAATATATTTTTTTGGAAATTTTTCAAGAAGTTTTTATAATTTTTATATATTTTCTAATGCAAATAAGGATGAAAATGCATGTTTTTTTATTTTTTATAAATATTAAAAAGGTCCAAAAATGTAAAATAAAAATATGACATTAAAGTTCAATGAAACAGGAACTTAAGACTATTTTGGGAATTTTTTTGAATTTTATGGACGCATGAAATTACTACTAAAAGTTAAGAGAAAAAAACACACTAGCATGGGTATGTTTGTAAATATCAATAAGTCTGAGGGCCTGAGTGTAAATTTCCCACAATATTATAGCATAATAAAAATATTTTTGGACTAAAACAAATAGACAAAGCCCCAAGGGTAGTCCTGCAAAATTGCCAAAGTCACGTGACGAAGCACGTGCACTTGGCAGGGACCCAATCGTAATTCTCAAAAATCCAAGGGCTGATTTGCAAATTATCCAGAAATATTATAAAAGCATAAAATAGTTTTTGGATTGAATGAAAATAACAGAAACTTCAGGGTCTTGACCGCAAAATGTCCACGCCTCACGTGCGCCAGGCACTTGATGTGACGTGGCCAAGGATGTACGTGTAAATACGAGAAAGTTTAGGGGTTTTGCTATAAATATTACATAAAAATTTAAACTATAGAGGAAATATTCTAGGTTATTTAATAAATACCAAAACCTGTGAGGTAATAAATGCAAAATGCCTACACAGAGGATCGGACGGTGCTTGATGATTCACTTGGGACACGTGTCGACGATCCCAGGGCTGACACCGGTTCGCGATCGAAAGACGCTCCTCACTTCACTAATCCACATGTCAGGACGAAGGGGCTCGATGACGGTTCAATGCAGACGGTGGCGATTAGATCTCCGAAGCAGATCGAACGGTGGCGGCGTACGGAGATCGGACAGTGGTTGTAGCACGGGAGGAGCAGTTCTTTATCCGACGGTGTAGGATGCGGATGGAAGAACCGAAGAAGAACTCAGCCGTGCCGAGTTTTGATCAAGTGTCGGGCTTGCTTCCGACCACCATACCCACGACCGAAAGAGGCGTTCGACTCCTGCAACTCCTCCTCGATGCCCAGGTCGCACAAATGGGCTCGGGGGCTGATGATTGGGCCCCTAGAGCTCAAGCTCCTTCAGTCGACCTGGTGTTGTTCCAGAAGGTGGATCCAAGGCTCAGACGCCTCCTTCAGGTTCTGCGAAGAAGATAAAAATACGGCAGCACAAAAGGGCAGAAATCCTGGCTTTTATTGGCGAGCGGATGGAGTGCGTAGAGTTGATGATGGTCGCCGGAGCTCAAGAGCTCCGTCGAGGTGTTTGAGAGCAGAATCTACTCTAACCACTATATTGAATGCCAAAGTAAAAATGCTAAACTAAAGAGGAGACTTGCAACTAGCTAACGGACAAGAAAAATCAAAGGAAAAGCAACCTCGAGCGGGGATATCCAGAGATAAGACCTCACGGCCGTTGCGGGGATGGGGGTGGAACACGCCCAAAAAACTCGTCAAACACTGCTTAGATTGGCTGGAGATGGTGTTGTCACCACCACCAGTCCGGAGCATAAGAAATGGGAAGAGAGACGGGTCAAATGGGGTTCAAAGATCGAAGTAAGGTGACGGGTGGTTTTTTGAACAAGGGTTGACGGGGCTTAAATAATGGAGCGGATCTTGCGTATCGAAGCTCCACTCCCCAAGAAAAGCCTAGGACATGTATCCTCGAAGAATGGTGGACAAAAGTCATCAAGGAGTTGACATGATTTGGTGAAAGGTCGGTCCTTGAAAAAATCGAGAAGAAGGGGGAAAACGAGGTCTGACGAAATGCCAGAGGCAGGTCAGAGCTTGACCGAAGGTCAACTCTTGGACGCTCCAGGAAAAAAACATGGAAAAATAATTGGAAATTAAATTAAAAAATAACTGATTTAATTAATTTTAGATTATAAAATGAAAATGTTATTATTTTCTGAATTATTTTATTAAGATTTTTATTTATTTTTTTGAGGTTTGGAATTACAAGTTGCCTTTTAATGGCTATATAGGTTTATAAATCTATATATTTTAATCTTTTATTTTTATTTTAGATTTTTTTATTAATTTTTTTATTATTTTATATATTTATACCTTATTTTTATACACTTAAATATATTTTTATATAATTTTTCTGATGTATTTTATACAATTAAATAAATAGTTGTATTATCTATATAGGTATACATATAGGTATTATACCTATGTATTTTAAACAAGTGTTTTATTTTAATGATTTATTTAGTGTTTTATTCCAGTTTTAATATGTACATATATTATAAAAAATATTTAAAAAATTACAAAAATATAAAATTGCAAAAATAATGAATAATAAATATAATGAATATTTTAATCAGTATAAGTATACAATAGGGTTCCAAAACCTAACTTTCAAACCATAACTCCAAAAAATATGAAACCACCTTCATTAAATAGCTTATTAAAAGTTATATACAATTAAAGATTTGATACATTTCGAGTTTTTATTTGAGATATAGGTCTGGGAAGTTGGAGTTTTGGAATTTTATTCAGATCATATCTTTTTATCTGTACATTATTTTGTGTGATATCAATTTTCTATTTTTCTATATTTAATTATCTACAAACTTCATGTACAAAGTTTCTTTATTTGAGGTATAAAAAGTGGAACGAAAAATAGGTCCCAAAAATGAAGGAAAATGAATAATTAAATAAATAAAAGGGTATTTTTATTGTATTTTGACCCTTATCTCCCCCTACTTTATTCATTGTCGACCTAGTCATCGAGATGCCTAGGTCTAGGGGTTTCGGGTCATAAAATATTTTCAATATTTTATTCTTTTTCTTTTCTTTTCTTTATTCTATAATTTTATCATTAAAAATAGTATTTTATACATATTTTGTATAATAATGCATGAATGCTAAAATGCTTAAATTAAGCCTATTTACACGCATTTACTAGGGTTTTTAACGCCAAAATGATAGAATAAAGATGATGAAACGTAGATTCATCATCCACATATACTTGCCTTTGCTAGTCCCTAGCAAACACTTATGCAATAAGTGCAGAAAAAGAAAAACAAAGAAAAGAAAAGGAAGAAAATGGATTAAATTTAATTATCAAACTTGTCTTCACAAAATCAAAGTTTGGAGCTTAAGTCGGACCTTTGAAATTTTAGTGCGGGCGGAACCTCGATGGGAACCAGATTTGAAATCCAACAGCCTTCGAGATCCCAAAACTCTGCTCAAGTCTCCTCAATAGTCGGGTCAGAATACTTCAACTCATATGCAAACCCTGACGACTATGAATCTGGCTCATATAGTGTAAGTGATGGTGGCTCTACCCAACTGAAATGACAAAGAGACTGACATCTCTAGCATGACAACCTAATGATTCCCCAATCCAATAACTCCTTCTCGAGGAGCGGGGTATTCCCTTATAAGTTCAAGTGACAACCAGCTCAAGAGGAGGGGGTGAAGAGAAGAATGGACGGTAGCCAGTGTAGCTACCTATCCTAGGATGCAAGACCAGTGTAGTCAAGTCATCCAGCTGCAGGCTCACATAAATTGACTTTGAAGCTCAAGCTTGCTTATTTTCTATACAACATATTCACATACTCCGACAGGCATTTTATTTTTATACATGCCCGTCCACTTTTTTTGGAGTTTTTTTGGAAATATTGTTTACAGCATCATTTACATAAGGAGTTTTTCCTCTTGAGCCAGTAGACCATCCCTCTTTTGAAGCATTATTGCAACCCACACTCTCCTGTCTTTAGAATTTGTCATCACTGGATGGGTTGGGGTGCACTTCCCTCCCTAGAGGAGGACAAATGTTTCCACTTGTGTGCATCTCATACCAACAAATCCAATACCCTCACAACTCCAACTGAGTTGAGCCATGTGAAAGGTACAGGTGTCTAAGTTAGGTCATTATCAACAAGAGTCATGTGTGTGTGTGCTCTGAAATACTCCACTTAGGCAATCAAGAATCCATTGAATCAAGTCTCGTGATCCTCAAGAATTAAGTCAACTAGACCTGAAATACCTCAATTCCAGCTCCTATAAGGTTCCTGTTATTAGGTAGATTTAAGGTCCAACCAAGCTCCAATCTCCAGATTTTACTTAGACTTGTTCAACAATCAAACTCAATCCGAAAAATGCTAATGCCGTGCAAATGCAGAAAATATTTTTGCGATGCAATTTTCAAAGATTTTGAACTTTTTATGGATTTTTGAAAAGGATGATGCATATGCAATTTTTTGTATTTTAATTTTACAGATGTTTTTTGTGATTTTTAGTTTTGCAAATGTTTTGGGCTTTCTCAAAAGAAAATTTTTTGGCTAAAAATAGGTAAACGTATACACTAGGAGGCATCTTATATTTACAAGAAGTAGACTTTAGGAATTTACAAAGGGTAAGTGATCAATTATATATATATATATAATGAATTTTAGTGTGATGTATATATTCCTCAAACTTATTTGAAAAATGTTTTTCAAAAAAATTTGAAAAGTATAGTCCAAAATAATTTTTACAAACAGTTTTAAAACATGTACACAAATTTGAAAATAATTTTGCAAAGGTTTTTCAAAAGTATAGATAGATTTTTCAAATATTTTTGCAACCATTTTTCAAATGTTTGCAAATAGTTTTTCAAACATTTTTATTTCAAACAAAGAAAATAAATTTTCAAAACAAAATATTTTCACAAAGGTTGAAAATATTGAACAAAACGTTTTCCAAATAGTTTTCAAAAGATTTTACAAAAAGATTTTCAAACTATTTTTCAAACATTTTGCAAAAAACATTTTCACCTGATTTATTAACCAGTAAATACAAAAAGAATTTGAGGAATAATCAACATCTTTTATTATGTGTTTTTAGTGAATTTTAAAGAGTTTTTAGCCATAATTAATAAAAAAATACAAAAGTACGAGTTATGGCTAAAGTATATACGCAGTATATATGACCCCTCTATACTTAACTTGAGTTATGTCCTCATATATCAGAGAGAAAAAGAGAAGACAGAACTCGTACTGAGTATAGGAAAAGTGTAAAGAATAAGGAACGAATGAAACAAATGAACGAATGAGAAGTTGATCGTCCCCTCATATACTTAGGATCAACTAATCCTAATTATGGCAGACTGTACACAAAGTAGGGAGGGTCATGGGTGGGAATGAACATATCGTACTCATACTATCTCCCCCTATACTTAGGGTAAGATATCCCTAAGTATCGACAAGAAGAGGAGACAATGGAGAGGATCGAAGAATGGAAGAACTCGAGGTGCACACCCCCCCTATACTTTGGACAAATATGTCCTAAGTATAGAAGACTGCCAACCCGATCCTCTCTAGATCGATGAATTGACACCTGCCGTATGCCGGAGCTCCTCCATCCACCTCACCCCTTGTGTGATCTAGCTTCAAATAGGATCGAGTCGATTCGTCTCAAGCCCATGACTCTTCTTCTGCAGGTTTAACATGCCAAAGACCCTTGGAGGGTCGATTTCAGTGCACGAGGAGGTTCTTGGGACCCCCAATTTTCATCGAGCTCTAGGCCTCTCCCATCGAGGCACGGATCTTCTTAGGGGTGCCAACCGACGCGGGATGCTTCCAGGCACATCAGGAGCTCGTCGATTTTGAAGATGGTGGCCAGAACGAGGAGGAATACCCAATCGAAGGGATGGATATGAATTGTTCTTCCATGTTCTTCATCCTCCCCTCAGCGCCAATGGATTTAAAGCGCGTCCCAGATCTAATATGGATCGTTGATGCTAGACGAACCGTTGCCTCGTCCCAGTCGCCTGATGGAGTTAAGTGCGCCTACATGGTGCGTTGCTAGCCGTTCATCCATGTGACTTTGTGGGTAAACTTCACTCGACCACCTCTGCCTTTCTACATATCCATTTTAGTCCAATAACTATTTAGTGTAAATAATGGTGTGATTTTGCATTGAACCCCCTTATATATTTGTATAATTGCATCGATGTCTGTGCTAGCGCGCCTCACGTGCCTCCCACGTAAGGTGGGTATTTGTAAACATACCCATGCAGCTTTTTATATTTATATTTAATCCGAAAATTTGTAAAATTATTGTTAATTTTTGTGGGCAAATTGCACAGTGGACCATGAAAGTTTTGAATACTGCTAATATACCCCTACTATATGCTTTTGAATCAAATATACATGGATAAATTGCATAATAGCCCCTGGAATTTTGTTTTAGTGTTCTAGAATTCATGAAAACTTCTATATATTTGCAAATAGGTCCCAACCAATTCATATATTTGTGTGCTTGATGTTCATTTATTAAAAATATCACTCGTGCTCCAAAAAGTATGAAAAATTAGGACAATGTACCTAGATGATTTCTTTTTCATGCCATATTTTTTGCATTTATGCACATTGCCCATTTATAAAAAAAATCAAATGGAGCCATTTTTATCCTTGTTTAAATAGAAAAATGCCAACAAATAACAAAAAAACCTTTCAAATCATAAAAAATTATAGTATGTTTATTATAACCTATATTAACTCCAGGCTAAGAATCCCTAAAAATATAAAATAAAATGGTTAATAATTAAAAACTCCAATATAGTACAAAAAATGTAAAAATTCTTTAAAAATCCAAAACTATTTGTTTCAGTTATTGAATTTTTTTCTTTATATTAAATATTACCAATGAAAAATAGTTTTAAGGAATTTTGGACTTATTTTGTATTTTTAATGCATTAAAACATTTGGACTATTTAATTTAATAAATCCCTATTTTTGGATATTTTAGACTATAAAAAATATATAAAAATTAGCAATAATATCAGAAAAATCATAAAAATAGTAGAAAAATATGAAAAACACAAAAAGCTTGGGTCATGCAAAATTTGGTCCTTTTTAGTTATATTCATGATCGTAATACCTTATATTGTATTATATGTGTATATATAGTACTATTATTATTCATAATTATATATTTATTATAAATATTTAAAAAAAGAAAAAGAAAAAATGTATATACGTAACATATTTATTAATACTTTTATATATATTATATTTATTATTATGTGTATGCTGATATCTTATGTACATAATACATATATATCCTCGTATATACATATCTACAAATACCCGTATTAAATAATAATAATAATTTAAAAAATCAAATAAAAAGTCAAAAATAAAAAAAACCCACATAAAAATAAAAAATCCATTTATGTACATAATTCTTTTTTATTAACAATAATCACTAGGATATAATTGTTTGCTCTATGTGGTTCGAGCTCTACATACTTGCATGCTATACATTTTTGTTGTAGAGTATAATAAATTGTGCTCCATATTTTTGCTATTCATCGATTCATATATGTTGTGGGTACTTGTTGATTGACTAGGGTATTTCTATTGTGGATCGTCTCAACGACACTTTGTCTTCGCACTCCGTGAGGATAATTTCTAGATCCACACAATAAATAAACCCTGCACATCAAATGGCATCATTATTGGGGAGCAATGTGTCGTAGCCTAATTTGTGCATAACTCTCTTTTATTTTATTTTCTTGTATATACCTTGTTTACTTGTTCTTACTTATACATGTTTTAGCACTCGTTTCTTTGTACATATTAAATTGATTATTTATGCTAATGCCTCCATTGTTATGTCTGATGCGAGGACTTGCTACACAAGGACAACTTCTTAGGGAGTCGAGGCAGCCAAGCTTGGTGGAGACTAGTCTTCTCACCATGACCAGTTGGAGAGGCAGCAAGCATAGCAAGGAAGACCACTTAGCATAGCATGTAGTTTAGAATTTCATTTAGTTTTGGTGAGAGAGCGATTCATTTATTCATTATTAATTGTAATAATACTTGGACACTACTCTACTTAACGAGGTCCATTGCCCAGGTGATTGTTCACCTGGGGGCCTCGTCATGGCTTTCTCGAATTTTCATCGATTTGTTTTATTTATTTCCTGATGTTTTGAGTTTTTCATTTTTCTTTTTATTTGATTTGTGTGCATGGAGCCCCTAGACTTTAGGACTGCTTGACTCGGTAATTAGGTTCAAACCTGAAAGAATTCAGTTCCTATAGTCACCTGTGTTTGGATCTAGACATATTAATAATTATTAGTTATTTGAACTTAGACCCATGTGCCAAGAGAGCCATCATCAACGCTGGCAGGAACTGTTGTGGCGGGCACCGAGATGTATCGAAGATCAGACTCTATGGTTTATTTCTAAACAATTAACATATGGTTCTTCATGACTAATAGCAGCTATTGTTCAGGGTGATTTTATCGATTGCACACCACCATGTAGATAGGTTTAAAATTTATATTTTGCATACCACGTGGAGAGAGATGGGAAGCAATGTAAGTCTTGTAACTGTGCATGTGTCATTAGATTCTATAATGAGATTTCAATCATACGAATCAACTTGCATGGCTTTTCCGTTATCTCCTTCTTATTTTGAGCACCTATGACTTAATTGAAATTTTACAAATCTTAGGCGCTTATATGCAAAATATCCAAAAAAAGTGGGAAAACAAAAATCTAGAATAAGGGGACTGCTAGATAAACTTTGACCTTATTTAAAATATGTAACGGACATCATTGCTTTGGGTTCATAAATCCCTCATTGTTTTCAGGTAACTTAGGAGGGGATCAAAACCCCTCCCATGAGCGAGGCGCAACCTGCTAAGGATTAGAGCCAAAAACCAGTCTGAAACTGTGATGTGTATCATCTGGATTTACGATGTATTGGCATTTTTATCGTATGTGATCGATTAGGGTCTTATCGTCTATGATGTTCCTGCTTTGTGTGGAACATCGACTTGGTCTGAAGTACCGAGCTTAGGCCATGCCCTCGTGATTGTGTCTGTCTCATCGATTTGCATCCGAGTAGGTCCTTGCTCGCTCACGGCTGATTCCTTGCGAGCAAGGTCCGAAGTAGTGGTTTCGCATTGATGAATCCATGATTCATCGCCTTTATTCTTTCATTTTGGCTAAAATCCTTGGTAAAATATATGTAAATATCCACTAATTTTAATTAATTATCACTCTAACCACAAATATTAATATTATATAATTAACACTTAAATTATCCAAAATAAAAGAATAAAGAGAAAAAGGAAAATAAAAATAAAAGAAGGATGTATATAGAAAATATACAGACTGATCCTAACCCCGAGACCAGGTCAATATTGGCCGGGTCGACAAAGAAATAAGTAGGGGGAGATAAGGATCATAATTTATAAAAATATTCAGAAAATAAAGACCAAAAATATAAATTACTCATTTTCACTTTGTAAATATTTCACCTATTTTATTTATCATTAAAATCACCTCAAATCAAAAACTTCTTTTGTAAAAATTGTTCAGAAAAATTTATAATATTTTATAAAAATATAAGAAATCATTTCGGCATAAAAATAAAATAACCGCAATGAACCGGAAAAGCCGTAAAAGCCGACTTCCGAGGTTCATATCTATTTATAGAAAACTCCAAAATGACCAAACTCACTTTTAAAATCCGTTTTGTATATAGTACTATTTATTTAAAAAAATCAGAAAAATAATCGGATAAAACCGATGAGTTTCGGCTTTTTGGACCCGTTGTCTATATGTACTATATGTACAAACTTCCTACATTTTTAATTAAATAACCGTAAACCGTATTAAGTTAATTTTTTCCTAAAATCTTCAAAAATTATATATAAAAATATAAAAATAAAAATAACTTAAAATTTCACTAAAATCCGGAGGCCCGAAGCCGTTACTTTTTTCGTCTGGGCCTCATAACTCGGCCGTATGAACTCCGAATTGAGCAAACTCGGTCCCTAAAATTATATTTTTTTAATTATCTACAAAATGACACTAGTTTCGCTAAAATCGGAGTTAATGTGAAAAACGCGGTTTTCGGGGTCCGTAATGGTGTATTTGTACAATAAGCCGTAACTTATATTATTATTTAATACATTAATCCCTTATTCTTATTTATAAGTAAATAATACTTTATTTATTTATTTATTTATTTATTTTCTTTATTTAATTACTTAATTAATTAATTAATACTTAATTACTTAATTATATTCTTAATGACTCAATTAACTATTTAATTAATTTAATCTATTAATTTTATCTATTAATTAATTAATTATTAAATTTCGAAATTATTATTATTTATTTTCAATTATTAAATATTTATTTTATTTTTTTACCTATTTTTCTTCTCTTTTCATTTTCTCTCTCTAACTTTACCTTTCTTCCTCCCCCGTCATCTTCTTTCTCCCCTCTTTTCTTCTTCTCCACGGGCCGCCGACCTCCAACTGCCCCAGCGGCCGGCCGTTGGCCGGCCGTTCGCCCAACCTCCCACGCTCCGGTCACCACCTCCGGTGACCCGACTCTCCCATCACCTATTTATACCCCCGTCCTCCCCCTCCGAGAATCCATCCGCCGTTTCTCATTTCTCCATTTCCAGAGCTCCGAGCGAGGTGGTTCGGTGACAGCAATCTCTCTCCGACGTCGAGCGATAGGAAGGAGGAGGTGTGGCGAGATCGCCGTCGACGTTGAGCTCTGCTTCGCCACGGCTCGGCCTCCACATCGCCGTGTGTAGAGGCATTCATCTGGAGCTTCACCAAGCTCTGATCCCAGGCGCATCCTTCCGCACCTCTACTTTCCAGGTTAGTTCTCTCTCTCTCTTTCTCTCGATTCTCCTCATCTTCTTCTAGTCTCCTCTGATTTCTTATGTTCTCAATCCCTCATTTCTCATCTTTTTTTTCTCTCATCTGTAAATCACATCCAATTCCATCCTGTTTCACTCGTTTCCAGACCAACATCTCCGCTCCATTTTCTGATTCAGTTACATCCAACTCAAATCTGAACATCATTTTGTTAATCACTTCTGTTGTTGATGCACATTTAATTCTACAATTTGGAGCATAATTCCTAGTCGAGATTTGTTCTCGAGCCGAATTTTCTATTTGCAGGACGTGTTACATTTTGCAAATCCGTCCATCATCGTCCATGAAGACCTCGGGTTGTGAGCGAAGTATTTGCGCATAGGTTCATCATCCGGCGTAAGTCTGCGATCGTCCTCCAGCACGCGTTGGCCGTGCCTCAATGCTGCTTCAGCCGGTGCCCGACCTCCGCCTCTGCCGCGAAAACACGGTCCTCCCCTTCAGAAACACCTGCGCACAGAACCATAGTTTCGTCGTTCGAAGAGTATCATTGAGGAGCTTCGCGGCTGGAGCTTGGACGAGAACCATCCGGAGGTGATTGAGTCCATAATCGATTCGCCCAAAGATCCAAACATGATCTAACTGCACACGAGAACCTGTAGCAACCGCTTCATCGATCAGCAGGCTCCGCCTCGAGAACTCGCCACCGCCTGCATACTCATCGGGAATTTCGATAAAAAAAACTTTTGAAACTGTAACGGAACCATCCGATCATTTCTCGATCGAACGTCAAAGGCTCTGCCACGCGTCATAACCATATCAGAATCGCTGACCCACCGCTCAAGGAGTGTGCGTGATTATCGCGTGCAGGGAAGATTTTTGGGCAAATTTCTAGCACATCATTGGAAGTTTGGTTAATTACAGGTCCACGGAGGTTGAAGCCCCGTGAGTTATCCCGCTTCAAGAGCAACTCACGTGCAAGCACGTGATTTCCCGCGGATTTTGTGCTTTCGACCCAGCTGGAGTTTCCACCATTTTCGCGCGTTTCGCTTTTAACCACGACAGTTTATTACTTTCCAAACAAATCGCTGGTGGTTGAGTAGCTCGTGCATTACAGGAGTGTTCTTAGGCTATTTACACTCAGACCCTTCTTATTTTTGCAATTTGCACAAATACCCCAACACTTCCTGTTATTACATTTACACCCCAATCTTCCTGCAAATTACATCCACAACCCTCATATTAAATACATAGTAGTAGACATATACCCTTTACATAATACATAAAAACAACAAAATATAAAAATACACTAAAATACTCAAAAATATTATATTTTACGTAATATACAGTATAAATACGTTTTAAAAAAAATAAAAAATATTAAAATATTAAAATCAATAAAAAAAACAAAATTGATAAAAACTTTAAAAATTCATAACTAACTCAATAAAAATCCCCTAAAATGCACAATATATCATTTTGAAGGGAATTTCATCTACTTTGTACAGAAAACATAATAAAAATATTTCCACATAATTTTCACTCTTAAAAATCACAAAAACTTCACTGTTTTCAATAAAAATTACATTTTTCACCTTAAAAATCAACCAAATACCATAAAAATCTTGAAACCCCTTTAAAATTCCATAAAAACCTAAAAATACATTACAAACATAAAAATAAAAAAACCAAATAAAAATTTAAAACATTTTCTAATAATAAAAAATCATAAAATAATTAAAATTTACAAAAACAATATAAAATTCGTAAAAATCAAATAAAAATTCAGAAAAATTCATTAAAAATTAAATAAAAATTAGGAAATCCTTTTGCCTATGTTTTCTACCGATTTTTCTAGTTCTAAACAGTTTGCCTCCCTGAGTTCGACACTCCCATACGAATCACTATACACATTTGTTTAGGAGTATAAATAAAATTAAAGGAGATTAATTTGAAATTAATCTCTTCTGACAAAATTCACCTGGTCGATACGACGACCAAAGACAAATCTTTCTCTGATTTCTTCGCAGGGATTCGAGAAGCTGATCAGGTGGCGTTTTCCATGCATATCAATGTCCTCCCTCTTATTCTTTGACTGACTAGGGATCCAGGATGGGTTACAAGGACCTCAAAAAGTGCAGGCTACCAGTTACAAAGGAGGTGAACAAGTACGAGATACTTTTCCGGCAATACTCTCGCTCTTATAGGGTTAGCGTTTAAGGAGCTGTTAAAAGATATGCTTGAAATAACAACTCTAAAAATGAAAAGATAAAAATAATCGATCCTTTACGTCTTCACATATGTTGAGTTGGTGAACCCGATTTTGTCTCGTGTTTGTATGGTTCTAGCTTAAGGTTCAAAGACCAAGTCTCGCACATTTGCGCGACTTTTTTCATATGTGTCTCCTCTTTGACCCCATGCTCGCTTCGAGCCTTTCTATTATTTACACTCCCTTTATTCCTGGTTAACCATCGTATCTTTCTTCCTGCATCGATCTTCCTTTCCCTCTACGATGTTGATCCATGGATGGTTTAGTCGGAACTCCACTGACACCTACATAGATTCCATGGGCTCGGTATCGCCAATAATTCGAGGCAATTCCTGAGAATCTGATTCGAACTTGCGAATCGATCTCCATACTCCTTGACTTATTCCCACTCTCCTGCTATTTATCAATAAACCGGGACCACTTTTATCCCATGTCCGCCCGTTGCGAATGGAGGTTGATTTCGGTTTACATCTTTTTCTCCATTCACAACAATCTGGGATTACCCTAATCTCATATTCATCATAGCAGCTGGCATTCAGTTTCACAAGTGGTCTGATTGGGATTCTCTTGCATTGTAGATAGAAGTCAGTCCTGGATCCCAATCCAGAATCATTTCTTCAGATTCAGACCCAGAGATGGCTCCTCATGGCAAAGGGAAAGGGCAACATCCTCCCTAGATAGAGAAGAACCAGATGCCCGACAAGAACCGGGTGAATGCTCAATTGTTGGCTTCCATCCAAGCCATCCAACTGCAACTGACTGAGCAGGCACTCGTGCAAAATGCCTTTCAAGACATGCTGAATGACACGAGGAATAGAACAGCATGAGGAGGTGGTGGTGAAAGACCTTGTGATGATCCGGAAGAAGAAGAAGAAGATCCAGTGGGAACCCCAAAATCGATGTCAAAAGAGACTTGTAATCATGGAGACATCCAGATGACCAAGTGGATTCGCATCCCACCTGTCACACTCAATTTGATGTAAAGCCTCAGTTCCTTGCGATTCTACCTTCATTCGACGGAATACCAATGAGGAACAGTACATTTACCTAAAACAATTGTCTCACATCTGCAGAACAACCCACTATCCTAACATCCCGTTAGGTGTAGCTAAGATGAACGCATTCCCCTTCAATCTACAAGACAAGGCCATGTACTGGGTCAACCACTTGGGAAAGGTCGTGGCGACCAGGGACGAACTTAAGTCAGTGTTCCTTCATAAGTTGTACCCTCTTGGTCAACTCAACCAGATGTGAGTCAGGATTAGAAATTTCTCTCATGCTACCCGCGAGTCCATTCATGAAGATTGGGAACGATTCACTGATATGTAGGAGAAGTGCCCCCACCATAAGATACCGAAGACCAGTTTGGTCCAACACTTTTTATGGTCTTGAATGTCGAGAGCCAGATATTAGTCGACGCTGCTTGTGGGGGATCCTACTTTAACAAGGATGAAGATGTAGTCTGGCAGATCTTTGAAGAAATGGTTGAGGGAGAGGCTACCCTCTCTTCATCCCATGCATATCAGAGACAACCCCAGATCCTCTAGAAGCCAGTGCACATGGCAGCGCTTGCGAGGCAGAGAACATGAGAGCTCCAACCTCATCATCATTGGGAGCCATTTCTCAAAGGTTGATATTATAGAGAAACGATCACAGAATCTAGAAAAAATAGTTGTGATCGAACAATGAACCCAAAATCTGGACAAATTGGATCAAATTTCTAAGAAAGTGGAGTTGTTGGTAAGTACCATCAGCGCCTGCCAGTCTGCGACCCCACTGCCCGAGACTCCAGCTAAGAAGAAGGATGAGCCATCAATGTCACAATGGCCCCAGTCGAGTCAACAGCAGCCGAAAGTTCAACATGTGCACTACGTCCAGACTCCCGGCCAAGTATCACAATAGCAGCATTTGGTAGTCTACCAACCAGAGCCCTTATCTTTATATGATCCATTCTCTCCTCCACCGCCTTTCATTCAAGAGGTGAATGGTGTATGGTCGAACGATGCACAAGTAGCCCATCCAGGCGGACCTCAACAATGCCTACATGTAAATCCTCACCAGTTCCCTCAACATCAAGGAGGGAGATTTGCCTAGACCCAGCCTCAATCTCAATACCACCAGTCTCCACAATTCCAGAATAATTGGAGTCAGACTCAGTAGTACTCGTAGTCGTCATACCACCAACATCGGTCATATCATCAATACGCGGATGCACCTCACCAGCAATACCCTCCTCCCTACCAGCATTAATATCAGCTTCCTCCACCTTAGCAACAATACCAGCAGCATCCATATCAACATCCACACCACCAGCCACAACATGAGCAACACGTTGAACCCTCCAGGTGAATCCGGTGAACCCAAGCCTCGATTGGTTGGCTCAGTTAATAAAGGGCCTCATAGAGATGACAAAGAAGCCGGATGACCTTACGGCCATGAAAACTCCAATTCCGACACAGGTCGAAGTTAACCCCAATAATTTTAAGAGAAAAGAGCAAGTAGAATATGAAGTCCCGTCTCTGTTTGTAGATTCAGATGATAGTAATTTTGTTTTGTCTAATGTTGTTACTTACATGAGCGGTAGGACCTTGCCTCCATCTACCAATATCAGGGGAATCAGTTGTGCCAGCTACAGGTTCGGGTAAGGAAGAAGGAGGAGGAGCCATGCCAGCTGTCAGCCACCACCATCTCAAACAAAAAGAACCAAAATCAAAAAAATGAAAAGACTAAAAATATGATTGCAACCGAAGTGAAGCCGCACCAGCCATGGAGAGCAAGCTGCAACAGCCAATCCAACGCCAACCGACGGAGCGGAGACCGCAGTTTTTGCATGTCCACCAGTAGCAGCAATATCATCATTTCCAAAATGTACACCTTTTTGTAGTCCTATTATACATGATGTTGTGGGCAAGAATTCTGATGTATGTAAAAATAGTATTTCTGATTTCAGATATGTAAATCTTCCTTTTCTTTATGCAATTGAAAAATAAAAAATGCAAAATGAAACACTGCATTATCCGATCCATATGTTGTGGATATTTTGAACAAATTGATTGTTGAACTACCCTTGCTAAAAGCCATGGAATACATGCCAGTTGTGAAGAAGGGCTTAAAGGAAGCATGTACAAACAAGCGTCAATCGAACTGCAACAATAGATGCCAGCGAGTTGAGAAACATGTCCTCACCATGGCTATAGTTGCAGCCATCAGCAATCTCCTAGAGAAGAAGCAAGACAAAGAGCACATTTGATCAGATGCAACATCTTTGACCAAGATTTTGAGCACACTCTGCTTGACAGTGGCTCTTCAATCAACCATATGTCTGCCTCATTACTCATGGAATTTTAGTTGGGACTGATCAAGCCAACACACATGATCCTTCAGTTTGCTGATAGATCAATCAAGCGACCATGAGGTTTATTGGAGGGTGTTGCTGTATCAGTGCAGGACATACAGTTTCCTGTTGACTCTGTGGTCCCTGATATGAACTCTCCGGCACCATTACTCTTGACCCTTATTATTCTTGGTCTGACATTCCTGTGTAGTGTAGAGGCCGTAGGTGATTGGGAAGATCACGATCAGCTCAAGCAGCAATAAAGTGACAATAGATATGGTTAGTGAACGCAAAGTAGTGTCCGATCAATGTCAAGCAGAACCATCAGAAATAGACTGTGACTTTATTACAGAAATCATAGTACAAAAATTTCTTTAAACAATAAATGGGTTCGGGAAATCCTCTCCCAAGAGGAGGACCTAGAAAGCACAATCAATACATGCTCCGAAGTCAACTGGGAGATAGATTTCAATTTGTTGATGCACCGGTTTGATTCAGAAGATTCATGTCAGCCTGAACATGACGAATTCATCAATGATTTGTTCGACACATTATCGACAGAACCACTGGTGACCGAGGTGAGTAGCAACTCCAAGTTTTCTACAGATTATCCACCTACCAATTCATTTTCCGAAGTAACTGTCAAGTTGGCTTGATCAGAACCAGAATTAAAGCCACTTCCAGTAGGACTCAAGTGTGTTTTCCTTGTGGGTGCATCAAACATGTATCCAGTCATCATCAGCAGCCGGCTGACCCTGAATCAGGAATCTCGACTCCTGGAGGTTCTAGAGAAAAACCGTAAGGAACTTAGCTGGTATGTATCAGACCTCTGCGGGATAAATACTGCGATGTGTTCACATCTTATCTATTTGGAAGAAAATGTCAAGCTGTCAGGAGAGTTTCAAAGAAGACTAAACCTAATTTATGAGACGTCGTCGTTAAAAAAATCATGAAATGGTGTGACGCATGCTTCATTTACCCCATCTTCGATTCAAAATGGTTGAATCCTCCGCATGTAGTTCCCAAGAAATCAGGGCTAACTGTGGTTACTTGTTGGACATACGAACCCACGGCAAGCCACTATGCAATAAATGTTATTGCAAATATCATTCCCGGATCTGAAATGAAGAATAATTAGTTTGCATAATAGGTCATTTAGTACAATTAGGGTTATGTACCATGGCCATCTTGATGACCATGCAGTTGTTGATTCAATTGTTTAATCATAGAGGTTGGTGCTTGGGTTATATCTAAATAGTTAGATCGATGACTCATCAAGCACCGCCAAATGATTGTTAAGAGAGGATCTCCAACCTGAGTAGGAGATGACAATCTTTCTCTATTAGGCATTGATATCTAACCGACCTCTTGATGTAGGTCCTCTGCATAGGAATAGAGATTTAGAGGTGTTAGATAAGTTTGGTCAAAGAGTTGACTTAACGAGATCGAGATAACCAAGTCCTATATCGTATGCTATCACGATATAGGCACGTGATCTCTGACCGGAGACATATGTATTACTATATATTTGAGTATATACATTTGACAGACCAACAGGTTGATGATCTAATCAAGGTCTATACATTGGTGTGTTGGTGTGCATACAAGGCATATGAGTGATACGATCTCTCAAAGGGATCATACATGCTCATTACTAAATCGGAAGACATGAGCCCAGTCATGAGATATTGGGAATCAAATTTCGTGCATGGTCGTCTCAGTTTGGAAGCTTAACTGAATTGTTTGTTTGATATATGCTTATGGAAAGTATATGATCAATACCGAGGTATGATATATGCTTTTGGAAAGTATATGATCGATACCAAATCCCAATGATCATTTAAGAAACTTAATGATAAAACTCTGAAGACGACAATCTAAATAGGCCTAAAACTTCAGGTTTATTCTGGGTCTTCCAGTATGCAGGAAGTACATGTATTAGCAATACTTGAGGATGATGTGATCATAAATGATTGTATACCCATGACGCTTCCATTCTGAGGGAGTGATGAAATGGGTCTAGATTTTAATGACTCCTCACACCAGAGAAGAAATCTAATCTTGATCCAAATGTAGGACAATGATCTGAATGTGATACAGATGCAATGAGAAGATTAAATTTACGGCTTTGATTTAATCAAACATCTATGGGAGGTCCCCAAGATCTGGATTTGAGATGTCATCTCAATATCCATGTCACGATACATGGAACGTACAATCTCCCTATCATTATCTTCAAGTATCCACGGATAAACGGTATTGTTCTTAAAAGAGTTCAAGAATAATTCCATTGTTGATAATGTCTTTGAGCATTGAGGAAAAATGGTAGTTAAATATGATTTAGTTGTCATGTATGAATTTGATTCATATCATTTGACCATATAAAAAGAGTTATCTAAGATAATAAATGTGATTTAATTATCAAAGACGTGAATAATGTGAATGTGATTCATGTTATTTGGGCACACAAGAATAGAGATCCAAGATAATTAAATATGATTTATTTATCAAGGATATGAATAATGTGGATAACACTATCCATATTATTTGTATATCTTATAAATGTGATTTATAATATCAAGGATATGAATAATGTGGATAACACTATCCATATTATTTGTATATCTTATAAATGTGATTTATAATACATTAGAGAGAGCTTATTGTAAATAGTATCTTCAAATTAATTGTTGATGTGAATTGGATTTACATTGGGAATTAATAGGAAATACCATTTACATTTTATTTTCGGTTATGAATATGATTCACAATTATTCAATGGCATGATTGCAATATATACAAAATTAATTTGTAATTATTTTGTGAATTAATTTACAATAAAAGTTATTATATATATATATATATATGAAGGATTAGAGAAGCCAACACCATCCATTTAATGGACGGTGGATGGTCCCCCCTTAACTTGGTCTCAAGGGTGGTCGTCCCCCACTTTTTAGGAGGGTGGCTTGCCTCCCTCCTAATACTTGTATGCAAATTAATTTAGTTCAAATTAATTTATTTTGATTATTCAATATATATTTAATTTAATATAAATTAATTGTTGTTGTATATTTACAATAAAATTATGACCATTGAATAGAAACACAAATCAATCTCAACAACTGTTTTGTGTTACACATGGATTGTAATCCATGGATTTCCAAAATACTATAAAAGAAGAGGCAACCCTAGATCTTCTTTTACACACAACAATTGAATCATCTCTCTCTCTCATTCCCATACTATACATCACATCTCTCTCTCTTAGTGGTCGTCTACTTTATGTTATAGAGAGAATCATCGTCGTCACCATGCTGTTGTACCGCCGCTTCGATTGCTCGTGGATCTCTGTCTCCTTTGGTGCACTTCACTCGTGAAGAAGATGTTGGATCTTGTGAGATGAGATCAAGAGATTCTTCGCTTGGACCATCCTGTATTGCGAGGAATACACGTTTTATCAACACGCTCGCAAGCATCTCCTCTGTTGGATCGGACTTGATACCGGAGGTCTAATTGTTTAGAGACTCGATTACAACCATGCTTCAATAGGTAACCCTAATACCCCCTTTGTGGTTTAGATGAAATGATCCGAGAAGTGTTATTGGATCATGTAGTTTTATCGTCCATTTTTTTTAATTATGCTACCTCGAACAACTAGTGCGACTAGTCGCTCTCGATCGCATACGATGTGAGCTTCACGCTTCCATGATGTACTTAAAGATCTTTACATATCCTTCACTACTAATGAAAGAGCATAGGAGATTTCCGCATGCCATTCATTGATCATGTTCTGGAAAGATTGGCCAATAAGGAGTTGTTCTGCTTTTTTGATGGGTAGTTCGGGTAAAACCAAGTGGAAATTGCCCTAGAGGACCAAGAGAAGACTACTTTCACTTGCCCGTTCAGCACCTATGATTTTAAGAGGATTCCCTTTGGTTTGTGCAATGCACCAGCCACATTCCAAAGGTACATGCTTGCAGTCTTTGCCAATATTGTTAGCAGCTTTCGTGAGGTGTTTATGGATGACTTCTCCGTCTATGGTGATATTTTTGATTCTTATCTTCAGCACCTAGAAAGAGTACTTCATAAATACCGAGAGGTCCATCTCGTACTTTCATGGTAAAAGAACCACTTCATGATCACTGAGGGGAATGTGTTGGGTCACGTTGTTTCCAAGCATGGCATGCAAGTCGACCCAGCAAAGGTGGATGTGATAGTCGATCATAAGCCACCTCAGAATGGCATAAATGTGAGGTCATTCCTAGGGTATGTAGGTTTCTACAGAAGATTCATCAAAGATTTCAACTGCATCGCCTGACCTATAATAAAATTATTGTGCAAGGAGATCGAGTTTCATGTTGATCAACATGTTCTCTTTTCTTTCAATCAACTAAAGGAGCTAATAACTCAAGCTCCCATCCTACAGTCGTCGGATTGGTCTCTACCCTTTGAGATCATGATGGATGTGTCAGATTTTGTACTTGGGGTTGTGTTAGGACAGAGGAAAGACAAAGCATCATACGCCATTCACCATGCCAGTAAAACATTAGACGAAGCTCGGCATACCAACATTGTTACAGAGAAAGAGTTGTTGATCATGGTTTTTGCCCCTGAAAAATTCAGATCCAATTTGCATGGATCTAAAGTCACCATCTATATTGTTCTCGCTGTTATCCGATACTTACCAGAGAAGAAGGTTGCAAAGCCCAAGTTAATCAGATGGCATGGTAGAGTTGTCAAAGAGGTGAGAAAATTGACGGAGGAGTATGACATCGAGCACCGAGTCACTTATTCTTATCATCCTTAGACCAATGGCATGGTAGAGTTGTCAAACAGAGAAATCAAGATGATCCTGCAGAAGCTTCTAAGGCTGGACAGAAAAAATTGGTCCCAACTCATCGACTCCATCCTTTGAGAATACAAGACCGCATACAAGTCTCCCTTGGGCATGTCTCCATATCGCCTTGTATATGGAAAACCATGTCATATGCCCGTCAAACTAGTTCATAAATCACTACGGGCAGTAAATATTTGCAACCTCGACTCACAGATTGGTGGTCAGCAAAGAAAAATGGATTTGAACATGCTCTAGGAATTCCAATACTATGCTTATGATAACACCTTGATGTACAAGGAGAAGGTTAAACACTGGCATGACTGATGAATCTGCATTTCATCATCTTTATTTATTTATTTTAGCTTAAAATTCCTTATAAAAAACATGTCAATATCATTAATTTCTTTATTTTATTAACTCTAATTATTGTATAAATATTGTATATTTATTAATATTTTGACCTTAAATAGATAAATAAAGGAATAAAGGGAAAATAAAGAAAATAAAGGATTGTATATATGCAATATATACAGGCTGAATCAGACCCTGAGAGAAGGTCAAGACTTGACCCGATCGACAAGAAGAAAGTAGGGGGAGATAAGGCCTAATTACCATAAAAATCCAGAAAATTAACTTGTCATCTGTATATTCATCACTTGTACAGTATTATCTATACTACACACTCTTTAATTTATTTATTACCAAATATTTTGTAAATAATCATTATTTCTTCTTGAAAACTATGCATAAAATTCTCTTATAAGTAATAATAATTATTGTAATTAAAATCTGTGTATATTGTGTAAATAATATCACTTTCCAGAAGCCACAAAGTACAAAATTAAAAAATCAATATCTTCTCCACCTGAACTCCAAATTCATCAAACTCACTTTCACTGTGATCCAAATTAAATTATATTTAAAATGGAGGTGATCTCATAAAAATCAAAGTTAAGGTGTCAAATGTGGCCAATTGGGGTATTATTGTATATTATACCTAGGTACAATATGTATATTGTTTAATTAATTATTTGCTTGTGCATATTTATGAAGACTGTATTTTTAGTTACTTGTAAATATTGTATTTAACTCATATAAAATACAATTAAAAAACAAAAAATCAAAAATCAACAAAAATAAAATGATGTATATATTGTGTATGTATAACCATGTATATATTGTACTTATACCTATTTAATTAACATAATAAATTAACTCTTAAAAATCAGATGAAGGTTCATTAAAATCCTTGTAAAATATTGTAAATAAATAAAATATTAAATTATATATATAACTAATTAATTAAAAATAAAACTTTTGTATATATAGGTATACATACCTGTAAATAAACATCTTGTATTTAATTTAACCATCGTATATCCGTTATTTAATTAATTAACAATCTCCCAAAATTAACTTTAATTTATTCTTAACATTTTTTATTAACATTATTTAATTAAATAAATTAATTTTTGATTTCCTATTGAACTAATTAATAATTTATTGATTTTTTGTCGTTTAGTGTGTCTTGTCCTTTTCCTTCACGTGATCTGAGTGGTCGACCCGAGTTTGTTGACCCGGGTCAACTGCTCAACATCGTTGGATTCCTGTTGATTCCGCTTCCCGTTGTTACTTCACCTCATTTTCCACACACACCTCTATATCTATAACTCCTCCCACATCCTTCATCAACATTCAAACTCATTCAACCATATTACACGTTAACCTTCCAGATCCACTCGATTCGCCTCTGATCTCGCTCGTTTTCAAATTCAAAACCCGCCAAACTTTACCATATAAATTTCACCCATCCACCTCTGACGAGCTGTTGATCCAACTTAAGCATTGTTTTCACCCGAGATTGAGTGACAGGGGATCACCTCTAGTGGCAGAGGAGACGTCCTCCAATCAGGAGCATGAGAGGAATGCCAACTGCCGAGATCCAGTACCTTGTTGGAGACATCCATCGCATGGTTCCACCACTCTTCCGCAAACTGCAGATTGAGGAGATTTCTTTCTCTTCTCTTCCCTTGGTAACCTAGGTAGTTATTTTTTGATTCGGTCTTTCTTTTTCATGTCGATTTCGTCCGAATCACAAAGATCACATCTTCATCATCCACCTCCGATCTACACAATCGGAGGAGCTCCGATCAACAAAATCAACCCCGACTCTGATCAACCAAATCAACCTCCAACCTCGCCAAAACATTCGCCCGACCATTCTTCAGCCCTTCCACTGTCTACCCATCTCCAGATCACTCTAGATCAGGAGCTCAATCTCCGACCACCTTCGCCAGATACCTCCATTCACCCCCCATTGTATGAGTCTTTGGCCTAATTCTTGGCCGGAGGATACCTCCGAGCATGAGCTTCCTATTGCAAGTCTAAGGACCTCCAGATCCCACGCATACAACGAAACATACGGCTGGAGCAAGTTCTTGGAGCAGCATATTTCATTACCTTCCAGATCGATGATTGGGCGGTTTCACATCGATCTAAGGTTCACAACATATGTGGAATCCAATGAACATGGATGTGAGATCGATTGGACGAGGAATAGAGCTCAGATGAGGGTGATCCAACTAGATCAAGCTCGACGAGGAAGACCCGCTTCACAGTTCCTCCAAGGTCTCTCTAAACCGTACAATCAAGAACTCCATGCCAGATCCAATCCAGGCCGTTGAAGTTGCCCTAAAGATCGGTCGTTGATTGAAGATCCAGATATGATCGTGACCCTTCAAGCATGCTTCATCCATAGCCATCCAATCTACTCTGAAGCACATCAGAGCCGACCGAGCCTCCACGTCAATAAAGGGTATTTCTACACCTGAGGTCCTGTCTTCATTTTATTTTCAAATAAGTCCCTAAAGGGACATGTGTTGTCTATTCTTAATTGAACATTTGCGTGTTTGCCCTTCATATTTATTTTAATTGCATTTAAATCCTGTTTGAATTGTAACATGTGTATAGTACGTGATTTGTTGAGTTGTTTGCAATAAAAGTACAGTATTTTTGAGTTATTCACTGGACCATGAAACTATTGTATTCACATTTAAGTCCAGTCTAGTGGGGCGCATGAGCCGGTACACGTGCTTTCTAGGTTTTTTGCATGATACGCCCACTCCTTTAAGTCTATTATTATCTGTAAACTTAAATTAATTACATATAGGTCCTAGTGAACCTGCATATTTGTTTTGTATACTAAAAATCAAATAAAAAATCTCAAAACCTTTTTCAAAATATAAAAAAAATCATAAAATCTCCTGTTACATTCACCTTGCATCCACATTTTGCAATTCGCATTTTCTTTATTTTTACTATTTATAAAAATTCAAAAATAGCATAAAATGTCCTATTTGATTAAAAATTATAAAAATCTTTTTAAAAATTCTAAAAAAATATGGTGTGCTATGATGAGAGCTTTACCAACCAGGGTTAAGTGTCAAAAATAAATCAAGGTCATTGCGACCCCGATCGGTGAAGCGGAACTCAACAAGAAAAATCAGACCACCAATGAAAACAATCAAGCACAAAAATCGAAAGAAGCGGTCTCGCTATTTATTTAACCTGGTATAGCCACCAGGGTCGAAGACAAGAAGCACGGGCTAAGCCTACGAAGTAGTCGAGAAATCAGAGAAGAAAATACATATTTTTGTGGTTTTTAGTTTGCATTTTTTTATATTTTCTAATAGAAAAATGAATAAGAAAATAAAAGAAATCACACTACAATAATTTTTATTAAGGTGAAAAAGGCTCAAAAATTCAAAATAAAAATATTTTTATATTTTTAAAATATGCAAGTGTTTTTGGGTATTTTATGGAATTTTTCAAATTTTTATATGATTTTATAAAAATTAAAGGAAGACAAAATAACAAAGCAGTGTAGATCCCGGATGAAAAGGCAATTTTAAAATATCTAAAGTTCCCAAAACTACCTGATTGTAATTTTATGTAAAAATAGGTAAAATATCTATCTACAGAACTTGAAAACATATTTTTTTATTTTTATAGAATTTTTAATGATTTTTATAGGAATTTTGGTCTTTTGTGATTTTTAGGGATTTAATAAAATATGATGAAATAAAAAATGCTACAGAAATTATAACAAATCAAAACAAGCACACGGGAATTTTTGTAGAATTTTTAGGGGTATTTTTTGGTATTTTATAAAGTAGACAGACACTTTTTAGGGTTTTTGTTTTTTTTAGAAAATAGCAAATAAAATCAAAATGCGTCACAAAATTATCAAAAATATTGCACAGTAGCAAGAGCTACTGGTAATTTTTGGGGAATTTTTGGAGTAGATTTGATATTTATTTAATTAAAAACCAAGCACACAGGTTGTAGAGACCTAAATCTAAATAATTTAAGTTTCAGAACTCAATCATAACACGTACAAAAAGTCCAGAGGTGTCTCTGTAAAACTTCCACGAAATTCAAGTACATGTGTAGTAAAGCATTCACAGGGGCATAAATGCAAATTCAAATAATGTTTCGTTCAAATATTAACATAAAAATGTCCAGGGCCAAACAGCAAAAACACCACAGTGCACGTGATCAAGCACGTCTCCAGACAGGAAGGACTAAAATGTAAATACCATAAACCTTAGGGACTAGAGTGCAAATAGTTCAAACTACAACTTTATTTTGCAAACTAAAACATAAAGTATAAAAAGTGTGAGGGGATAAGTGCAATATACCCTTGCAGCACGTGAGGAGCGCATGGGGACACGTGGAGGTCGTTGGTTGGGGCACGAATGTACGGCTCTGATCCATTGCAAGTGTCAGATCTAACGCCTCAGAACTGGTCGGGGACGTGGGGCGCAGATGTGCCAGAGCTGACATCCAACGGTCTGAAAAGTCTGCTGTGTCGGCGGTCCAGATACGATCTGGAGGGGTAGGGATGATCTAATGGTCCTGGGGAAGCCTGGACGAACAGCGTCGGGTGAACTTCACCTGAGCCAAGGAGATGATCCTCAGGTCTGATGGTCGATCGGGAAGCACAGGAGTGGTCGTGGAAAGCTTCCACGTCGGCCAGATGTGTGCGGTGATGACAGAGGCCTGGAGCTGCTCCGACGAACCTCGGATGGATGGAATGAAGGCTCACAACGTGCGCAAAAACCTATAAGGGAAGGATGGGACTTGGGGCAGAGCTCGGGTCCAGATTATTGACGCTAAAAGCCAAAGAAGCGGAGGGAGGCGACGTTCGATCTCCGACGAAGGTGGTAGGGGAGATCTAGGCCCTAATCTCGATCGGATGGACGAGGCTAAGGGTGATCAGATTGCGGTGCGAGATGGAGGGCGATATTGCGGGTCGATCTGAGCAGCTGGAGGTGGATGTCGATCCTCCGACTAGCTGGTCGGAGCAGATGGGGTTACGGCGGTGCTAAATGGAAAGATTGGATCGAAACGGGAAATGCAAGGGGAATAGAGGGTACCTGAAGATCCGGATGTGCTCCTGAGCTCCAGGAGAAGGTGATCGTCGGGGTGATGTCCTAAACCTCGATGCGGAAGGTGGGGGAGGCTACTCACGGCGGAACTCCGACCACGAAGGTTGAGTGTCGGCTCTACTGCACCAAACCGAGCTCCGAGCGATGCTCCGAGCAGCTGTCATTCAGCTGGAGGTGGCTAGGGCTCGAAATGGGAGCGAGGCACGAGCTGCCTCTCTTGAAAGGCGGATGAGAGATTTTATAAGGTTCTCAGGAGGCTGGAGAAATCGGGCAAGGGCACGCGAACCAAGGGAGATCCGCACCTTCTTAGGGATCCGCGAGGGTCCTGGATCCTAGGAGAGTCCACGGAAGAAAAATCGGGGCGAGGGGTTGCGTGATCCGCCCAGGAAAAATCGAAGAAAAAGGTCCGGTGAAGAGATCGAGTCAGGTCAAGCCCTGGAAGAGGGGGTTGACCCGGGTCAACAACATGACATGGACCAATCAGAAAAATGGAATAAAATACTTACAAATTAAACAAAAAATAGTAAATGATTTTAAATCAAAAAGTGTATAAAATAAAAAATGTTTGTTATTTTTCAAACTATTTTTCTATGATTTTTATTTATTTTTTTGAAAAATAAATTAGTCTATATACAGTATAGTGTATTATAAACATGTTTAATATACATATGTATTTTGTACAATTATTTTTAATTTGTTATTTTTATACAAATACCCCAATTTTATATTTATTTATTTACAACATAATTTTTGGAGTACAAAATAATTTTTATTGCATTTTTATTATTTATTTACAGGTATGTAATAAATAAAGAAGAAAGTATATATACATGTATTATGTATAAAGGAGGGAGAATTTTATTTTATTTTTAGTTTATTTTTCTAATTTTTATTTTATTTTTAGGAGTATGTACTAGGAGGTAAAAAGAATAATTTTTATTTGTCAAAAGCAATTATTATTTACACCCATGATATGTACAATATAGAGTAGGCTCTATCTCTCTGTACTTGTTTTATTTGGCGATCAAGCCAATGGTTGGTCTTCTCTTGGGGTTTGGGTCACTCTGTATTTATTCTAAATACCTCCTTCCTTTTTCTTTTTCTTTATTCTTTTATTTTTGCATAAATACATGCTAATTATGTAATATTAACATATGCATGCATAATACTAACTTATTATATTTATATCTATTTACATGATGCATTGCCAAGATAATTAGCTAAAATAATAGAATAAAGAGTCATGATCAAGGATTCATCACCCCCATATACTTCACCTTTGCTAGTCCCTTAGCAAACACTTATTTGAAAAAGAAGTGAGAAGAGAAAGAAAAAGAAAAAGAAGGAGAATCAAGGTTGATTATTAAACTTGTCTTCATCAAATTGGAGTATGGAGCCTAGTCAAACCTTTGGATTATTAGTTTGTCGGAACCTTTTTTGGACCTAGGTTTAAGACTCAATAGCCTTTAAGTTCCACCAACCTATAGTCAAGACTCCTCAATAATCCAGATTAGAACAAGTCCACATACACAAACTCTAATGACTATGAATCTTTTCTTGTACTGTGTAAGTGATATGTATCTCCCCACCTCAGAAATGGCAAAGTCACAACCCCTCTCAACAAGGTAACTCTAATGCCCTAGTCTGGCAGTTTTTTCCTCGAGGAGCGGGGTATTCCCTTCTAAGTTCAAGTACAACCAGCTCAAGAAGAGGGGGAGAGAAGAGAATGGACCATGACTAGTGTAGCCACGTATCCTTGGGAGCCCAACCAATGTAGTTAAGTGTCCCAGTCGCAAGCTTCATGAGATGAGAATGGGTAACATAAGCTTTGCTTTATTTGGCTATATACACTCTGGTGGGTATTTCATTTTTCTATCAGACCCACCAATTTTTTGGAGTTTTTCTTTCTTTTGCACATTTTTTTCGATGTGCATATGTACAACATATCTACATGGTGCAGCATATATACATAAGAACTTTTTCCTCTTGAGCCAGGAGACTATCCCTCTTTTGAAGCATTATTGCAACCCACAACTCCTATCTTTAGACCTCAACACCACCAGACCAAGTTGAGGCGCACTTCCTTCACTAAAAGAAGATGAGAGATTCCGTACTACTCTCGTATGCTACCCCAAGACAAAGGAAACTGCCTCCTCACCACCTCATCTGTAGAGAGCTATGTGTAAGGTGCCGGTGCAAGTAAAGCCATTGTCTGTGAGAGTCATGTATGCGTTGTTAGGTGTTCTACTTAGGCTCATCAAGATGATATGTGATCATAGCCTAGTGGACTCAAAGAATTAAGTCACTAATGGACCTGAAAAGTCTCAACCCTAAGTCCTATAAGGTTCCTCTTAGAATTAAGTGGATTAAGGTCTTAACCAAGCTCAAAAAGAAGTGAATAGAGAAAGAAAAAGATAAAGAAGGAGAATCAAGGTTGATTATTAAACTTGTCTTCATTAAATTGGATATGGAGCCCAGTCAAACCTTTGGATTATTAGTTTGTCGGAACCTTTTTTGGACCTAGGTTTAAGACTCAACATCCTCTAAGTTCCACCAATCTATGGTCAAGACTCCTCAATAATCCAGATCAGAACAAGTCCACGCACAAAAACTCTAATGACTATGAATCTTTTCTTGTACTGTGTAAGTGATATGTATCTCCCCACCTCAGAAATGGTAAAGTCACAACCCCTCTCAACAAGGTAACTCTAATGCCCTAGTCTGGCAGCTTTTTCCTTGAGGAGTGGGGTATTCCCTTCTAAGTTCAAGTACAACCGGCTCAAGAAGAGGGGGAGACAAGAGAATGGATCGTGACCAGTGTAGCCACGTATCCTTGGGAGCCCAACCAGTGTAGTTAAGTCTCCCTATCGCAAGCTTCATGAGATGAGAATGGGTAACATAAGCTTTGCTTTATTTGGCTATATACACTCTGGTCGGTATTTCATTTTCTTTCAGACCCACCAATTTTTAGGAGTTTTCTTTCTTTTGCACATTTTTTTTCGATGTGCATATGTACAACATATCTACATGGTGCAGCATATATACATAAGGACTTTTTCCTCTTGAGCCAGGAGACTATCCCTCTTTTGAAGCATTATTACAACCCACAACTCCTGTCTTTAGACCTCAACACCGCCAGACCAAGTTGAGGCGCACTTCCTTCACTAAAAGAAGACTAGAGATTCCGCCTAGAAGTACTGCCCTTGTATGCTACCCCAAGCCAAAGGAAACTGCCTCCTCACCACCTCATCCGTAGAAAGCTATGTGTAAGGTGCTGGTGCAAGTAAAGCCATTTTCTGTGAGAGTCATGTGTGCATTGTTATGTGTTCTACTTAGGCTCATCAAGATGGCATGTGATCATAGCCTGGTGGACTCAAAGAATTAAGTCACTAATGGACCTGAAAAGTCTCAACCCTAAGTCCTATAAGGTTCCTCATAGAATTAAGTGGATTAAGGTCTTAACCAAGCTCCATTTTCCAATTTAATTCCAGGCTAGTTTGAATGTCAAATCTGATTCAGAGAAATGTACAAGTATATGCAAATTTTTTGAAAATGTGCAAAAAAATTTTAAAAATGTTTGAAGGTATGCATGGATGCAGAAGTTTTGCAAACTATTTACATAGTTTTGATATCAAAATTTTTGAAAAATGTTTGAAATACAAAAAAATTATACTATAAACATAGTTTTGATATCAAAATATTTACAAACTTTTTACAAACAAAACATTTTTACAAACATTTGTACAAAGATAATTTTTATAAATAACTATGTGTGTGAAAGAAAGAATTTAATGTACAAGAAAATTTTTAAAAAATTTACATTTTTTAGATAAAGGATTTTAGCCATTTTATTTATTAACATACTCACACAAAGTATGAGTTATGGCTAAAGTATATATGTAATATATACGACACCCCCTATACTTAGCTCGAACGATGTCCTTAGAGTGAATCAAGAGCAATGAAAAAGACCTAACTCGTGCTTAATTTAGGAAAGTGAAAAGAAAGGCTATACTACAACGACGAATCAAAGAATAGAATGAAGAGGGCTCGGTGTTTCCCCCTATACTTAGGATCAAGTAATCCTAAATATAGAAGACTGTACATAAAGGGAAAATCGAGTGATAGAATGTACATGGTCTACCTCCCATATACTTAAGGTAAAGTATCCCTAAGTATAGGCAGCAAAACAGAGGTATAAAGAATCAAAAGAATAATCAAGAGTCCTACAACCCCCCCTATACTTAGGGAAAAGTGCACCCTAAGTATAGCATAATCACAAGATGCAGATGGGGTGTTAGACTAAAGAATGAGATGACATGGACATCTGGATCTATACAAGGTGGAAGATAGTAAAAATCAGGCATGAGATGCAACTGATGTGAGTCAAAGACCACATCTCATGCAAAATGAATCGAGGCGACGTCAACGACCAGCGGTTCATGATCTAGATATGGTTTGAGTCGCTGACCATTGACAACGAAAGGTGGACTCAGATGACATCTCAGATATGTCGATACTCCCGTTGTCGTGCACCTTTCGGACCAGGTATGGTCCCTTCCATTTACTCTGCAACTTCCCTGGAAATAATCTAAGTCTGGCATCAAACAACCATACTCTCTGATCTGGCTAAAACTGCTTATGGTTGATATGAGAATCATGTCATATCTTCACTCGCTCCTTATATTGTAGGCTGCTCAAAAAGGTTGTATCTCTAAGCTCCTCCAGGGTTGCCAATTCAGCCTTTCTTTGATCACCTATACTCACTGGATCCAATAATATATTTGTGACAGCCCAAAGTGACTTGTTCCTAATCTCAGCAGGTAAATGGTAGGGCTTGCCATAAACGAGATGAAAAGGAGATGTACCCAAAGGAGTCTTGAAGGATGACTGATATGCCCACAAGACCGAATCCAAAAGTTGTGACCAATCCTTTCGATCTGGGCAGACTACCTTCTGCAATATCATCTTGATCTCCATATTCGATACTTCAGCAAGACCATTGGTCTGTGGACGATATGGAGTGGCAACTCGATGGTCTATGTTGAACTCGCTAGCAAGGTCATTTACCTTATCTTTGATAAAGTGAGACCCCCCGTCAGATATCAATACTCTAGGCACCCCGAACCGTGAAATGATGTTCTTCCTCAAAAATTTGCAAACAGTTCTAGCATTTACGGTTCGGGCAGAAATGGCCTCAACCCAACGACTCACATAGTCAACAACCAACAGAATGTACTCGAATCCCTAACTCTTAGGGAATGGACTCATGAAATCGATGCCCCACGCGTTAAAAACCTCATAGAAGTGAATGGGCTGCATCGGCATCATATCATGATGTCCACAAGTGCCCATCCTCTGACAGTCAGTACCCTCTTCATGAATTCATCAGAATCCTTGAAGAGACTAGGCCACCATAAGCCGGATTAGAGCACTTTCTGTGTTGTTCTCCTCCCAGAGTGATGTCCTCCTGCCTCAAGCTTGTGGCAGTATGTAAGGATGCTATGGTGCTCCTCCTGAGGAATGCACCTACGCCAGATGCTATCCCCTCCTTCATGATAAAGGATGGGATCCTCCCAGTGATAAGACTTGGCCTTCGCAAGGAAGGTCTCAAGTCGCTGCTTGGGCCAACCTTGTGGAACTTTCTTAGCAACAAGATAGTTTACAATGTCGGCGTACCACAGGAGCGAGGCGATAGAAGGATCGCCTCATCTGGGAAGGTCTCAGAAATGGGATCAGTCTGCTCAGATTCCTCAAGATTCTCTAATCGAGAGAGATGATCCGCCACCACATTCTTGACTCCAAGTTTATCCTTAATCTCAATATCAAACTTATGGAGTAGAAGGATCCATCTAGTCAGTCTCGCTTTGGCATCCTTATTTGCCATGAGGTACCTAATGGATGTATGGTCAGTAAAGATAGTCACTTTGGATCCAATGATATACGATCTGAACTTGTCCAAGGCAAAAACTATGGCTAGCATCTCTTTCTCTATAACGGTGTAGTTTCGCTGCACGGTATCCAATGTACGGCTAGCATAGTGAATGGCAAAACGTACTCCATCCCTCCTCTGTCCTAGCACAACCCCTATAACAAAATCGGAGGCATTCGTCATGATCTTGAATGGGAGAGACCAATCAAGCGGCTGAAGGATAGGTGCCTCAACAACTAGACTCTTGAGAGTCTCAAATTATGCAAGACACTTAACATCTACAATGAACTCGGTGTCTTTCGTCAGCAAATTAGTCAACGGTCAGGCAATCCTGCTGAAATCACGAATGAATCGTCAGTAAAAACTGGCATGCCCCAGAAAAGACCGTAACTATCGCAGGTTGGATGGTGGATTGAGTTTCCTGATGATATACACCTTGGTTGGATCAACCTCCATGCTCCTGTTGGAGATGATATGACAAAGTACCGTCCCTTGAGTCACCATGAAGTGACTCTTCTTCCAGGATAAAACAAGATGAACCTCAATGGAATGCTGAAGGACACGGTCTAGGCAGTCAAGACAAGCATCAAACCCGTCGCTATAGATCGAAAAGTCATCCATGAAGACCTCTAAACAATCACCCACCGTGTCCGAGAAGATAGACAACATGCACCTTTGGAATGTCGCCGGGGCATTACATAGACCAAAGGGCATCCGTCTGAAAGCATAAGTCCCAAACAAACAGGTGAATGTAGTCTTATCCTGGTCTTCGGATGCAATGGCCACCTGATTGTAGCTGGAGTACCCGTCAAGAAAGCAGTAATGACTCTTCTCAGCTAGCCTCTCTATAATCTGATCAATAGAAGGCAACGAGAATAATCCTTCTTGGTGGCCTGGTTCAATCATTTGTAGTCCATATAGACCCTCCAATAAGTGGGTATCTGGGTAGCTATCTCCTCTCCAGACTCACTCACAACTGTAGTGATGCTTGTCTTCTTGGGAACCACATGTAATGGACTAACTCACTTGGAGTCGGAGATGTGGTAGAGAAAATCAGCGCTCCACCATTTCGAAATCTCCTTCATGACAACCTCTCGAAGATTCGGGTTCAGCCGTCACTGGAACTCACGCGACGGCTTGGCGTCCTCTTCAAGATAGATATGGTGGGAGCATAGGGTCGAACTTATCCCCGGAGATCAGCTACACTCCATCCTATCACCTTGCTGTTCTTTTCAAGAACCTCCATCAAATGAGATTCTTGCTCTCCAATCAAATCAGTTGAGATCTGGATAATCAGTTGCTCGCCCGCAAGGAATCTATACTTCAGCAACTTGGCAAAGGCTTCAGATCTGGACAATTGGGAGCTGGCAAATCTGGCTTCTGAAATGTTTGAGTGAAAGCAACCAAATATGTGTGGGAGAACTCTCGTTGGTCATGAAAAATTGGTGTAGACTGCCCTGCTGGTGTATCCGTAATCTATATTGGCTCAATCTCCACCCTAGTTGTTGGCTCTGTAGGAATCCAACACGGTATCAACTCATCAAATTCATCCCAATCTATATCTGACTCCGAGGGATCTGAATCTGCATCACCAGAAATATAATCTGCCTCACTACCCTAAACATGGCCCGCAGCCTCGAATGCGTCCTCTGCTAAGAGTGTGCTCTCCAAGCTCTCCTCTGATGGGATCTGTGAATCTGCAGTATCTGAAGGTGCGAGGAGGGCTCGTGAAATGGGATCAGACCAAGCGGCTTCGTCATCAGAAATCACAAAGTCGCACTCCTGGTGGACGTCTCTCTCTCTCTGCCTCTATCATCTGCTCTGAGCAAGCTGAATCTCGTGCTCTAGTCTCATCGATCGTCTCTATTTGTATACACTCTCCCTCGACGCAAAAGTATACCTTCCCGCTATTATGGTCATACACCACCTTGGTTGTGGCCAAGAATGGACGTCCTAGAATGATGGGGGTATCGGTCACAGACTCAGGGATCTCCATGTCCAACACAATGAAGTCCACGGGGAATTTTAGGCCCTCAATTGTGACGACCATATCCTTCAACAATCCCTTCAGCCTCTTGACAGATCTATCAGCAAACTGAAAGATTGTCCTGCTCTGTTGAAGAGGGCCAAACTCGAATCGGTCGAGTAAGACTGATGGAAGGAGGTTGATGGAAGAGTCGTTGTCTAATAGAGTCCGATCGAATCTCTGCTCATGGATAAGACATCTGACATAGGGAGCTCCTGCATCTGGTCTCTTGTCTGGCAGACGGTTCTGAAAGGTGAAGCAATTGGCACAAGTGAGCACATGGATCTCTACTTGATGGTTCCTCTTCTTCCTATGGATGGTGGTCTTCTCTCTCGGGTTCCTCTGGAAGATAGGGATGTGCTCAAGTGCCTCCTGTAGAGTCAGCTGAGTCTAAAATCTATCTATCATCTGCTGGCTGAACTCTAGTTGCTGTGATTTTTTTGAATTTTCTTTTTTATTCCCTTAGCAAAGCGGAGTGCTTGAGGGAAGGGGATGGATGGGCCCTCCTCAAATAGAGGGCTAGGAATGGGTCCTTGCTGTTGAGAAGAAACAGAATCCATACAAGTATCACCATGTATCACTTATGGACTCGAAGATGAAGAACCCTTTCCTTTATTAATCTTTTTGGTATTTTCTATAGAGTCCCGAGGTACATAAACTGAAGGAAATACAACTAGAATAAAAGGGTGGCCTCAGTACCACCCATGGCATCATGACTTACGGCATCATCACCGCACTCTGGCTCAGCATTTGAATATCTGGTGGCATCAGCACCACCCTCTGTGACTGGGGATGCGACGACCTCACTACAGTCAGCTGGATCAACATCCTTGGTGGCCTCAGTACCACCGTCATCATCATCATGAGCGGCATCAACACCGTTGTCCTCCTCGTTTGGCGCTCCTGCATCCTCGTGGTGTCGTCGCTCAGACGAGGCACCGTTGGCTGGTATCCTACCGCTCCTAAGTGTAACAAAGTCAGCGTCAAATGTATACGAAGCAATATCACCCAATGAGTCACTAGAAGTGGTAACCTCTATGAATTGTACCTGCTCAGACTTTCTTTTTAGGTTGTTCGGGTTTGGCTCGATCTGAGCGGGTATGGCAGCCTTGCCCTTGATGATCTCCCTCATCTCTCAGCAGAACTCGTCCATCTCCCGCTTGAAAGTGGCCTGCTGATCGGAAAGAAGATGGGCTAGGTCGTCGAGTGTTGGGTTCTCATAGGCTGGGCCATGAGAACCAAATGGGTTGCCTCTCTGGAAGTGAGGCAGGTGTTGGGACGGATGAGGGGGATACTGAGAGTACTGTTGAGGTTGTTGCTGGTGCTACCTCCACGGTTGTCCCTGCTGGTAGGGATGAGGACCCTACAAGTAATGATGTTGCTGCTTTATGGGAACTGGGGCTGCTGCTGAGACTGGTTGAACTGTCCTTCCTAAACTGGAGTATGCTGCTGGAATGAGGCACCTCCGATCGACCACATGAATCAGGTATGGTCTCTGCGGATCCTGGGCTGCTATCGGTCGTACCAAATCATGTTGACTTCCATCAACGATTCCTGCTTGAAAGGAGGTGGAGGAAGGACTGCCAGGGGCTGATCCTGCTTATACACCACCATCTGAGTGTCCTGAGACGATGGTGACTGAATGTACTAGTGTTGCAGCTGCTGGAATAGCTCCACCTGAATATGGTGGACATGGTTGTACTAGGCGGAGGGCTGGATCGAGCTGCTGCTGCTAGGGTCAGCCCATGACATGAGACAGGGCTGAGAAGCCGTCTGTGTCTCTTGGAGACACATGATCTGGGTCTTCATGTCACTCAGTATCTGTGCCAACTGGTCGATCTGCGTCATGCCCTGGCACTGCTTCTTCTCGATGATCTCGATGTGATCCAGCTTCTCGCTGATGATGCCCATATCAGCGGCTAACGACTCTACCTGTGTTGTGGCAGCTGAAGAGATGGATGGACCTGCATCGACCCGTGATATAGTGTAGAGATGGGCCTGGGATATGATGGTGTAGTTCGTGGCCATCTCCTCATATATGGACCAGACCTGGTTTTCGTCCTTGGCGAAGTAGGATCCCCTACAAGAAGCGTTCATGAGCCCCTGCAGCTCCGGTGTCATCCCACAAAAGAAATGCTAAACTAGGTTGGGCTTGGAGATGTCATGGTGTGGACACCGGTCAATGAGCTCTCGGAAGCGGTCCCATGCCCCATGGAATTGCTCGTTGGGAAGCATAGATAAGTTATTGATGAGGGCTCGAGCTGCATTCGTCTGGCTGAGTGGATAGTACTTATTCAAGTACTCGTTCCGGAGCTGTTCCCACGAAGTGACGTATCTCCCCAAATGCTTCAGCCAGTAGGCTGCTCTGTCGACAAGGGAGAGCGGAAAGTCCATCATCTTGATGGTATCCTCGTCCACGTATATGTCGTAGACCGCGCTGCAGATCATCTCAAACTCCTGGAGATGCAGATGCGGCTCCTCAGTGGCTAGCCCATGGAATCTGGGCAACAATTGGATCGTCTGAGGAGGGAGCTTGAAATCTCCCAAGATCATCGGAAGCTGAATCCAACGGTGTGTCAGAGTTGCACCAGGGTTGTGCAACTCTCTCATCGGCCTGGCTAGTCGTCCTGGCTCATGTGGCTCCTTTGGTTGTCCTCCATCTCCTCCTCCTAGCTCTGGTATCTCTCCACCACAGGTTTGGTTCTGCTCTCCTCTATTAGCTCACATCTAGGCCATCTCTCTATGCATTTCTGCCATAAAAGCTCCTTGGTCTCTGATCTGTCGATGCATCATCTCCAAGGAAGCTAACAGGGTGTTGTTGATGGTGCCCTGATCTAGAACATACGTGGTGGTCTGGGGTTGTCCATATGTGCGCTCCTCGTTGCTGGCCATCTCTTGAGTCTCTGCAAAGGTAAAAGATCCGAACTCAAGTGCCATCAAATGAACAAATATCTGCTCCGGTCTCTGCTCGGGTACCTAGGGACTGGAAGAAGGGTGGTCAAGGGGGAATAGGCCGGAGTCGAGCTCAGATTCGGATAGCGGGTCTAGGCTCTCACGAACCAACCTAGATGAATGGGGTGGAGTGCTTGAAAGCGGTGAAACCAAGGGCTGCCTAAGGGACCTCCGACCCATCATCGTGATCTGGAGAGGAAGGCGGATGGGATCTGGAATCAAACAATACCATGAAACAAACCCTCAAATCACCTACTCAACACTGAGAGCTGACGACCGTAAAGGTTCGATCTTTTATCTTGTCGGTTTTATTTAGGTGGTAATTCAATCTAGCAGAGCGATTAAGCGAGCTGGTAGGAACCCGATGCTCTCAAGAAACTGGCCCAATCCCGAAGCTAGACGTTTCCCAGCCAATACAAGTTGTGGATCGTTTACTGGCTACCCAATCAACTCGCTCTGTTAAGGATATCGCGGCCCGCTTTACCGGAGACCGAAGCGATCCTCACTGGAGAACGACTGATCCCAAAACCAGTAGTCTGATGAAAGTTCATGTATGGCCCTAGCCTAGTGTGTGGATCACTCTCTCGCGCATGCAAACCAAACAATGAGGGGATTGCTCTCCCAAGACAGATTTTTAAGTCAGGTGTCTTTTTGGATCAAGCGTGTTTAGCAGTCCAATTTTATGATTTTCACTTTTTATGTATTTTTCAATAAACAAACAAAGGTCTAATGAATTTTTCGATCTCCTAATTAATTAAGTCCAAAAATAGGGGGAGAAGTCGAAAAAGTTGATATGCGGTTAAACACGATGATGCATGCAAAGTCAGAGATGTGTACCTGTCACCAGCACTCTACATGCAGGGTGCTCCATGCATAAATTAAAATATAGGAATAAAACTATCTATATGATGCAAGAAGAAAACGACCATAGACGAGCAATTTCTACACGTGAAGAGCAGTAGCTAACTAGTCAAAGAGAGAGGTCGGAGTCCGGTCTCTGATGCCGGTCGGTGTCTGCCACAATGGATCCTGCACACGTTGTATATGACCTCTAGCGCCATGTGACCTCTCAAGTGACCAAGTTAACTTTTTCTTGTGATTTAATTAATTAAGTCCAATTACGATCTATAGGTGTAGGCAGATAATTAGGAATTGGCCTTAATTAATTATGTCACAGTCAGAGAAATTCCCAAATCTAAGGGCCAAATTCTTCGAGAATCAAAAAAAATAAAAGGCAAAAAATCAAAACCAGCGAAAACTACGGTGAGGTCCCCCGAGCACACCGGTGCTCAGCGAAACAGACCCCCATATAGCCAAATGTCCAAGTGTCCAAGGTCATGTATAATTAAAACAATAATCAAATTAAATGTGCTAAGAACTACTCTAATCTACTCTATAAACTATAACTGCTTCTGCTCTGCTCCTACTTCTCTCCGAGTACGGGTCTCGTCCAAAGTGACCTCAGGCGGTTCCTCGCACAAAAGGTGAAACAAAAGTGGGTCAGAGTAACAGTTATATCAAATAGAGCTAGAAACAAACAAAGAAAGAAAAAGAAAAATGAAAATCAAGTAAATAAAAAAAATAAAAAATGAAAATGAAAATGAAATAAAGAAGACTGAAAACTGACTACTAAGTCATGCTCCCCAGCAATGGTGCCATTCTGATGAGCGCTTTACCAACTAGTGTTAAGTGTCAAAATAAATCAAGGTTGTTGCGGCCCCGATCGGCGAAGCGGAGCTCAATAAGAAAAATCAGATCACCAATGAAAACAATCAAACACGAAATCAAAAGAAGTGGTCTCGCTATTTATTTAACATGGTATAGCCACCAGGGTCGAACACAAGGAGCACGAGCTAAGCCTACGAAGTAGCAGAGAAATCAGAGAAGAAAATGCATATTTTTGGTGGTTTTTAATTTGCAATTTTTTTAAATTTTCTAATAGAAAAATGAATAAGAAAATAAAAGAAATCACAACAACAATTTTTATTAAGGTGAAAAAGGCTCAAAAATTCAAAATAAAATACTTTTATATTTTTAAAATATGCAAGTGTTTTTGAGAATTTTATGGAATTTTTCAGATTTTTATATGATTTTATAAAAATGAAAGGAAGATAAAATAACAAAACAGTGTACAGCCAGATGAAAAGGCAACTTTAAAATATCTAAAGTGCCCAAAACTTCCTGGTTGCAATTTTATGTGAAATAGGTAAAAATATATATCTACATAACTTGAAAACACATTTTTTATTTTTATAGAATTTTTAATGATTTTTATAGGATTTTTGATCTTCTGTGATTTTTAGGGGTTTAATAAAATATAACAAAATGAAAATGCTATAGAAATTAAAACAACTCAAAACAAGCATACAAGAATTTTTGTAGAATTTTTAGGGGTATTTTTATATTTTTTTGGTATTTTATAAAGTAGATAAACACACTTTTTAGGGTTTTTTATTTTTATAAAATAGCAAATAAAATCAAATTGCGTCAAAATTATCAAAAATATTACAAAGTAGTAGGAGCTACTGGTAATGTTTGGGGAATTTTTGGAGTAGATTTGATATTTATTTAATTATAAACCAAGCACACAGGTTGTAGGGACCTAAATGCAAATAGTTTAAGTTTCGGGACTCAATCATAACACGTACAGAAAGTCCAGGGGTATCTTTGTAAAACTTCCACGAAATTCAAGCACATGAGCAATACAACGTTCACAGGGGCATAAATGCAAATTCAGACAATGTTTCGTTCAAATATTAACATAAAAATGTCTAGGGCCAAACACGCAAAAACACCACAGTGCACGTGATCAAGCACGTGTCTCCATACTGGAAGGACTAAAATGCAAATAATAGAAACCTTAGGGACTAGAGTTAAAATAGTTCAAACTACAACTTTATTTTACAAACTAAAACATAAAGTATAAAAAGTGCGAGGGGAAAAGTGCAATATACCCTTGCAACACGTGAAGAGCGCGTCGGGAAATATGGAGGCCGTTGGTGGGGGCGCGAACGTGTGGCTCTAGTCCACTGCAGGTGTTAGATCTGACACCTCAGAACTGGTCGGGGACGTGGGGCGGAGATGCGCTAGAGCTGACATCCAACGGTCTGAAAAGCATGTTGTGTCGGCGGTCCAGATACGATCTGGAGGGGTAGGGCTGATCCAACGGTGCTGGAGAAGCCTGGACGAACATCATCGGGTGAACATCACCGGAGCCAAGGAGATGATCCTCAGGTTCGATGGTCGATCGGAAAGCACTAGAGTGGTCATGGAAAGCTTCCGCGTCGACTGAGCAGGTCCGATGGAGGAACCATCGGTTGGATATGTGTGGCGATGACGGAGGCATGGATCTGCTCCGTCGAACCTCGTATGGATGGAATGAAAGTTCCCGGCATGCGTAAAAACCTGCAAGGGAAAGCTGGGACTCAGGACAGAGCTCCGATCCGGATTGTTGGTGCTAAAAGCCAAAGAAGCGGAGGGAGGCGACGTTCAATCTCCGACGAAGGTGGTAGGGGAGATCTAGGCCCTAATCTCGACCGGATGGTTGAGGCTAAGGGTGATCAGATTACGGTATGAGATGGGGGGCGAGAGTGCGGGTCGATCTGAGCGGCTGGAGGTGGATGTTGAGGCTCCGATCAGCTGGTCGGAGCAGATGGGGGTACGATGACGCTAAATGGAAAGATTGGATCGAAACAGGAAATGCAAGGGGAATAGAGGGTATCTGAAGATCCGGATGTGCTCCTGAGCTCCAAGCGAAGGTGATCGTCGGGGTGATGGACTCAACTTTGATGCGGAAGGTGGGGGAGGCTACTCGCGGCGGAACTTCGGCCACGAAGGTTGAGCGTCAGCTCTACTGCACCAAACCGAGCTCCGAGCGATGCTCCGAGCAGCTGTATCTCAGGTGGAGGTGGCTAGGACTCGAAATGGGAGCGAGGCACGAGCTGCCTCTCTTGATAGGCGGATGAGAGATTTTATAAGGTTCCCAGGAGGCTGGAGAAATCGGGCAAGGGCACGCGAACCGAGGGAGATCCGCGCCTTCCTAGGGATCCGCGAGGGTCCTGGATCCTAGGAGAGTCCACGGGAGAAAAATCGGGGCTAGGGGTTTGATGAATCTGTGATTCATCCCTCCAAAAGTTAAAAATAGAGCCTTGTTCCCGAGTAAATAGAGGCATATTTCCCTTTATAATGCATGAATAGCATTCAGACATGCATACATAAAACATGCAGTTTAGCATTCCATTTGCATTTAAATAAGAAGCCAAAATCATTTATAAAATGTTCACTCATAAAAATAAGCTCTCCCTTATACTGCGTACACCTTAGTTAATAATATAAGGAAGAGAGAGAGGAATCCCCCTTGTAAAAACACCAATAAAGCCCTAAAAGCCCTTGGACCATAAAATGCCCATAGATCTCTCATGCCAACTCCAAAATAGGTCTACTCACTTTCAGATTACTACACATTAAAAGATCTTTAAAATGAGACTGATTTCATACAATTTGAAGCTTGTATGAAAAAGTTGGGTTCTTGGGCCTCTTTGTATACTACATATATGTATATTTGTATCTCTGTATTTTTGTAGTATATTTGACCTCATCTCCATCTTTGGTCAACATGAAACTTGTAGATCTCATCAAGATCTACAACTTTCATGTTTGAATTTTTCCAAATTCGGCCCCCTCCTCTCTCTACACATATTTTTCTTTTCAGCCAATCCCAGCCGGCCACGTGGCGCCCTCTGGTTGCGCCACGCGGGCCGCTCCCCTTGTCCAGGCCGCCGCGCCTCTCAGCCGTTGGATGGTCTTGTTGATCCAATGGCCAGATGCTCTCCACGTGCACCCTAAATGTCCACCGTCTGATCATCTCCAAGGACTCATCTGATCCGCCCGTTCGCGCCTCTTCCACATTGTGCCACATGGCGCATTCTGCGCCATCAGATCACGCCTCAGTCTTTCCATCTGAGCCGTTAGCCCCACAAACATCTCAACCACCCGATCAAATGCCCCACGCTAATCGCATCCGTCCGCTCGCGCCTCACCTCCGTTGCGCCACGTGGTTGCTCCACGGCCCTCAGATCGCTTCGCCCAGATCTAATCTTAATCCTCCATCCTGCCTCGATCTCGGCCGTTGGATCAAGGGATCCAACGGCCAAGACCTCGTCTTCCACCTCTGGCACCCCTCTCTCCCACGTTCTCAGCCGTGCACGAGGGGCTTGCCCCTTCCTATTCTTGGCTGCATCCCAGCCACCGTCGACGACCACCACCACCTCCACGATGATCCCCACTCGTCCATCATCCTCGCCAGCCACTTCATTTCCCACGACGACCGCCAGCTACGCTCCACAAACTCCATGAACCTCGCTCCATCAACAGGCCAGTCATCTACTTCAACCTATAAATAATCGCCCTCCGGCCGACTTCAGCCCTATCTGCCAAGCGAGCTCCTGAGCGTGGTCTTGTGACAGAAGTACACGCCAAGTCGAGTGACGACCTTCCCCCTCAAGGCGAGATCCAAGGGATTCCGATCCCTTGATTGCAACTCCTTCTCGAGTTTCTCGAGCTCTGCATCGTCGCTGCATCGAGCGAAGACAGGTGCTCATCATCGAGCTCTTTCACAGGCACTCGTCCATCTCCAGGTAAAATTCATAATCATCTTCTTCCTCTCTTCTTCTTCCTCTTCTACTCACACTCTCTCTCTCCTTGATTCATCACCTTCCTCCCATCGAATCACAAAACTGATTGCACTTCAACGGATAAATCACATGTTGTGTACGCAACGGTGATTTTTATTTAATTTTTCGAAGACTTTTCATCAACCGATTAATCACCTATTTACGCCCACTAAACAAATGCATGTGAAACAGAGTACTTTGTGAAATCCCCCTTCTCTCTTTCCACCACTGCCGAGCCACGCTCGAGGTTCCTCCTTCATTGCAGGTGTCACCGCCCACCTAGCAGGACCACCGACGCCAGCAGCTCGAGTAATCAGCCGGTACTCGTCCCCGCGGCCACCACCTTCCAGCCCGCAACCACCTGCGGCACCGTGGTCCGCCCCTCCGCGCCATCCACGGCCGCAACTGCATCGGCCTCCACCTCTTGGACTGCCACCTAACGCGTGGACGCTCGCCACGCAAGGCAACCCTCCTCCGCAGTCCCTGGACGTCGCGCGTGCCTCCAGCCCAGCGAGTCGCCCTCCACGCGTTCCCGCTCGCCATCGCCCCATCTGCGCGTGGACTCCGCGCACGCGTCACGCCCAAGCTACCGCCTTCCACCGCGGTGCCCCGCCGACCGCGGCCCCTGCCGCCCTCCGCCATTCACCAACGAACGCCGCCGGCCATCTTCAAGCTCCACCGGCCGTCCCCGCCTTCTTCCTCGAGGGCGCGTAAAGCTCACCAAGCTCCCCTGTTCATCTCCCAAAAACATAGGACTTCTATCGCACAATAAAGAAAAAGGAAATTTGCAAAGGGGACACTTGCACCCCTTTGCAAGTTTTTAAAAAAATTAAGTTTCTGGAAATTGCATGTAAGTCCCTATTCTCATTTCAGCTCATATTTCTTTTCTCTGTATTGCATTCATACCCCTTCATTTACATATTTATTTTGTCATCATTCTATCATCCATTTTTAATTCAGAAAATTTCATTATGTAGTATAACTCTTGTTCTACCATTTTAGCATTTATTTGTATTTTTCTGATTTGCAGAATATTTATGGAAATTAATTTGGTGAAAATTGCAACATTTTACCCATTTTAATTGATTTATTGATTGCGTATTCTCTGCTTGTCGAAAAATCTCTGAAAAATCACCATTGATATAAGTTTATGCTACAACATATCCAAAAATCATCCCATTTGCACGTATAGTTTGTCCTAGAAAAATATTTAGTGAAAACCATAATCGATTTTTAATTAATCAACCGTGAAGTGTTTTAACGAAATTTAAGTTGATTTGGTTAGCTCTTAATTAGATCTATTTGGATAAATTTTATTTCTGAGAAATAGCATCGTTTGGTAATTATTAAAATTGGTTTAGTCATTTTCACTAAAGTCTGCATATTTTATTATCCGTGCATTAGAAAATTCTAAAAAAAATTATGATAGCTTAATTTCATCCCATTTCATAATCTGGCCAAGTTTCATTATTTTTGGACCTCATTTGGTATCTTAAACTGATTCAACTTTAATTTGGCTTGATATTGCATGTGTCTGCATAGAAAATAAAAAAGATAAAAAAATAATTCCTTGAAAAATCGAACATTGGACTTTGCTATTAATTCACCTAAGGAGACAGATGCCTCCCTGAGTTCGACCTTGGACTACACCAAGTAAAAAAAATTGCCGCTTGAAATTAACTCAAATCTAACTAAAGTGGTTTTTGATTAGCCCTCTCGTATCCAACTGCAACGAACACAACTAATTAATTTGGACATTAATCTGACCGAACTAACATAGTGCGGGAGCGGTTATCAGGGTTGCGTGATCCGCCCGGGAAAAATCGAAGAAAAAGGTCCGATGAAGAGATAGGGTCGGGTCAAGCCCCGGAAGAGGGAGTTGACCCGGGTCAACAACATGACGTGGACCAATCAGAAAAATAGAATATATAAAATACTTACAAATTAAATAAAAAATAGTAAATGATTTTAAATCAAAAAGCGTATAAAATAAAAAATATTTGTTATTTTTCAAACTATTTTTCTGTGATTTTTATTTAATTTTTTGAAAAATAAATTGATATATATATAGTATAGTGTATTATATACAGGTATAATATACCTATGTATTTTGTACAATTATTTTTAATTTGTTATTTTTACACAAATACCTCAATGTGATATTTTATTTATTTACAATATAATTTTTGAAGTATAGAATAATTTTTATTGCATTTTTATTATTTATTTACAGGTATGTAATTAATAAAGAAGAAAGTATATATGCATGTATTATGTATAAAGGAGAGAGAATTTTATTTTGTTTTTATTTTATTTTTCTAATTTTTTGTTTTATTTTAGGAGTATGTACAAGGAGGTAAAAAGAATATTTTTATTTTTATTTTGTAAAAAGCAATTATTTATTTACATCCATGATATGTACAATATAGAGTAGGCCCTATCTCTCTCTACTTGTTTTATTTGGCGATCAGGCCAATGTTTGGCCTTCTCTTGAGGTTCGGGTCACTCTGTATTTATTCTAAATACCTCCTTCTTTTTCCTTTTTCTTTATTCTTTTATTTTTGCACAAATACATGCTAATTATGTAATATTTACACATGCATGCATAATGCTAACTTCTTGTATTTATATCTATTTACATGATGCATTGCCAAGATAATTAGCTAAAATAAAAGAAAAAAGAGTGATGATCAGGGATTCATCATGCTCTTTTGATTTATTTTAATTTCTATCAATTTCTCGCATTTTTATTCCTCATAAAATCCATAGAAATCAAAAAACTCTCAAAAACATTAAAAATCCATAAAAAATCTTTTAGAAATCCAAAAAAACACAAAATGTCTTTTTGGAAATTATAAAAAAGTGTCTTTAATTCTACGTATTTCACATATTTTTTGACATTATTCGTTACTTTAAAATTCCAAAAGCATTCATTTTATTTTCTGTTTATTTAATTCACTTTTTTTGATTTGTTTAAAGGCCTTAAAAATTACGAAAAATCCTGGAAAATAATAAAAATATTAGAAAAGGTTGAAATTCCATTAATTTTACAAGTATTTTTAAAGTAGTTGAAAAACACAAAAAGAGTTGAGGGCGTGTGCTTTGACTGTTCTTTAATTATGCTTTTGTTTTTTAAAATAAAAAAATCTATTGTATAATTAAATATAAAAAAATTAAAAAATCAGAAAACTAGAAAAAATATACAAAATTAAAATTACGTAAAAAATAAACAAAATCCAAAAGAAAATACAACAACCAAGCATGGTGTGAATAGAGATTCCTTTATTCTTTCCTTGAATTTTCATTGCATAGAATAACCCTTAGGATTTTTTGTAGCCTCCCTAAGTGCAGTCCTGTTAGCTATACAGGTAAATTAAATAGCAAATTCTCTTGCTACATTTTCTTTTATTAATTTGCACCTGAGATTTGAATAAAATTTTTGTTTAACGCTTCTTTGGGTTGCAACGACCGCAATTTCACTTGTGATTAATTCATCGAAATAAAAGCCCAAAAAAGTTGGTTCAACAAAATGGCGGCATTGCCAGGGAGGCACGATGAGGGTAGCTAGGTTTCTATTTCGACCTTCTGTTCTTGGGTTGTATATACTTGTTTCTCTTCTCTTATTTTTATCTATATTTTTACCCAATAATGTCATTGCTCATATTCATGGTATTTACTCCCATTATTTTTGCTCATATTTATATTATTGTGTCTCTTACACATTCTTGTGTTTCCTCTTTCTTATGAGAGCCCGACGAGCGAGGGTGGCATTCTTAGGAGTGCTGGTGCACCCAAGCGAAACGGAGGCATCCTGATTCTTCACTGAGCCGCAGAGCGTAGGAGGAGAAGAAGATTTGAAGGAGACCGATTCTTTGGAGCTTTTGACATGGATAAATTGTAGTACTTCTTTCATTCATTCAAACTCTTATAAAAAGGACACTATATACCTTGTGTGTGAGGTATGTTTTACCAAGTGCCGGTGCACTTGGGGGACCTCATCGGTTTTGTTTTCATCGCCTTCTTTTTCTTTGTTTTCAGACGCTTTTATCTGCTCCAGCCCTTAGTGATTTCTTTATTAACTTGCTTGATCCAGGTAATTAGTTAGGTCCAATGCCCTAACTAAGAATTTCTGCACCTATAGAGTAGAGTGTAATTTGGATTTAGTCAAATTAATTGATTCTTTCCCGCTAATAGAACATATTGCTAGGACGGTTCATGTGCATCATATAGGATAGTTTAATTTATGTATTTAAATTCTGCATGGATCACCCTACATGTAGAGTGTTGGCGATAAGGTACACATCTCTTAACCCCTACATGCATCATTGAATTTCATCGTGCATTGGCATTTTCGATTTTCTTCCTTATTTTCGCTCACATAATCTAAAAAGGAAATTGGAACTCGATAGTCAGTTTATTGAAATAAATCCAACAAAAGTGACAACTTTGTAAAATGAGACTGCTAAAGAAAACTCGACCCTAAAACTAAACGTAAGGACAATCACAATTATTTTAAGGAGAGTAACCCCCTCATTGTTTGAATTTACTTGCAGATTGAGTGAGAGACGAACATTAGGATAGAGCCAAGCCCGGATATTTATTTAGACTGCTGATTTTATAAAAATGATTAGCTACTTCTCAATGACGAAATGCGAGTAGCCGGTAGACGGCCCGTATTTCCTTAGCAGAGTGGATGGTTTAAAGGATACTACATAAGGCTCCATCCTTAAGTAACGGGTAGCCGTTTTTACGGTCCGTACCTACATCCATACTAGTTGAAAGTGGAAGCAACTGGTCGTAAGAATTCGGGTCGATCTTTTAGGGAAATACAAGCACCTAACAACTCCAAAACTCTTTCAAAGATTGCATTTATCATCAAATGAAATTGAAAAGATAATATGCTGAACTTTTACGGTCTTCACTTGTGTTGAGTTGGCTAATAAGGGGTTTGTTTTGTGTCTGATTGCTGGTGTTAGAGATCCTTCCACACCCTTCGCACCTTTTACTCATTCTCTTCTTGTTTGACTTTCGTGTTTTAGCATCTTGTCTCTTCACATCGAAGATGTCAGATTGAAGAGTTTCTCATTCGGACTTCACTGATACATTTTACACTCCAACTCGGTCGTCTTCTACTCGAGGAGACTCACTTCCAAGTATTCCTCTTTCTCCACTTCACCTTTCACCTATCCATCAATCCATTGTTCAAGATTGACTCTAATCTTGAACTGTCATTTGGGACTCCATAATTCCTGAAGACTAATCCAATGCAGTTTACACTTGCAGAAACTGAGATAGTGCACTTGATGCCACCTAAGGGAAAATGTTCCATGGTTGAACAGTTCGAGATCAACAATACCATGTTAGCCTCTATTCGGTCCATTCAGGCTCAGTTAATAAAACATGCTGACTTTCAAACTGCATTGAAAGATATGATTCTCGAACTGAGGCAAGACAGGAGAGGAGGATAGAAACAATGGAGGAGGTAGGAATGGGTGAGATGAACCTGTAGAGCCAATGTCTAAGCTCTCACTGAGGGAATCCTATAATCCATGAGCAAGACAAAAAAATACATGGATTCAAATTCATGCAATTAATGGGCATTTCGAGCTTAAGCCCGCTATCTTACCATTACTCCCCATATTCCACAAGCATATTAACGAAGAACCATATGTACACCTCCAACAATTCGATCGCATCTGTTGCATGATACGTTACCCTAACATTCCGTTAAAGGTAGTAAAGATGATGGGTTTTCCTTTCAGATTGATGGACAAGGCCCTCTATTGAGTAAATTATTTAGGAAAAGATCACTACATGGAAAGAGTTGAGGTCTACTTTTCTAAGCAAATATTACCCACTTGGACGCCTCAACCAAATGTGATCTCTAATAGAAACTTCTCCTAAATGCCCCGTGAGCCTAGTCACGAGGCATGAGAGAGATTCAAAAATTTATCGGAGAAGTGTACCCATCATTATATTCCGAAGATGAGCCTAGCGCAAAATTTCTTTGGGGGTTTGAGTCATGAGAATCAGAAGCTGGTAGATGTCGCTTATGGGGGTAGTCATTTCAACAAGGACGAGGATGTACTATATCATATTTTCTAGGAGATGGCAGAGAGCTCCGTAGCTCTTTCTTCTTCGCATGCATTCCACAAACATCTTGTGCCTTCTTCTACTATTGCAGCACCCCACAAGGTTGTCAATATGACGCCATCACATGAAGTGAATAGGGTAGACAGTTCTGATCTGACCATTATACGAAATCACCTATCCAAAATAGATATAATTGAGAAGCGATCTAAGGAGCTTGAGAAGCTCCAAGTGATCAAACAAAGGACGAAGAACCTGGACAAGTTGGATGAGATAACGAAGCATCTAGGCTTCTTGTGAGTACGATCGCATGCCAAAGTGCAAGTGCAGTAGCCGAAACTTCTGCCCAGGAGCAGGCTTCTTCCACTTCCACCCACCAGAGTACCGAAGGACCATCCACAGTTCAAAATGTTCATTACGTGCAGAACCCTGACCAGGTCCCGCAACATTCACAGCAGATTGTCCCATACCAGCAAGAAGGTCTACACATTTCTGAGCAACAGGCTCCACCTCCCCCTATCATTCAGAAGGTGAACGGTATATAGTTTGATCGAGAGCATAACCAGCCCTGTCTGTCAGGGCGATGCCAGCCGGGTTCCCAGCAGGGCCAGAGACCTGCCCACTAGTTTCAGGGAGGCAGACCGCAACAGTACTAGCACCAATAGTTACGACCTCATTTTAAGTATCCACCTCAGTTCCAAAATTGGAGACATGGCCAACAGCAGATGCAGGCTGCATATTTTCCACAACCTTACCACCACCAACAGATTGCATCATACGGGCAATATCCAGATCCTCCTCTCTGCATTACCAACAGTATGGATACCAGAAGACTCCACATTACCAGTTTGAACGACAGCCCATCATTGAGCATCCTGAGGCACCTTCGGTGAATCCAACACTTGATCATTTGGCATTGCCGATGAATAATATGAATGACCTTAGAGGCTTGACGATCTGATCACTTCAAATACACTGATCCCAATGCAGGTCGAAACTAATACCAACAACTTCATATGTAAGGAGCATGTAGCCCATGATCCATCCACACTAGAGACAGGTATGACCCTTGATTTTACATGTTTATATGACGTCATTCATCTCAAAAGTGGTAGGAGATTGCAACTGATGTCACAACCTTTGTGATTGGGAGATCAAGCTACTGAGAGAGAATCACCTTCCACGTCATCTTTTTATCTATCATTGTCGAGACACGGTGTAGCAACACATGAATATGGAAATTCACCATCTTCGTCGTCACCACCACCACCTTCACCAGGTAGCTGCAGTTCACAATCAACAGAGAGGGAGAACACACCAGTCATGGATTCTTCTTCTACTCCAGCAGCAGTAGCTCGTCCCATTTTAGATTTTATTTTTCGTTTCCGTGTTTTGGACAACATTATACAGACTGATTATGGTTCTCCTCTTGTATATGAGGATTCTATTTTGAATAATCGAGATGAGCATTTGAATGTGTTCTCTGATTCTATTCCATTTCCTTCTGCCTTGAATAAAATAAAGAAAATCCAAAAATTAAAAACAACCTTATCTGATCCTGGAGTGGTTGAGATCTTACAGAACATACTTTTAGAGATGTAATTCCTTAAGGCCATAGAGTACATGCCTGCGGGGAAAAAGGGAATCAAAGAAGCACGTACACAAAAGCGTCAAACCAAGCAGAACAAACGAAAGAAAACAGAAAAGCACATCTTGACCATGGCCATACTTCATGCCATCAGCAACCTCCTGCCCAAAAAGAAAGATAGGGGAGCACCTCACATCCGTTGCCACATTTTTTATCAAGAATTTGATCGCACTCTTCTCGATAGCGGTTCTTCCATTAATCTCATGCCATCATCTCTACTCACTGAGTTTGGGTTAGGACCTCTTAGATCGACCAGGATGATACTTCAGTTTGTTGATAGATCGATCAAGAGGATGAGGGGCATTTTAAAGAACGTTATTGTAATAGTGTGGGGAATGGGCTTTCCTATTGATTTTGTTGTCATGGATATGGATACACTTGCACCGTTACTCCAAACCCCAAATATACTAGATCGATCGTTCCTCCGAACGATCGAAATAGTAGTGGATTGCGGTACTAGAGAGATCATCTTTCACTCTTGAAGTGACAGTGAAAATTGAGACGACCACCAATTCTAGGCCTTCATTGCCACCAGCAGCAACAGATGAGAGAGAGATAGTTATACCCGATTAAGAGGACTGTGATTTTCTTATTGAGTTTATATAGATAGGTATGTTTACTGATTTCACTAATACACAGGAGTTCCTTTCCCAAAAGGAACTTCTGGAAAGCACAGTCGACATTAGTTCTCTTGATGATCCGTCTGAGTTGTGTATTGATGGGCAGTTTTGAGCTGATTTTTTAGGATCAATCTGAGAGAGTGGAGGCACGTTTCGATATTCCTTTTACACATCATTCTAAGATTTTTGCTGATATACCTCCAGCTGAGATATTTGAGCCACATGCTAAACTTTCTGAGATATGCACAGATGAGAGACACCTTTCTGAAATTATTGCTGAGATATCTGAGTCGTTTGTTGATGAGATTGTAGAGATTTCTGAACATCCTGATGAACCATTCATTTATGAGCAGAGATCATTCGTTGCAAATCTTTCCGAGGTTTTACTTGTTGAGCCAACAGAAGCCACGGTGGACCAATCACAAAGTATAATTCATATACCTTTACCAGTGTAGTTACAGAGGTCGTCACAGAGGCGATTCAGACCCCACATGAGCTTCATGCTTTACCCTCAACTTGAAGTATGCCTTCCTTGGGTCAGTCCTTTGTGTGTGGTTCTGAAGAAATCCGAGATTACTATTGTAAAGAATGATCGTAGCGATGAGATTCTGACCCGTGTACCTACTTCATGGCGTGTCTGTGTAGATCATCGGTGCCTGAATTCTGCTACCAGGAAGGATCACTTTCCGCTGCCCTTTATTGATCAGATTATTGAGAGGTTGGCATGGAAAGAGTTATTTTGTTTCTTGGATGGGTACTCGAGGTATAACCAGGTTGCTATCGCTCCTAAGGATCATGAGAAAACTACATTTACTTGTCCGTTTGGCACTTATGCCTTTAGACGGATGCCCTTTGGGTTGTGTAATGTCCGTGCTACATTCCAAAGGTGTATGTTGGTCGTTTTTGCTGACATGGTGGGTAGTTTCCTTGAGGTCTTCATGAATGATTTCTCAGTCTACGAGGATAGTTTTGAGACATGTCTCTCATTTCTACCGAGTCCTTCAACGTTGTTGCGAGGTAAAATTAGTGCTCTCGTGGGAGAAGAGTCACTTTATGGTGACTAAAGGGATTGTATTGGGCCACGTCATCTCCAAACATGATATGGAGGTTGACCTGACTAAGAACGATGTGATATCTAAGCTAGAGCCACCACAGAATTTGAAGCAGTTGAGGTCATTTCTGGGACACGTTGGATTCTATTGGCGGTTCATTAAGGACTTCAACAAGATTGTCGGACCTTTGACTGAGCTTTTGTGCAAGGAGAGTGAGCTTGTTGTTGATGAGAAAGTCCCCCTTGTATTTCATCATATGAAAGACATGGTTAATAGTGCTCCTGTCCTACAGCCACATGATTGGTCTCTTCCCTTTGAGATCATGACGGACATGTCAGATTTTGCAGTTGAAGATGTTTTATGGCAGAGAAGGGATGGGATACCATTTGTTATACACTATGCTAGCAAGACTCTAGATGAGGCACGTCAGAATTACACAGTCACAAGAAGGAGATGTTAGTAGTTGTGTTTGGATTAGAGAAGTTCATAACTTACCTCATTGATTCCCATGTTATCGTGTACATGGATCACATTGCCATACAATACTTACAAGCAAAGAAGGATGCAAAACCACACCTTATCAGGTGGATCAATCTTCTCTAGGAAATTGATTTATAGATTCGAGATAAACATGGAGTGAAAAATGTTGTGGCAGATCACCTTTCCCGCATTACAGATGCAGATACTTCTGAGAAGAGCATGATTCCTATTTTTGAGACCTTTCTAATGAGACCATTTTAATTATGTACTCACTCCCAAGGTATGTTGATATTGTGAACTATCTTATATCCAATAAGGTTCCACAAGATTGACTGAAGCACAAGGAAGACAAGTTTCTGTCTCAGATACATTTTTACCAATGAGAGGATTTGTACCTATTTTTTGAGGGCGCGGATTGTATCTGGAGAAGGTGCATTCCTCGAGAGGAACACACAAGTGTACTTGAGCACTGTCATAAATTAGAATCTGGTGGGCATCATTTGGGGAAGCACATGACATCAATGATTTTACGGAGCGGCCTCTGGTGGCCAACATTATTTAATGATGCTACAGAATATGTTCGAGGTTGTACTGATTGTCAGAAGATAGGAGGAACTGTTGGTTCCAAAGATACCATTCCCTTGAGTTATATACAGATTTGTGATGTTCTGATGCTCGGGACATATACTTCATGGGCCCATTTCCTGTCAGTAAGGGATATCAGTACATCCTGCTTACCGTGGATTATGTTAGTCGATGGTTGGAGGCTATCCCCACCCGAGTCGTTGACAGTCGTACAGTGTGTTCCTTTCTCAAGGATCGTATTATTGCGCAGTTCGGGATCCCGAAGATACTCATTTCAGATGGGGGAAGCCATTTCATTAATAGAGAAGTCAAGAAGCTTGTGAATGAGTGCACCATTGAGCACAAGGTTGAATCTCCTTATCACCCATAAACTAATGGCTTGGTTGAGATTTCAAATAGGAAAATCAAGACTATATTGCAAAAACCTTTACGTCAAGATAAGAAGAATCGGTCCCAAATGCTTGACTCAGTTCTATGGGATTATCAGATAATATATAAGTCACCATTGGGCATGTCTCCGTACAGATATGTGTATGGAAAGCCTTGCCTCCTGCCAGTAGAATCAATTCACAAATCATTATGGGCACTCCGTCTATGCAATCTTGATTATGAGAAAGCAAGAAATAGCAAGAAATTGGATTTGAATAGATTGCTACATTTCCGAGATTTTGCATACGATAACTCACTCATGTATAAGGAGAAAGTCAAGCGTTGGAATGATAGACACGTTACAAGAAAGACCTTCTCCCCTGAACAGAAAGTATGGTCTTTTGATGCCAAATTGAACTTGTTTCCAGGAAAATTGAAAAGCAAATGGTCAGGACCGTTCACTGTGAGAGCTATACGTGACAATGGTAGTATTGTCATATATGGGTTGTCATCTGACATACAACCATTTGTTGTGAACGAACGGTTGCTGAAGCCATATCTAAATCATGACACGTTCCTGTCCGTGATTGATTCTATATTTGTGGTATCATACGATGACTTTTTGACATCTTCTCTCTGATACGTGAACTGATTTTCTCTCGTACATATCCTTTTGTTTTATTCATTCTTCTTCCATTTTTATCGTTCACCTCTTCTCCATGTGTGTGTGATATACTTAGGATGTACTCTATCCTAAATATAGGGGAGGTGAGTAATTCGAGTTGTCCATATTCTTCTCATTTCATCACTCTTGTCGTTGCTTATACTTAGGGAACCTTTACTCCAAGTATGGAGGGGTGATGTTGTCCATACCATCTTTTCGTGTTTTTATTTTATTTTCTTTCTTCAGATCTCTCATTATTCCTTCAACTTGTTGATATTCTTTTTCTATACTTAGGGGTATCTTACCCTGAGTATAGGGGAGGACGAGTCAAGTCTTTGACTCTGTTCATTCTCTTCCTTGGTGTTCCTTGTTTATACAGTCTTCTATACTTAGTATTATTTAATCCTAAGTATAGGGGGGATGGCCGACATCTATTCATTCCATCCATTCTTTGAGTCATTGTTGTAAAGGTATCTTTTCACTTTTATATACTTAGCACGAGTTATGTCTTCCTTTCTAGCTCTTTGATCACTATGAGGACATAGTTTGAGCTAAGTATAGGGGGTCGTATATTGTATATATACTTTTGCCATAACTCGTACTTTTATTAATTAAAATGGTTATAATGTATTGTAAAATTATTTTCTTTATATTATTGTAAAACTATTTTGTCAAAGGGATATAAATTATGGGATATATATATATATTCATAAAACCCACGTGTGTATAAAAACTTTGATCATCTTCCCTCATGCAAAATTCTTTATTGTATATAAAATTCTTTTATAAAAAGTTGTATTTAAAACTAGTATCTAAAATCCACTTGTAGAATCTATAAAATTTGTATAATCCTTATATATACTTATATATATACTAACCCTTTTTCTTTCTTAAAAAATTCTTTGAAAACTTTTTCAAAAGGATTTTCCTTTTTCTTTCTTTCAAAAAAGTGTTTTGTATACATTTCTTGCATTTGCATTTTTTCATAATAGTATTGACATTTAAACTAGTTTAGAATAAAATTGAAGAATGGAGCTTGGTTATGACCTTAATCCACTTAATTTTAAAGGAACATTACAAGAACTGGAGTTGAGACTTTTCAGGTCCTAGCGACTTAATTCTTTGAATCTACAAGACTATGTTCACATGTCATCTTGATTAGTCCAAGTAGGATATTTGACAATACATGCATGATTCTTCTAGACCGTGGCTTAACTTAGACAAGCATTCTACACGTAGCTCTTCATGGATGAGGTGCTGAGAGGGCAGAATCCTTTGGCTTGGGGTAGCACACAGGTGTGTAACAACTAGTGGAAACATTCGTCTTCCTCTAGGGAGGATAGTGCATCTCAACCTGATCTAGTAGCATTGAGGTCTAAAATCGGGATGTTGTGGGGTAGCAATAATGCTTCAAAAGAGGGATAATCGATTAGCTCAAGAAGAAAAACTCCTTACGTACATGTTGCACCCTTATATTGTTGGACATGCGAGCCCACGACGAGCCATTATGCAATAAAGGTTATTGCACATATCATTCCCTGATCTGAAATGAAGAATAAATAATTTGCATAATAGGTTCCTCTGTACAATTAGGGTTATGTACCATGGCCATCTTGATGATCATATTGCTATTGATTCAATAATTGAATCATAGAGGCTGGTGCTTGGATGAATATCTAAAGGGTTAGATTGAGGACTCATCAAGCACCGTCAAATGATTGTTAAGAGATGATCTCCAGCCTGAGTAGAAGATGGCAATCCTTTCTCACATAGGTTGATATCTGATCGACCTCTTGATGCAGGTCCTCTGCATGGGAATAGTGATTCGGAGGTGTCATATTAGTTAGGTCAAAGGGTTGACTTTACGAGATCGAGATAACCTAAGTCTTATGTTAAATGTTGTCACAGCATAGGCACGCATCCTCTGACCGGAGACAGATATGTTAATATATGTCTGAGTGTGTACATTTGGCAGACCAATAGGTTGATGACCTAACCAAAGTATATACACCGGCGCGCTGGTGTGCACGTAAGGGCATATGAGTAATACGATCTCTCAAAGGGATCATATAGGTTCAGTTATGAACCGGAAGACATGAGCTCACTCATGAGGTATTGGGACCGATCAAATTCCATGCATGGTCGTTGTGCTTTGGAAGTATGACATGAATTTGAAGGTATGATATATGCTTTGGGAAAGCATATGATCGATACCAAGTCCCAATGACTAAGATTGAGAAACTTGATGATCAAACCCTGAAGAAGACAATGTAAAATTGATCTTAATCTTCAGGTTGATCATAGGTCTTCCAGTATGCAGGATGTACAGGTATTGGGAATACCTGAGGGTGATGTGATCATAAACGATTGTATAACCATGACACTTCCATTTCGAGGGAGGGATGAAACAGGTCTGGATTTTAGTGACTCCTCTCAGTAGAGAAGCAATCTGATCTTGGTCCAAGTGTTGGACATTGGTCTGAATGAGATTCAGATGCAATGAGAATATTAGATTTGCGGTCTTGATTTAATCAAGCATCTGTGGGAGGTACGTAAGATCTGGATTTGAGATGAGATCTCAATATTCAAGTCACTACACGTGGAACAATACAATCGCCATGTCCTTATCTCCAAGTATCTGTGGAGAAAGTACATTATTCTTGAAGGGGTTCAAGAATAATTCATTTGATGAATTATGTATCCAAGCAACAAGATAATGATAATTGAATGAGATCTAATTATCAAGAATAATTGTGAGAATGATTATCCAAGATAATTAAATGGAATTCAATTATCAAGGAAATACAGATTGTGGATAGTGCTATCCATAATATCTGTGTATATATTATAAATGTTATTTATAATATATTAGAGAGAGCACCTTTGTAAATAGCATTTGTTAATTGTTAATGTGAATTGGATTCACATTAAGCAATTAATTGGAAATGCAATTTACAATTTAGTTTGGGCTGTGAATATGATTCACATTTTTTCAATGGCATGACTGAAATATTCACAAATTAATTGGGAATTAATTTGGTGGATAATTCTGCAATAAATGTACATTAATTAATTGGGAATTAATTTAGTGGATAATATTGCAAACAAATGAGAGATAATTGGATTAAATTATAGGGATGGATAAAGCACCACCAAATGATGTGGCGTCACCCATGACTTGGTCATGGGTGATGCCCCATCTATTTGGGGTAAATTATCATCTCATTTTATTATTATCCTATTATCTTGTATTTATTAATTTATTTGATGAATTAAATTATGTTGATAATTATGCAACATATATTTAATTTAAAATAAATTAATATATTGTTGTTTTTGAACAACAATTATCATGGCCATTGATTTGATATACATATCAATCTAACCATTGATTTTGTATATGCCATGGATTGTGATCCATGGGCTTCCAAACTAATATAAATAGAGGGCAACCCTAGCTCCTACAAGGTACATGTTAAAGAGTTGTACACGCCTACAACTCTCTCTCTCTCTCATTCATTCTCGCATACTCTCTCTCTCTATTTCAAGGTGGTCGTCCATCTTATGTATTGAGAGAGAGACCTTCTCGGCTTCGCCTTCGACTACTCGAGCATCTCCATCTTCTTTGGGACTGCTTGCTCTAAAGGAAGATGGCGGATTTCATTGGACGAAATCAGGAGACTCGAAGCTTGGATCTTCATCAAGGATTGCGGAAGGAATGCGTCTCATCATCGTGCCCACAAGTGCCATCTTCGTGGATCGGACTTGAGACAGGAGGATCTCTTGCTTTAGAGATCTCGTGATCGCAACCACGCTTCAAGAGGTATTTCTAATACTTTATGGTTTGATGAAACGATCCAAAAAATGTTCTTGTGATCATGTAGTTCCATCACTTGATTTAAAAATTTTAAATTCCGTTGCATCTTGCGACTAGTACGACTACTCGCCCCGATCATATGAGATACGATCATCACGCTTCCGTGATGCGCTTGAGGATCCTTGTATCCTTCAAGTGGTATCAGAGCCATAGGTCGGATAAGGTTTTGGATATGATCCGTAAACCTAGGATGACTTGGGTTTGAAAGGGTTGCGAAATTTTTGCTGCATTCCAATTTTCGCACCTCTATTTAATTGAATTTTTCGGCCCTGTCTAAATTGTTTAAACACGAAATTTTCAATTGGATTTTGTTCCCCGTTAAATAAGAAAACCATAGGATCTGAGTTTATGAAATTTGGATTTCATTTGCTCAAGATATGGCCTTTTGAATAAGCATGTATTCACTATTGCGGGTACAACAGATCTGAACGTGATTAATAAGTTAATCACTGTTTTGATACGTCTCGAAATGCGTGAAATATCACTTAGCTTCTGTTGTAAATCAAGTTGGCAATCTTAGGAAACTGATTTTGCGAATTTTGGATTTAAATTGATCAAGATAAGTTAATTTTAGTGATTAAGGGTCACTGCTGGAAATTGACAAATTTGATAATGAACCATGTGATAGTCATTCAAATAAGTTGATGAAAATTAATTGTTAATTTTCTGAAATAATTAGTGATAAATATTTATGAAATATTTAGAGAGATAATTATTTCATTGAATGACATTTCTCTAAACCAAGATGATAAGATAGTTGATCTTGATCATTAACTCGTTGATATAAAATCATCAACAAATATTGTTTTCATGAAAACCCCTAGTTTATCCTACAATAGTTGTAGGACAACTTTTAACCCTCTTGCTTGAATAGGATTGGAGATTTGTTTAGCAAATCTCTTTATGATATTATCAAAATTATTTTGATATATATTATATGGTATAATTTCAGTTGAAAAACCGATGAGCATCTCAAAGTACATGATGATATATCTGGCATTATCCTTTCCTGAGGTGGATATGGTGTCTAGTCGGATAGCATTGGGGTAGCGGGTTGCAACGTATGTGGTTCGTCCCACTCTCATCGGTACTGGCCATGACAGCGGGTAAGGACTCGATAATGCCGGAGAAGTCAAAGTGTATTTTTCTAATTATTAAAATTCAAATAATACGTACTTTGAGATTATACCTACTATTCAAGTAATAATCAAGTTTGTTGATTGATAATTGGATTGATAATAAATTTAAGGTGATTAAATTGATTATATCCAATTGAAAACACTCTATTATGAATAGATGTGTATTTTCCTTGGAAGAATTAATTATGTGAATATGATACATGATAATTAATTATTACAATTTGAATATGAGGTGGAGGATCACATAAGTGGCATCCATGGTCTCCCGTCAAGGCAAAGGATTCCGTCGTCAGATGTTGTATATAGGAGATGCCTGTCCGAAGTGACAGATCCTGTATATGATTTATTTGGATCGGTTTCTTTGCTTCTCGAAAAAGTAAGGCCGTATACGTAGTGACCCCAATATCGGGTCCCCATATTATTGGGGCGATATTGGATTGCGTATAGCGAGTATTAAGTCTGTTGACGGTTGGTTCAATTAACAACGGATCAACATCATCTTAGGGGTGGTGGGCCCGGGTGTTAAAGACCGAATTGGGAAATGCAAGTTGGACTTGCAAGGCGGAATGTGTTCTCGCTTCTTTTTATCAGAATCGCAGGTTCTCATATTATTGTGATGTGACGAAGATAGGAAAGAAGATCCCAGATCTTGCTAGAGATATAATGGTAAAAATATCTCTTACATTGAAAGTGATTAAGGGAATGAACTTTTATTGTTGAAAAGGCAAGACAACTTTGATATAAAAATTCCTAAATCAAAGAAAAATATGTGTATATATATATATATATATTATATACCCTTATGCAAATTTCTTATTTCAGATAATCCTTCATTAAACCCACTCAATGTTATACTCAATAATAACCAGTAAAATATCATGGATTGGACTCATGATCCAGATATTGTACTTGCAATTGGACACATAATGTATGTGGTTGCAATGTGCAAGTTTCCTCGACATAATGAGGAATGACAATTATATAAGACAATAAGACATCACCTTAGGGTTTGTATGTCTCTATAGTCTTGATTTTTCATCGAGTGTACTTTGAAAGTGACATGTCGATGATGATCACAATTGTCAAATAATCCTTATAAAATCTAAGAAGATGTTCTGGCATACATATGTGCTCTAGACGTTTAATCATGAATGGCAAGGTTCTCTGCATTATGCAGAATGGTAGCTCGAAAGAGATGATGTATTCAAAATGTTTGAATACCTACCTGAACCTAAGTCTCTAAGAGTTAAGATGTATGTAGATATGATGAGTGTCATCATTCTACTATCTATACTCAAGTCATTCATGAAGCTTCATAATAATTATTTTGTATGAATTTAATGAAGCATGTATAAATGTTGAAGTGCTCTTGTATTGAAATCTTTTGAATTCAACATAAAAGATTCTTTGTCTTGAACAATGGTTGTTTATAGATGAAGAGAGCACAGTGGAAGCGTGGGTTGGACCCATGTGAGAAGGAAAGTCAAAGAGTTGATTGTACTTTTGTGACTTCCATATGACATCCAAAGAGTTGGATGAATGCCTATACTGCAATAAGTTGATGTGTTGATAGTATGACTATCAAGTCTGTCTAAAAATCCTTAGTGAAGGACTCAGATGGAGCATCAAAATAATCTACATATAATCATTGACTTTGACTTACTTATTTCATAAGATAAAGTCTGATAATTGTATCCCAATCTTCTAATGACATTTGCAATTGGTTGCATATATATATTAGAAGATTAGAAATATGATCTTAAGGTTTAATAGTCATCTACATGGATATTGATGTAATTGTTGCAGCAATCTCTGTTGGATGGATAGACTTCATATTCTTAGTGGGAGAGCCCTTAGTCTTAGAGAATGTCTCTATAACCTAGATATTAGAATACGCTCATTGTTTGTTTCTAAATTGTTGGAAATAAACATGAATTCTGGGATAGAACTATCATAAAGAGTTATGATAGATATATTTTATATAGTAATCTAACATCTAGTGGACTCCACAAAATTAGAAAATTAATGAATGGTTCATTAAGATTTCTAATACTGGAAATTAAACCTTGATAGATCAATAAGAGGATGAAGATCATTTGACAATGATCTGGCATCAAGTCTTGGACATATGTCTGCTGATGAGATCAATAGACTAGTGAGATATGAAACTTTAGAATGTCTAAAAATTTTAAATCTTACACACTTGTGAATATTGTATTTAAAGTAAAATGTCCAATACACCCTTCTTTTGGGAAAGGTGTAAGATGTCATGGTATTCAGGATCTCGTACATATTGATGTATGTGAATCATCTATATCATAGTGAACATTATGGATATATGATATCTATTGATGATCATGTATGATATGAGATTTCTTCTCTTCACCTGAGAAACCTTTGAAATGTTCAAAGATTTCACAATTTTGGTTTAGATACAAAGTTTGAAGGGAGATTAAATGAATTTTATCTAACCGAGGTAGCAAGTACCTATTAGATGAATTCAAAGAATACCTTATGAAGATATGAATATCATTTCTATCTCAATCCTCCTAACACACCTAGACTCAATGGAGTTGAAGGGAGATACAATTGGATCATGTGTGACATGATTTGATCAATGATGAATTTTAGCACAATTATCCCTTAGTTTCCAGGTATATATGTAGTAGAGACTACAATATATATCCTTAATAAGGTTCCATGCATGTAAGCTGGAATCTAGCACTTGAGAGTGCTACTTCATTAGGAAAATAAAGGATGGTATTGGATGTCTACTTTATAACCCTGAGATTCTTAAAAAATCTCATCTCTGAGAATGTGATTCTTAGATGATGACTCTCTTGAGAATCAAGACAAAAAATGAAGTGTAGGAACTCATTTGATCTTGAGAAGATAATGAGTCTCCTGAAATCGGGAACTAAAAGGATAATTAAAGATTAAACACTAATACCTCTTCAAATGAGTTTGAGGATGTATTCCATGTGTCAGTAAGTCTGACAATGATCGAACTTCATGTGATGAAGCTCCTGAGGATCATGACATGGAAAGATGGATATTAGCAATAAAATCATCTAAAGTAGACTTCGTATACAAGTGTTGTATATGGACCCTCGAGGATCCACCTATAAGGGTTAGACCCATTAAGGTGTAAATGGATCTTCAAGAGAAAGGGAACCTGATGAGAAGGTAGAGACCTTCAAAGCTCGGTTCGTAGCCATGAGCTACACATCGGAAGAGAAGACATTGCTTGCGATGAGACCTGCTCTTCGGTAACCATGCTTAAAAATCATCAGAATATTGCTAACCTTAGCTACACAACTTGACTATTGCATCTTCAAGATGTAAGTCAAGATTGCATTCCTCTAAAGAATACCTCTCTGAGGATATTCACATGAAGTAGCCCCAGGGCTTAATGATTTGGGAAAGTAAGGTGTGAAAGCTAAAGAAGTCCATTTATAGACTCAAATAAGCTTCTTGTCGTTCGAACATAAGATTTGATGAAATTATAAATGTTATGATTTCAGATGGAATCTTGATGAACCATATGAAGCTTAGTGGGAGTGCCATTGTGTTCATCGTGCTAAATGTAAATAATATCCTAATCATTTGGAATGATATAAGGATGACAATAAGTGTTTTATGATCTGGCTATTCCATACCTTGAGATATGATCTCAAAGATGCCTCTTGGATCTTAGTTCTGAAGGTGTTCAGAAACAAAGAAAAGAGGGTGTTGGATTGTCACATTTGTAGTGCACCTTGGACATATTCCATTTTCTGGAAATTCCAAGAAAGGCTTTCTTACCTTAAGATTTGGTACTGACCTATCTAAAGGGATAGCATCTCAAAGAGTTGAGGAAGTGAATGCTAGAACTGCTTGCACTTGTGCATCAGTTACGAGAAGCTAAGTGTATGCTAGATGTGTACAAAAGCCAGATATCTACCATGCAGTGGGAGTAGTAAACTGTTACTAATCCTACTATGGAGAAAGAACACTTGATTGCAGTAATAACAATATCTTCAAAGATGACAAGGCTTTAGAGATAGTGATCTATAAGTCTTATCTTCAAGAGCTTAAGACTTTATAGATAGAGATCTAAAAGGTCTTAACTGTAGATACCTTATGAGATAGTGATCTCCATGAATAAGGGTATTCTGATAAGGACTATGGAAATACTGGTTATAATAATTATTGAGCAATAGTGTCAAGGACACTATAACTGCTTTGACTAGATTGAGTATTGGTTGCATTAGATGCAATATTCGCATTGGATGCGAGCACTGTTACTGGGGATATGCAAGTGCCGTAAAAGGACTTGGCGTAGTCTCACGGGAACAGAGTGATTGATCATCTTACCTAGCTATTTTCTAAATAGCCTATGATTGTCACATGAGTATGGGTTTAAATGATTAGCCCATTAATGGCTCTTTGGGCTAGTGGGAGATTGTTGGACATGCGAGCCCACGGCGAGCCATTATGCAATAAATGTTATTGCACATATCATTCCCTGATCTGAAATAAAGAATAAATAATTTGCATGTCCCTCTGTACAATTAGGGTTATTTACCATGGCCATCTTGATGATCATACTGATGTTGATTCAATAATTGAATCATAGAGGCTGATGCTTGGATGAATATCTAAAGGGTTAGATTGAGGACTCATCAAGCACCGTCAAATGATTGTTAAGAGATGATCTCCAGCCTGAGTAGGAGATGGCAATCCTTTCTCACATAGGTTGATATCTGACCGACCTCTTGATGCAGGTCCTCTACATGGGAATAGTGATTCGGAGGTGTCAGATTAGTTAGGCCAAAGGGTTGACTTAACGAGATCGAGATAACCTAAGTCCTATGTTGAATGCTATCATAGCATAGGCACGCATCCTCTGACCGGAGACAGATGTGTTACTATATGTCTGAGTGTGAACATTTGGTAGACCAATAGGTTGATGACCTAACCAAGGTCTATACACCGGCGCACTGGTGTGCATGTAAGGGCATATGAGTAGTACGATCTCTCAAAGGGATCATACAGGTTCACTTATGAACCGGAAGACATGAGCTCACTCATGAGGTATTGGGACCGATCAAATTCCATGCATGGTCATCGTGCTTTGGAAGCATGACGTGAATTTGAAGGTATGATATATGCTTTGGGAAAGCATATGATCGATACTGATTCCCAATGACCAGGATTGAGAAACTTGGTGATCAAACCCTGAAGAAGACAGCGTAAAATTGATCTTAATCTTCAGGTTGATCATAGGTCTTCCAGTATGCAGGATGTACAGGTATTGGGAATACCTGAGGGTGATGTGATCATAAATGATTGTATAACCATGACACTTCCATTCCGAGGGAGTGATGAAACAGGTCTGGATTTTAGTGACTCCTCTCAGTAGAGAAGCAATCTGATCTTGGTCCAAGTGTTGGACATTGGTATGAATGAGATTCAGATGCAATGAGAATACTAGATTTGCGGTCTTGATTTAATCAAGCATCTGTGGGAGGTACGTAAGATCTGGATTTGAGATGAGATCTCAATATCCAAGTCACTATACGTGGAACAATACAATCGCCATGTCCTTATCTCCAAGTATCTGCGGAGAAAGCACATTATTCTTGAAGGGGTTCAAGAATAATTCATTTGGTGAATTATGTATCCAAGCAACAAGATAATGGTAATTGAATGAGATTTAATTATCAAGAATAATATGAATAGGATTCATATTGTGGGAACGATTATCCAAGAGAATTAAATGGGATTTAATTATCAAGGAAATACATATTGTGGATAGTGCTATCCATAATATCTGTGTATATATTATAAATGTGATTTATAATATATTAGAGAGAGAGCACCTTTGTAAATAGCATTTGTTAATTATTAATGTGAACTGAATTCACATGAAGCAATTAATTGGAAATGTAATTTACAATTTAGTTTGGATTGTGAATATGATTCACATTTTTTCAATGGCATGACTGAAATATTCACAAATTAATTAGGAATTAATTTGGTGGATAATTCTGCAATAAATGTACACTAATTAATTGGGAATTAATTTAGTGGATAATATTGCAAACAAATGAGAGATAATTGGATTAAATAAAAGGGATGGATAAAACACCACCAAGTCATGGGTGACGCCCCATCTATTTGGGGTAAATTAGCATCTCATTTTATTATTATCCTATTAACTTGTGTTTATTAATTTATTTGATGAATTAAATTATGTTGATAATTATGCAACATATATTTGATTTAAAATAAATTAATATGTTGTTGTTTTTGAACAACAATTATCATGGCCATTGATTTGATATACATATCAATCTAACCATTGATTTTGTATATGCCATGGATTGTGATCTGTGGGCTTCCAAACTAATATAAATAGAGGGCAACCCTAGCCCCTACAAGGTGTTGGACATACGAGCCCATGGCGAGCCATTATGCAATAAATGTTATTGCGAATATCATTCTCTGATCTGAAATGAAGAACAAATAATTTGCATAATAGGTCCCTTAGTACAATTAGGGTTATGTACCATGGTCATCTTGATGATCATACAGATATTGATTCAAATATTGAATCATAGAGGATGGTGCTTGGATGAACGTCTAATGAGTTAGATTGAGGACTCATCAAGTACCATCAAATGATTGTTAAGAGATGATCTCCAGCCTGAGTAGGAGATGGCAATCCTTTCTCAGTTAGGCTGATATCTGACCGACCTCTTGATGCAGGTCCTCTGCATAGGAATAGAGATTCAGAGGTGTCAGATTAGTTAGGTCAAAGAGTTGACTTAACGAGATCGAGATAACCAAAGTCATATATCGTATGCTGTCAAGATATAGGCACACATCCTCTAACCGGAGACAGATGTGTTACTATATGTCTGAGTATGTACATTTGGCAGACCAATAGGTTGATGACATAACCAAGGTCTATACACCGGCGTGTTGGTGTGCATATAAGGGCATATGAGTAATACGATCTCTCAAAGGGATCATACAGGTTCACTACTGAACAGGAAGACATGAGCTCACTCATGAGATAATGGGAAGAATCAAACCCCGTGCGTACGGTCGTCTCGCTTTGGAAGCTTGATTGAATTTGTAGGTTTGATATATACTTTTGGAAAGTATATGATCAAGACCTAGGTACGATATATGCTTTTGGAAAGTATATGATCGATACCAACTCCCAATGATCAAAATGAGAAACTTACTGATAAAACCTTGAAGTAGACATTATAAAGTTGATCTAATACTTCGGGTTTATTCTGAGTCTTCCAGTATGCAGGATGTACAGGTATTGGGAATACCTGAGGGTGATGTGATCATAAACGATTGTATAACCATGATACTTCCATTCCTAGGGAGTGATGAAACGGGTCTGGATTTTAGTGACTCCTCTCAGTAGAGAAGTAATCTGATCTTAGTCTAAATATTGGACATCAATATGAATGTGATTCAGATTTAATGAGAAGATTAGATTTGCGGTCTTGATTTAATCAAGCATCTATGAGAGGCCCGAGATCTGTATTTGAGATGTAATCTCAATATTCAAGTCACTATACGTGGAACAATACAATCGCCATGTCCTTTTCTCCAAGTATTCGTGGAGAAAGCGCATTATCCTTGAAAGAGTTCATGGATAATTCTATTGTTGATATATGTATCCTGCATTGAGAAAATAGATAACTAAATGTGATTTAATTATCATGAATAATATGAATTTAATTAATATTATAAGGAGAGTAATCTTAGATAACTAAATGTGATTTGATTATCAAAGATGTGAATAATTTGAATGTGAGTCATATTATTTGGGCACGTGAGAATAAGTTATCCAATATAATTAAATGTGATTTAATTTTCATGGATAAGAATAATGTGGATAGTAATATCCAATTATTCATAATATATTATAAATGTGATTTATAATGTATTAGAGAGAGCTAATTATAATTTATATTTGTTGATTAATTATTAATGTGTATTAGATACACATTGTCTAATTAATTGAAAATGTAAATTATATTTTGTTTTGGGTTGTGAATGTGATTCACAAATTTCCAATGTCAAGATTGAAATATTCCCAAAATTAATTGTGAATTATTTTTGGTGAATAAATCCCAACAAAAGTTGTTGGAAATAAATAATGAGAGATTTCTATGGAGATATGCAATCTCATGAAATCTCATGAGATTGCCTCCATATGGAAGGGAGTGGGCGGCACCCATGTCCTATTTGGAATGGTTGGTCGTCCACCTTGATTATACATGGGAGATGTAATCTCCATGTATATTCTCTCCTTATTTGTTGGTGTAATTTAGGATTGATTTATATTCGATTTTATCAAATATATTTTAATCTAAATTAAATCACAAGTTGTTGGCTTTTTCCAACAACAATCTTGGCCATTGGATTGACATAAATCAATCTCAACCATTGATTTTATATGTCCCATGGATTGAGATCCATGGATCCCAAAACCCTATAAAAGGAGAGGCACCCTATTACTCTTCTTTACACACAATGCTTGAGAAGCTCATCTCTCTCTCTCTTTCTCTCTCTACACGCCTACTCTCTCTCTCTCCCTCATGGCCGTCCACTATGGATGCCCTAGAGAGAGTTTCCATCGCCGCAGTGTCGTCGTTATGCTGCCCGATCATCTGTTCGTGGATCTCCGTCTCATTCGGTGCGCCTCGCTCGAGAAGAAGATGTCGGATCTCGTGTGTCGAGATTAGGAGATCCACTGCTTGGATCATCAACATGGATTGCGAGAAGCACGCGATTCATCCCCGCGCTCGCAAGCGTCTCCTCCGTTGGATCTGACTTGAGACAGAAGGTCTCTTCATTTAGAGACTCGATCGCAACCATGCTTCAAGAGGTAATCCTATTAGTTGTTTGTGGTTTAGACGAAACGATCCGAGAAGTGTTCTTGGATCATGTGGTTTTGTCGCATGAAAAAAAAATAAATTCCGCTGCATCGAGCAACTAGTACGACTAGTCGCTCCTCGTCGTATTTGATACGATGCTCACGCTTCCGTGATGCGCTTGAGAATTCATACCATATCCTTCAATTGGTATCAGAGCATTGGGTCGGAGGTTTTGGATATGATCCATAAAACCGAAGGCGACTTGGGAACGTTAGGGTTGCGAAAGTTTTATCGTATTTCATTTTCGCATCTCTGATTAGTGTAAACTTTCGGCCCTGTTTAAATTGTTTAAACACGAAAATAACACTTGGATTTTGTTCCCCAATAAATAAGGAAACCATAGGATCTGAGTTTATGTAATTTGGATTCCGTTTGCTCTAGATATGGTCGTTTTAATGAACATGTATTCACTGTTACGGGAACTGCGAATCTTAACGTAATTAAGGAGTTAATTACTGTTTAGAGACACCTCGAAATACATGCAAATCACATAGGTTCTGTTGTAAATCAAGTTAGCAAACTATGGAAACTTGCTTTGCTTAATTTGGATTTAAATTGATTGAGATATGCTAATTTTAGTAAGTAGGGGTCACTGCTGAAATTACTTTCCTAATCAAGAACCATGTGATTGTCAATTAGTGAAATTAATTGTTAATTTCATGAAATAATTATGGAAAATATTTGAGAAATAGTTAATGATGACTATTTCCTCAATTGACTTGGCCTCAACCAATAATTGATTAGATTTGATCTAGATCAAAATTGGAAACACAATCATCAAACTCCTTGCTTGAATAGGATTGGGAATTTGTCTAGCAAATTTCCTTATAATAAAAAAATGTTTTGATTATTACTATATGGTATAATTTCGGTTAAAGAACTGATGATCATCTTAAGTACAAAGTGATTGACTCGGCATTATGTTTTCCCGAGGCGGATATGGTGTCTAGTCGGGGATCGCTGGGGTAGCAGGTTGCATCGTATGCGGTCCGTCCCACTCCCGCCGGTACTGGCCATGACAGCGGGTAGGGAACGAATGATGCCTGAGAGATCATGATGTATTATTATTAAAATTCGAATTAATTCATATTTTGAGACAATACCATATATTCAAGTAAAATCAAGTTTGTTGATTGAATTGGATTGAAAATTAATTTAATATGATTAAGTTAATTATATCCAATTAAGAACATTCTATTATGAATAGAGTTATTATTTCCCTTGGAAGAATTAATCGTAATGAATATGATTCATAATGATTAATTAGAATTTGAATATGATATGGAGGATCACATAAGTGACATCCATGATCTCCCATCAAGGCGAAGGGTTCCGTCGCCAGATATTGTATGTAGGAGACGCATGTCCGAAGTGACAGCTCCTGCATATGATCCATTTGGATCGGGCTCATCGCTTCTCGAAAGAGTAAGGACGTATGCGTAGTGACCCCAATATCGGGTCCTCATATTATTGGGGCGATATTGGATTGCGCATAGCGAGTTGTATTCCTATTGACGGTTGGTTCAATTAATGACGGGTCAACATCACCTTAAGGGTGGTGGGCCAGGGTTTTAAAGACCAAATTGGGAGATGCAAGTTGGACTTGCAAGGCGGAATGTGTTCCCGCTTCTTTTTATCCGAGTTATAGGTTCTCATATTATTGGGATGTAACAAAGATAAGGAAGGAGATCCCAGATCTTGCTTGAGATATAGTGGTAAGTATATCTCTTACATTGAAAATGATTAAGGGAATGAACTTTCATTGTTGACATGGCAAGACAACTTTGATATAAAATTCCTAAATCAAAGTAAATTATATATTTAAATATGTTTATGCAAATTTCTTATTTCAGATAATCCTTATTTAATCCCACTCAATGTTATACTCAATAATAACCAGTAGAATATCATGGATTGGACCTATGATCCAGATATTGTACTTGCAATTGGACACATAATGTATGTGGTTGCAATGTGCAAGTTTCCTCATAATAATGAGGAATGATGATTAAATAAGATAATAGGACTAAAACCCTAGAGTTTGTATGTCTCTATAAGTCTTGATCTCATCGAATGTACTTTTGAAGTGACATGTCGATAATGATCGTAATTATCAAATAATCCTTATAAAATCTAAGAAGATATTCTGGCATACATATGTGCTCTCGACATATAATCATGAATGACATGGTTCTCTGTATTATGCAGAATGGTGGCTCTATAAGAGATGATGTATTCAAAATTGTTTGAATACCTACCTGGACCAATTTTTTTAAGAGTTTAAATAGATATAGATACGATGAATGTCATCATTCTACTATCTATACTCTAGTCATTCATGAAGTCGTATGAATTAAATGAAGCGTGTACTCTTATATTAAAATTTTTTTATTTTAACATAAGAGATCCTTGGTCTTGAGCAATGGTTGCTTATAGATAAAGGGAGCACAGTGGAAGCATGGGTTGGACCCAAGTAAGAAATATAGTCAATGCGTTGACTGTAGTTTTGTGACTTCCATATGACATCCAAAGAGTTGGATGAATGCCAATACTGCAATAAGTTGATGTGTTGATAGTATGACTATCAAATCTATCTAGAATCCTTAAAGAAGGAATCGGATAATACATCAGAATAATCTACATATAATCATTGAAATTGACTTACTTATTTGATAAGATAAAGTCTAATAATCGTATCTCAATCTTCTAATGACACTTGCAATTGGTTGCATCTGTATTAGAATATTAGAAATTTGATCTTAAGGTTTAATGGTCATCCATGTTGGAAGTGATGCAACTGTTGCAACAATTTCCATTGGTTCAATAGACTCCATATTTTCAGTGGGAGCCCTTAGTCTTAGAGAATGTCTGCCTCTGTGATCTAGATATTAGAATACACTCATAGTTTATTTCTAAATTTTGGAAATAAACATGAATTTTGGAATAAACCTATCATAGAGAGTTATGATGGAGATATTTCAGATAGTAATCTAACATCTAGTGGACTCCACTAAATTAGAAAATTAATGAATGGTTCATTAAGATTTCTAATACTGAAAATTAAACTTCTAAATATCAATAGGAGGATAAAGATTATTTGACAATGATCTGGAAAAATGTTTTGGACATATGTCTATTGATGAGATCAAAGGACAAGTAAGAGATGAAACTTTAGAATGTCCAAAATTTCAAAACTTACATATTTATGAATATTGTATTCAAAGTAAAATGTCCAATACACTCTTCTTTGGGAAAGGTGTAAGATGTCAAGGTATTCAGTATCTCATACATATTGATGTATGTGAATCATCTATATCATAGTAAACATTATGGATATGTGATATCTATTGATAATTACGTATGATATGAGATTTCTTCTCTTCATCTAAAAAACCTTTGAAATGTTCAAAGATTTCACAATTTTGGTTTACAACCAAAGTTTGAAGGAAGATGAAATGAATTTGATCTAACCAAGGTAGCTTGTACCTATTAGATGAATTCAAGGAATACCTTATGGAGATGTGAATATCATTCCTATCTCAATCCTCCTAATGAACCTTAACTCAATAGAGTTGTAGGGAGATACAATTGATCATGTGTGACATGATTTGATAAATGATTAATCTTAGCATAATTATCTCTTAGTTTCCAGGTATATATATGTGGTAGAGACTACATTATATATCCTTAATAACGTTCCATGTGATTAAGCTGGAATCTGGTACTAGAGAGTGCTATTCATTAGGAAAATAAAGGATGGTATTGGATACCTACTTTATGACCTTGAGATTCTTAAAGGATCTCATCTCTGAGAATGTGATTCTTAGAGGATGACTTTCTTGAGAATCAAGATGAAAATGAAGTAAAGGAACTCATTTAATCTTGAAAAGATAATGAGGCTCCTGAAATCGGAAACTAAATAGAGAATTAAAGATGAAACATTAATACCTCTTCAAATAAGTTTGAGGATGGATTCCATGTGTCAGTTGAATCTGACAATGATCTGACTTCATGTGATGATGCTTCTGAAGATCATATCATGGAAAGATGGATGTTAGCAATAAAAGTCTAATGTAGACTTCATATACAAGTATTGTATATGGACCCTCAAGGATCCACCTATATGGGTAAGACCCATTAAGGTGTAAATAGATCTTCACGAGAAAGAGGAAACCTGAGGTAGAGACCTTCAAAGCATGGTTCGTAGCCATGAGCTACACATCGAAGCGAAGACATCGCTTGCGATGAGACTTGCTCTTCAGTGACCATGTCTAAACCCATCAGAATATTACTAACCATAGCTACACAACTTGACTATGACATCTTCATGATGTGAGTCAGATTGCATTCCTCTATGAATACCTCTCTGAGGATATTCATATGAAGTAGCCTCAGGACTTCATGGTTGAGGAAAGCAAGGTGTGCAAGCTAAAGAACTCCATCTTTGGACTCAAATAAGCTTCTTGTAGTTGGAACATAAGATTTGATGAAATTATAAATGTTATGATTTAGATAAAAATCTTGATGAACCATGTGAAGCTTAGTGGGAGTGCCATTGTGTTCATCATGCTAAATGTAGATATTATTCTAATTATTTGTAATGATATAAGGACAATAATAAGTGTTTTAAAATTTGGTTGTTCCATACCTTGAAATATGATCTCAAGGATACCTCTTAGATCTTAGTTCTGAAGTCGTTCAGAAGCAAAGAGAAGAGGATATTGGGACCGTCACATTAGTAGTACACCTTGGACTTATTCCATTTTCCGGAAAATTCCAAGAAAGGCTTCTTTCCCTTAAGATATGGTACTGACCTATCTGAAGGGATAGCACCTCAAAGAGTTGAGGAAGTGAATACTAGAACTGCTTGCACTTGTGCATCAGTTATAAGAAGCTGAAGTGTATGCTAGATGTGTACAAAAGCCATATGTCTGTCATGCAGTGGGAGTAGTAAACTGTTACTAATCCTACTCTGAAGATAAAATACTTGGTTGCAGTAATAAAAATATCTTCAAAGATGATGAAACTTAGAGATAATGATCTCAAAGTCTTATCTTCAAAAGTTTAAGACCTTGTAGATGGTGATCTATAATGGTCTTAACTGTAGATACCTTAGAAGATAGAGATCTCTAGGAATAAAGGTATTCTGATAAGGATTATGGGCATACTGATTATAATAATTAATCGAGCTATAGTGTCATGGACACTATAACAAAAATTTAGTATTGGTTGCATAAGATGTAACATTCGCATTGGATGTGAGCATTGTTACTAGGAGATATGCAAGTGCCGTAAAAGGACTTGGCGTAGTCTCTTGGGAACAGAGTGACTGATCAGCTTACCTAGCTATTTTCTAAATAGCCTATGATTGTCACATGAGTGTGGGTTTAAATGATTATCCCATTAATGGCTCTTTGGGCTAGTGGGAGATTGTTGGACATGCGAGCCCACGGCGAGCCATTATGCAATAAATGTTATTGCGAATATCATTCCCTGATCTGAAATGAAGAATAAATAATTTGCATAATAGGTTAAACCATGGCCATCTTGATGATCATACGGTTGTTGATTCAAATATTGAATAATAGAGGTTGGTGCTTGGATGAACGTCTAATGAGTTAGATTGAGGACTCATCAAGCACCATCAAATGATTGTTAAGAGATGATCTCCAGCTTGAGTAGGAGATGGTAATCCTTTCTCAGTTAGGCTGATATCTGACCGACCTCTTGATGCAGGTCCTCTGCATAGGAATAGAGATTCGAAGGTGTCAGATTAGTTAGGTCAAAGAGTTGACTTAACGAGATCGAGATAACCAAAGTCCTATATCGTATGCTGTCATGATATAGGCATGCATCCTCTGACCGGAGACAGATGTGTTACTATATGTCTGAGTATGTACATTTGGCAGACCAATAGGTTGATGACCTAACCAAGGTCTATACACCAGCGCGCTGGTGTGCATATAAGGGCATATGAGTAATACGATCTCTCAAAGGGATCATACAGGTTCGCTACTAAACCGGAAGACATGAGCTCACTCATGAGATAATGGGAAGAATCAAATCCCGTGCGCACGGTCGTCTTGCTTTGGAAGCTTGACTGAATTTGTAGGTTTGATATATACTTTTGGAAAGTATATGATCAAGACCTAGGTACGATATATGCTTTTGGAAAGTATATGATCGATACCAACTCCCAATGATCAAAATGAGAAACTTATTGATAAAACCTTGAAGAAGACAGTATAAAGTTGATCTAATACTTCGGGTTTATTCTGAGTCTTCCAGTATGCGGGATGTACATGTATTGGGAATACCTGAGGGTGATGTGATCATAAACGATTGTATTACCATGACGCTTCCATTCCTAGGGAGTGATGAAACGGGTCTAGATTTTAGTGACTCCTCTCTGTAGAGAAGTAATCTGATCTTAGTCCAAATATTGGACATTAATCTGAATGTGATTCAGATTCAATGAGAAGATTAGATTTGTGGTCTTGATTTAATCAAGCATCTATGAGAGGCCCGAGATCTGGATTTGAGATGTAATCTCAATATCCAAGTCACTATACGTGGAACAATACAATCACCGTGTCCTTATCTCCAAGTATTAGCGGACAAAGCGCATTATCCTTGAAAGAGTTCGTGGATAATTCTATTGTTGATATATGTATCCGAGCATTGAGAAAATGGATAATTAAATGTGATTTAATTATCATGAATAATATGAATTTGATTCATATTATAAGGAGAGTAATCTTAGATAATTAAATGTGATTTGATTATCAAAGATGTGAATAATATGAATGTGATTCATATTATTTGGACACATGAGAATAAGTTATCCAATATAATTAAATGTGATTTAATTATCATGGATAAGAATAATGTGGATAGTAATATCCAATTATTCATAATATATTATAAATGTGATTTATAATGCATTAGAGAGAGCTAATTACAATTTATATTTGTTGATTAATTATTAATGTGTATTGGATACACATTATCTAATTAATTGAAAATGTAAATTATATTTTGTTTTGGGTTGTGAATGTGATTCACAAATTTCCAATGTCAAGATTGAAATATTGCCAAAATTAATTGTGAATTACTTTTGGTGAATAAATCCCAACAAAAGTTGTTGGAAATAAATAATGAGAGATTTCCATGGAGATATGCAATCTCATGAAATCTCATGAGATTGCCTCCATATGGAAGGGAGGGGGCGGCACCCATGTCCTATTTGGAATGGGTGGCCGTCCACCTTGATTATACATGGGAGATGTAATCTCCATGTATATTCTCTCCTTATTTGTTGGTGTAATTTAGGATTGATTTATATTTGATTTTATCAAATATATTTTAATCTAAATTAAATCACAAGTTGTTGGCTTTTTCCAACAACAATCTTGGCCATTGGATTGACATAAATCAATCTCAACCATTGATTTTATATGTCCCATGGATTGAGATCCATGGTTCCCAAAACCCTATAAAAGGAGAGGCACCCCATTACTCTTCTTTACACACAATGCTTGAGAAGCACATCTCTCTCATTTTCTCTCTCTACACGCCTACTCTCTCTCTCCCTCATGGTCGTCCACTATGGATGCCCTAGAGAGAGTTTCCATCATTGCAGTGTCGTCGTTATGTTGCCCGATCGTCTGCTCGTGGATCTCCGTCTCATTCGGTGTGCCTCGCTCGAGAAGAAGACGTCGGATCTCGTGTGTCAAGATTAGGAGATCCACTGCTTGGATCTTCAACATGGATTGCGAGAAGCACGTGATTCATCCCCGCGCTCGCAAGCGTCTCCTTCGTCGGATCAGACTTGAGATAGTAGGTCTCTTCGTTTAGAGACTCGATCGCAACCACGCTTCAAGAGGTAATCCTATTAGTTGTTTGTGGTTTAGACGAAACGATCCGAGAAGTGTTCTTGGATCATGTGGTTTCGTCGCATGAAAAAAAATTTTAAATTCCGCTGCATCGAGCAACTAGTACGACGAGTCGCTCCTCATCGTATTCGATACGACGCTCACGCTTCCGTGATGCGCTTGAAGATTTATACCATATCCTTCACAAGGTACATGTTCAAGAGTTGTACATGCCTACAACTCTCTCTCTCTCTCATTCTTTCCTACTCGCTCTCTCTCTCTATTTTAAGGTGGTCGTCCATCTTATGTATTGAGAGAGAGAGACCTTCTCAGCTTCGCCTTCGACTACTCGAGCATCTCCATCTTCTTTGGGGCTGCTTGCTCTAGAGGAAGACGACGGATTTCGTTGGACGAAATCAGGAGACTCGAGGCTTGGATCTTCATCGAGGATTGCGGGAGGAACGCGTCTCATCATCGCGCCCGCAAGTGCCATCTTCGTGGATCGGACTTGAGACAGGAGGATCTCTTGCTTTAGAGATCTCATGATCGCAACCACGCTTCAAGAGTTATTTATAATACTTTGTGGTTTGATGAAACGATCTAAGAAATGTTCTTGTCATCATGTGGTTTCATCACTTGATTTAAAATTTGTAAATTCCACTGCGTCTTGCGATTAGTACGACTAGTCTCCCCGATCGCATGAGATGCGATCATCACGCTTCCGTGATGCGCTTGAGGATTCCTCGTATCCTTCATATATATGTGTGTGTGTGTGTGTTAAAAAAATACAAAAAAGTAAAAAAAATTGGACATGCCTAATTGAAAATAAAATGCATGTCAGAGTGTATAGTTAACAAGCAAGGATGAGCTTCAAAGTCAAATTATTGTGAGCTTGCAACTGGATGACTTGGCTACACCGGTCATGCATCCAAGGATAGGTAGCTACACTGGCTACCGTCCATTCTTTTCTCCATCTCTTGTTCTTGAGCTAGTTGCACTTGAACTTAGAAGGGAATATCCCCGCTCCTCGAGGAAAGAGTTGCTAGACCGGAGGACTAGAGTTACCTTGTTGAGGTAGGATGTTTCTTTGTCACTTTTTTGGTGAGGATCTATATTTCACTTACACCGTACAAGTAAAGATTCATAGTCATGTGAATTTATGTATGTTGACTTGTTCTGACCTAACTGTTGAGGCGACCTGAATAGGAGTCTTGTGTAACTTGAGGGTTGTTAGGTTTTAAATCCATTTCCCAATAAGATTTCGCCACACTAACAATCCAAAGGTCTGGTCGAGATCCATACTACAATTTTATGAAGATAAGTTTAATACTAGATATTATTCTAATTTCTTTATTTTCCTGTATTCTTTTCTTTTTCTTTCACTTGTTCTTTCAAATAAGTTTTTGCTAAGGGACTGGCAAAGGTAAAGCATAGGGGGATGATGAATCCGTATTTCATCATCTTTATTCATTTATTTTAGCTTAAAAGCCCTTATAAAACACCTATAAATATCACTAATTTCATTCTTTTACTGACTCAAATTATTGTGTAAATAATGTATATTTATCACTATTTTAACCTAAAATAAAATAATAAATAAAAGAAAATAAAGAAAATAAAGGATTGTATAAATGCAATAGATACAGGATGAATCAGACCCCGAGAGAAGTTAATTCTTGACTTGATCGACAAGGAAGAAAGTAGGGGAGATAAGGCCTAATTACTGAAAATATCTAGAAAATTATCTTGTCACATGTATATTCATCACTTGTACATTATTGTCTATATTACACACTCTTTAATTTATTCATTACTAAATCTTTTGTAAATAACAATTATTTATTCTTGAAAATTATGCATAAATTTCTCTTGTAAATAAGAAGAAAAATTGTAATTGAAAACTGTGTATATTATGTAAATAACATCACTTTCCAAAAGCCAAAAAGTACAAAATTGCAAAATAAATATCTTCTCCACATGAAGGTGATTTCATAGTTAAGGTGTAAAATGTGGCCAATTTCATGGGCACTTAGCATCTCATGCAGAACCGAGAGAAAATTCAATGACGATGTTCTCGGCTTAAATTTGCATCATGGGAAGTTCAAGGTCGAACACAAGGATGCGAGCACTTTAATGATTAAATTTAGAGAACAATTAATCTTAGACCGTAATTTAGGGACTTACTACTTCGAGCTAATGCATATTACACAATCAACATAGAATTTTAACACATCTTTTGTACCACTAAATTAAATGCAAACATAAATGCACAAACAAGACATATGCGAGATCAACACTATAACAAATTCACAGTGAGTAATCTTGGATGATTAATAAAAATACCCTAAATTAATTCCTTAGGGAAACACTTCAATAAGAAGAAATTAATCCTAAAATCCTATCTCATCTCCACTCTGATAATTTAATCAACAAGTACATTTTTTAATGATCCAAAGATGATTCACATTCAAAATAGTAGATCTTAAAGTTAATCATGCTTGAAGGGGTAAAAATGATCATGCAGAATATTTGAATTCAACTAAAATCCATCGATCATTCAAATATTTTAAACATTAACAACTAATGCATGAATCTTTAATCAAAATCAACCATACATGTTGCTAGAAGATAAAGTGCAAAACAAGCTTTAAAATGAAACCAAAATCACATTAATTAAACTCCAGGATATCAAGATATTCAATATAGAACTTAGGGGTACAACTGTATAAAAACTTTCAAGTTTTATTACATATAAGGACAGACAGGGACTTAAATGCAATTAATAAAAACTACAGGGGTTGATATGCAAATTACCACAAAGCAGGATGACTTATCTATAATTTAAGAAAACCTCAAGCCTGAATCTGTAATTTTTCCAATTCCACATACCACATGACTTGTCGCAGGGTCTGACTCAGGTTGGGGCCACGCATCGAATCCTGATGCTCCGTGTGAGGGTTGGGTACAGGCTCGGCGCACGAACCTGAGGGTCGAAGCGTTGCTTTGGGCTGGCAACGTGGATCAAATTGGATCGTTCGATCCCGCCCAATTAGGCGGGATCAACGGCAGATGCTACTATGTTAATCTTGCTCTCCTCCTTACGTGGTGGCGACGAGGTTGGACTTCGACAACTTGGCTACAGCTCCACCTTGCTTCCTCTTGATCTCAGAAGATCCAGGCACCTCTATTGGACTTTGACGTCGGCTATGGTTGCTCTGAGAAGGTCCGGAGATGCCTAGGAAGCTCGGTCGATGCAGCGTCACTTGAGAGAAAACTGGAGATCGGAGCTAAGTTTCCATCTCCGACCATTGAAGCCTTAGGATGTCCTGCATAATTAGCGACAACAAAACAAGCTCTTGCGAATAATTTGGAAGCTAACGTGAATGGAATGGTGGGCTACTTGAAGGTGAAGTATTTAGCCCTAAGGGATGTCACCTCCGTGGAGGAGACAACGATGGATCCGGGTGGTCACGACGATAGAGAAATGGATAGAATACTGGAGAAGTCACGTGTGGATGAACGTTCAAAGTCACAGGTAAATGACATCTAAGATGAGTCTAAGAGTGCTTAACAACTGGAGAGTAAATCCTAGAAGTCAACACCATAACAACAACGAGATTTGACCTGAAGTTGATAGGTTGAGGAAGATATAGAATCAGTTCAATCTTTGATCCAAATCGCGAAGCTTGAGGCTACATTGTCTTCGCTTGAAGTTCCTGGATCTGGAACCAAGCTCAAACAGCCTCAAATTCTGGCTGTAACTTGGCAAGAAGGCCAAGGATCTCGCCAGAGATGCACGCCGTCATGGCATTCAATCTGTCCCTTGTACTGTCACTGGGAAATAGAGAAGCTAGGGTGCAGGTCCGTGAATAGCGGATAGCCGGCAAATGCGGTTGGTTTAGAGGTATTTAAAGAGAGGGTGGCAGAGGTTTCGATGAGTTTCATGGAAGTTTCAATCTCCACCCATTGGTATAGAAGTTAGAGTTATGGAATAACGGGTGGTTGGCGTGAATCTAGGAAGTTAATTGTAGGGATTCATGGTAGTAGTTGGTCGGAAGGAATCTGGAGGTGGTTGGAATAAATCAGTGAAGATGGCGGTTTAGGATGAGAGGCGCAACTGTCAAAGGTTGAAGAAGATCCGGGGACCATTGGATCAGAGGATCCAACGGCTCCGGTAAAGGCGCGGATGAGTGGCCTAGATTGGATCTTTTTAAAGAGATCAGACGGTCCAAACTTAGGCGCTAAGGAACGGTCAAGATTGCGTCTGATGGGAGTGATCAAACAGTGCAGGAGGGAACGGGTGTCTAGCAAAGAGCGGGCCATGTGGGTGGTTGAGGATGCGCCATGTGGTCCAATTAGAATTGAAGAAAATTGATAAATCAAAGAAAAATCAGGAAAAAATAATTAGAGGCCGCATTTGGAAAAGTGGTCAACATAAAAGTTGTAGATCTCATCATCTGAGATTATTTCCAATTTCGAGGGACTTCCATGTCTAACTTTGAGAAATCAATCGAAGTTGATGACCATGTTCCTAATCTCTCCCCTGGGTCTCTTAGTCGATGTATCGACAAATTAAAGTACAACTCTTGACTTACTAAGAGGACCCAGATTGAGATGCTCAAACAATGTAGTGGGCATGAGATTGATGGAGGAACAATTGTCTAACAAGGTTCTAGCAAACTTGATCTCGTTAATCTGACTTGTAATGAAGTGTGCATGCATGTCCCTCTTCTTTCTTGGAAGCTCATTCCTAATAAAACGAGATGATGCGATGGAGAGAATACATTTCTTTGTTTGGTTCGGGTTCTTTCTAGTGACCCTGGTTGGTGTGCATCTCACCTTAAGATATTTTCTGAATGTCGGATCTCACTATCTATTATCTCGTCTAAAGATAAAGTAACCTTGATGTTTTCTTTACAGATTCAGACCATCTCTTCATCATTTTTTGGTTTTTTGAGATTTTCTTCTTTCTGACCATTAGAGCACGATGGAAAAGGATTGAATTATCAAGTTCAGGAAATGAATTATCACTTTTATTAAAAACAACATTATGTACAAAACTCTGACTTAGACTGACGGCATGCCTCTGAAACAAAATTGTTGTTTATGATGCAGGGGTTGTTGTTGTTGCAGTGTGTCCTCCTCCTCGGGTTTAGACTCACTTGGCTCCATGGTATGTTGGTGATCTAGTGGTGTTGTTGGATGCCTCTCTTCCTCTTCATCCCCAGATGTATGCTCATGTGTGGACATTGGGGCTATGTTGTCGCGTTCCCTTACTCGATCAGGCATGGTTACGATCTTTCCGCTCGTAAGAGATGTATGATTGGTGACATCATGCAAAAGATATCATATTCAGGTAAAGAGAATTCTGAGTATAATACATGATCTTTGAGTCATAGACAATTTAGATTAACCTAGACTTGAGCGGGAATGTCAGCTTCGGGCGCAGTGAACTCGTCTCTTCGTCGTGATGAGTCTTTGAGGAATCATCACTCTTCTCTCTTTTTATCCTCGACGAATAAGGACTTTATTGGAAATCTTCATTAATTACGCATCTTTGTCATTAACCCTCTCCCTTGTAATTAACATTAGACCTGATTATTGTATATAATATTAACATTTTCTTTATTTTCTTATTTATTAAAAACCCCTAAAAATCAGATTAAATATTGTATATATTTGCATTGGTATTTTAAATAAAATAAGAATAAAAAAATCAGGAACCTTAAAAATCAAGTGTTTTTACCTATTAAAAATGCTACCACGAATATCTCTTTGTAAAAATGATCTCTTTTGACTTTTTGTTCAACATGAAACTTATAGATCTCGTCGAGATCTACAACTTTCATGGGTTTGACTTTTTTCTAATTTTGCCTCCTTCTATTTGTTTTTTATTTTTCAATTCTTTTTCATTTTCTGAATAATTTGGTGCAGCCACATCGCCCATCCGGGCACCCACGTGGCCTCTCCTCCTTGCACCACCCCCACACGCTACAATCATCTGATCATCTCGCCCATACCTCCATACTGGTCGTCCTTTGGCGCTTCCATCTTAGCCCTCATATCTTATCCTCTGATAAGATCCTGGCAGTCCCTCTCTGTGCCAACCACAGTCGCATGATGACCTCTCATCCGACGCCTCTGCTTCCTCCATGCCATCCACTACTCCTTAGCCATTAGATGCAACCTCGCCTACATATTCACCACACATATCCATTCCGATCTTGACCCTTGAATCAGATCCAAGGATCTGATCTGAGCCATTCATCTACGATTCAATCTCAGTCATTGGATTGCTCGATCCAACGGCGGAGCTTCATCTTCTGCCTCCCCAAACCCCTGCTCCATCCGTTTCATCTCGTCGACCCTTCGCCCCCTTCCTTTTCTAGCATCCACTCTAGCCACCCTCTCCACTCCATAGCGACCGTCCCACATATCCCTGCATCCTCCGACCTTCGCACAACCCTCACTTCCGCAAACCTCACCTCCATCTTCCCTATGCGACCGTTGCAAATCACGCCTCCACCATAATAATGCCCAGATCTTCTCCCTATAAAACCACCTTCTCTGCCCTATGTCGACCTCGTCCACCATTCTACGGAGGTTTAACCTAGTCCTCTTCCCCTCCCCGTGACAAGGGGAGGTGGAATCGAGGTCGATCATTGAGCTATTCTCCTGGTGTCGATCCACGTCGGCTCTTTCATGCAATGTCTGCCCTATGTGCCGATAAGCACCGAGGCATGGTCGTCCTCGTCGTGCGACAACCTGAGGCTTCCATGGAGCCTCATCCTAAACCACCTTCTCCGCCCAATTTCCATTCCAACCTGGTAATATCCTCCACCTTGCTTTCCTCTGATTTCTTGTATTTTTCCCCATGCATACACTCACCCTACCCGATCACTAACCATTCAATCACCTTTGTCGTGCAACCCAGATCTTCGCGCCACCTTCTCCCTTCTCTAGAACCTCCTCCACCTTCGTTCCCCTTATTCTTAGCCTTGTCGGAGAAGAACCCACCAGGGCCTCACCTCCTTCCATTCATGACCCTCTAGTAACCTCACAATCTCACGCACGTACTCGCTTCGATTATGCTAATATTTGCAGGTATCCATTTCCTTAATGGTGGAAGCTAAGCAACCGACTCTGCTCGACAGCCCATCTCGCGGTTGCGCTTCATCACCATGCTTCTTTGGCCATCTTTGAGTCTTCATCTCATGTACAACACCTTCGCGAGGCATTGTGGGACCTTCTTTAGCCTTCAGGTAGTGCAGATGACTAAGGAGGAGCTCAGGCAAGGTCGTCGGACATCTGACAGCACCGCCACTCGCACGACGGAGGAGGAGCAACAACTACGTACAGTTGTCATTGGATGTTCACCCTCGGTGTTCATCTGACAACCCAGGAGGAGCCATGTCCCCCCTTCAGAGGCACAGAGGTTTGATTGGGTTGAGCCTCATCCAACCTGCATCAAGCAACCACGTGGCCCGAGCCTTCGTTGTTGACCCGAGCCTGAATCCAAACCTAGTCCCACGTGCCTAGCAAATGGGAAGTTGGGTTATTTGCATTCAACCCCAGCCGTCTTCTGGAAATGACAAAGAAGACTAGACGTGCGTGCCTCATAGGGATGCAAATAGTTACGGATATATCCGTTCCGATCCATCAACGTATCCGTTTTATACATATTTTGACATCTGTATCCGTATCCATTTTAAAATGGATACAGATATGGATATCATTTTGATATCCGCAAACATCCGTATCCGTGTCCATATATCCGTTTTTGTATATAAATATAGTCATATATTTATTTTTAACCATATATAACATAATTCTTACCTTCTTTTACCATATTTGTACAATTTTTATGATACAAACACATTTAGTAAATTTTTATCATGTGTTTTCCATCCAATTCGTATATATTTAAGCTGATCCTATAGAGTATTTCCAACATTACTCGTATGCGATCAATATCCGTTTTACACTCGTAACTGTTTTTTAAGGATATGGTAAGATAGTTTTAATATCCGTCAATATCCGTATCTGCATCTGTATTCGTATTCAAAAACGGATAAGGATATGGTAATACCTATATCTGTATCTGTATCCGTCCGTTTGCATCCTTAGTGCCTCATGTGTCATGCTTGGGCTATTTATATACAACCCCCCTCCTATTTTTGATTATTACTGAAATGCCCTTGTGCTTTAGGAAAAATTACAAAGGGGTTGCTCCAACTTTTGTAAATTGTAAATATAACCCTCCATACGCCTATTTGTAATTATTTATCCTTTATTTTTTGTGCATTTCATTACAATTATTCCCTAGCACTATTTTATTCATAAGTTGAGCATTCGAACTCCAAATCAGTTGATTTTGTCCTCATTTTAAAACTTGTTTACTCTGTACCTAGCATCATTAATCTCATTTTTTGACACTTAATTAAAGGTGCTAATTTTTGACATTTATAGTGTCAATAGCTCTTCATTACTTGATGCCATTATTCATTTTTAATGCTTAATTTGTCTCTGACCTCTACTTGATTGCTCATTAATGTGATTATTTTAGAGCATCTTTGTACATTATTTCTGCATAATCATATCTTGCAAATTGTACACCAAACATCTCATATTAATTGCATTTAAAACCAAATAAAAATTGCATGCATCATGTTAATTTGCCTCTGCATCATATATCATGTTGTATTGTGCATCACTTCTGATGTGAAGACCTAGGTTTTGGGTTTAATCGCTCATTATTTAATCATTAGTTTTCGATGAATAAACTAGGAGGCTAGTGTCCCTGTATTCGACCATGGTACACTTATCAAGTAAAAATATTCCACAACAATTAAATATTGTGTTTTTTATCGATCACAATCTGCCTCCTATACTGCAAATGTAGATTATTAAAGAGGAATTTTTCATGTTCATCAATCTTGAAGGTCGATTGATATTGGCTCTCATATCATGCAATTTGTCCAGAATTCTCTGGAGTTCAGGAGAGGTAGAAGAGGAAGACCCCTGGCCCTGCTTGGCTTGGGGATGCTGGTGTTGGTTAGGAGGATGGTATTGGCCTTGATGACCCTGACGTCGGTACTGACATTGCTGCAGCTACTGGTAGTTCGGACGAGGTTGCTGGTAAAGTGGTTGTTGTTGTTGTTGCTAATAGCCAAGACGAGACTGTGAAGGATGAGGGTTCGGAGTTGAGTTGGATTCTTGTTAGTTGACGGGGTCAAGGTTGTACCACACTCTGTTGATCTCCATCACTTGTGGATGTTCCTCTTAAACTATCTGAGCAGAGGGTTCTTCTGTTTGATCTTGAGGATGTAGGACAAGTCCCCACCCCAATTGCTTTACTGCCCTACCTTGCTCTTGAATGTGGTGAATCCGATGTATGGAGGCAGGTAGTGTAGTCGTGGCATGTATCTGGATTGTTGATACCCTGACAGTCAGTTCCTCCATCTGCTTGGGAAGTTTGGACTAAATCTTAAGATTGGTGAATTTATGGAGCTCGTACACTTTCTTATTAGTTTGTTCTACCTCTGTGAGCTTATCGGCTACAAGGCCAATGTCCGAGCTATGGTCGGAGGTCAGGTTGCTCACAATCTTCTTTCCCCATTCTTTTGATGAGAGTGAAAGGGGTTGGTCATGTATGCTTGGTTAGTGTTCTGTGCACGGCTCGTGTCTGATAACTTTTTGGACACTTTTTAGACATCATCTTCGTGTCGGCCTATGTAGCTTCCTTCTTAGAACCACTTACTAACCCTTGCATTTCAGGGTTCAGACCACTTACGAGACTCTATACCAACATCATCTTACTAATTTCATACCATGGGTATTTCTCTATTAAGTCTGCAAATCTTTCCCAGGTTTCATGAAATGGTTCATTTGGGTACTGGTTAGAGCTTGTGAGTTTGATCCTCATCTTGTTAATTCTACTCACTTGGTGGAATTTCTTTATAAATAGATCCTTGAATGCAACCCAAGTTGAGACTACCTCCCCTAAGTTTTTCAGCCAATATGCAGCCTTATTTGTTAAGGCAAGGGGGGTATCTCTCAACCTACTATAGTCTTGACTAACCCTAGGATGAGACATGTTGCCACAGACTAATTCGAAGTCTCGGAGAAAAAAGTATGGTTCTTCATGGTTATTTCATCCAAACATTGGAAGTAGCACAAGGAAACACAATTTGTGCTCAAATGTATCCTCATGGTGTACTGGTCTCGGCCAGTTGTAGTCATTGTCAATATCCGGGAGGTATTTGTCTTCCATGGCTTCCTCTTCCTGATGTCAAGTTGTATCTAGATTCAGCAGATGAGCTCTAAGTAATTCATTTTGTTGCTCAATTATGGTTATCCGGGACAGGATTGCTATTACTGGATCATTGTTGTTTTCATCTTCACCATGATTCTTCTTCAAAGGCATCTTATCTTCTTCTTCTTCTTCTTTTTCATCTTCAGATGAAAGGAGATAAGAATTGGGTGAAGAATAATAAAAGGTTCTGCCAAAGATAAGGGTTTATTTGGTAGAAGAATGAGAGGGGGGGTTAGTCCAAGACCGAATGAACCATGATAATGTCTTATTCATCTTGGTCTTGAGAAGAGAGGCATCCCATGACCGAGTGGTTTCGAGAAGAGGGTCATCTCGAAACCTAAGAGATGCGAGTTCTTCAAGGTTCTGTGAGATGTTCGTAGAGTCCGAACAAAACTCCCCAGAGAAATCCATCTATAGTGTCAAAAAGGATTGGAGAAGAGCACGATAATATAGTCAAGAGGAAGAATTCATAGGATGTACATATGTACAATCTTTGCACACACACAAAGCAAAACACAAATCAAACGCATATTTACACCAACTAGACACTTGTAAAGGCACGTTAGAGTTCAGTCGCTTACCTATTCTATTTTAAGGATTATTTTCAAACAAGTTTTCAAATATAGCATTCAATTGGCCTATAGTGATCGGTGGTCGAGATGCACTCGGAGAGACCCGAAGACTTCTCACTCGAGATAACAACGAATTAGTATTCGTATATGATTTACCATAGAAAATCACTGTTTAACATGATGATGAGTACTTGTAATACCAAAATTGTTACCTGTCAGACTATGGTGTGCACGAGACGATGGCCTCCGTCGAAGTCCCGATGAGATGGTACCATTACACCCTGGTCTTCGAGTAGAAAATGCTAGAGGGGGCACAATCGGTAGCAAGATAGCTTCATCAATACTTCAGAAAACCCAACAACACTTGTGGGGAGTTCCTACTCTATGCTAGTGTCCTTAGGTAGCTATCTGATCCACACCCTCGAGTGAGTTTTCTTACATCATGGTATTCCAAACAAACAAACAAACACAGGGATTTGGGCTCTAATCCTCAAGTGTGGCGTGCCTCACTCAGTCTAGAAGGTACATGTGTCCAATGATGGGCGTTGATCTCCTAAAACACGAGTTGGTTTTATTCCAAATATTTTAATCGACATTGTTAGCAAGTCCCAATTTTAGGTTAGGTTATCACTGTAGGTCTTAATGAGCACAAAAATATCATCTACCGATCAGTCCCAGTTCCCTTTTAACTTAAGTGAGAAGACAGAAAGAAGAATCAAGAAAAACCAATGCACGCGAAAACTATGAAGTATGCTCAGTTAGAGGATCTGCAATGCTTCCCAACGCTCTTCATATGGGATGCTTAACATAATTGAAATTATTCTAATGAATGCAACTGATGAAAACATTCATAAGTAGATAGTTCTATTAGCGTGAATAATTTGAGTTTTGATTTGGCTAAGTTTGAACGATCCACTCATGCGTCTTGTTAGTGAAAATGCATGGCCTAAAAATTACGAACACAATCAAAAATAAATATCTGAGCTAGCATATGTGCACCTAATTCCGACGTCGCTCAGATTTCATCCCAATCACACGGAAGGGATTGAAACAAACCTGATACACCACATAGAGTCCAGTCCTAGTTGTTATAAAGATTAGGGTTCAGAGAGACCCATGAAAAAATTTAAAAAATAAATCAAGCTCTATCTCTCTCACACATAAATTGGAAACTGATAAAAATCTTACAAAAGCTTGATTTTTCCAAAAATTTTCACGAGCAATCTGCGAAGAAAGAAGATGTGGTTAGCTTCTGATGAGAGATTGAGAGAAATAAAAGAAAGTTAAGAAAAAAAATATGAAAGAAGATATACATAGAAATAAAAGTCACAATAATTAATTACAAAAAGTACTTTAAAACCCTAAAAATATGCCATTCCCCGGCAAAGATGTCATACGATGAACTGATATTCCACCTCTTTAATAATACTATATCATGTAATAGATGAGAATCAGATCGTCAAAAAACACAAATGTTGAGTATTGATGAGTATTTTTTCCTTTGTAAGTCTACCAAAGTTGAACTCAGGAAACAGTGATTTTTAATTGCATGGTTTCAAATTAATCTCAATATTTAATTGGTTATAATGATACTGTCTATGTCAGAAAAGAAAGCATGGAAGAAAGAGTAAAAGAAAAAGAACAGACTAAAATAGAGAGACAAACAAAGAGAGAGGAAAGGATGAATTTGTGATGATAATTTATAATCCAATAAAAAGATGATCAATAAACTCCCAAATAATTCACATATATGAGGTAAGTCCAATAAATATTTATCAATTATAACTCAAGCTTGCAGTTGAACACAATAAATCAATTTAGATCTCAAGCTTATTCCCTGCAATATTATTAAAAAATAATTTTTAAACTGCAAGTAATTCAGGGAATAAATTATTCAAGCCTCCTCTATATAGCCCCTGGAAAAAGATCAATTTCCTTGTTCTAAAAAAATTACATACAATCAAGCCTACAAACAAACTAAGAACCTCCCCAAAATATTTTGCATGCACAGATCTACTCCAATGATGATAATTTAATCACATTAAAAATAATGTCTCAGTTTCAATTTAAGCACTAAAATTAACAATATTACTTCAATATATGGTGCTAAAAATAGCCTCGAACAATACTCTGTAATAAAAATGATTCTTTGGCCTATTTCTCAAGATAATATGCAGTTAGTATCAAATATACATGTCGACAAATAGATCCCTCTTCAAAAATATTTACTTGAATTCAATCGAATTAGGTCTAACCCCGCTTACAATGATTTCTCAATCAATTTCTACAATGATATCTTCAAATGTATGTTTCAGGAATCAAAATCAATCAATGTAGAGTATAAAACATCTTTAATAATCCTCCTATAATAAGATCACCCAAATATAAATTCCTCTAAATAATCTACAATTTCTGTCGGAGAAATAGCCTTGAAATATACATTTCTAAAAATAAAAACTAGATTCCAAATGCTTCAACCAAGATCTCATGGTATAGAACATAAAATTGTCTTCCATATGATATCAAGTTTGCGGTTTTTGGACTAGAAATGAAAAAGATATTAAATGTTCAAAATAGGGACAAAATAGATAAAAATTATAACAAATGGGTCCAGAAAGGTCTTATCCGTAAATCAAGAAATTCGGTTGGATTTTCTGAAGTTTGCCCCAGACGGGGATGCAATTAGACGTCCGGAAGTGCATGTGGGTTCTGATGCAATTAGACGGGGATGCAATTAGACCTAGAGTGTTTGTTTTGCTCGAGGATGAAGGTAATCAGACCATTATTGTGTACCTGCAGATAGCAGAGGGGAGGCTCAGGCTATTGGAGGTTCGGTCTTGTCGTTCGCTGCAGGGGAAAAGAATGGTGAGCGGAGCTCCTTGCGTGCAGTGTTTGGTCGTGGCGGCAAGATGCAACATCTCCTATGGCAAGAACATGTGTGCATGTGCAGTAACTGTTGACATGTGTATATGAATAACAGCAAGGGGAAGTAGTGTTGTTGCGTGTGCATGTGAACAACACATGGAAGTAGTATCGTTGCGTCTGCGCGTGTAATGGAGGTGAGAGGTGAGTGTGTGCATCTGCTGTTGCGTGTGGCGTGCGAGGGAGGTGAGCAGCAACTATTGATGCTGCTATGTGTGAGCTGAAGGTGGGTGTCGAGGTTAAGGATATGGGGTGCAGGGAAGAAGAAGAAGATTTGTTGGTGCAAGGAATGTAAGAAAGGAAGAGGAGAAGTAGAAAGAGATAGGATATAGAGAAGCATTGGGGAAGGGGTTTTTCGAGCAATCACAATATCCCAAACATGGGATTTTTTTCCTATTGCTTTTGTTGCTGTAAAATTTTGATTATTTGATTGATGAAATTGCACCCAAAAATCAAGTAAAAATCACCATTGGATCCGCACTGGATGATATATCCGTGGAAATACAATTATTTTTGTGTTTAGTGAAGGGATGATGGTGAAGTGAAGAGAGAGAAAGTAAGACATAAGAATATGATGAAGAACATGATGAAGAAGGAAGAGGGGATGTGAGGGGGGAGATTACCTGCATGTGAATGGAGTACCTGGAGATGTTTAAGGTCAGAGACCTTCCTTGGTCGTTGCCTCTAGAGCCTCGGCAAGGGAACAACTCGAAGCTTGGCTAAGCTTCACGATGAAATTTGGCTACGACAGAGTATGACAGATCACATCTGGAAGAGCATCCTTGTTGTCACCTGCAAGATGAGACCCGTAGCTATCTCCAACGGGACTAATCGAATCTCTGAGGTGGTATGCTTGCTAATGTGCGGATGATGATGGTGGTGGTCGTAATGGAAGTTCTATAGTTGTAGTGGAGATGTAACGACTATGGGGGCTACATAGACGTCGAGCTCGGTAGTTACATGCACGGGGAGGAGAACGGTTGAGGATGACAAGCATTGGTTACATGCATAGGGTGATGGGTTGGCAATGAACATGGAGAGGGCATATGCATTTGATGCAAACGAGGAGGAAGGTGAACAATGGGGAGATGCTTCTTTGTGGGAGTGGAATGGAGAAGCCAATGGCAGGTTGCCATGTGGCTTTGACTACTTGACCAAGATAATACAAGGCAAAGAAAAATAAATTAAAAGAAAAGTAAGGCTCAAATTAAAAATGATCAAAACGAAAATTGTATATCTCAATTAGATCTCCAACTTTGACGAAGACCTCAATTCAAACAAAACTATATGCATGTATAAAATATATTTGGAAGATATTTTATATGAATAAAACACCTAATTTTCAATGTTTTGCATTTTTTGTATTTTTAATTTAGGTTTTAATTAGTGGGTTGATTTATACATGATATAGACATAATTAATATAATTTTGTAGATTTTTATGAGTTAGGAGAGATGTAAAACAAAGACAAACCAATTATCTTATGTAAAATATATACATGTTCGAATCTTTTTTGTTTCTCCTGGTTTTTTATTTTTTGAATTTTGATTCTTAATACAGAATTAGTAAACGAAATGAAGAAAAATAATAGAAGAATGAATAAGTTAAAAAAGGTGATGTTTTACATGTAAAATAATAAGCTCGAGCTAGGGAAAAGGGTTATTTATTTACAGACTTTATCCTCGATTTCATGCATTATTAATGAATGTTAATTAAGACAACTGAGAAGTTTTAACTAGTGAGTTAACATGGGAAGTTTGTTAAGATTTCCATATAAAGTAGATGAATCGTGGGTTCATCAATCATCTCTTAATATTCAATTTACAATACTTGATGAGTCATCAATCTAACTCTTTATATTTCATCCAAGCACTAGCCTCTACGAGAATCAAGAACCGTGTGATTTATTAAGATGGACAAGGTACATAACTCTAATTATACTAAAGGACCTTATAAGTGCATTCATTTAATTTCAGATAAAGAGTGAAACTAAACAATAAGCTTTATTGGTATGCCAAACACTACAATAATAAGGACGAGAGCCCACTTCCTCGTTATGGTGGATGATCACCATGGAGTCATTTTCCATGTGGTCATCCACACTAAAAAATGTATGGAACTCCCTTCTTTCCTTATGGATGAGATTCTCGAATCTCACCATATTTCCACGTGTTATCAACAACTTTTGTTGCTTGAATTTTAAACAAAATAATTCCAATTTATTTTATGACGAAATCAATGGTGACATTGATAATCATGAATCATATCCATCCATCCAATATTAAATGTAAATCACATTTACATTTAATTGTACAATGTGAATCCAATAATATTTAATTGTATAATGTGAATCCCGTTCATATTAATTTAAAAAATTGTAAATCATATTTGCAATTAAACTCTCTGTGGTATTATAGTCATATTCATAATATAAATATGATTATTGTAGATGGTGCCATCTACACTAATCATATCCCTGGTAATTAAGTCCAGTTTAATTATCTTAGATGCATCTATACATGTGTCCAAATAATATGAATCATATCCATATTATCAATGATAATTAAAACTTATTTAATCATCATTTTTCCAGTGCTTGGATGTTATAAATAATATAATTATTCTTGAACTCTTCTAGGAACAACATGTTTTCTCCACGGATATAAGGACATGGTGACTCTATATTCCATGTATAGTGACTTGGATACCGAGATCCAATCTCCTATCCAGATTTACAAGAACGCTAAGAAATTTCTGGTCAAATCAGATAAAATGTTTAATATTCTCATTGCATACGGATCATATTTAGATCATTGTCCAACATTTGGACTAAGATTGGATAATCAATCTACTGAGTGGGGCCACTAAAATCCAAACTTGTTTTACCACTCCCTTGAAAAGGAAGCGCCACTATTATACAGTCGATTAATATCTCATCACCCTTGAATATTCTTAATACCCGTACATCCTGCATACTGGAAGACCTAAAATAAACTCGAAGTTTTTTATTGCTTTTGGACTATCTATTCTATAGTTTTATCATTAAGTTTCTCATTTGATCACTTGGAGTTGGTATCAATTATATGCTTTCCAGAAGCATATACGTACAAATCTTGTCATGCTATCAAAGCAAGACGATCACTGATGGTATCTGGTTGGTCCCAATGTCTCACGAGTGAGCTCATATCTTCCAATTCAGTAGTGAACATGTGTGATCCCTTTGAGGGATCACATGACTCATATGCCCTCGTATGCACACTAGCTCATCTGTGTATAGACCTTGATCGAGTCGCAACCTAATGGTCTACCTAATTTACATACTTAGACATGCAGTAATACATCTATCTCCAGTCAGAGGATGTGTATATGTATCGTGAGCATATGATATATGTATTAATTATCTCAATCTCGTTAAGTCAACTCGTTGACATGACTTATCTGACACCTCTGAATCTCTATTACTATGCAAAGGACCTGCATCAAGAGGTCGGTCAGATATCAGCCCTTTGAGTAAAGAGTGCCACCTCCTTCTCAGACTGGAGATCCTCTATCAATAATCATTTGACGACGCTAGATGAGTGATATCGTGGGTCCGACCTGCAGTTAATGGTGTTGTCGGTGTAGAAAACAGCAAAGAGGGATCTGCGTTGATAAAAAAATCAACGAAAATAGGAGAGAGAGAGTGAAGTGAATAGGCTTCTCTCTCTGATTTTCATCTACACCAAGTGTGTCGAACTCGAGGAGGCAGAATATTAAAACCTCAGATTTTGATACATGAAAGAAACCTTGGAAATATCCTCTTTATTCTTGATTTTACAAAAAGACTCAAAAATCGACTCAAAACTAACTCACGATTGCGAAAAATAAAAGCGAGCGATGAAAATCGTGGAAAAATGCAAGAAAAGTATCTGGAGTAGTTATAAGGCTATCCTAAAAAAACACGGAAAAATACGACAAAAATGAGGTCCAAAACACCCCTACAAGCCCAGGGTATAACTGTAAAAGAAGGTTTAATGTTTTGTTACAAAACATTCCCTGCAAAGAGCTAAAATGCAAAGAAAACTAAAGTTATTACATTTAGGTCCCTATACAGGGACCTAAATGTAATTTCTGGAAACTTTGGAGTGCTGCTGAAAATCTGGAACATCTCTGGGTTTAATATGCAAAACTTCCACCCCTTCGTCTGAACATTTGAGATTAGAAGAGATCACGCGATCTAGGCCGTCCGTCGATGACACGTGTCGCCAAACTATAAGCACGGGTTGTTCTTGATGTTCTTCAGCTCCTCTGCGCGACTAGTGATGGGGTTGACTTCTCGGATTTCTTCCCGCTCACTGGTGCTGGACTTGGGCCTCCGGCAGGGCCAGAGGGGTGACTCCTTCACCCCTCGAGCTCGCCTGCGGGTGAGCAGCTCCGAGGATGACGGTTGGCAACGGTTAGGCGTCGAAGAAGGTGGCACGTCAGACGGTCCTGGAGGTGGAATGAAGGCGATGAAGCTTTGAGCTTCTTGGACCTTTGATGCTCCATATGTCGTTCTAATGGCTCCCAATGAAGGACGAACATGCAATTATCATTTATATGGTCGAATTGCGAAGAAATCAACCAAGAATTTTAGGATTTGCAAGTCATGAAATATGTTTCCAGAAAATAAGAGAGAAGTGAAATATAAAAAATGGAAGTGAATTTGAATGGATTTGAAGGGAATTTGAGGATTGAAATCGATGGGTGTATAATGAGGATAATCAAGGTTCCTAATTACATGATTAGCACTGCTAAAAATGGCAAGAGATTCGAGAAATAAAATCGCAAAGATGGATGAATAGATCTGGGGATTTGAGGTGTATTACCTTTGGTTGTTGCTCGATGACCGATCTTTGCCGGAGCTCCACGCGCGTGAGGCGGCGATGCAAGGTGGGTGGCCACCCTGGAACTCTCCTCCGATGATCCTTCTTCCACGCGCAGCGACTCTCAAGTGTTGTCACCACCGTTGTGGCCGGAACGAGGCTAGAAAGATGAGGTATCGGCAGGCTATTCTGGAACTGAAGGTAGTTAGGACTGAGTTCGTTTGGAAAATGATGACTTGGAGGTGATTTTATAGGCGAACGATGGAGGTTGGGTAGAAGATCAAGGGATGGCGTGTAATTAGGTTGTTAGGGGAAGAGATCTGAGGGTGGAGATTGGATGAAGAAGTTAGGAGTTAACTTTGAGAAGAAGGTGAAGTTAGGTGGTTGGAACAACTTCTGGTCGACCTTCTTGAAGAAGGTCCCAGATGCTGACACGTGTCAACACCTGGTTGGCCAGATTCAAGAAATATCTTATTAATTAAAGCATAAATAGTAAATAACTTTATTTTAATTAGGTATAAAAACAAAAAGGTGGATAATTAAATTATCTAAATTATGGTATAAATACTTTTTATAAATAAAAAATAATTTATGAAATATAAATATTAATAAATAGGTATACATAATACTTAATAAATAGGTTTTAGATTTTTAATTTAATAAATAAATAATTACATATTAGTTTTATATTTTCTTAATTATTAGAATAATAAATAATATCTTTGTGAATTTTTATGGATTTTAATAAATTAGTTTAGATATATTAATAAATACGGGTATAAGTTATGTAGTTCAATTTCATCTATAAATTAGGCATTTGGATTTTATTAGAATAATAAATAAGCTCCAAAAACTCTGAAATAAATCATGGTTAAAATATAAGATCATGAAAATATTTAAAATTATAAAATTAATAAAATTATAAATAATGTTTTCTAAATAAAATAAATAGCCTAGAAACCCTGTTATCATCAGGCCCCAAAACCGACTTTTTGCAAACATACTCTGATTTTAGTGAAATCACCTCCATTAATTAGAGAATATTATTTTACTAACTTTAAAGGTAAGTAGAGTGAAATTGGAGTTCATATGAGAAAGTTATGATGTTCGGAAGTTGAGAATTTGTCAATTTGGAAGTTGGATTTCTTGGCATATATACAATATAATATTTTTAACTTATTATTATATTTTTATATTCATTTTTAGAAATAATTAAGAAAAGAGTTTGGTGAAAAATAAGCACATATGAATTAATTACAAATCACTGAAGATTTGATATTTATTTAATAAATAGTGAAGAATGTGTGGAGTGTATATTTAATTATTTTTATGATTTTCTTTCCTTATCACCCCCTGCTTGTTTGTTTGTCAACCAACCCATACTGACTTGGTCTCGGGGGTTAGGTTATATAAATATATCTTGTAGCTATATTTATATTTTATAAGTCATAGTATCATACATATTTACAATTTGCCTTCTTTTCTTTTCTTTATTTTTATTCTTTTATTTATTTACATATTTTTGATGCATAAAAGTGCATTTTTATTCATGAAAATGTTTTTGATAAAAAGATGGGAATTAATGGATATTTATATGTACATGTTAAGGGTTTTAAGACAAAATGCGACAGAAATGTCAATGAATCATGGATTCATCAATGAGTCCTCGATATAACTATTTCGATATCATCCAAACAACATCCTCTATGATTCAACTATTGAATCAACAACTGTATGATTATCAAGATGACAATGGCACATAACCCTAATTGTATCAAGAGGCTTTATAAGTGCCTTCATTGATTAATCTCATGTAGGGCATAAACATCAATAACTTCTATTGATATATAAAAATAATTATAACAATATTTATTGTAGAAATGATTCATTCGGGGCTCATGTGAAGACCCGGATACCGAACATGGACTAAAATGCAAATCTTGACTGAGTCTGGACTTAATTGCAAAATATGTACTTGTGCAGTGACCAAATTCGAGTAAAAAGTCCATTGCATAGAGCTCGTTGATAGCTTTCCAATGAGTCCAAGAACTCTAAAATCTGACCTCTGGAGTCCGAGTTATGGCCATTTTAGCGAGAGGGGGTCCAAGCCATATACGGATCCGGACCCGTATCCGAATCCAAGTCCCAACCCATATACCAGCCCTCCCCCTTCGTGAAACTCGCCCAGAACGCCCTCAAATCTCCCCCCCCCCTTCGACCTCCAGCCCCATTCATCTTTCCTCTCCTTCACCAAACTTCACCGGAGCTCACCGAAGTGCCTTGAATCGACGTCCCGAAGCCATGCTCGCGTAGAGAAGGTACGAGGTCCCCTCTCCTATTGTTGCTGATTCCATATGACTTCGACTCTATATTCGAAAATCATTAGAGCCTTCCCACATCATCGGATTGGCGAGCTTGTAGCTGCTCACATGACCTCCTCCCTGCTGGATGTGGTGACGAGTGCTACGGATCCTATTCTTATTATCATTATTATTCTCCTTCTGTTGGTTTTAGGATTCTATATACATTTGGTTGGGTTGGGAATTATTTTCATACCCTTACAGCCTCCATAAACGACTTTACGATCTAAACTTGTAACTTCCTACATAACTCTATGGGCGCATTTCTCTCAAGGTTTCCATTCCAAAATCCTTAAGTGGAATCTATATCCCTCGTATCTTATTTGGAATGGAATTCCATGTTACCAAAAACGTGTGAAGAACTGTGACTAATATATCTCTATTTTCGTTGGGAGTTATGTCTCATTCTGTTTAGTTTCCTAAAGCTTATATCATCAACATTGCCTTGGAGACCTCCTGGATATTATGGTCTTTATTTCTTCACCTTTGAAACATGTACATAATTCTATTTCAGAAAAGTGCACATCGATTTTATATCAGTGTTCAGTATACTGAAACTTTTGGAACTGCAGTAACAGTTCTGCACAAAGAATCGATTCCCATTTTTCATCTTTAACATATAATTAGAAATGTATATCCATACTTGGAAAAGAAAATATGTATGGAAGTATCGGCACTACAACCCTTCCATTCTCGCTACTTAGTTGTCCCTTTCACATCCCATTAATGTTTATAGCTTATAGTTGAGTGTGCTTACTGTGTCATACTTGAAGTGCAGACGGTATCTACCATTTTTGCATATGATTCTGGCACTGCATCGAGCCATCGATCAGGTTGAGTGGAGGGATAATTTTGTTCCTAGTCATACTACTAATTGTAGGCCAGATCCTCACTGTTCATGTAAGTTATTTGCATATATCTGCATGTATAAAGATCTTGATACTCATCTCTCTCCCTAGTAATGAGTGCACAGTTAATGGGCCGAATTTAGAGCTACCAAGATGATCATATCTTCTAGTCATCTGGTGTTTCCTCTACTTGAATCCATACCTTGATCTCTATGAGAAAATCGTAATAAATCTAAGGCAAAACTTTATGCTTCAACAGCCAAGTGATATCTTTGTCTTTAACTTAGGATATATATTGATAAGTCTAAAAAGTGCATAATTGAACAACATATCTACAAACTTGGAGGTGGCATGAGTTGAAATTTCTTCCTGGATGGATTGGAAAGTGGTTATACCATCGTACAATAACTTTGTTTGATCTTGATCCAAACCTAGTAAATTATGGGTAGTGGAGTAGGTTGCCGCCAAGGGAGGGGCATGCACCCTTGGGGCCCCGGGTAGAAGCCTAGATGACCATGATCCCAACTGCTATTGTAGCTGCGATGGTTGGGGGACACGTTGCTTGGCACACCGAGGTGCTGATCTAACGGTGTTGGCCTCGGCACTTGCGTGCTTTAGCCCGGTGCTCGAGCGCGGGCCAAGTAGTCGTGGTTGGTCGGCTAGTGTTTCGCTTGTCACTTAGAGTTAACACTCGTGTACGGGCCAATGTAGGCCACATTGGCCGGTATTTCGAGTGGGAGCACTAAGAGGGGAGTTTCGGGAAAATATGGTTAATGAAGTTGGTGATGGGACGTGAATCTCCTGTGTATAAGGAGGATCGGATTGTGGTGATGGGACGTGAATCCCTTGTGTATAAGGAGGATCGGATTGTCGCGATGTTTCACGAGTCGCAATCTAATTTGTGAATCGGAAGTACAATTACGAAGTGGAGCTAAATGGATGTGTTGGGAACTTAGTTAGGATGCATTGTACCCCACCGGATGCCCACGGAGGCACCCCAACCCTAAGGTATATTTTTTACCTTAAAGTCATAGTGTGAGGTCTCATCCAGACCAAGACCACAGACTATCCATGAAGCTTGGTTACTCATATCCATATCCAGATTCAGCATAAAAAGTAAAAATGTATTTCTTTGTGAGATCAATTACCCTGTTTCTTTCTCTTTTGCACACATTTAATGTTTATCCTGTATTTCTTTTTGTGTAGTTTTGTTTAAATCGTATTGGACAACTCTGCTCATAACGTACCTACGTGTGGATCCGCAGGTTCGCAATAGTGATTGTTGGAGACACCATTACTTTTTATGCAGTGTTACGACACTTTTTGTGGTACAGTTGTCTGTAGTTTTACTATCCTTCTTTACTTGTATCATTTTTGTTGAGAGGCATGGCATGTAATATGTATATTTTGTGGACATGGAATTGATGAATGGAAATGAAATGTGATTGCAAACAGGTCATGAATAGAAAAGCAAATTATAAATTTCAGTAAATTGTGCTATTTTCTCCTGCTTATGTGTATGTCAAGTATTAAATGTGGAAATGTGTATGCGTGAAATTGGTTTGCCGAGTACCCGGACCCTTGGGGCATTACAGATTGGTATCAGAGCCGTGGTATTCCATTCCCTTCCATGTATATTATTTCTCATTGGTATTCGAATATTTGATAGTGTTGAAGTCTTCTGACCCAACATGAATCCATAGGGGAATAACACGATTACATCCATGTCCACATGTCTCTCATAATGTCTCTCTCAAGAAAAGCAACTACTAATACCTTGGTTCTTTATGCGGAACCATGCCGTCGCGCATAGACCAGGATGTGGCGCAGCAGTTGGCTCTCCTTATATAGGCAGTGCAAGGGATCCAGCAGCGCCAAGAGGCACTTGAGCAGCGACTCCAGCAGCAGGACTCCTCCTCCTACCGTCCCTCTTACGATGGGGAGGAGAGCGTCGACTTGTCGTTCTCTATGGAGCCTGAGCAGCCATAGGATGCTGATACTTTGTAGAAGCATCAGAGCACTTACGTAGCATACCAACGGGCGGCGGTACCACAGTTCTTCGGTACTACCACCCCTGACGATGTAGAGCTTTGGACGTCAGAGGTGTCCAAGGTTCTGAGGATGATACATGCACCCGAGGATACTTGGGTATCTTTTGCTGAGTACTATCTTGCCGGGTATACTGAGCGGTGGTGGAATGCCACCAAGGAGCACTTGACCGAGCCCATCACTTGGGAGGTCTTCTTTGATGAGTTCCGTGCAGAGGTTTACCCGGACCATTGGGTGGAGGATCAGAGGAGAGAGTTTGCTGAACTGACACAGGGGTCGATGACGACCCAAGAGTACATGATCCGATATACAGAGTTGTCTCGCCATTCCCCTGCTACGACTGCTTACCCTCAGGAGAACTTGCAAAAGTTCATTCGAGTGATGCACGAGGAGGTTCAGGACAGACTTTCCACCTTGGACCTTACCTCCATTAAGGAGGTTACTGTGAAGACGACAAAGTGGGAGGCTACACAACGTCGATTGCATGGGGGTCAGTCGCAGTTACCTCCACCCCAGCCTAGCCGAGTTGCAAGTCGGGACTCCTTCCGGTTCCGTAGAGACCGTCGCCACCACCCGACAGCGACGACACCATCCACTAGCAGGTTCGCACCATCGCCTACCTTGGGACATGCCTTGGCAGGATGCAGTTATGTTTCTTCTCGCCCCCCTACGCAGACACAAAGTTGTGGACTTGGGGGCGGCAGTTCTGCTTCTGGTGGGAGCTTGTCACAGGCAGACAATCATACTTTGCTACCTTTGTAGACAGTCGGGCCACTTCAAGGCCCAATGCCCTTTGTGTACCAGCTCAGGCGCGCAGCACCAACAGAGTTGAAGACCAACTGGGTCTTCCAGCCAGTTTCAGATATCAGGATCCCGTCGTAGAGGACGTGACTTCCAGCGAGCCCCACAGCAGACAGTTAGTGTTGCGGGATCTAGTGCACCACGGCGAGGACAGCTGAATGCAGTAACACAAGAGCAGACCCACGCTTCCAGATCGGTCGTCAAAGGTATGATTTCAGCTCATGGGACGTCTTTACATGCACTGTTTGATTCAGGGGCTACACATTCCTTTCTTGCATATCATATGGTGCCCAGGTGGGCAAGTCAATGATGGAGGTTGCTTCCCCATACTACATCAAGGGTCCAGGGGCCAATTGTTCATTATCCGTCAGGCAATGGAGGAGTGTTTGTGCAGATAGGTGGACATGAGATGCTTGCATTCTTGTTGTTGATACAGTTAGAGGATTTTGACATCATGGACTGGTTAGAGAGGCACCATGCGTGCTTGGACTATTTTAGGAAGACGGTGGTCTTCTACTTACTTGGAGTGTCGTCATTTCAATTCGATGGACGCACATCTGAGGGCGGGATTGAGTGCATCTCCGCCTTGAGGGCACAATAGTTTCTTACCCAAGGTTGCGTAGGCTACCTTCCCTACGTGGTAGACTCAGCGACACAGGATTGGGTGATAGAGGATGCCAGAGTTGTGCGTGAGTTCCCTGATGTATATCCAGATGAACTGCCTGGATTACCGCCAGTACGAGAGATAGAGTTTGAGATCACGCTATTGCCAGATACACAACCGATTTCTATCCCTCCATACAGATTGACACCAACTGAGCTCAAGGAGCTCAAGGTACAGTTGCAGGAACTGTTGGAGAAGGGATTCATCCGCCCCAGTACGTCACCACGGGGAGCCCCATTCCCGTTCGTGAGGAAGAATGATGGATCACTAAGGCTATGCATCGACTACAAGCAATTGAACAAGAGAATGATCAAGAACCGTTACCCACTTCATAGGATAGATGATCTATTTGACCAGATGCAGGGAGCAGTTGTATTATCTAAGATTGACCTGTGGTCGGGTTATCATCAGTTGAGGATCAAGGAAGCCGACGTAGTGAAGTCTGCATTCCGAACTAGATATGGCCACTGTGAGTTCTTGGTGATGCCGTTCGGACTTACGAATACACCTGCCGCATTCATGGATTTGATGAACCAGGTGTTCCGTCCATATTTGGACATATTTGTGACCGTGTTCATTAACGATGTTCTAGTCTACTCTCGTGATGAATATGAGCATGAGTCTCATCTTCGCACCGTACTAGAGACGCTCCGAGAGCACCAGTTGTATGCCAAATACAACAAGCGCGAGTTTTGGCTTTCTGAGGTGGCTTTTCTTGGCCACGTGGTTTCTGGAGCGGGGATGCCAGTTGACCCCACCAAGATAGAGGCGGTGGTGTCTTGGGAGCAGCCCAAGACAGTTACAGAGATTCGTAGTGTCCTTGACACCGTCGGGTACTGCAGGAGGTTTGTTAGAGGGTTCTCCAGTTGGCTCTACCCCTCACCCAGTTGATGCAAAAGGATGTGCTATTTGTCTGGAGTGAAAAATGTGAGTTGAGCTTTTGAACGCTGAAAGAGCGATTGACTTATGCACCCATCCTCACCCTTCCTTCTGGTACCTTGGACTTCACCGTGTACACAGATGCTTCCAAGGAGGGATTGGGTGCAGTGTTGATGCAGCGTGAATAGGTTGTGGCGTACGTGTCGCGACAGCTGAAGAACCATGAACGCAACTACCCCACTCACGACTTGGAGTTGGTGGCTGTAGCCTTTGCATTAAAGACATGGCGTCACTATTTGTATGGGGTGACATTTGAGATTTTCACATATCACAAGAGCCTCTAATACATTTTTGACCAGAATGAACTGGATATGAGGCAAAGGCAGTGGATGGAACTGCTAAAATATTATGATTGTACCATCTCCAACCATCCTGGTAAGGGGAACGTGGTAGCAGACGCCTTGAGTAGGCAACCATACACTGAGGGTTCGGCAGCCTGGTTGCATACTTGGGATGTGCTCACTACACTTAGTGAGTGGCATCCATTTGAGGGCACATCTGATGCAGTGACAGTGCCAGCCAAGTATAGCAGCTTGTGGGGCATGATCGTCCAAGGGCAACAGATAGATCAAAGGATCCAAGACTTCTACCACAAATGCTTGAAGGATGAATTCGACGGATTTCGAGTTCGTGAATCCATCATATGGGGGGGCGTATGTGTGTCCCAAATGACAAGGAGCTGAGGAGAGAGATCCTGGAAGAGGCGCATAGCTCGGGACTTTCCATACATCCAGGTGGCACCAAGATGTAAAGGGACCTCCACCAACACTTTTGGTGGGAAGGCATGAAGAAGGACATAGCTGAACATGTTAGCAGATGTCTTACTTGCCAGATGGTGAAGGCAGAACACCAGAGGCCTCCTGGGTTACTACAGCATCTTCCCATTCCGGTGTGGAAATGGGAGAGCATCTCCATAGATTTTGTCACATCATTGTCGCGCACCCCTGGAGGGCTTGATGTGATATGGGTCATCGTTGACCGGTTGACCAAGTCAGCCCATTTCATCCCGGTCAACATGGCATATACACTAGTACAACTAGCTAAGTTATATATCCAGCACGTCATTCGGTTGCAAGGGATACCCAAGGAAGTAGTGTCAGACAGAGATTCTCGTTTCACATCACACTACTGGGGAGAGTTCATGAGAGCCTTGAGGACCGAACTGCGCATGAGTTCAGCCTGCCATCCATAGACAGATGGGTAGTCTGAGAGAACCATTCAGACCTTGGAGGATCTACTACGAGCCTGTGCAGTTGAGTGGAAGGGATCTTGGAAGGATCACCTCCCACTAGTAGAGTTTACATACAACAATAGCTACCACGCCAGTATAGGCATGGCACCATTTGAGGCATTGTATGGGAGGCGGTGTACCACTCCTTTGTGTTGGCAGCAGGTGGGTGACAACACCATCTTCATCCCTCAGATCATTGAGGAGACCTCCGGGGTGGTGGAGACTGCTAGGAGGAAATTGCTGACCGCACAAAGCCGTCTGAAGAGTTACGCCGACCGGCGGCGTAGAGACCTTGAGTTTCAGGTATGTTGTTGTATATTCGTGCCCTAATGGGTATAATTCTTAGGCACGAGGACGAGGAAGGTCACGTGCCTCAGAAGGATATAGAGACTAGATGGGAGCAGTACTTCCATAAACTTTTCATTGGAGAAGGAAATAGAGAGATCACTTTGGGTGATCTAGCTAGTAGTGAAAGTTACTTGAATCGTGCATGCTATAGACGAATACAAAGAAAAGAAGTAGATGAGGCTTTGAAGGTTATGAGACCTGGGAAAGGTGTTGGACCGGATGACATCCCTGTAGAAGTATGGAAAGTTTTAGGTGAGCGTGGTTTGACTTGGCTTACGAATCTATTCAATGTTATTTGACGAAGCAAGAAAATGCCTGAAGATTGGAGGAGGAGTATCGTGGTGCCTCTTTATAAGAACAAAGGAGACATTCAAAATTGTTCAAATTACAGAGGTATCAAGCTGATGAGTCACACTATGAAAATTTGGGAACGTGTGATCGAAAGAAGGTTAAGGCAAGTTTCCCAAGTAAAAGAAAACCAATTCGGATCCATGCCAGGTCGCTCAACTATTGAAGCCATCCATTTGCTGAGGAGAACAATAGAGATTTATAGAGCTAACAGGAAGAATCTCCATATGATCTTTATTGATTTGGAGAAGGCTTATGATTCTGTCCCACGAGAGATACTGTGGAGAGTTTTAGAGAAGAGACAAGTACCTGTCCTATACATTAATCTCATAAAGGATATGTATGATAGGGCATTATCTTGTGTAAGGACCCCGACAGGGAAGACTGACTATTTTGATATCAACATTGGTTTACATCAAGGTTCAGCTTTGAGTCCATTTCTTTTTACTTTGATTATGGACGAGTTGACAAGTCACATTCAAGATGAGTTACCTTGGTGTATGTTATTTGCTGATGATATTGTGTTGATTGACGAGACTAGAGATGGAGTAAATGAGAAGCTTGAGGTTTGGAGACATGCATTGGGGACTAAAGGTTTTTGTATAAGTAGGGCTAAGACGGAATATATGGAATGCACCTTTGATGGAAGCAATGGTGAAGGAATCGATGTGAAGATTGGTGACGATAACATTCAGAAGAGAGATTCTTTTAGATATCTGGGATCTATTTTGCAACATGATGGGGAAATTGATGGAGATGTTACTAATAGAATAAATGCAGGCTGGCTAAATTGGAGAGGAGCCTCCGCTGTTCTCTGTGATAAGAAAATTCCTTTAAAAATTAAAGGAAAGTTTTACAAAGCAGCCGTGAGACCTGCTATGCTTTATGGTTTTGAATGTTGGCCTGTGAACCATAGACATGTGCAGAGAATGGCTGTAGCAGAAATGAAAATGCTAAGATGGATGTGTGGACATACACGTAAAGATCGGATTCGGAATGATGCAATCCGAAAGAAAGTTGGTGTAGCTCCGATCGAGGATAAGATGCGAGAAAACCGCTTAAGATGGTTTGGTCATTTGCAAAGAAGGTCAACTGATGCACCGGTTAGGAGATGCGAGTGTTGGGATGTTGAGCCGGCTAAGAGAGGGCGAGGACGGCCCAAGAAGTGTTGGAAAGAGACTATACGAAGGGATCTTAGTTTTTTGGATATAAGTCCGAGATTGACCCAAGACAGATCTGAATGGAGGCGAAGAATCCATGTAGCCGACCCTCCTTAATTGTGGGAAAAGGCTTTGTTGTTGTGAACTTTGTGTTCTTACGTGTGTCCCCAATGAGGGGCATACAACGTTTCAGTGCAAAGGGCAAGCTAGCACTGCATTTTGTGGGGCCATTCGAGATTTTAGCCCGTGTTGGGAAAGTGGCCTACATGATAGCCCTTCCCCCACACCTTGAGGGCATCCATGATGTGTTCCACATGTCAAATCTCAGAAAGTACATCCGAGATCCCCGACACGTGATCAACTACGAGGACTTGGCGGTGGAGCCAAACCTCTCTTTCTCAGAAGATCCGGTGCAAATTTTGGACCACGCGGTCAAGAGGCTGAGGCAGAAGGAGATCCCTTTGGTCAAGGTCCCGTGGCGAAGTCAAGACGTCGAGGAAGCGACATGGGGAACTGAGGCGGACATGAGGGAGAAATACCCTTATCTGTTCACAGGTATGGAATTGAAACCATGGTCAAGTTCCCTTTGAGATTTTTATGCGCTCATTTCTCTGGGAGACTTGGATACAACGGAGTTCGAGTAATGAAATCGATTAGGGTCATCCTAAGTCTCGGGGACGAGACTTCCTTTGAGATTTTTATGATGTGAAGACCCGGATACCGAACATGGACTAAAAATGCAAATCTTGACTGAGTCCGGACTTAATTGAAAAATCTGTACTTATTCAGAAATCAAAAATTTCGAATAAGAAGTCCATTGCATAGAGCTCGTCGATAGCTTTCCAACGAGTCCAAGAACGCTAAAATCCGACCTCGAGAGTCCGAGTTATGGCTACTTTAGCGAGAGGGGGTCCAGGCCATATACGGATCCGGACCCGGATCCGAATCCAAGTCCCAACCCATATACCAGCCCTCCCCCTTCGCGAAACTCGCTCGGAATGCCCTCAAATCTCCCCTCTTCGACCTCCAGCCCCATTCATCTTCCCTCTCCTTCACCAAACTTCATCGGAGCTCGTCGGAGTGCCTTGAATCGACGCCCCAAAGCCGTGCTCGTGTAGAGAAGGTACGAGGTCCCCTCTCCTATTGCTGCGGATTCCACATGACTTCGACTCTATATTCGAAAATCATTAGAGCCTTCCCACATCATCGGATTGGCGAGCTTGTAGCTACTCACATGACCTCCTCCCTACTGGATGTGGTGACGAGTGCTACGGGTCCTATCATTATTATTCTTCTTCCATTGGCTTTAGGATTCTATATACATTTGGTTGGGTTGGGAATTGTTTTCATACCCTGACAACCTTCATAAACCACTTTACGATCTAAACTTGTAACTTCCTACATAACTCTATGGGTGCATTTCTATCAAGGTTTCCATTCCAAAATTCCTAAGTGGAACTATCCCTCGTATCTTATTTGGAATGAAATTCCTGGCTACCAAAAACGTGCGAAGAACTGTGACTAATATATCTCTGTTTTGGTTGGGAGTTATTTCTCATTCTGTTTAGTTTCCTAAAGCTTATATCATCAACATTGCCTTGGAGACCTCCTGGATATTATGGTCTCTATTTCTTCACCTTTAAAATATGTACATAATTCTATTTCAGAACAGCGCACATCGATTTTATATCAATGTTCAGTATACTGAAACTTTTTGAACTGCAGTAACAGTTCTGCACAATGAATCGATTCTCATTTTTCATCTTTAACATATCACTAGAAAGGTATATCCTTACTTGAAAAAAGAAAATATGTATGGAAGTATCGGCACAACAACCCTTCCATTCTCGCTACTTAGTTGCCCCTTTCACATCCCATTAATGTTTATAGCTTGTAGTTGAGTGTGCTTACTGCGTCATACTTGAAGTGCAGGCGGTATCTACCATTTTTGCATATGATTCTGGCACTGCATCGAGCTATCGATCAGGTTGAGTGGAGGGATAATTTTGTTCCTAATCATACTACTAATTGTAGGCCATATCCTCATTGTTCATGTAAGTTATTTGCATATATTTGCATCTATAAAGATCTTGATACTCATCTCTCTCTGTTGACATTGGGATTATGATTCTGTGTGTCTCTATTAGGCTCCCTAACCCTCCTTATATAACAAGAGGATTAGGGTTAGGGTTTTACAAAGAAGGAACAAATTAGGGCTAATACCCAAAATACCCTTTACAGCTCACATTCTTCTACACTCCCCTTCAAGCTGGAGCATATAGATCATACATGCTCATCTTGTTACAACATTTCTCGAATTGGGCTCGTGCTAGCGGCTTTGTGAATATATCTACAGCTTGCTCAATAGATAAAACGCCTTGTGTGCGTAATAGCCCTTTTTGTATGAGATCTCTTGTATAGTGACAATCGATTTCCACATGTTTTGTTCGTTCATGAAACATGGGGTTGTTTGCAATGTACATTGCTGCTTGAATGTCACATCTTAGTTCCATAATGTCCTTGGATTTGATGTGAAGGTCAGCTAGTATGGACTTGATCCACATGAGTTCTGTTGCTGCTTGTGTCATGGCTCTATATTCGCTTTCAGCACTTGATCGTGACACCACTACTTGCTTCTTGCTCTTCCATGTGATTAGATTTCCTCCCAGATATGTGCAAAAACATGTGGTAGACTTTCTATCTTGCAAGCATCCTCCATAGTCTGCATCAGAATATGCTACAAGATTGAGGTTGCCATCCTTGCGAAATAGTAGTCCTTTTCTAGGGGACTGCTTGATGTATCGAAGGATCATCATGCAAGCCTCGAAGTGATTCAGAGTGGGAGAATCCATAAACTGGCTTAGTCTTCCTACTGCTAGAGCAATATCTGGACGAGTGATAGTGAGATAGAGCAGTTTGCCAATTAAGCGTCTGTATCCGCCAGCATCCTCTGTTGTTCCTTCCTCGAAAATTTGTCCTTTAGGATCCATAGGGATCTGCGCCGACTTACACCCTAGCATCCCTGTTTTTGTTAGCAGATCAATGGCATATTTCCGTTGAGACATAACCAATCCATGCCTTGATCTAGCTATCTCAATTCCCAAGAAATATCATAGTGGTCCCAAATCCTTAATTACAAACTATTCTGCAAGATGCTTCTTTACTCTGACAATCTCTTCATAATCATCTCCTGTGAGGATGATGTCATCAACGTACACCAGCATTGCTACTATGCCCTTCGAGCTCTTTTTTGTGAACAAGGAGTGATCGGATGACGATCTTGTGAATCCAATTACATGTAAAGATTCAGACAGCTTGTGAAACCAGATCGAGGACTCTGTTTTAGCCCGTAAATTGCCTTGCGCAAAAGGCATACCTTCTAACACTCCGCTTGTCGTTTGAATCCAGGTGGTTGTTGCATATAGACAACCTCATGAAGATCACTGTATAGGAAAGCATTCTTGACGTCCATCTGATGTAAAGGCCAATCTAGCTGAACTGCGAGAGCAATGAGAATTCGTATCGTGGATAGTATGGGCAACTGGTGAAAAAGTATCGAAGAAATCAATGCCATATATTTGTGTAAACCCTTCTGCGACCAAGCGAGCTTTGTAGCGCACAATAGAGCCGTCTGGATGGTATTTAACAGTGAAGACCCATTTTGAGCCGACGATTCGACTATTTGCAGGAGGATCCACTAGTGCCCAAGTACTTCTTGATTGCAGAGCTGACATCTCTTCTTGCATTGCTTGATACCAACGGGGATCTGTTAGTGCATCAAGGTGGTTTGTTGGGATGACAGTATTAGAGATAGCCCTTGCAAAATTCTTATAAGCTGGAGTCAGTCTGGAGAGAGACACTGCTACAGAGATTGGGTGCTTAGTACGATACACATATGGACATTGCCGTGCTGAGCGGCGTTGAGCTATTGGGAGATCCACCATGTTATCTGCATTAACATTAGTTTCCAGGTCTTGAGTGGGAGAGCATACCTGTGGAGGTGGCACTGGCTCAGAAGTGGGGTTTTGAGGTTGTTGAGGAGTTGGAATTGGTATGTGTATAGTGGGGGCCTGTACGCAGATGGGTGGTAGGGAAATATTGGTGGTGGATGCTGAAAAATAGGGTATTGACTCGAAGAAGGTGACATCTGCGCTTACAAAGTGTTTACGTAGTCTTGTATCAAAACATCGATAGCCTTTTTGATTCGTAGCATAGCCTAAAAACGCACATTTGACAGCTCGTGCAACAAGCTTATCTCTACCGAGTGTATGTAGATGAACAAATGCAGTACATCCAAAGACCCTTCGCTGCATAGGATAGATAGGTTTGCCTGGAAAAAGAATCTCAATTGGGATTTGTTCATTTAGAGTTGTAGATGGCATTCTGTTGATGAGGAATGTTGCGGTTAGGATAGCATCATCCTAATAGAGTGATGGGACATGATAATCAAGAAGTATTGTGCGAGCAGTATCTAGAATATGGCGATGTTTACGTTCGACAACACCGTTCTGTTGAGAGGTATGAGGACATGTGGTTTGGTGCACAATACCATGACTGGACAGAAGATTTTGGAAGTCATGAGACCTGAATTCTTGGCCATTGTCGGATCGGAAAGTTTTGATAGTATGACCGAATTGGGTTTTTATTGTAGTAACGTATTGAGTAATGAATTTGATAGCGTCCGACCTATTTTTCAAAAGAAATATCCATGCGACTCTAGAAAAGTCATCAATAAGAACAAGATAATATCGATGACCCATACGATCAGGATACCTGCTAGGACCCCAAATGTCCATGTGAACAAGATCAAAAATAGCAGTAGAATGTTGGTTACCAGAGAGTGGAAAAGTAGCACGATGATGCTTCCCAACCTGACAAGCTTCGCAAGTGATAGCAATTGAGGGTAATAATTGTGGTAGAAGACGGCGAAGCTTGTGAGCAGAAGGATGACCTAAACGTTGATGCCAAAGAGTGGTGGACAACTGGCTTGGAGAATTTCCAGAATATGCAACCTCGGTGGAGGACTGTTCAAGATGGTAGACGCCCCCTTCTTCACGGCCCGTACCAATCGTCCTCCCAGTCAGTATGTCCTGAAAAACACAAGTAGCAGCGTCAAAAATTGCGCGACAGTGACGATCCTTACACATTTGGCTGACCAAGAGAAGACTATGCGGGAAATCCGGAACCAATAGAACATTGTTCAGTTCTATTGTAGGACTAAGACGCACATCCCCAACACCTTTAACAGGTGATGATCTACCATCAGTGACTTGAACTGTTTTCCCTTTCTGAGTTGGACGAAGTTGTCGGAGAAGGCGTTGATCTCCACACAAATGGGTGGAGGCCCCCGTATCAATAAGCCATTCAGAGTGATTATGATGGCTCACAGAGGCAATAACCGTACCTGTTTGGGTGATGGCGGTGAAATCTCCGGAACTTGTTGCTTCATCGGGGCGCATCTGCGATAGTCGCTGCATGAGATCCTCAAAGTCTCTTATAGGGATTTCAATTGATCCCCTGTCGCTGTCTGTAGTAGCGACCCGTGCCTATGGTACTGGACGTCCGTGTTTGCTGTAGCACACAGCCTCAGTATGCCCTAATTTGTGACAGAAGGAGCATTGTATTGCTGGTCAACATCAACCTTGCAAGTGGCGACCACGGCCTCGACCCCTATATTGACCTCTGAATCCTCGCCCAGAAGCAGCGAGAGTCGTTGTTTGGCTCAAGGTATCTGTAGAAAGAATTGGAGAAGTTGGTATTCGACACAATGTATTATAAGCTTCCTCCATATTAGGAAGAGTAGAAGCTGTGACCATCTAACCCCGAGTGGCTGCAAATGTTTGGTCCAATCCGCCCAGAAAGACCATAGTCGCCATATCCTGTCGATGCTGTCGTTGCGTGGGACATGTACATAGAGGGGCACATACATTGTAGCTGGCAACCAGGGATTTGAGGGCCGAGAAATACTCTGATAATGGCCGACCGTTCTGAGCGTATGCATCAACTCATGAAATGACTGATACATTTTAGTGGAATTTTTATCTTGACCATAGGTTGCCAACAAGGATTTCCACATGTCGTGCGCGCTTTCATAGTAGACTAAATCTTGGACGATCCTGTCAATGACGCTGACCATTATCCATGAGCTTACCATGCCGTTATCTTTAACTCATGTAGCGTATTTACCAACCTTGGAGGTTGGCTCTGCTTCAAGAAGGATGTGTTCTTTATCATAGCCTCAAACAATCATTAGAAAAATTCGATACCACATCGAATAGTTCGTGGCATCCAATTTTGGAATTGATCCAAATGATGGCAATTTTGAATGGCCGCCCCATCGATTTCTGATGCAGTGACCTCGGATGCCATAGTTGTGCCTATCATCAACCTTCAACAAGATCCTTTCGCACTATTATTTCCATGTTGCCACCTATCTATTTGTTATGATCTTTTCTGTCTCCCTTTTCCTTTCTTTGTTTTTTTTACAGCATTCAAGAATACATATTACACATAAGAAGTAAGAGTAATAGAGGATTGCAGCTTCGGGACCAAAGTGAATAGAACTGGTGGCATGGGGCAGTAGCACACGGAACAGGAATGGATCGCACGGAGCAGGACTGGAGCACGTCGGGGCTGGAGCAGGACTTGAGCGTTCGGCAGGATTGGAGCACACGGCTGGAGTACGTCGGAGGCGGGGATGTGCCCATTAAGCCTGGAGCAGATTGCACACGGACACACCTGGAGTATGAACAGAGGGTGCGAAGTCTGGGTGTGATAGAGGCAGTGGTAGGGCGACTGGGGTGTGGGGATGTGGGAGGCAGGGGCACGGGGATGGGGCAACTGGGCAACGGGGGCGATGGAGCACAGGGTGATAGGGTAACAGGGGTACTGGGATAGGGCAACAGGGCCGCGGGGGCGATGGAGCGCGGGGCGATTGGGTAACATGGGTACTGGGATTGGCGCAGGGGCGATGGGGCGCGAGAATGGGTTGCAGGGGCACAGGAGCGTGATGGGTCGGGGTGAGGGCGACGAGGCGCGTCAGGGTGGTTTGAGGTTGACGACGACGCGCGAGGGCGTGATGGGTCGGGGCGAGGGCGACGAGCCGCGAGGGGGCGCGAGGGGGTCGCGGGTCACGAGGGGGCGTGATGGGTTGGGGCGAGGGCGACGGGGCGCGAGGGGGTCACGGGTCGTGAGGGGGCGTAATGGGTCGGGGCGAGGGCGACGGGACGCGAGGGGGCGCGTCGAGGCGAGGGCGACGGGGCGAGGGCGACAGCGCGAGCGGGATCGGGGCGATAGGGAGAGGGCGAGAGGGGTTCGGGCGACGGAGCTCGAGGGGGGGGGGGTCGGGGCGACGGGGCGATGGCGGTGTCTGGGGCGATATGACGAGGGCGCGAGGGGGGGGGGGGACGGGTTGACGGGGAGACAGGGGCGATGGGGAGGCAGCGTCAGGGGCGATGGGGAGGCGGCGCTCCAACCGATACAGGGAGGAGGGGGGGGCGGTACGGATCCCTAGGTCAGAAACATAGGGCTCTGATACCATGTTGACATTGGGATTAGGATTCTGTGTGTCTCTATTAGGCACCCTAACCCTCCTTATATAACAAGAGGATTAGGGTTATGGTTTTACAAAGAAGGAACAAATTAGGGCTAATGCCCAAAATACCCTTTACAACTCACATTCTTCTACACTCTCCCTAGTAATGAGTGCACATTTAATGGGCTGAATTTAGACCTACCGGGATGATCATATCTTCTAGTCATCTGGTGTTTCCTTAGTTGAATCCATACCTTGATCTCTATAAGAAAATCGTAATAAATCTAAGGCAAAACTTTATGCTTCAACAACCAAGTGTTATATCTGTCTTTAACTTAGGATATATATTGATAAGTCTACAAAGTGCATAATTCAACAACATATCTACAAACTTGGAGGTGGCATGAGTTGAAATTTTTTCCTAGATGGATTGGAAAGTGGTTATGCCATGGTACAATAACTCTGTTTGATCTTGATCCAAACCTAGTAAATTATGGGTAGTGGAGTAGGTTGCCGCCAAGGGAGGGGCATGCATCCTTGGGGCCCCGGGTAGAAGCCTAGATGACCGTGATCCCAACTGCTATTGTAGCTGCGATGGTTGGGGAACATGTTGCTTGACACACCGAGGTGCTGATCTGACGGTGTTGGCCTCGACACTTGCGTGCTTTAGCCCGGTGCTCAAACGCGGGCCAAGTAGTCGTGGTTGGTCGACTAGTGATTCTCTTGTCACTTAGAGTTAACACTCGTGTATGGGCCAATGTAGGCCACATTGGCCGGTATTCCGAGTGGGAGCACTAAGAGGAGAGTTCCAGGAAAATATGGTCAATGAATTTGGTGATGGGACGTGAATCTCCTGTGTATAAGGAGGATCGGATTGTCGCGATGATTCGCGGGTCGTAATCTAATTTGTGAATCGGAAGTACAATTGCGAAGTGGAGCTAAGTGGACGTGTTGAGAACTTAGTTAGGATGCATTGTACCCACCGCATGCCTACGGAGGCAACCCAACCCTAAGGTGTTTTTTTTACCTTAGAGTCACAGTATGAGGTCTCATCCAGACCAAGACCACAGACTATCCATGAAGCTTGGTTACTCATATCCATATCCAGATTCAATATAAAAAGTAAAAATGTAATTCTTTATGAGATCAATTATCCTGTTTCTTTCTCTTTTGCACACATTTAATGTTTATTATGCATTTCTTTTTGTATAGTTTTGTTTCGTACTGGGAAACTTTGCTCATAACGTACGGATGTGTGGATCCGCAGGTTCGCAACAGTGATTGTTGGAGGCACCATCACTTTTTGTGCAGCGTTACGACACTCTTTGTGGTACAGTTGTCAGTGGTTTTACTATCCTTCTTTACTTGTATCATTTTTGTTGAGAGACATGGCATGTAATGTGTATATTTTGTGGACATGGAATTGATGAATGGAAATGAAATGTGATTGCAAACAGGTCGTGAATGGAAAAGTAAATTATAATTTCAGTAAATTATGCTATTTTCTCATGCTTATGTGTATGTCAAGTATTCGAATGTGGAAATATTTATGCGTGGAATTGGTTTGCCGAGTACCCGGATCCTAGGGGCGTTATAGCTCACATATCTAAAAGAGTTCAAACATCAACAATAAGTTATGAAGAAGATAAAGGATTAAGTAAATTATGGAAATGGCATGGAGAAAGGAGCTCTTTATTGCTTGTGGGGGGGGGGGATGAAAGCAAATATATAACTGAATTTAGAAATGAAATCACAAACATTGAATTAGAGTTAATGAATCAAGAAACAATAGTATATATGAATTATAGTAGGTGGAGTAAGTTGCGTGATTGAGATAAAGGAGGGATAATTCAGACTAGCAAAAAAATGGCCAGATACAGAGAATAATGTCTCACTAGCTAACATATGGAGCATATCATGTCAAAAGGAAAGATGTCCATCATAAAAGTTGATTATCAGTGAGATAATAAAATTTTTCTTATGCAACATTTTGTTACTTCCATCTCTATTCAATATACAGATCTTTAAAGTAACTTATTGTATTTTTATCAATATTTTCAACCATAAATTATTTATTTACAGTTAAAAGAATAGCTAAGCCTTCTCTCACTTTAAGGCGGGTCGTCTACATGGATTCTTGGTGAAATCCATGTTGAAAGGTCTAACTATTTTTACACTGATTGTTGGCTACCTAACTCAACCTTTACAAAGAGGGATTTGATCCATGATCTTTTTAGTGGTAAGCACATTGCAATACCCCAGGGCTTTGGAGTGGGTATTTATGGAAAATATTATTTTATGCGAATTCATAAATTTAAATTTCTAAAAGAAGAGATAACACAAGAAAGTTATTAATATTTGAAGTCTGTTTAGATAATTTGCACTACATACAAGGGGTCCAAAATTAACTTGATAATTTTTGAGATTACGATTTTCACCATTTTCATAATTTAGTTTTTATAATTTAGTTTATATTCAGTGTAAAACACGTAAAGTTAGGAAATATCAAATATACAAGCTGGTGTCCAAAACATAAGTTCATATTTCAAGTATTTTATTTTTGGAATATTTTTTTATCAATCAGAGTATTTTTATTGTAGCATTTGAAAGTGTGTTTCGCCCAATTTCGAGTGTTCTACACTTCCTTAAAGGCATATGAAGATGGTAAAATAGCCAACCCCGACTTTCCTTCATCAACCAACTATTATTGTGGATTTTTTCTAAGATATTTCACGATTGTCACAACATTTTAAATAAGAAATATAACGAAAACTAAGTCAATTGGGGTTAATTTGTAAAAGATCAAACCGTTATACTATATATTTATACCAATCCTGAAATACAATCAATTTCATTCTTATTCCTTCTATTTATTTTTCATTTTTTTGCTTCTTGCATATTGTATACCCCTTTTATTTCTTTCCCCTTTATGTGATTGCATGCATTAAGAGCTTACAAATGTACGAGTTAAGAATTTACAAACATATTTTGAAATAGTTATAGATTATTATTATTATTAGTTCCTGTTCCTTTTTTATAATTACATCAAATTATCATTTTCAAACACATATCTTGAAATAATTTTAGCTTATTTACGTACATACCCATATATTTATGGAATAGTCAATGTATTCCTTGCATGTATGATGGTGAAGATCATTCTCATTTTGATTTTTTTAATATGCATGGATTCACAAATTAAAGCAAGGCACGCTCTAGATCATGGAAGGCCGTATCCCGATATATACGGTCGGCATGCCATTCAGGAGAACCCGCTCCCGAAATAGGCAGATAGGAGTAAACACCATCAACCTAACCGCTTGTGAGTCTAGGACTATAATCTAACAAACGCGGACGGTGTAGATGCGAAGAGCCCCCATTCCCTCACCTCATCCCGCTGCTCTACGCGCACCTCTCTTCTCCAGCGTCCGATCCGCCCCCTCAACTCCTCGATTCCTTCTCCTCTCGCGCGCCAAATACGAACGCAAACCTACCAATAGCTCGATCTCCATCACCAATCACCTCAGGTAAAGCTTCCAACATCTCCCCGCATCACCTCTAGGGTTTCCCCTCACGATGGAGCGCCGGCTATCTCTAGGGTTCCTCCGCCATGTCCGACCACGCACGCCCCTCCAGCCCCGACGGCGGCCCCGAGAGCGGCGGCGACCAGAGTCCCCGCAGCTCGAACGTGCGGGAGCAGGACAGGTTCCTCCCGATCGCCAACATAAGCAGGATCATGAAGAAGGCTCTCCCTTCCAACGGCAAGATCGCCAAGGATGCCAAGGAGACCGTCCAGGAGTGCGTCTCAGAGTTCATTAGCTTCGTCACCAGCGAGTGAGTTTTGCATGATTCTGATTCTTTCTCTTCACTTCTCTTCTTTTTCTCTTTTTATGTTTTGGCCGATCAAATTTGACGAACGCTTGCAGGGCGAGCGATAAGTGCCAGAGGGAGAAGAGGAAGACGATCAACGGGGACGATCTGCTTTGGGCTATGGCAACCCTTGGTTTCGAGGAATATATCGATCCGTTGAAGCTGTACCTTCAAAAGTACAGAGAGGTATTCTTCGTGCGAATATTTCTTGCTCTTTTACCCGGAGATTCCGCCGCGCTTTCTAATGGGTTTTTTCCGTGGATAAACGTCTCTGTCAGACCGATTGAGAGTGTCGTCTTCTCTGTTTCTGCAGGTTGAGGTAACGGAATAATCTACGAGGATATGCATCATTTGCTGCGCACCTTGTTGACGTTGGACTGGCGGTTTATATTTTGTTTGTGTAGGGGGATAGCAAGGGATCTGTGAAGAAAGAGACCGGGATGTTGCAGGGAGGATCTCAACCTGGTGCCAGCATGCAGGTGAATATTATTTTGTCATTGTACTTATTTAAGTATAAAAATGTCTAGCATATTTGCAATTGACGGTAATCCTTTTTTATTTTTGATATTCTCTGACTGGAAGATTCCTCAACAATTTCCACATGGTATGGGCCCGATTAATTCTCAGGTAATAATCATCATCATCATGAACAATTGAATTTGCAATTTCAATTTGATCCGTTTGATTGTCAAATACCCATCATCTAACTCACGACATTTCCCTGCAAGATGTTATTATACTTAAACATCTTTAACTACCGGTACTTACATTAAATGACATATGGCTGCACTCCACTTCACACTTCTCTTCTTATGATAATAGGGCAGGGTGCAATATTGGGATGGGAGAGAGGGATAGAGCGATGCTAATGCTCGTCGGCCAGAGTGGGGAGGGAAAGGAAAGGACAGGGCCACCGATTCATAGAGAGGTGTGGGTGATGAAGACAGAGGAATCTTTGTTGAGGATGAGAGGATGTCACAAGCTGCACAAGCGATCCCCGTTGATGCGGTTCTTGAGGATGAACGTGAACGTGGCTGGCAGTCACTGAGGCGCATGCATCTTCATAGATCAAAGAAGCCCCCGGCATCCTCGTGGTGCTATGGATGCGAGCACGAGACCATCTTTCAAATACATGCTCGACAGAGGCGTCACTTTGTGTCCATTGTGGTCGTCGTGGCCACCGTCAATGGGAATGCCGATCATGGGGTGTGTGCGAGAAGAGGGGCGATGATAGGCAGGTGTTGCTGATGAATGCGTAGTTTTCAAGATTGATGGGAAACAATCATAGCGGGAGGGGATGCGGTTGATTGATGGTGTGGTGATTGGGGAGGGTCTTGTTGAGGAGCTCCATCGGATTCAGGAGCGGGTGGGTTGGGAGAGATTGAACGGAGTACTCATGGATGTAGTTTGACTCAATGACAGCTTGTGCATTCGTGGTCTCTTCAACTGACGGGGTATCGAAGGTGATTGAAGCTGCCCTGTTGGATGTGCCGAGGATGGTGACTTGGCGTTGTCCAATAACTTATGATGCTTTGTCGAGAGGGCGAAGTAGAGAGGGATGGTGATAGGGATCCGTCTTCGCTGTTAGGTTTTAGAGACGTTGAAGGGGTTGTTGGCACTGGCAGGGATCGCTGTGAAAGTTCTGAGTTTGGGGCTGAAGGTTGGTGAAGAACTGAGTTTGATGCTACTGCGTGAGGTTATGGCACGAAAAACACTTGTTTGGTTGGACCTAATTGTTGGTTGAAGCTCGGTGCTGATGTAGTTGAAAGAGGTCACCAGGGATGGTGGAGATTATTCGGAGGTGATGATGGCAACTGTCACTGGTCAATTGGCATGGAATGCAGAGTTGGTTGCTACGGTAAATGGGGAGTGCAATATCTCGGGAGGTTTCACGGATATCAGGGTCGATAAACCTTAATATCTCTGTATTGTTTGCAGATGCAGTGAAGGTGGGCTTTTTTGCCTCATCTTTGTATTTACATACTCGATTACGAAGCCTTGAAATCGGGTTTGAATGTCCAGGCAGATCCACCGTGTTGCAGTCTAGGAATATTTGACTTTATTTATCTCGAGTTAGTTTTATTCCACAGGATAAGCCACTAGGAAAAGTAATTTTGAGTCTAATTTTCAATTTATTCGAGTATTTAAATTCCCTACTATATGCGTCCTTGCCTTTTTCTTTTTTTCTTTTATTTAAAGTCTTAATTACTTACTTATTTGGTGGGATCTAGCCTATATAAGGCCCCACCTTTGGGTATAGGAGAATAGAAGAAGTATTATATTTTTCCTCACTTTTTTCTCTCTCTCCTTATTCTCTCACTCCCCCTCTCTTTCTTTCTCTTCCGAAAATCAACCCTAATCCTCCCCTTCTTCCTCTCTTCTCCTCGTCACCTCCCCTTCTCTTCTCCCCTATCTTTCCTACATCGCCGATCCTGCACTCGCCTCGCCACCTCTCGCTGCAGCCAAGCCTCCACCCATTCCCCATGCCACCACAACAACACATACCTCGCGCTTCTCATTCCCCGCTCCAATCCACTGCTGCCTCCTACTTCACCGCCCACCTCGCAATGGTCCCAGCCTCTTCCCATCACCTTTGCACCTTGCCAATGTCGCAGCACACCACTGGCATGCCCCACTGCTTCCCTCTCCCTTCGATCTGGTCCAGGTCGATGTACTTTCTCCCTGCGTGCTGTTTGTGGTAACGAGTATTGTATCCCTATTTTTCGTGTCATATTCTCTGACTGTGGAATGTTATGCACTATTGGCTTGGTTGAGAGTTAGTTTCTAATTCATGTAGCCATAAAATATATGCCCTAAGAGATTCATTAATTACTTTGGTCTGAACTCGTTGTGTGGACAAGCAGTGCATTCTCTCCTCGGATTTACTGTCATGTTATTCCTTATTCCTGTATCTAGCATTATTAATTTTCTAGACTCGATTGAATACAGTTTATTTTCTTTTATTTTTTCTGTTAAAAGTACTTTCCGGCATCCTTTATGCATTTTCCAGCATCATTTAAACATTCTAAAATTTCACAGCACATACAAAAAGGACGTCATTCCCGTTGAACACCATCTTGCAAACTAATGCCCCTATGACGGCCTCAAAGCATATGGATACAACACCGACTGTTGCTGGTAAATCCCAAATGAAACATCAACTATAGTCGTTGCTCGCCCCTCTACTGGAAACTCCAAACCATGTATTTTGTGAAGTCGACTTGTCGTGGGACATGATATTTGTTTTAGGTTCTATTAGAAGGGACACGAGCAACTGAGTGTTCAAACCCTAGTGTGGTTGCTGCCCATCTATGCACCACCGAGTATCGTGAAAAGCCTACTCAAGATGATCAAGAAGCATACTCGGGGTTGGCGGGGATGTATTTTTTTGAGACCAAAAAAAGGGGAACACTCAGCGGTGCCCACCTCAAATTTATCAAAAAATGAGGTTTAACCTCAAGAAGACTTGCAATAGCCAAGACTTGAGGAGAGTCTTAGAATGGAAAATTATATTTTCAGCATGGAAGCGATTAGAGCAGAAGAGAGTGCCATTTCTAGATAACCAAATTGCCCAGACAAGTGCAAGGGGTTGAAGAAGAACCTCTCTAGGCCGATCTTTGACCTCAAACAAGGAGTTCCAAAACAAGTCCAGGCTTTGAACATACAACCAATCCGCCTCGATCTCCTGCCAGATAGGGAGAGTCTTTTCGCAAGTGAAGAAAAGGTGATCTAAAGTCTCAATATGCCTCTCACAGAGAAGGCATCTGTCATAGATAACTTTGAATAATCTGGCACAATGGTATGTTGTCATGATTCGTTTTCTACAGAATAGCCACATGCAACCAATTCTACTCGACAACTTCATCTTCCAGATAAAGTGGCAGTCCTGAATCAAAGTGCCCGACCTTGACGGAGGCAGTTTACTGATTTCATTATAGGCACGCTTGACAGAGAAAGGATTGGACTTCCACACCCAATGATCCTGCCCAAAGGTGGGCCTATCGATCTGTCTTACGAAGTCCAAAAGCAACATAAACTCCTCGAGGCACTGATCATAGAAATTAGTTAAGAATCGTGGCATCCAATTGTCGTCCACCCAACACCACAACCTTTTGCATTTCGATTAGCCGCAAAAGGAAACAAACAAGGGAACCTTAAGGAGAATGCTCCATCACCTGACCAGTTGTCAGACCAAAAAGCGAACATGCTGCCATCGCTCGAAGACGGATGAAAGAGATCCTGGAAACATGGGAGCACCGATCTGATTCCTTTCCAAAAGGCAAACAGTCTGGAGATATGTTGTGGAGGAAACGAGTATTGCACTCCAATACCGTAGATCTGGTGAATGCGTCTGTTGCACAAATCATCACTTCTTCCCCAAATTCTGCTGACCCGCTTAAGGAGAAGAGCTTCATTCATTGAATCCAAGCATGGAACCCCAAGGCCACCATCCTCAACAGGCAGCGTAACTGTGGCCCAGTCAACCATGTGTAGTCTATGCTCGTTCTGTCCCATTCTACCCCATAGAAAATGCTTCATGAGCATCTCCAATCAACATCTAATACCTATCGGTAGCAAACATGATGAGATGAAGTATATGGGGATAGTAGAGAGAAATGCTTTCACAAGTACCAACCGACTCCCCCTGGAAAGGATAGACGCCTTCCAATCTGACAACTTCTTCTCCAACTTCTCAATTACCAGGAGCCAGTCTGCCATCTTGAGTGTACCATCTGTCAGAGGGAGCCCCAAATAGCGATCGGGAGTGAGTCACTCTCAGAGCCAAGCGCGGTGTAGCAATCACGGGCATCTAAATCTGAGAGGACAAACGAAACATAGATTTGCCATGATTTATAATTAGCCCAGAAAGCTCCCCAAAAATCTCCACTGTCAGAGCCATGCCTTTAGCTTATTAGTACCCCAATCGATGAAGAAAATAATGTCGTCGACATACTGCAAAAGAGGAATGGATATCTCGTCATAAATGTATCTCTTCGAGCATGGGCGGATCTAGAGGGGGGCATGGAGGGGCACATGCCCCTTAGATTTTAAGATGACACATTTGTATTATTGATATAATATTATGGTTATAATGTCGTTTTGGTTTTCCTATACTAAATGTACTTGTAAATTTAAAAATTGCAACTCCCTCCCTTAATTTGGATTTGCTTTATCATCTCTCTCCACAATTCTCTCTTATATCCCATCTGTTGAAACCTCTTTCCATGCATATCTTCTTCTTCTCTCTCTTTCATAGAAATCTCTCACCCTTTCAATTGTGATTTAAAAAATCAGACTCGACTGGTTGGATACTACCCTCGATATTGATAGTTCGACGGGTTCCATGGAAGTATAATTAGAAATTTAAAAAATTAGTTTGAATATCGAACATGTTCGATTGAAGTGGACCAGTTTGACTCGGATCAAACTGGTACAAAGAATTTGGATATTATTAATTATCGACAATTATTCAACGTGAATGCTCTTAGTGCTCAAATATTATGTGTATATATATAAGAATTTCATGATTTATAATATCAGTTCCACCATTATGAATGGTAAACTAAGCTCGATCCAATTTTTTGGATTGATACTAATGAGTAAAGTCATGAATACTCCAATCGATTTGACCCAACACGAATTCGGTTAAAGATCAAACCACTGACTGAATGGTTCACCGTCCGATATTGATTTTAAAAACTTTATTCTTACCATTTCTCCATACATCTCTCTTTCTCCCTCTCTCCATATTTATCTTCATTTTTTGTTGTTGAGAAAAATGTGTGTTAATATGAAAGGCAATTATATTTTATGATTTTATTTTTAATATTGTCTCTATTTTGACCATATACTTCATGTTTAAATTTAGACGTTTGTGTAGAATTTTTCCGTAGTTCTTTAAAATTATTTTCTATGAAAAAGTTTCAATTTTTTATTGCAATAAAGGATTTGTCCAAATTTTTAATAAATATGTATGCATTCGTTGTTCAATCTTATGTTTTTATATATTTGTAACAAAATGGCGACCTTTTTTTTAAAATGGAAGCAAAAATCCCCAATATGTGTCATGCTCGCAAAAAGTTAAGAAATTTAATCAAATTGTCATTTTTATCTTGCATTATAATTACACCATATTTTACGTGGTAATATTACATTCAACATATAAATAAATGTTTTAATTTGTGCCCCCTCTACAAAAAATTTCTGGCTCTGTCCCTGCCTTCGAGACCTCACTCTGAACCACCCGAGTCACCATGCAAGCAAGTACATTTACTGCAATCATAAAGAGCATTGGAGTCCATGTCTGGACCTTTTCTAGTGATTGAGCATGATAGGTTTATCGCTCCATAGTCCATAGCCCATAGAGCGCACCAATGAGCATCCTACTCGCATTTACAACCAATAATACTGATAACTAGTTGGGATTCAGATAACTCAGATCCACATGTACCTCTAGAGGACGTTGTTTTTCGTTGATTATTGATGGAGGTAACGTGGAGAACTTGGTGTCCCAAGAAATGGTCGATAAATTGGAATTTCCTATTCAACTACCCAAGAAACCTTACAATGTGGTATGGTTCAGAGATGACACTCAACTTCCGATCCATCATTAATGCCTCGTTAGCTTCTCGATTGGCCTGCCATATAAGGATGAGGTATGGTGCCATGTGGCTCCTATGGATGCTTGTCATGTGCTACTAGCGAGACCATGATAGTTTTTGATATGGATACTGATCAGAAATGCAAACTGAATACGTGATTGTTTCTTGTAAACAAGTTATGTATGGCCCTCAGATTGCAATGCGGGGCCTTTAGTCCCTGACAAGTGGCTTCTCTTCGATTCGTGGTCCCACAGTTTGTTAAAAATGCTCCTCTGACAAAGCCTTCGATCTTCACTACTTTATTGTTAATGGAAGTTCAAATGTCCTGGCATAAAGTTTGGAAGAGCTCTACTATTTACACATTGGTGGGATACGAAGTGGATGAAAAGGAGGAGACCTTAATAGAAGTTCCGCCTGAGGTACAACCGATCATACACGAGTTTGCTGAAATTATGCCTAAAGAATTACCTGAAGGTTGCATGACATTTAACACGACATTGATCTCATCCCGGGAGCGTGTTTAGCACACTTATCACATTATTGAATGAGCCCAAGCAAACATGAGGAGATGAACAAATAAGTCACCCATCTATTGCGACGTGGTTATCTTCGCGAGAGCATGGGCCCTGTGATTGTCCTTGCTCCATGGAGGATACGTGTGGATAATCGTGCTATTGACAAAATCACTGTTAAGTATCATTGTTTGATTCTACGTCATGATGATATGCTTGACGTGCTATTAGGCATTGTTAAAGAAGTCGGTATTTGATATTTAGTTGGAGGGGTCACCGAATAAAGATTATTCAGTATTCGGGAGAATATCTGGAATTATTTGGTTATGATTTTTTTAATTACTTTGCAACAATGCTATCAGGCGGTGAATTGCTTTCCAAGATGGATCTTCAGAGCGGGTACCATCAGATTCACATCCATGAGTAGAAGATAGCTTTCAAGACTAAGAAGGGTCTTTATGAGTGGACTGTCAAGCCTTTGGCTTGTCTAATGCCCCAAGTATTTTCATACGTATCGTGACCATATATTACAACCCTTCATTGGCAAATTTGTGGTTGTATATACTTTGATGATATTTGGTCTACGGTCTGATTGCCTACATAAAGGCGCGCCCACTTGGATCCTAGAGGCATAAGCTAGTTTTCACAAACTGAAATACCAGTTGAACAATGCCCTCGTCTTAGCATATCCTGATTTTCCAAGATTTTGGTGGTTGAGTGTGATGCCCCGCGCTGGAATAGGTGTTGTCCAAGATGTACGAGGTCTGAGAAGAGGGTTGTGGTTGGGTTCTTTCTGGGAGCATGGCAGGTGATACTATGCCTATGGAGGGGAAATAGGTTTAGTTGTGGGAGACCGTAAGGTGGAGTTTGATCTCGGGTCCTTGCCTCACAACTAATGGCAGTTATCATAGCATTGTTGTTGTGTCGAATGATGATTTGTTCAAGGTGGAGGGGAGTGATTCTAGTGCATTCTATCTCGATAATCTTGGAACAAGAGGGAGTGGTCTAGAATGGTGGTGTCATCTATTTATGGTGTTTTAGTTGTGTCCCCCGAATTCTGATCTCTAGGCGAAGATGGGGTTGGTGCGGGTAATGTCACTCTCAGTAGCTTGGATAATTGGAGGTGATTTTGACGTAGCCCTGTTCTTGGATGTTAAATGAGGGGAGGGGGCGTAGGATCCATGCCCTTCTCTATTTGCAAAGGTGGTGGAGGAGCTTGCTTGGAGGTCCTAGATTTGGCCAATAGTAAGCACACCTAGAAGAGCCCATCAATGAGGTTGCACATTGATCAGTTTCTAATGTCGATAGAGGCGTTGAAGATGTAACATATGTTTGAGTTGGATGTTGTTACTACGCTCCCTCGATCGTGGTCAGATCACACACCCCTCTGTCTGGACACTAATCCTGGGATGGGGCCTTCCTTGTGCTTTAGATTTGAGCGGTCCTAGATGTCAGAGGCATGATTTCGACATATAGTAGTGTCCTTCTTGTCAGATTCGATGGCCACTAGGCTGTTGGCCTTGAAGTTGGAGGCTCTGCACAAGAGATCAACTTCTTTCAGAAGGGATTCTAGGCAGGAGCACAAGCAACGAAGGTCTTATGTGTAGGAAGAAATGAAGAGGTTAGATTTGCTAGAGGATGACCAAGACTTGGACAATGAAGAACTGATGAGCGGAGGTGATGTTTAGAAAACTATCGAGGAGAAGGATCGGAAGAGGGGGGTAGAGCGGATTAAGCGCTCACCTTAGAAATGGCTGAAGTAGGGAAATGCTTACACTAGATTTTTTATAGAAATGGCTTAAGGAGGGAAATGCTTGCACTAGATTTTTTATGCAATAGCCAGTAGTTGTCGAAGATAGAATTTGATTCACTCGACTACGGTGGGAGGCAAGGTCTTCTATGAGGAGTCTGTTGTGGTAGGGGCAGTAATTGGACGCTTCATGGAGGTTAGTCGTATGTTACCACCCAACGGAGCTCGCTCGGGCTCGGAGTTGATCGAAAGAAGGTTGTGGCAAGTTTCCAAAGCAACAAAAAATCAATTCCGATTCATGCCATGTCGCTCAACTATTGGAGCTATCTACTTTTTGAGAACAATGGGGATTTATAGAGATAAAAGAAAGAACCTCCATATGAATATATGATTATTATTGATTTAGAGAATGCTTATGATTGGGTCTCACATGAGATATTGTGGAGAGATTTGGAGAAGAGACAAGTACCCGTCCTATACATTAAACTTATAAAGGATATGTATGATGAAGCTTCATCTTGTGTAAGGATCCGGTTTGGGAGGTTGACTATTTTGACATCAACATCGGTCTGCACCAAGGTTTGGCTTTGAGTCCATTCCTTTTTACTTTGATTATGGATGAGTTGACTCGTCACAGTCAGGTTGAGATACCTTGGTTTATGTTGTTCACCAATGATAATTATTTTGATTGATGGGACTAGAGATGGAGTAAATGAGAAGCTTGGGGTTTGGAGACATGCTTTGTATACTAAAGGATTTCGTATAAGTAGGACTAAGACTGAATATATGGAGCGCACATTTTATGGAAGTAGTGGTGAAGAAATCAAGGTGAAGATCATAGACGATAACATTTAGATTAAAGATTCTTTAAGATACTTTAGATCTATTTTGCAACATGATGGGGAAATCGATGTAGATGTTACTCATAGAATAAATGCATGTTGGTTAAAGTGGAGAAGAGCCTCTACTGTTCTATGTGATAAGAAAATCTCTTTGAGAATCAAAGGAAAGTATTACAAAGTAGTTGTGAGACATGCTATACTCCATGTTTATGAACATTGTTTTGTGAACCATAGACATGCAGACAATGACAGTGGTAGAAATGAAAATGCTAAGGTGGATGTGTGTCATATATGAAAAGATCGGTTTCGAAATGATGCGATCAGAAGGAAAGTTGGTGTAGCTTCGATCGAGGATAAGATGAAAGAAGATTACTTAAGATGGTTTGACAATTTGCAAAGGAGGTTGATTGATGCATCGGTTAGAAGATGCGAGATTTGGAATATTGAGCCGGTTAAGAGATGATGAGGAAGGCTCAAGAAATGTTGGAATGCACCATTGAAGAGAACCAAGTTATTTGGAATTAAGCTCGAGAATAACCCAACATAGATTTAAATGGATGAAAAGAATCCATGTAATCAACCCTACTTAATGTGGGGGAAAAAGGCTTTGTTGACGAGGATGCTGTTGAGCTGACCAAGGATTTTGATTTGCACGAGGTTTGGAAGGACGTATTTGCGCGTAACCCACGATGGGTGTCTTGGGTCTGATGGATTCTCGGTCTTCTTCTTCAGGAACTTTTTGGACTTAGTTTTTTCAGGAGGTGATGGCTTTGATCTCTTAGTTTGCCTCGAGAATTTTGGCTTTGATCGTTTAAATCGTTCTTTTTTTTGCTGCACAAGGACATTACTCTTAGAGTGGAGGACTTCTGCCCCATTGCTCTGTCCAATGTAGCGGACTTGATTGTTGCAAAGCCGTTGATGAACTGATTGCATGGGGTATTGGATGGGATTATCTTGCATGTGGAGAGTGCTTTTTTGCCGGGCACGCCGATGATGGAGATAGACAATGTGTTTTTGGCCTTGGAGGTCGTGGTAGATTGGAGGCACAAGATTCAGGGAGTTTTATGGAAATTATTTTTCCCCAAAGTTTATGACTACATTGATTGACACTTCTTTTGGGATTCGATTCGTAGGAGGGGGTTTCTTGATACCTGGATTACCCGGATGAGGAGGTGTGTTATAACGTCGTCTTGTGTTGTATTGGTCAACGAGCAGCCTAGGGATGGTTACTTTCAATCTCAGAGAGGGGTCTGTCAGTGATACTCTATGGCCTTGAAGTTATTTGTTCTCGTAGCACACGTTGATGATCATGGTGGATCGTGTAGTGATAGGTGGATTTTTATCATGGATACTTGAGATACGAGCTGTCCACTAATTATTTAATACATGGATGGTATTATTATTTTTCGGAAGGGGGCTTTGAGAATTGCAAGGGCATATATAGTTCTAGACTTATTAGGTGTTGTGTCTAAATCGAGGATCAATAAATCAAAGTTAGCGTTTTTGCCATTTGGTTTGAGCAAAGAGGAGATTGCTTGTGTACGAGCTGGCATAGATCTTCTCGAGCACTTTTTTGAAAATAAAAAGTGTGTACACTCAAGATAAGTTACACCCATAAAGCATGATGTTACACTAAATGGACCATGGCTCATAAATAACACCGATACGATGAATTACATTTACCATGCTATATTGTTACTATTTGAAATCCACCCTATTACAGGACGCAAGGTTTTAAAATTTGATATTATATATCGTATCAACACCATGTTGAAACGAAATTTCAATAAACTTCGGCCATATTTCACCCAAATCGAGCAACATTTGTGAAGGCCCCCATATCGGCATTTCGCTCGAAATTTTCATCCCACGCCGAAACTGAATTTTGATGAAATTTCGCCAATATTCCACGAGATCTGAAACCATGGCGGGACGACCAAATTATCCAAGCAACCATAAAATGATGCATGCACTCATTACGAGAAGATATGACAACAGATCTCATCGTGGCCAAAAGTTGAGATCGCACAGTTTGTCAAGCCATGAAACATCCATCCAACTTCAAGTTCTCCTCAAGCATGCTTACTTATGTAGTATCTCGGTCTTCACTCTTCCGGTGGTTGGGTGAATCTGTGACTTGCTGATTGGTTACCGTTGATTGAGAAGATGGAGAAGAGGCTCACGAGTTGGAAGTTCGCATGCCTATCTAGAGGCGGTAGGCAGGGGTTGTTGAATTTGGTCCTTTCGTCTATTCTCATCTTCTTTCTATCATCTAGGCTTCTTTCCACCGGTATCTGGAAGCAAGGTTTTAAAAAATGTGAGGCGTATCGAGGCTTTTGTCTAGTGTAAGCCTCACTCTATAAAGAAAAAATTTCATAAAACACAACAATTAATCGTAATTACATTTTGCAAGTTCTAGAAATCAAATAGCTTTGATAACAATACAACTCCATGATATTTTAATGCTAATTTCATGATTCAACCATTCAAGTTCGCACTATGTGGGAGCTAAACTAACTTAAATCCCCAACAATAATAATAAAAGTTTAAAACATAAATAATTTGACCATCAAAATACATGAAAGGCTAATAAAGCAAACTCAAATATAAACAAGTTATAATTGTATCTCTAAATATCGATGTCACATCTCTAAGCAAGCATGAAAATATTAAATCTAAGCATAAACTGTTGTAAGTTTAAATAATTCTCTTTTTTTGGACTCTCAAATTGTAAGGAGTCAAATATTTATGGATTTGCAAGTACAACAATGGGTTAACCGTAGCAACAGTAAAGTTTCGAATAAAATTTAACTAAAGGGTTTGGATGTCCACACCTTTTTTAAAAATTGGTTGAGGTATGCATGCCTATCAATTGGGAAAGACAAGAGAGTAAGCAATTGTCACTTTTTACTTTACTATAAGTATTGGGCAATAAAATACTTGAATATTGCATGTTATGACCGTCGTTCATGTATGCTTTGGTGTGATTTATTTCAATCTCGACTGAATAGAAACAGAGATGAGGCATGCTTACAAAACATACTCTTCTAAATTTATGTCCAAGTAGGGGATTTGCATCCAAACATTTCAATAAAGAAAGCATCTATGCTTGATTCATACTAAAGAATAAAGGCATTATATTCGAGGAATCAAGACTCAGTTTTTTGTTCATGTTGATCTATAAAGAACATGCAAAACAAAGTAAAAATAAGCTTAAGATGTTAATAAACTGCAAAATAAATGTAGTAAAATTTCTTTTCATATTGATTTAAAAATAACCGAGTAAAAATGAGCTTAGTATGTTGGTAGATTGCAAAATAAATGCATTAAACACACCAACTTGCCAATACTAGAGCGTAAGTAAATGCCTTCTAGTGAATTACGAACTCAAGGATTTGAAACTGCTTGTATATGAAAGACGAAAGACTCACAATCAAAGAGAAGAATATATAGTAGACAACAAATGAATAATCAGATGAGGCCTGAGACAACATCTCGAGGCATATGCCTCGAGGTGCACCTCATACGTCTCGAGGTGCACGCCTCAATGAGGCTGCTCGACGCTATAGCATCGAGGAGTTTTTCCTTGAAAAATGCCTCGAGGTGTTTTTTTAAATGATGTCAAGAAGAGACTTGAATCCATCATTAGGCGTTTCTTTTTTTTGAAGTAAAAAGGGGGAAACACGCTATGATGTCCGCCCCATACATATTCAAAAAGATAATGGTGGAAATACTTACAGAAGGCAAGATTCAAAGAGAATCTTAGCATGAATAAATACATTTTCTGAATAAAATCGATCACCAGCAAAGATTATACCATTCTAGATAACCAAATGGACCATGAAGTGACAATCTGTTGAAGAAGCTCATCACGGGGCCTACTTCTTTCAGCATTCATAGATTCCCAAAAAGTCTCATGGCTCTGTGTATTCAGCCAAGTTAGTCCAGCATCTTTCCAGTTTGGGGAAGTTCTATGACAACGGAAGAAAATGCGTTCAATGGATTCACTCTCAGTGTTGCATAGAGGACAAAAATTCGTAACACCTGTAAACAATGTGGAACACCGATTACGAGTTAAAATACATCTCCTTCGTAGTAGCCATGGGAAGACAAATTCTGCTCTGTAATTTCAACTCACAAATAAGTTTGCAGTCACGAACAGTGATGGCATCAAATGTCCTCGATGGTGTATCAACAAACTTGTAGGTGCGTCTCTTACCGAAAAATCTCCACATCTCCACTTCCAATGGTCTCTGCCCCCCGACGGACCCCGGGTATGGTTCAGTGATTCTAGAAGAAGCATAAATTCCTCCAGGCGTTGGTCCGAAAAATCTGATCTTAAAGTGGTCATCCATACTCCACAATCCCAACAGTCCCTCACCCTCGCATTCTGTGAGGCGGAAAGAGAGTAGAGTCATGGGAATCTAGATGCCGAGCGTAGAGGTCGGAAAAAAAGGTTGTGCCATCTTCTTTAGACATAGGGAACCCTTCTCTGGGTCAGAGTATGGATCCCGCAAGTTCTCAGACTTCGGCACTATCCCTCACCATTTCTTCCCTCACCATTTCTTCAGTCATTGGCCTTCCCATGTAAAGAGAGTGAGCTCCTTAGTCGAGGTTGAGATTGAAATTCAAGATAACCGTGGTGTCTCAAGTGAGAATTCATGAAACCTTCCTTTCGAGGAAAAACAAGTTTGCCATTCATCTTTCAGTTAGATGTTAATAATCTTGAAAACATATTGAGGAGTCTTTTCTGCAAAGGTATTGGTGAAGTTCACTTCCGCCGATCATCTTGAATGCCCTCTATTCTACCTTCTAGTCAACTATTAATATTAGGTTAACTGTACTATTGTTAACTAAATGTTTTAATAATTTCTATAATTATATCTTATTTGATGTTCAATTATCTTAGCCTCTAGCTTCAGTAGCCATTTGATCTATCATATTATATGTTATTGTATTCAATCTTAGAAAGGAATAAGATTACATTTATAACTATATATTTAGTTGAGAATGCACACACACCCCTGTAGACACATGGGTCTTGGATACTCACTTAAATAGAGAATTTTAAGACTATGTAATTTGGGTGTGTGTGTGTGTGTGTATATATATAGGGTTAAATGGGGCTACCCCCAGGGAGTAGCCAACTTGGCTACTCCCACCCCTATTTTCCCTCATTTTTTTATTTTTTTGGAAAATAAAAATTTGTATATTCATCACTATATCCCTCTAACATTCTATTAAAATTTCGTCAGAAACAGAGACTCCTAGGCCCTCCATCCAGACGTCATTTTTTTAACAGTCGCAGGATTTTTTAAATCGACCCTGCTTGGATGGAGGCCGTAGGAGTCTCTGTTTCTGATGAAATTTTAATAGAATGTTAGAGGGATATAATTATGAATATACAAATTTTTATTTTCCAAAAAAATAAAAAAATGAGGGGAAAATAGGGGTGGGAGTAGCCAAGATGGCTACTCCCTGGGGGCAGCCCCATTTTACCCATATATATATATACCTACTATAGACACATGGATCTTCGATACTAAAATTGATTAATTGAACGAATAGGGCAAGTTGCATTGACATGAGGGGTTTATTATGAAATGAAAGTCGCCTCCTCTTTAATTTATGACAATATCTCCAAATTACCGTGGATGCGTCAAACAGGAATCTGACATCCTCTATTGGTTCAAAAAATCCTCTCTGGTGGGTGACATCAAGTGGAACTGGAAGTATGGATAATTCTATATGCATCACTATCCTTCTTTCTGTTCAAAATAGGTTAAATGCTTGACATGTGTATGTATTTGAATCTTTTCTTGAAGACCAGAAGACACATCAATGTAGTTACAGAGTTCATGTTGGTGGTTCAACAACTTGCCCTCATTTGGGCAAGTGCAGTGACCGTGATATGAAAATCCTGAATGTGGCATGTGAAACCATGAGTACATGCATATCTTACCTGTTTAGAGACCATATTGAGATTCTCATATCGACAATCGACTTCTACTACTCACTGACAACATGAAGATATTGTAGATTTCGTGATACCACCTTGACATTTTGGCACATCATCCTTTTGGTTGCTGAATTTGATTTGGTCAGTTGGTTTTGTTCAGAGTGAGCATACATGTATCCCTTTCATTCAATTAAATGAAAGCTCTCTTCGACTTTTCAATCTTCCGGGCAGTCCAAAGCAGTCGGAATAGAATTCCTTCGTCTTGTATGGGGTTGGGCCTCCGCATCGAATTCCATCAGTCTAAGGGGCGAGGTTTAGAAAATTGATGCATGTAACAAAATGGCCGATGATTTCCATAACATGGCAACATCAATAGCAACCAGTGCACCCTAAAAGGTAAAATAACTTGTAGTCCATAATTAAATGAGTAATGATTTAAATAATACCCAGAAAGAAGTGACACAACTACAAACTTTCCTAAAATACAAAAATAAACGTGGGCTCCCTTTAATCTTGTCAGGATATGTGGCCTGGGTGCCTTAAAGGTGGATGTAATGCGTTGTTTCGATCAAAATTCTTGTGTGGACCATCGTAATGAACATCTTTGTCTTGGCTTGGACCCTTGATATTGAGAGGAAAGATCATCTCGATATTATCCACACCTAGTGGAAAAAATAATAATTGAAGATCTTCAGCGTGGAACTAATCATACTCCTGGAGCACCACAGTAAATGCATATCATCCACAATATTCAAGAAAATAATGTCCTGTAGTAAACATACATCTATGATAATATTGCTTTACTCTACTACATGGAAGTTAAGTTATGTGTCATGACTCAGTGGTTACGTCGATGAAAGTACATGAGTAGAGAACATGCTTCTTTAACCATGCTTGGAGATGATCCTCGTGATCAAGTATTTCTACCAAGACAATTCATTGGGTGTTGTTTAAAACTTTAGAATGATGTACAAAATCATCTGATCGAATAACCTGAATACACTGCATCTGCTATAATAAGAAATACCTAACAGATTCCACATTCTTCCACTTCTCGAGGTGATAATTCAACAACTGTTGCACTAGATCATTCATATGCATTGTCTTTATGGACACTTCCTCTTTTCATTACTGGGTTTCTACAGCGAGCTTCTGCAAATGGTGACACATGGTAAAACTTTGATATCCACTTGCAAAAGCAGCAAATCTTCTTGGAGCCCTTAACACCAAAGTCAATCGAGGAATTTGAAAACCATGAATGGGTTGATGATTTAGAATGGGTTGATGATTTATGTGTTCAAAGATGGATCAAACAAGGAAGGGAAAGAAGGGACCCTATCTTGTGCTCAGGTCATTGGAGGACATCACAAAATCTCATGTGGTAGTATCTTTTGTAGCAATGAACGTACATGAGAAATCACTTCCTTCGCAACTTTTAACTCCGAGGACAACTGCAATATAATGTTAGTAACTGTTGTCTTAAAGTCTTACTATATTTCACTAGGACGAGCAATCTATTCAATGTTTTTGAAGTGGATGCAACAATAAGTTTGTTCGCGGCATCCTACTTTCATCCTGATAAAGTGCGAAGTTTCTTATGTTGTCCATATCTTCTTCAACATCTACCATTTATTTAGGATCTTGATCTTGTTAATAAAGTCGCATTTCACCTTGATAGTATCTACTAAACGTCACAATAAGAATTGAATCCTGTTCATAAATCCAGTTTATCACTCAACTTGAACAATAGCGTCTGATATAGATGCCATTCTAGTTTAAATAAAAACAATATAATGTGTACATGTATGGAGTAGGTCTGAAAAAAAGAGATTTAAGGAGCATGTTATGTGATGTATATAGTTGCTATATAGCTACCCAGCCTACAACTACCACTACATACATACATACATATATACATATATATATATATTCCTTTGTTTCTTTCCTTATTTTTTCTGTTTTCATACAGATAATACATCTGAGCTACTACTATTACATGAAAATATGCTTTTGTATGCCTAGTGATTATTCCATGACAATGAAATAAGGATGAATAACCTATTTGAAGGTTGCATAAGTCAGTAGGTGATATTTAGTCAGAAGGGTCATTGATTACATATTAGTCAGTAGTTGGATGCCTGGAAAATTTTATTCATTTTTGTACTTTTTCATTATTTTTGATATGAAAATATTTTTATACATATATTCTTATATATTTATATGGACATTAAGATCCTCAATGCGGCCATAGCGAAATAAAAGTACCTATTATATTCCAACTAAACATCTTGCTTATACTTTTAGTTTACTTTAAAAATCTGGAAAAAAGAATAGGAAATCATCATTAAAAAACTGGAGATACAATATATTTGTTACCATATCGTAATCTGGTTTTAAAGATGGATAGATGTTAACACATATAAAAATTTCAGGAAAAAATAATAGTGAATTATTGTTAAAAAAGTATGCAAACTGGACAGTAGGGATGCAACGGCCGGATACGAATACACATATAGTTGTTACCATATCCTTTTTTGAGTAGTTGTTACCATATGCTTATTCATTTTAAAATAGGAATATATATATGGATATAGATGTTGACGGATATAAAAACTCTCTTACCGTATCCTAAAAAATGGATAGCAATGTAAAATAGATATATGGATTAAATATTGATAATATCAAAGGTACTCTATATATATTAGCTTAAATAAAACGTATTGGATGCATTGCATATGATTAGCTTAAATGAAACATATTGGATGCATTGCATATGATGTAAATATAGTAAATGACAAAACGTATATATTTCATAACAATTATATTGAATATTGTAAAAATGTATAAATTTATGTTACAAATAGTTTAAAATTATCGTGCAACTTTATATTATAAAAATAGATATAAGAGCACATATATGAATATTTGCTTATATATAAGTGATATCATTTCCATATCCTTTTTTAAAACATATACACATAGTGATGTCAATATCTCAATAAATGAATATGATGACTGATCGAATATGGATATATCCATATCTGTTTGCACCCCTAATAGGTAGACTAAGCATGAGGCATGCTATTGGCCAACTTTAGGTTTATTTCGATATAGCATGAGCATCCCTCCACCCCCATGATCCGTTCAGTTGGGCCAACTAGGCACTCGATTTTTACAAGCTTGACCTGGCCTACTTCAAGGAATAAAGTGGTATATAGACTTTATGCAAATAAGAACGAAATAGTAAGATAAATAGCAAGAATTTCAGACTTATGACTAGGGATATAAAAACACAAGGCATATGGAGGTGATTCTTTATATAAAAGCGAGATGTAAGTCTCTTGCTCTATGGAGAAAAATGTTTATAAAAATTAAAATTACTCATAGCTATTTATTTAAAAGATCTTACCAAACTACATGAAAAAGATGTGTTGTATTATCACCTAATCATGCTAATCTTTAAAGGTTATCATTATCGATATCATCATCATTTTTGCTACTAATAAGGTCATTTGATGCATCATTGTTATCACTATCACCGTCAATATTCCTCATTTTCATAATTATCATCTTTTTCAATATCAACATTCGATTTAAAAAATGTTTTTTTTATAGATTTCAATATCATCATCATTGTTCTCCTTGTTTGAGAAGCCTTAACTTCACTCTTGTCTAGTTGGAACTTGGATATCAATTCATCAATTGAATCCATTGTTAATTTCGACCGAATAGACCAAATGTTCGGCCGAATATTCTTATTCTATGTGGTGATCGAATAGAATATTGTTATTCGGTCAATATTCGGTCCAAACTGAATATTCCTGAATATTCTTCTCGAATATTCGGTTATTCAGCCAAATATTCGGTCGACTATTGCAACAGACTGCCGATTTTTTTATTTTTTAAAGATTCTCATTTATCTCGGTATCACCACAAATGTTAAAGTTCCATATATATAACTTGTTAATTTCTACCTTTATCTTCGACTCTTATTAATTGATGGCCATATATGTCTAAATATATTAGAATATAGGATTTCCTTCCAATAGGACACGATCCTTCATGAGTTCTGGAAGGCCACCCTTTTGTATTTATAATGTGCAGTAATAATACTAAAGTGCTCGTGTTTTTACAAAAAGAAGGCGACATTCCTGAACTTAGGAAGGATGCATCTTATTGGAAGGCCCCCTAAGAATATATATTAGACATAATATTTATATTTAACATAAGTAAAAAAATGCACAACCGAATAATTCCGAATATTCTGTTAAATATCGAATACCAACTTTTGCAACACCGACTGCATCCATGTTGTTTAAATAAAGGGGATCCTCCAATGACTTCTTCCTCGCTTTCCTTTCTTTAATATTGTTGAGATATTAGTCATCTTCTATCCTTTGTATGTATTCTCTTTTCTTCGTGTTTATACTTTGTAGTTTGCCCAAACATGTTTCTCCTCTATATAAAAGAACCCTAGGGTCTCATGAATATACAACTTATTACATTCTCTCTCCGAGGGATCGCCATATCGCGATATATCGTCGATATATCGGCGATATATCGGTATCGACAGGTCACCGATATATCGCCGATATGGACGATATCGGATATCGACAGGAGAAAATGCCTTGGTGGATACCGGGTTTCGGCGATATGCGTCGATATATCGCCGATATATCGGCGATATATCGGTATCGACATTGTATCGAAACGATATCGATACCGATATTTCCTTCCTTGCTCTCTCCACATGGTATCAGAGCAACTGTCTTAGACCAAAGCTTATACCTAAAACCCACTGCCACCACCTCCTTTGTCCTCCTCGAGCCTTGCGCGGACCCTTCTTCCTCGTCTAAGGGTCTCGCACGAGGATTCGGTGGGTCCCCTAGGTCTACCCTAGCACTACCCTGCCCTACCTTAGCGTCGCCCATGCACTACTACCCAACCTGCCCTGGCGTAACCCATACGCTACCTAGCATCACCCAGGTGTGACCCAACTCTACCCAACACTACCTTATCTCTACCCATACCACAGACGAGTTTGCTTAGTGTTGGTTGTGGTATGAACATACAATCACAACCACCCCACTTCATGTCCGTGTAGACACCCTATCACCTATCTATGGTCAGAACCGCGTACCAATCCGGTACTATGTTCAAAAATAGAGTTGATATTCCATCCACATGTGCCTTTAAGTGTCCGACACGTATTGTCAAGATGGTTGGCACAAACTACGAGTTATGAGCAATGCGGTTCATGAATCTCTTGTAGAGCCATTGTAAGAAGCATATTCTGATGCAGGATGAGTCGACCAACAAGACTAGGACCAATGCTTCATAGGAGGCCGACGATGCTTATGCAAAAGTTTGGTTATCTGGTACTATTTCTGTGGAAATAGCCAATGATATCTTGAGTCAGCCTACAACGAAGGCAATGTGTGACATCGGATGAGTCGACCAACAAGACTAGGACTAATGCTTCATAGGAGGCCGACGATGCTTATGCAAAAGTTTGGTTATCTGGTACTATTTCTGTGGAAATAGCCAATGATATCTTGAGTCAGCCTACAACGAAGGCAATGTGTGACATCCTCGTAGTGATGCACTCTCAAGCGCGGAATAAGTCGAAGATCTTGCAACTCCAACATGATATTTTTATGACCAAACGGGATGATCGTCCTATTCATGCCTTGTACACATCTCTTGGGGGTATATTTGAGAGACTCCGTAGTTACATACCTTTGACGGCCTCACCAGAACAACATAAGGCCTATCGCGATTCTGGTATGATCGGGGTCTTTCTGGTAGCCCTTAACCTTGAGTATGACTCAAGTTGCTCTCAATTACCCATAAATGCTACTATACTGCCTATGGAGGAGGCATACCTCAAGCTGAGCAGACTGAGCATCCTCTCTGCTGCATCTTCTCAAATGTCACGACTATGGCTGCTTCCCGTAGTAGAGGCGGTTTGCCTCAATTCAGAGGATGTGGCATACACGACAAAAGAGGCTCATGTTTACGCTAACCTTATTCATATTGTCACCAGTTTGGTTGTTCAGAGGATACATGCTATTTCAAGCACGTCGTTCCATCATCTCGTGCTCCTGGGCAGGTTCAGACTGCCCCTGATTCTATCGGTCATTGTTTTGATGACTTTGTTGCTTGACTGAGAGTGATCATGCCCCCAACTGCTAGATCTTCTATTGTTTGTACTGGTTCATCAGATGTTGCTGCTTCTGCCTCCACCAACACTTCAGGTATTACTCACACATTTACTAGTCGTACTCGACCAAATACTTCAGAATGAATCATGGACTATGGAGCTTCTCATTATCTATGTGGAGATCACACATAGTTCAATTCTTATAGCCTGTAAAGCCTGGTAGATCAGTGGTCATTGCTGACAGGACACATTCTCCTATTACCGGACATGGGACACCCTTCATGCGCCCAAAGAATGTTTATTATGCACAAGAATTCTCAATGAACTTATTATCTATCAGTCAGATTGCAAAAGATTTACATTGACATGCCATATTTGATCATGTTTCTTTTGTTTTTCAGGATATACTCATGAGTAAGGTGATTGGATGTTGCCGTGAGCATGGAGGACTTTACAAGTTGATCCAATATCATTATGTTAGTGCTAGTTCTCTTTCTGCTGGTTCGATTTCTCCTTACACCTGGCATCTTCGATTTGGTCATTTTCTGTTGCAAAAGACTCGTCGTCTCATCCCTGACATTTCTATCAAGTCTACGTTTCAATGTGAACCATGTCAACTTGGAAAGCATCACCGGTCTAGCTTTCCAAATCGGCAAGGTTGTAGTAGTCAGAGTCCTTTTGGGCTTTTTCATTTTGATATGTGGGTCCGAGTCATGTCCTTGATTCATCGGGGGAACATATATTATTTGATTGCCATAAATGACTTTTCCAAACTACCATGGGTCTTTTTGTTAAAGAATAAGTCTGATGCTAGTACTATGATTCAGAAATTTGTGACTGAAATGAAGAATCTTTTTCCTGCTTCTATTAAATACATTCATTTTGATAATGCTTTGGAGTTCTGAACTATTCAACTATCCCAATTCTTTAGATCACGAGACATTATCCATTAGACGTCATTCCCTTATACTTCTCAACAGAACGATGTTGTTGAATGCGAGCACCATCACTTTCTGAACATCACCGAGACTCTTCTCATACAGAGTCGGGCTCCTCATTCCTTCTGGGTTGATGCTGTGATGACGGCATGTCACCTAATCAATCGGATGCCATCTTCCGTTCTGGGTGAAAAGGCACCATTCACTCTTGTTTTTCCTGAGAAGGACCTTTTATCTCTTACGCCACATGTCTTTGGTTGTGTGGCATTTGTTTACCTTCTGCATCTAGGTCGTGACACTGACAAGCTCGCTCCTAGAGCTGTCAAATGTATGTTTGTTGGGTACTCTCATAACTAAAAGAGATATATGTGTTTTGATCTTGTCAATGGCAAATACAATGCCAGTGTTTATGTTACTTTCTTTGAGTCTATCATGTATTATACTCCTACAGGTGATAAGTCGAGTCCCTCTAAGTCCAGGGATGATGTTGTTCTTCCACCTCCTATATGTATACCTCGGCTTGTTCTTCATGTTCTAATGCCTTTCCCAACATCCAACACGCCTCAGGTAAATTGTGAAAATTTGGTTTCAAGTGATAGCATTAGTGGTGCCAATGGTGAACATGAACATTTACAGAATGAGCAAGAAGATATACATGAAGTGCAGGGACCACCACAAGGGGATGATCTGTGGTGGTCTATTGCCTTGTGTAAAGGTGAACATATTTGTGCGAGATACCCCCTTGCTGGACATGTGTCTTTGCATGACTTTTGATGGATTCCAAGAAGTATGTTGTGGGATTATCTGTCATTGAAATCCCACGTGCATACCAGGAGGCTCTCAAGGAGAGCAAATGGTGACTTGCCATGGAGGAGGAGATGGCCGAGTTATATTCACGTGGCACACGAAGCGTTGTTACAACTCCTATAAGAGTGTTTGTTGTAGGATGCAAGTGGGTGTTCACAGTGAAGCATCACATAGATGGCAATATAGATCGGTACATGGTAAGGCTTGTGGCATGTGTGTTCATCCATATATATGGGACGGACTATTAGGATACTTTCTCTTCAGCGGCTCGACATTCTACATTGCGGATCCTTCTCTCTATTTGATGCAAACGGCTTCCGGCGTCGTCGAATAAAATAATATTTTTGGTGGATTTTTTTGATAGAAGAGATAGAAGGGTTGAGAAGAAGAAATCAGAGGGGTTGAGGAGAAGAACTCGTCGGTAACGAGGGGTTGGAGGAGAACCGCGGAGATCACGTGGAGGGAGAAGGGAGAGAGAGAGGGCTAGAGATAACAATCTCAATTTTCATTAATACTTGACTGAATAAAAACATGGGACTACCCTCTCTTTATATAGGAGAGATGGGTTTACAAAAATAGTAAACTAATTTAAATTGACAACCGACTTGCCTAAATTGACTCTAACTAATTAATTGACCCAATTTCAAATTAAAATCTACGAAATAAACGTTGAGATCACAAGCGATCTCAATTATTTAATTAGACAATTTCGACAACCTAAAAACGTAAATAAAATTGACGATTAACTAATTAAATAAATACGGCCCTATAATTTGGGGTCACGCTGCATCACTATTGCAGTGACACGGGACTGGCCTCTATATCAGCTTGATTTGATGAATGCCTCTCTATGGTGTCCTACAGGAGGAAGTCTACTTGCAACCGACACGTAGGTTCGTGCTGAAGGGGAGTGTTAAAAGGTGTGCAGACTTCATTACGCTATCTATGTCCTTAAACAGAGTCCAAGAGCATGGTTTTAGAAGCTATCGGACTTGATAGAACAACGATGGTTCGTGAGATCGACTGCAGTATGCATATCATTCATTGTTTGTTCAGAGGTCTCAGAGAGGTATTATTGTTATACCGGTTTATATTGAGGATATCATTATTACATGGGATGCTATGTAGGACATTCAAGCGACTAAGGTTTTCCCGGGTCATCAGTTCGTAACCAATGACCTTGGTAGTCTATGTTACTTCCTTGGACTAGAGTTTGCCAGGAACCAACGAGGTCTTGTGATGACCTAGGGGAAGTACGTTATGGATCTTCTTTCTGAGATGGGCATGGTAGATTGCAGGCCTGCCACCACTCCCATGGCCTCGAGCATGAAGCTGTATGATGAAGACATGAGGGTGTAGACACGAGGAGGTACATGGAGCTCGTTGGGAAGTTCCTATACGTTACCATCACAAGGTCAGATATATCATTTGCAGTGGACCGAGTGAATCAGTTCATGGAGCAACCTTGACATGCACATATGGATGCAATCCATATGCTTCTGAGGTATCTGAAGACCTTCTGTCACTGGTTTTTTATTTACCAGAGGCACATCCCTTGTCGTTACTGCTTACACATGCAGGTTATTTGGGATGTCTCATCGACAAAAAGTTTACCTCTGGCTTTGCAGTGTTCATAGGAAGCTTTTTGTTATCATGGAAAAGTAAGAAGCAAACAATGGTTGCTAGATCTAGTGTAGAATCAGAATATAGAGCTATGACATAGGGGAGTACATAGATGATGTGAGTCAGATCCGTTTTGACTGACCTAGTTGTCGAGGTGTCTCTTCCTATACACCTTCAAAGCGACAACCGACTGCTCTTTTCATTGCCACCAATCCAGCCTTCCATGAGAGGGCCAAGGATATTGAGGTAGAATGTCACTACATTCGAGATATGATTCAGAAGGGTTTTATTTCTACCTCTCATATCTGTTCAGGCGGACCATACGTCAAACATGTTCACCAAGGCTATAGTTAAAGGGCCATTCCAGAGATGTTGTTCCAAGCTGGGCTTGATTGATATCTGCACTCCAGTTTGCGGGGGAGTGTTGAGATATTAGTTATCTTATCTCTTTTTTATGTATTTTCTTTCCTTTCTGTCTACACTATGAAATTTGCCTGATATATTTCAGTTTCTCCTCTAAGAGAATCCTAGTGTCTCATGAATAGACGACTTATAGCATTCTCTCTCCACAAATATCAAATTGAACATTTATATCGAGCTTCTTCCGCTTGATTGGGGAAGATAATATTCAGAAGAAAGATTCTTTTAGTTACTTCAGATTCATGTCAGGTTGCTTAACTATTGAAGCTATCCACTTGTTGAGGAGAATGGCGATTTATAAAGCTAAAATGAAGAATCTCTATATGATTTTTATTTATTTGGAAAAAGGCTTATGATTCAGTCCTATAGGAGATCTTGTGGAGGGTTTTGGAGAAGAGACAAGTATGTGTCTTATACATTAACCTTATAAAGGATATGTATGACGTGGCTTCATCTTGTGTAAGTATTTGGTTTGGGAAGACTGAATATTTTGACATAGCATTGGTCTACATCAAGGTTCAACTTTGAGTCCATTTCTCTTTACTTTGATTAGGGACGAGTTAACTAGTCACATGCACGATGAAATACCTCGGTGTATATTGTTTACCGATGATATTCTGTTGATTGATGTGACTAAAGACAAAGTAATGAGAAGCTTTAGGTTTGAAAACATGCCTTAAAGACTAAAGGTTTTTGTATAAGTAGGGTTATATGGAATGCACATTTGATGGATGCAAGGAATCGAGGTAAAGATTGGAGAAGATAACATCCCGAATAAAGATTCTTTTAGATACTTGGGATTTATTTTGCAACATGACGAGGAAATCAATTGAGATGTTACTCGTAGAATAAACGTTGGTTTGCTAAAATGGAGAGGAGCCTCTACTGTTCTATGTGATTAGAGAATTCTTTTGAAAATCAAAGGAAGGCATTACACAATATCAAGGTTCAAGAAGGTAGTACGCGTATGCATTCAACATGTCATCGAATAGTGATCAAGCGATATACTAGGTATAAGTTCTATGCAGTTACCTAATTTTTAATATAAAAGTAAATTAAATCTAAAAAAATTGTATCGTTGATGCATATATGATTTATAAAATGCTATTTCTTAACACTTAACACAAAAGCTATTTCTTTACTTTAATACATATCTAGGAACTATTGAAGTATAAGAAATACATATCCAGTGACTATTGAAGCACATTAAATTATTTCTTTACTTTAATCCATATATTCAAGAAGTATACGCCCAAAATATTAGATATGGGATTGTATGCATATCCAACAATAATAATTTCAATCTCTGATTAGAATTTAAGTTTTAATACATATATCGTAACTATAGCTTCAACATTTGATTATGATTTACATTTCAATGCGTATAAGTCCGAATGCATGCATTTAAGAAGTTGTAAGATTACAACTAAATTACGACGTTAGATATGTAAAAAACATGAATGATATAAGTTATGTGATTACCGAGTACAAGAGGTGATGACGATCACTCGACAGTGATTGGGAATCCAAGAGAAGAACCAATGAGATGCTAATCCACATAGGAGGTGGAGCAACACATGCGAGCAACAATATGAAATCAGACTCATAATCATGGTATATGCAGGCATATGCGGAGCAGATATGCGAAGGAGCGCATAATGGCCCAATTCAGGAAATCAATGCGATCTTCAGGCTGCATGGGCAATTGCTATTGCATTTGCGGCATATGCGGACGATAAGCTGAACATTGCAAAGCACCTGTAATACCTGCTATTATGCACTATGGATCTGAATGTTTGCCTGTGAACCTTAGATATGTGTAGAGAATGACAATAGGAGAAATGTAAATGCTCATACATGAAAAGATCGATTTGGAACGATGCGATCAGAAGGAAAGATGGTGTATCTCCAATAGAGGATAAGATGAAAGAAAACCACTTAAGATGGTTTAACCATTTGCAAAGAAGGTTGATTGATGCACCAGTTAGAAAATGCGAGATTTGGGATGTTGAGCCAGTTAAGAGAGGACAAGGAAGGTCCAAGAAGTATTGGAAGGAGACTATCTGAATGGATCTTAGTTATTTGGATTTAAGCATGAGAATGCCCCAACATAGATTTGAATGGAGGCTAAGAATCCCTATAGCCGACCCTACTTAATGTGGGAAAATGCTTTGTTGTTGTACTTTTGATCTATCTTGCAACATCATGAGAAATCGATGGAGATGTTACTCATAGAATAGATGCTGTTTGGTTAAAGTGGAGAGGAGCCTCTAGTTTTTTATGTGATAAGAAAATTCCTTTGAAAATTAAAATATTATAAAACAACTGTGGGACATGATATGATCTATGGATCTGAATGTTGGCCTGCCTGTGAACCATAAACATGTAGAGAATAACAATAGAAGAAATGAAAATGCTACAATGAATGTGTGGTCATACACGAAAAGATCGAAGAAGGATGTGATCAGAAGAAAAGTTGATGTAGCCCCAATAGAGGATAAGATGAGAGAGAACCGCGTAAGGTGGTTTGCCCATTTGCAAAGGAGGTCAGCTGATGTATTAGTTAGAAGAGGCGAGATTTGGGATATTGATCTAACTAAGAAATGGCGAGGAAGGCCTAAGAAATGTTGGATGGAGACTATCAGAAGGGATCTTAATTATCTGGATCTAAGTCCGAGAACCACCCAAAATAAATCTGAATGGAGGCAATTAGTCCATGTAGATGACCCTACTTAGTATGATATAAGGCTTTGTTGTTGTAGTAGTAGTAATATGCACATGTCCATAAAAAAGATTACGATGTTACAAGTATTGTAAGCTTGTAATATAGTTAAATCTAAACTCCACCATGCAAAACTTAAAATATCACATAATCGAACGAACTCCAAATATCATGTTTGCAAGTGAAATTTAAAATTTTCATGTTTGCAAGTGAAATTTAAAATCTGCATTGCAAACCTCTTCGATTCCGGTGTCGTCTCTTAATACTTGTCACTAATACATAGTAAATAGTTTAATGACATAACATATCTTTGATAGAGAAAGTATAAATCAAGCTAAAAGGATTTATGAATGGGGAGAGATTCTATAAATGGACTTCTCTTCTGCGCATTCATGTCATCTTGCATTGACAAATGCATTTGACTGCAAATCTATTTTTTCCTCTTTCCTTGTCTGAGGATCACCCTCTGTAGGCAAGAATACTGTCCAACATCTACCTCATAATCATTGTTGCATGTCTGTTCGTTCTAGCATGGAGGATTAAGGAAGTATATACATCAACATGCTAATGTGTATGAAGTTGCTTATTCCATCTTATGCCAACAACATCCCATATTTCCTTGTACTATCCCTCATCGTCATGCAAATTTCAAGCAATTTCTTCTCCTGCCCTATCCATCGTTTCATAAATGGATCTAATTAGAGGACACTTTTTAGAATTGATCGTTCTAAGCACCACCACTAATGGCTTGGTTGCTCTGACCATATAAGCAATATCTTGCTAAACGATTTGCTTTTTAAACAATATGTAGCACACTCTTGGCTTTGTGACTTTGTCCTTGGACCAATCTTGCCTTTGTGACTTTGGCCTTGGACCAATAAGAGCCAGATTTCCATTTTTTGAGGTGAAAATGACTCAAATTGATCTTTTACCGTTAGCTATTTCTGCATGGTTAGAAAAGTTGTTTTAAGACGAGTGACAATAGGCTGCATTAAATCCTATCTACATGCTTCTTTACCATAACCAAACACAAGCTTAATTGCTGATGTAATTGATGATAATCTTTACCTTCTCAAACACCAACTCGTGCAAAGGCAATTTCAATACGTCCTTTAACACAAGATCTATACAATGAGCTGCATATGGAGTCTAGTATAAGTGCTCCTTTTTTTGGATCAAGTACTTCATCCATCATCTTGAAAAGAAACTCTGCATTTTTTGCTTCTTCATAGGCATTAGTTAATTTTGAGGAACCGAGTTTCAAAAAAAAAGTTGATCACTGTATGAACTTTGGTACCCGTGCCCCAATAGCTTCCACTTCTTCCTTCACTATTCAAGTACACAACTCGTACATACATATTGGTTTAAATTCCCTCAGGAAGTTGTCGATTTCTTCAAATATTGTCCAATATGTTGGACTATTGGCTACATTGAAAGGGTAACGTATTTTAATAAAGAATATGCCAGCACTTTTGCACACCCTCTTCAATTTTTTTCAAGAAACATCCAATGTGATTTGTTTAGCATGATCTTGAGCTTTCTCGATCTTGCCATTTCCACTTGCATATTAAACTTCTCCCATAGAAAGATCCATAGGACTTCTAACTTGTGAAACAATTGATCATATAGGCACATGCACATCAAAATCAGATGTTCCTTGCTTTATTTGTGTTCCCGATCAGGAAACTTCTTCCATCTCTTCATATAATTTTCTTTTACCCACACCCTTCTTGGCTAAGCGGGCATTTACCTCATTCTCAACTTCAATGGGTACATATAGACATCCTTTAACATTCTTTTGGTTTTTGGGCGAAGGTTCTTTTAATATAGCAATGACACTGGTGATGATCTTCTCACAAAAATTGCACTTCAAATACTTGTATTCTTTCATTTTTTCCTATCTGACTCAACCTCTACACCATGGCTCCATGTAAGATAGGATTCTCCTTACCCAAGTTCCCTCCGTCTTTTTAGCTTTTGGTGCGATTTATGTAATATACATGCATCATATATAATGAGAATACTGCGGGATACAAGGGAAGAACCACATATAATTTGTTTGAAATGAAGTCCTAATTTTGTTTGGATGTTAAAGAAATAAATGACAGACATAGTTGTTTCTAAAAGATTAGTGGAAAATCACGTCTTTAAACATGGAGGCAGTGGTATTTAGAACATGGCCTCATATATCAATTTCGATGTCGTTTCACCAAAGCTCAGAAATGGAGATTTCAGGGACTATGTTGATAATTCGCTGATATTGCTTGAAACTGTTGAAAAAAATTTATTTCTCCTAGATATTAGGATTCCCAATGAATTTTTTAATCAATAAATAAGATACAAATGCGCATTTATCCGTTAAATAAAGGCTCTAGGATGTTTGACTCGCATTAAATGTTCTTGCAGTAGACTTGTTCATCACTTATGCTACCAATATGTATTGCTTTAATGTGTCATGCAATTATAATTTGATTTCCATTATCATGACTTTCAATAACAGGGGACAAAGCCCCCTTTCTAAAGCGATGGTATCGCTGCGCCTCCTCCAAGACCTAATCAAAGATTTGAGTTGGGTTTTAGGAAGTGATATATCGAGATATATTAAATGAATAGTAGGATTATAGCAAATAGTCATATCCAATTTAGTGATATATGAAGCCTCATAGAAAAACTTATATTTGATGATTCTTATTAAAGCTAGAGGACTCGCTAAATGATTTGTAGAATTCAACCATTACGTCAACATTTTGCTGATTTTGTTGATATTTGTGCCACCAACATTTTGCTGATTTTGTTGATATTTGTGCCACATTTCATCGGCATAACATTGATGCCCATTATAGGAAAAGCACATTGATATTGATGTTGCTCATTTGTGGAAATCAAAATTCGGGCAGAACTCGACTGAAATTCAGCAAAATTTTAACCCATGTTTCAGAAGCCAAAGTTGTAGCTTGAGTTCATGCTACAATTGATGGAAAAACATCGAGGATAAACCAGCTGCATAAGTAAATCAAGCGTATGCATCGGAAAAAGTAAACCATGAGGAAGTTGGCACTAATGAGCACAAGTAGTTGCGCAGTTTGAAAACAAAGAGGAATTTGGCGATGAAAACAGGGACCACTGGAACCTATTATTTTAAAGGAGACGACAAAGGGTGTTGGCACGTGGTGTTGACGATGAAGGGCATTGGCACTTGCGGTTGGTGTTGGCTGTGGAGGGACGAAGGAGCGACCATCAAGCGATTGAAAAGCAGCAGGTGATCAACAAAGGGATGAAGGGACATGCAACTTTAGAGTCTTCCTGGGTTTGAAGAGAATGGCGGAAGAGAAACCTAAAAATTATCATATGCAAGGTAAATAACCAGAAACTCAAAGAACAGTCGAGGCGATGCCTCGTGAGCACCTCGACACCTCGGCAATGCATCCATTCCATGAGGAGCATTCCTCATTTAGGGTTGATCAAGGCCATTGAAAATACCGAGCACATAAATAATCATGCATGAACTTAATCTATCATTTGTAAAGTTTGACGATCAACCATTAATGTTTCAATAATTAGCATGCAGTGGATGCTTCAGGTACATTTTTGAGGCATTGAGGCACGTTTTTAAAAACATGCTAACAACACTCTATTAGAACCTCGACTCTAAGGTCTATCTTCAGGTTTGAAAAAGCATGGCTGATGGCTGATGGGTTTAGGGAGAAAGTCACATACTTCTGGAGCTCCGTTCAGGTAGAGGGGTCAGCCGCCCGTAGGTTGGCACAAAAGATTGTGGGATTGAGTAAGATGTTGATGCTGCATAAGGAGGTTAATAGAGGCCGTTCTACACGCAAAGAAGCTGTAGTGAAGGAGATAGCTAGACTGGATGAGATGGAGGATGGGCGCGATCTTGTACTAGAGGAGCTGCGGATTCACGGAGATTAGCTCAAGATATTAGCTGAAGATGACAAATGGATGGATGTGGAGTGGCGCCAGAGATCTAGGCAAAAATGGGTAAAGGAAGGGTATGCAAATACAAAGTTCTTCCATGCTGAGCAGCAGGAGAAGAAGAAACTTAATTCACGACCTTCAAGTGGATGGAGAAAGGATCCAGGGGGATGGGGATTTTGGTGCAGCAAATGTTGAGCACTTCCGTGAGTTTAGTAAGAAGGTGCCATCAAGCGGTTTAAGATGGAGTGGTAGAGGGGTAAGGTTGTTGAGGTCGGAGCAACGATCAACACTTGTGTCTGAGTTTTCAAGGGCGGAGGTTCGTCGTGCTGTTTTTGACCTTAATGTTGACAGATGTCCTGTCCCAGATGGACTTCCGATTCTCTTCTACAGAGAGTTTTGGGACACAATGGAGGAGGATGTTATGGGGCTGTTGTTGGAGTTCTGAGATGTGAACATGGGTCTTGAGAGGCTCAACAAGTCCCTTTTGTTCTTGCTCCATAAATAGTAGGGGGTGGAGTGGGTGGATGATTTTAGGCCTATTTCTCTTTCTAACGGCATCTACTGCATTGTGACAAAGGTTTTTGCCAACAGACTCAGTCGTCCTAGATGATCTGGTGATGCCGGTTCAGTAAGCTTTTATTCCGGGTAGGCAACTGCTTGAAGGTGTGATTTTGGCTTCGGAAATGGTCTCAGACTGGAAGAGAAGAGGGGTTGCTCGGTTCATATGGAAGGTGGATTTCTCAAAGGCCTACAACTGCATGAATTGAAAATTTATCTGGGCATGCTGATCCCAGATATCTGAATAGATTGGATGAAGAGATGCATTACAACAACGTCGCTTTTAGTGCTCGTAAATTGGAAACGGGAAGGTGGCTTCTTTCAACCATATAGAGGTGTGCGACATGGATGCTCTTTAGCTTCGATGCTTTTCGTTCTTGCATCAGATGGTTTGGCTGTCATGTTTGGGATGACTGTAGGGGGTTTCTTCAGGGGATACACCAGGGAGGATATATCGGTACTAGTTCTTCAAAACGCGGATGATACCATTTTATTCATTGAGTGAGGTGTATCAGAGTGTAGGGCGGACAAGGCTGTTGTGGATATATTTGATGAGTTGTCTGGGTTGAAGGTTAATGGGGGCAAAGTCAGCTTTTGTCCCCTTTAACCTTTGCCCGAAGGTGGAGATGGCTTGCGTAGAGAATCTGGCGATGGCGAAGAGGAGTCTCTCGATAAATTACATCGGCCTTCCACTTATGTGTGGAAGACTTAGACAAGTGGATTGGTTACCTGTTGTTGAGAAGTTAGACAAAACGTTGGCCGTTTGGAATGCATCTGATCTTTCGAAGGGTGGGAGACTGGTTATGGTGAAGGCGGTCCTTACGACGATCCATGTTTTCTTCATGTCCATGAGGGTACTGTCGGTGGGTATTCGTAAGAGATTGGAATCCTTGATGCGATGTTTCTTCTGGAGCTCTAATCAAGATGGCAAGGGTTTTGCATTAGTGGATTGGCGGATGGTTTCTACGGCGATCACGGATGGAGGGTTAGGGGTGCTTCGGTTGGATGCCATGAACAAGGCATTGCTCGCGAAATGTGTGATGAAAATATGGGGAGACGAGGATGGCTTGCTTCCAAAATTGATAAGGTCTATCTATGGCATATCTACGAGCTTGGGTGCTAATCCTGAGGTGGTGTCCTCACCGACCACCTTTTGTTGTGGGGTCTGTTCCATTTTACCATCCCTGACTACGTCGTTGAGGCCTTTGTTGGGCGACGGCCACGGTTTTCGTTTTTGGACAGACGATTGGTCCGAGGAGGGTGCTTTTTGTGACTTGTACCCCTGACTTTATGCTCTAGCGTTGGACAAAAAGGCCTCAGTTGCGGATCTGTGGTCGGAGGGATCGTGGCCTCCTAGTGACAGATTTTTCGGACCAGAGGGTGGAGTTTCTGTCTTTCTTAGAGATTGACGAGGCTTGAAGGTCCCTCTGAAGGAAGGGATTCTTGGTGCTGGCGCGACGGTCATTTCACAGTCAAGAAGGCTTATAAGGTGGTATCTGCATCTCCACAATCGATGGATGCGGAGGTTTCGTGGGACTGCACCAGGATTTAGAGTTGGGATTTGTTGACAAGGGTGTGCGTCTTTTTATGGTTGCTCAGAAGGGAACGCATTATGACAAATGTACGAAGGGACAACCTCTTTCCAGGGGTAGAGGAGGGTTGCAGGAGATGCTGAGAGGGTGGAAGAGATCGATCATTTGTTCATCCACTGTCCTGGTTCGATGGAGGTGTGGAGGTTTGCTAATATCCCATGCATCGGATGGGATGGAAAAGACTCATTCTGGAACTCAATTGGCAGAAATTGGATGGGGTCGGGTGAAGGGCGTATGAAAGTCCATGCGATTTTGTGGGTGATGTGGCTAGCAAGAGACACTTTTTGTTTTCTAGAGGGGGTGTATTTCCTATGAAAATGTATTGGGCCATGGCCGTGTTCTTTTTGACACTTGGCAGATGTAAATGCGTTATTCATTTAATATATTTTTTGGATGGATCTTTAAAGGAGACTCATCCTATTCCTTATAAAAAGCACTATTAGAATACAAAAAATGATAAATTTATAAACGACCACTTTAATAATTTGGCACGAGCCTAATCTATAATTTGTAACAATGATCAACCATAAGACATGTGTTTTACATACAGAGATAACAAACACGTCGAAATACATTGTTCACCTGGAACAAAATGGTGGCCCTTGCTCTTCTTTTCTTTTCTTTTCTTTTGAAGCTCAAAAGAGGGGGAAGTACTCGACGGTGTTCACCCCATTATATTATAAATAAAAATAAAAAGGAAACAAAACTTACAGATAGAGTTGTGAAAGATAATAGAAAGGACTACCCGCAAAGGTAGCCACAAAAAAAGAAACCCCCAAACAACCACAATGGCCTACGCGTGTGTCCAATCCTCCTGAAGACGCTTAGCCCGCAAGGAAATGTTCTCCCTGTAGAACCGTTGAGCCTTAAAGATGGCCTCGTTCCGCCCTAGCCAAATGCTCCACAGTCTTGCGATCGGATCAAGAAGAGCCTTCCTATCCCTGCCCCTAGAATTAACCAAGCTCTCGTACAAGGCAGGAAAGGAGGCGGTGTTAATCCAAGGAAGATCCTCCCAAAGCGGAAGAACATGGCCGCATTCGAAAAAGAGATGTGATATTGTTTCCCGCTCCGCAACACAAAGGCCGCACTCCGATCCAACGTTTGGAAAAAAAATTGCACACCGATCACGAGTTAATAACCTGTCCCTCCGAAGAAGCCATAAAAAGAATCCAATGCGCTCAGGTACTTTGAGTCCCCACAGGAATCGGCAGTCACGCACCAATACATCGTCATTGACATTATGAGTAAGAGCGAGAACCGAGTACGCCTTGCGTGAAGAGAAGGAACCATCCTTCCAGGCCCAGTGGTCACGTCCAACAGACGGTTGAGGAGCATCATCGAGCAGAGCCAAAAGCGATATGAAATCATCCAGCCGATGATCAGACAGGTTCGCAGCGATCCGAGGGCACCAGCATCCGTTCGCCCAGTACGAGGCCACCGTCGCCTCCTTGTCATCAACTAAAGCAAAAAGACGTGGAAACATGACGTTAATAGCACCCCACCGGACCAGTCATCAGTCCAAAAGCGAAAGGAAGTCCCATTGCCCAACACTGGCTTAAAAAGAGAGCAATTTTGCCTAAACACCTTTGTCACTCCACGCCAGAAAGGAGATAGGCGGCCAAGCGAGAAGCCCCTGTCCCTGCCAAGCAGGTCCGCGCCCAGCAGCTCCCGCAAGACATTGATCATAAAATTCTCCTCATTCCCCCATACACGAGACGCCCATTTGAGCAATAAAGCCTCGTTAACTATATCCAGCCGCCGGACCCCTAAGCTCCCCACCTTCTTGGGCGAGAAACAGCCTCCCACCCCACAAGGTGAACCCCCCTCCGCCCTTCCCCCTTCCGTCCCCACAGGAACCCACGCATACACCTTTCCATCCGCAATCGAATCCCCTTGGGCATACCACGGACCGAGAAGAAATAGATAGGAATAGAGGATAGTACCGCTTTAAGAAGGATCGACCGCCCACCCCTGGACAACAACACCGCGCGCCACCCCGCAAGGCGGGCCTCCATCTTCTCCACCACCACCTTCCAATCGCGAAGTCGAGTACGACTAACAGCCAAGGGTAGGCCAAGATAGTCAAAGGGAAGAGAAGAGGGGCTGGACCCGAGGATACGAGCACATTCCAGAACCTCATCTTGAGTCATGCCGAAGGGGACCACTTTAGACTTCGACGCATTAATCAGAAGTCCCGAGGCTTCACTGAAAAGTTGCACCGTAGTGGCCATGCCGGATACATCATCAGGACCCCCCTCAACAAAGCATAAAGTGTCATCAGCAAACTGAATAGATGGGACATGGAGGTCCCCAATATAGCAACCCCGAGTCAAGCCTGCCGCAACCACACCATCGATCATTCGTGGCAAAACATCCGCCGCCAAAACAAAAAGAAGAGGGGCAAGAGGACACCCCTGACGCACGCCGCAGGAAAGCCCCTCCAGCACAAGACCGACCATAGAAACCGCCAGTCAAGGCAATCATACGCCTTAGCAAAGTCAATCTTCCAAAGGATCCCCTTAGCATTAGATCTCCTCCACGCCGCAACCAGCTCCGAAGCCACATCGAAACAGTCAGAAATATGGCGCCCACGGATAAAGGCCGTCTGCGTATGCGAGACAAGCGGCGCGAGGAGGGGAGCAAGTCTCCTGGCCAAAAGCTTAGCGATAATTAAATATATCCCATTCGAAATAGAAATTGGACGAAAGTCCTCAATGCGATTTGCTGGATGGGCCTTAGGGATCAATACAATAAGTGCCTTGTTTATCTTATCGAACCCACGGTTGCCGGTGTAGAACTCGCTAGCCACCTCGAAAACATCACCAGCGACCAGGTCCCAAAAATCGCGGTAGAACGCCACGGAAAACCCATCAGGGCCCGGCACAACGTCATCATTGAGGTCCCACACTGCGTCTTTAAGCTCCGCCATAGAGAAAGGCCTGACCAAGTTCAAGGCATCAGAGTCAGAGATAGTAGGAGCCCCCCTGCCCAACCATCGCCACCGACGTGGCGACCTGCAGCCGAAGGCATTTTTGAAGTGGTCCACAAAGGCGTCGGCCAACTCCTTGTCGCCAGTAATAAGGGAGCCATTAACAAGAAGAGAACGAATGGAATTTGACCGACATCTGCCACTAGCCACCCGGTGAAAATATGCTGTATTAGCGTCACCCTCCTTAATCCATCTCAATCGAGAGCGCTACCACCATTCGATTGTGCGTTTTTTATCCTCCGCGTTTACAACATCACGGGCAGCGGCCCGCTCCAGGATTTCGTCTGACACCAAATCGCGCTCATTCTCCATGCGATCCAGCTGCATAATAGCATCCTCCGCCTCCTTCCTAGCCGCCACACGGGCAGCTCGCGAATCCTTCTTGAATGAGGCCAACAACCTACGCAGCGAGGCAAGTTTGTGGTCCAAGCGACGAGCAGCGGAACCCTCAAACGAGACCTGGGCCCAGTGATTCTTGACCAATTCTTTAAACCCAGGCTCCAATAACCAACACCGTTCATAGCGGAATAGACCTCGTGGATGATGCTCATCCCCAGAATCCCAAATAATCGGGCTATGATCCGAAAACGACCGCGGCCGAGAAGCCACCCATATCAAGGATAAATTTGCATGAGCTTGCCATTCGCAAAGAACCTGTCAATTCTCGATCTAGAGGCATTGTTGCGCCAAGTGTATGAAATATCAGAGGGCACCGGCCCCTCCAAAGCCAAATCGGAGATGAAGTCAAGAAAGTCACCTGAACCAGGGTCCTGCCCCTCGCGGCCGCGCAGACGATCGGACGCGAGGGCAGTAACATTGAAGTCCCCTCCCAACAGCCACACAATATCCGAAAAATCAAGGGCCATCTCCCTGAGCTCCTCCCAGAGTTCCCTCCGCAATAAGTGGCAAGTTGGAGCGTAAATAGACGAGAAAGCAATAGATACATTCGAGTCAATGCGATTCAATACCACAGACAAGGAGTGCCTCCCCACGCGCATAGAGGAGAAGGTGAACATCCCCGAGCGTCAAGCCAGAATTATGCCACCCGATGCCCCGATGGCATCAACAGATTGAAATTCGTCCACCGCATGAGCACCAAAAGATCTCCACAAGGAGTCGTCGTCCCCTGAAAGTTTCGACTCTTGAATAAAAGCAACATCGCACTCCCACTCGGAGAAGCGCATCCCCAAGGCACGCCTCTTGTCAGGATCCCCGAGAACCCTAACGTTCCATGTTAGAACCTTCATTAAAAACCAAGGGATCGTCCCCCAATAAAAGAGAGGCCAGCCGCCTCCGCCACCGAATCACGCAACGTCGGGTATGAAGAAACTAGGGGGGCGCCAAGGCGAGAGTGAATTCGCCTAGAGTAAGTTATGCCGAATCTTGATGAGCTTGAGGCGACCACCGCAACTGGGGCATCCCCTGCCCTAGAAATGTCACCGACCCCCGCAGGTTGATCGGGTCTATAGATGTCATCCTCACGAAGCAAAGAGATAGCCGCTGGAGTCGAAGCAGGAGGAGGAGAAGGCGCCTGGGCCAGCAGAGGAGAGGAATTAAATCCTCGAAAAGGATCCGCCTACTCCATACCGTCGAAGCATTGGGGCCCAGAGGGAGGCAAGGCCTGTGATCCGGAAGCATTAGCGGATCAGCTGAGACCCGCATCCGAGGCCACGACCCGAACCGCACGGATCCGATAGGGGAGAGCTTAGAATGATTGCCCACGTGCCCCGATAAAGAGACATGCTTGCAGTTAGTCGACAGAAGAGGCGGCTGCAGGGAAAGTGAATCGACCTCGAGAGTATCCAGATGAAAGAAATCGCGCCTGTTAGGATCCGCACACGTCATCCGAGAATCGAGAAAAAGCGGGCCAGGGAGGTACCCAAAGCAAGCGACCCCTCGGTAACCCCTCCAAAAAGTGACACATGGCCACCAGGAGACGAACCGTCCGCCCCCTCGCCCTGGGTCGAAGCGTCGACCATGACTGCCGGAGACAATGACGCGGTCGCCGGCGCTGTCGCAGGAGAAAGAAAGGAGAACTCCAACTTGAAGGTCCAGCGTCCAATGTTCAAGGATTCGAAGAGAATCTTATCAACCGCAATGGCCAAGAAGGAGGAGGAGCATTCCAGCAGAACTTCAGTACACGTCCAATCCGCACCCGGAGATAACCCATCATCGAGGACAGCCAGGACATCCCCCCACGCGCCGACCACCGTCGAGAGTGCCGGAGCCATGCGAGAGAGGAAAGGCACGCCCCATACTTCCGCCACACAAACTTCCGAAGCAAAAGAAGCACCGTCAACGACCCTGAAGCGCCTCCACGCGACGTCGCCATGACCGTCAAAAGAGAGGAGCCTTTCCCGCTGATCCGGGGAAAGGCCACGGATGCAGCAGCGAGCCGAGTCCAGCACCACAAAGTCACCGCCGAAGAGAGGCCCCAAGAACTCCAAAGTGTTGGCTTGAACTGAATCCCAAGACAAGCTGGGCCGCTGCAAGACCCCCACTGCTGCGAAAGAGCCACCATCAGCTTGAGCGCTCCCCACCTGAATCGCCGCCCCGCACATCGTCACCCCATGCACCACACCTTTCCACGCGGAAGTTTCGGAGGCAAAGGCTCACCCCCGACTGGAGCCTCACCCCCGACCGGTCCATCACACCGGCCCTCCGCCGCAAATGAGGTTTCCTCCAAAGCGCCATCCAACCCTTCCACGACTCCGTCTCGCACCACCTGCGCAAAAGACCTCGAAACTCCATCGTCAAAGTTAACACGTCGGGTACCTTGCACTCCTTGCGCATGCAACGGCATCGGCTTCGAACTCCCATAGACATGACGATTAGCCCCAACATTCCTGCATGAGTGCATGCGATGGCCCACACTTCCGCATGCAAAGCATCGCGGAGGTAGACGACAAGAAGACGCCAGATGCCCATGCACACCGCACCGGAAGCACTTCTTCCCCAACTTCTTATGCGTCACCTTCACCCAACCTTCTTCCTCGCCGACCCGCGCCTCGCCAGACCCCACCACCCGCGCCGCGCCAGACCCCACCACCTGCTTCGCATTCCCCCCCCCCCCCCCCCCCCCCCCCCCACCCCCCCAGCCGACGAAAGCTTGGCAGCAGCCCGCGTCTCATCCCCCCAGCAGCCCCCCCTCGCCCTCGATGAACTCGCCTCTCCATCGCCCTTCGCACGCCAGAGAGTCTTCACGCGCCTCTCCATCCTTCTGTTGTAAGTATGCTTTTACGACATTTTATGTGATCGATCTTGCTCTTCTTTTCTTCAAGATGCTTAGCCTCCTCATGCAAAAAAGCAACCACAGATTTCCCTCTGTGCTTTTCTTTCTTCTAGTCCATGTCTGAAGTTCTGCAACATTTGTGCATTTGTGAAGGGTTTGCTAATTAATGATGGGGTTCAGTGACGGAGACTGCTGAGAGATGGCTTGGTCTTGCCGAGTCAGCAATGTGCCCTCTAGGTTGAAGGGTTTTGCGCTCCACTGCCATGAACTTTCCTTTGGAAGGTTTTGTCTTTAGTAGTTGTGGTTGTGATGGTTCTAGTCAATGGCTTGTCTAAAGGTTCTTCATTGGATGTCGTCGTGGAGGCTTAAGAGCCATCCAATTACTCAACCTTGTGCTGGTGTCTAAGGTGGGAGGGATGGCTTTTCATTGCTAGAATCCCTGGAGACAGGTTCTGAGGTTCCGATGAAGATGACTTGTTAGGCCTATATGCCTCCTTTGGAGGGTGGGCCAGCGGGGGTCTATGGCGTGGGTTCAACATGCCATCCTTGGACGGTGGAGAGTTGGTTCCTACGTTGGTTGTGCAATGGACGATGGAATTTCTGACATCGAAGATGGAAGAGGCTGCTGTTAGGAATGGGATGGGAATTGAGGTGACGTTTCCACATTTAGCGTGTTTCAGGTGTGGTCAATGGCATTTAACACAGTTGAAGATGCTCAGGGGTCACATCTGGAGTTGGGTGTGATTCAAGATGCTAAAATATTCTTCTACGGCCGGCAACTTGGGTGGTACCTGAATCCTTTTTTGCTTTATCTTCTTCCGGGTTGGGTCCTATGGACCCAGTTCTTAGATTCACTTTTGAGAGTTTGGGTCCACCTGTTTTCATGAGATTTTCTCTCAGCAGCAGGCCCCATTTCTCTCTCTACTAGGATTTGCACCGTGGAGTCTCTTCTCCCCTCTGCGGCCATGTTTGGGTAAATTGGCGGTGCTGGAACATCACGCATGTGGAAGGTCTTTGATGACCTCTCCCATACTCGTTTCAGGCTTCTCTCCGGAGTCAGGATGGTGGGTAATGGGCTGAAGACGGGTGACTTTTTCCGATAGTCTGTATAATCTTGCTACATTGGTCGATGCACATATAGCTGATGTAGAATTTCCCAATGTTTGGCTGAATGAATCATGCTCACTTGTTGATATGGGGGCTTCATGCCGTTGATCACCAAGTAGACACATCATTATTTACCTCCCAATCATCTGCACCTCCCAGTCCTCTATAATCTTTACAGGTTAATTAGCTTCTCTTAGATGTACTTTGCTTTTTAATACCATGAATTAGTTGGGTGCCATACACCAGTAGGAAAATGGTCTCATCAAGCTAGATGGAATTACCCTGCATATGGTGTAACATGCTCGGGGTATTGATCTTCTCCCTGGAGTCACTCATGTACTGTAACTTTTGTCATTGGCCTTCTATGGTGTATTGGTGTGTACATGAGATTACAAATCTTCTTTCGAAGTATCATACTCTCTTTCTTAGGGTTTCATCCATGGAAGAATGCAGATGAGAGGGCTAAGGATGCATAAGGTGTACACAGTGGCTTTAGGGGTGCTCAGACCAACACAGGATGCAGCATTCAGATGTGTGTAAATCAGCAAAAGAGGCTGTGAGGAAAGACGGTGTTCCTTGGAGGTGGAGCTTTCTGAAGGCTAACCTTGCTGCACGAATTACATGCGAGGGTATATGCCTAAGTGGTGCTCAGAAAGTTGGTTTCTTTTTCATTTGTGAGAAAGCATGAATAAGATATTTGGAGCTGGCAGCCCAGTATAGCTAAAATTCCATTTGATTTAATCGAGATATGTTTTTATAAGGTTGAGAGCTTCTAATCTTACATGATACGGAGGCATGGTCTTCTCCAGTGTGCATTTTTCCTAGCATCAGTCACATCCGTAAATTCTGTTCAAATTGCCATGCTTTTTCTTAATCTTGATAACACATAGTTTGGGTATATATCCTATTTGTCAAATTTCTTTGGGTATAGATCCTATTTGTTAAATTTCTTGCTTTGCTGAAGGGGTCGCACTCCTAATAACTGGTCTGAAATTTTTCAATTTTTGGTGTTAATCGAATCAATTGGATAGAACCCACTTAATGGTCTAGTGGTAGTACAGTGTGTCTACCACACAAAAGACCAGGGTTCAAATCCCACTCTTGCAGGGGTTGCGTTAGGTAGTCGACGGCCAGCGTAAAAAATAGTCGAATCTTTCAACATGGATTTGAGCAAGAATCCATGTAGCCGACCTACTTATAGTGGGAGAAGGCTTAGCACATTTATAATCGAATCAATTGGATCCATATAAAAGTTCTCAAAGCAGGATAGAACAACTAGGGATTGCTTGCTAGGTTTGCAAGAGAAACCATATGGAAACCTGGATTACAGAGAGGTCCTAGTTTGTATAGCTTTTATATGCTCAATTCTCTGTTAGAAATAGTAAGTTGACACAGGTCGCTCTACACCTTTTAGTCCAGATAAAGTCATTGCCCTTCTTTTGTTGAGGAAGGCTCGACTACTCACCTGCTTCCAAAGTCACCCCAAGGGCAAGGACATGAAGGGGCCACAGACATTGAAGAAGTAAAACAAGATAGAGCCTGATTGAAGTGAGTCCAACTGATAATATTAAAGCTTAATAGGAGCAATCAATGAAGCAAGCCTGAATGATTAAAGCTTAATATTAAAGCCTGAATGAAGCAACTGATAATATTGAAGGGGCCTATGGGAGGCGCCTTAAGTAAAATAAGAGAAATCAGGACAAAGGAAGAGATACATCAGTGGGATCCATCAATGGGAGCACATTTCTTTGTTGGGCTTACTTGCGGAAGGAAGGTCAATTCTGTCTTTGTAGTAGTTATATCTTTTCTAAGCTGTCAAATGAATGAATTTACCTCCTTGCACAAGGAGGTTTATATATAAAGACAGCAGAAATCCTAGATCCTGCGACAGGAGCGAATCATTCTTTTAGTTGTTTATCCTTTTTCCTGTTAAAAAAGGTTTTTCACTTTATTTCATTCAACATAGATTATTGTGGCTTTTTACAGGTTCGTTTCACTAACAACTAATTGCGTCTCTCTACTGCTGAAAGTTGGCTCGGTAGGTCTGATGAAATAATGAAGTGGCTGGCTGAACCTGTGCAGTATGATCCTCACTATCTGTTATCAGTCAATGTTTGCTCCCCTTACAAATATGGTTATCCTTGAGTAAAACTTGCTAGTTGCAGACCTGGTTCCATGGGATTTTGCTAAGATTATACTTTTCATTAAGTGATTGTAAATTACTTGCTATTTAGGTGTAGAGGAAAATCTTTTTCTTGAAAATTGGCTAAGTGGTTCTGTTAGATGACATTTTCATCAACTAAGTGGTGCTTATTTTCATTGCAGTTTCTTTTCAGTAGTTCACATGAATTGAGTTTGTTGCTAATGAACTGCCAATTATAATTTGCATGACTCTTTTGTGATTTAGTTGCTATTTATCGTCAGAAATGTAGTTCCTGTGTATATATGCATAGGAGAATTTTACAAATGTTGATAATCAAATGTTCATTAGGATTATAATGAGTATACTCAATTTTACAAATGTTGATAATCAAATATCATTTTCTTTATATTATTAACCATTTTTACAAAAGTAAATCTTATATTAATACACAATAATCATATCTTCATCTATATTACAATTATCTTTTCATTTTTTTACAAATGATCTCGCTTTAGTTTAAGATTTGCTTTTTTTGGGTACAATGGCTGTTTATTGTAAGAATATGATATATCAATTGTAAAATAAAAAATATTTTGTTTAAAACAATTGTGAACATTTGTAGAATGAAGGTGCACAATACAACTCTATTGAGCCTTGTTGTCATTGGAAAAGCCCCTTGCACATGTGTGCATGCACGTGCGAGGTTGTGGGCATGCATGCGTGTTGCTTGGGATGTGCATGTGTTAAAATTCACTCAATGTTTGCTTCCCTTGACATACACAAGTATCCTTTGTGTATGCAAGTGTTACTAATCATGTGTCATCAAATAATCTTAAAGAGGATCGTTGCAAATGGACTTGAAATATTGCAATTATATTTTTTATACTTGTATTTTATGTATTTACACGGTTGCCCATAGTACATTGTTAGCAATGTTGTTAAGGTTCGTTAGTAGGTAAGAAGATAATACATATATAAATGTAAATAAAAGAATTCAATTTATTTTTTCAAAGATTATCTGTAACCTTTAATCATGCCAATCATCTTTTAGTTTTATAACATAAACCCTTTATTGTCATCTACACCTTGTGATTATCACTTGTCACAATGAAGGGGTGGAGGGTGCTAGTTGATTGATTTAGCTAGATGCAGAGGGTGGTATGATTGGAGATGGTTGAAGGTAGCATAACCAGAGAGGTTGCATGGTTGGAAGAGAATCGACAAACTTCTCCAGTTCCCCATGGGATTGGCTTTCTTTATATCTTGTTCCCTTTACTTGGCATAGGTGGAAAGGGAGGGAATGGTCATATGATGCAGGTGGATCTAGGTCATTGTCCCTTTGTTTGGGGCATGGCCATATTCTGCATCTTCTCTTGGGTCCCTTTCTTGTTAAAAACATTTTTCATGTTCTTCCCTTGATAGGTCCCTTCTGAAGAGGGTCAGAAGGATATATTCAGGTTGATCAAAGCAAGAGAAAGAAAGATCAAAGACCTTTCTCAAGTGAGATGCATTAAGGATGAGGAAGGTCACATGCTTGTTACTCAGAAGGATACACAAACTAGATGGGAGAAATATTTCCATAAGCTTTTGATTGAAGAAGGAAATAGAGATGTCACTTTGGGAGATCTAGCTAGTAGTGGAAGTTACTTGAATCGTGCAAGCTATATACGAATACAAAGGAAGGAGAGTAGAGGAGGCTTTGAAGATTATGAGACTTGGGAAAGGTGTATGACATGATGACATTCCTACAGAAGTATGAAGATTTTTATGTGAGCGTGGTTTGACTTGGCTTACAAATATTCAATGTTATTTGGTGAAGCGAGAAAATGCCTGAAGATTGGAGGAGAAGCTTCATGGTGCCTCTTTACAAGAATAAAGGAGACATTCAAAATCGTTCAAATTACAGAGGTATCGAGCTGGCGAGTCACACTATGAAAAATTTGGGAACATGTGATCGAAAAAGGGGTGAGGCAACTTTATATAAGTAAAAGAAACCAATTCGGATTCATGCCAGATCACTCAACTATTGAAGCTATCCACATGCTGAGGAGAACGATGGAGATTTATAGAGCTAAAAGCAAGAACCTTCATATGATTTTTATTGATTTGGAGAAGGCTTGTGATTTTGTCCCACAGAAGATTTTGTGGAGAGTTTTGGAGAAGAGACAAGTACCTATCCTGTACATTAACCTTATAAAGGATATGTATAAGGGTTTCATCTTGTGTTAGGATCCAGTATGGGTAGACTAATTATCTTGACATCAACATTGATCTGCATCAAGGTTCAGCTTTGAGTTCATTCCTTTTTACTTTGATTATGGATGAGTTGACTAGTCACATTCATGATGAGATACCTTGGTGTATGTTCACTGATGATAATTGTGTTGATTGATGAGACTAGAGATGGAGTAAATGAGAAGCTTGAAGTTTGGAGACATACATTAGAGACTAAAGGATTTCGTATAAGTAGGGCTAAGCTTGAATATGTGCAGTGCACATTTGATGGAAGTAGTGGCGAAAGAATCGAGGTGAAGATTAGTGACGATAACATTTAGAAGAGAGATTCTTTTAGATACTCGGGATCTATTTTGCAACATGATGAGGAAAGTGAAGGAGATGTTACTCATAGAATAAATCCAGGTTGGCTGAAGTAGAGAGGAGCCTCTACTGTTCTCTGTGATAAGATCCTTTGAAAATCAAAGTAAAATTGTACAAAGCAGTTGTGAGACCTGCTATACTCTATGGATCTGAATGTTGGCCTATGAACCATGAACATGTGCAGAGAATGGTAGTATCATAAGTGAAAAATGCTAAGGTGGATGTGTGGACACACGTAACGATCTGATTTGGAATGATGCAATAAGAAGGAAAGTTGGTGCATCTCTGATAGAGGATAAGATGCGAGAAAACTGCTTAAGGTGGTCCGACCATTTGCAAAGGAGGTCGGCTGATGCACCAGTTAGGAGATACGAGTTTTGGGATGTTGAGCCAGCTAAGAGATGGCGAGGAAGGCCCAAGAAGTGTTGGAATGAGACTATACTAAGGGATCTTACTTTTTTGGATCCAAGTCCGAGATTGACCCAAAGATAGATCTGAATGGAGGTAAAGAATCCATGTAGCCGACCCTACTTAATGCGGGAAAAGACTTTGTTGTTGTTGTATCATTCCTTTTGACAGGTTTGTTTCACTAGTAACTAGTTGCATCTCTCTGCTGTTGAAAGTTGCCTTAGTACGTGAAGTGATTGGCTAAGCTTGTGCAGTATGATCCACACTATCTGTAATCAATCAATGCATGTTTGTCTTACAAACATGGTTATCCTTGAGTACAAGTTGCAAGTTGCAGACATGGTGTTTTATTTTCGGTAGGAGTTTGCTAACATCGTGCTATTCGCTAAGTGATTGTACATTACACGCAACTTGGTTGTAGAGGAACATCTTTTTGTTGGATATTGTGTATTGCATGTGATATTTTTTATCAGCCAATCGCTTGCGTGAATAGTTCCTGCAATTATATGATTCTAATGTTGAAGATGATTTATAGAAGATGATTTATCAGCAAGGTTTATTTTCATTGCAGTTTCTTTTTAGTAGTTCATGAAATTGAATATGTTGCTAATGAATTCCCACTTATAATATGCTTGGTTATTTTGCGATTTAGTGCAATCTATCAAGTCAGAATTATAGTTCATATGCCTCTACGAGAGCATGAGACTAATTAAGATAGGCTGTTGGATCTTACTTTCCAGCAATGATTTGGATTAAAACCAAATTCTCACAACCCATGTCCCTTATTCCTACCTTTCTTCCCTACCTCACAAACAACATCACCATCCTCCTCCAGTCTCGCATCTTTCCATCGAAGACATTAGTGGCTCCACAATCCACATCCTCTACCTTGTGCTCGCTGGATTAGCATCCCTACAGCTATGTCCATCGGTGTTGTTCTCTTTGCACTCATCGGGACCCAATAGCTATGTCCTTCGTTTCGCACTAGGTACCTAGTTGCATCAATACGACCCTTCTTCATGGTTCAATCTCATCGCGACGATACCTTCTCCTGGGTGATGACCTCGCTCCCCTACGACACTTCTCCACATTTCTCTCCTTCGTAAGCAGCAATGTCGACCCCTCTGTTTTAGTTTATGCACCTCTATTTGTTTCATGCTTCCTTTTTCCTTTCCATCTTCTTTATGTGAATACTCCTTAACTTCTCTCGCATAACGTGACTTCTCCTCTTGTATAATGTGTGAAATTTTTTACATCTCTGGGATGTTTAATGTTTAGAAAGTGTAGAAAAATATTTAAAATCAAATGGTAATTCAAAAGCTGATGATCAAAGAGAATTGGACCATCTGCTCTCTTTTTTCAGAGGGATGGCAGTAGTTTCTCAAACCATAGTAGATCTATTATTCGCTTCTCTTTTATTGGCAATGTGCAAGTATATATTTTCTTTTCGATGTGTACATATATTCATATACATGAAGCTTGCTGCTGATCGGCAAGCACAAGCAAAATAATCCAATTAAACAATACAGTCGCATGTGTTAGTCTTTCAGAAAAACCAATACATATGTTAAGCAGTACACATACATTCCAAAAAAATCATGGTTTTCGGATTTTTCTTGTTGATGTAAAGAAAAAAAAATGCAAGCTTCAAATGTCCATCATAGTCATGGTTTTCGTGATTAGATTTTTCCAAAGTTTGGAGATGATTACTAAATGAATGGTCATTAACCTCTCGTAGTCGTTCTTTTATATTCTAACACTGTACAGTCTGTCATCGTCAGCTAAGCTATCACACATGTTGACATGGGGTTGGGAAAAGAGCAATATGTCCCTTGTGATTTCCGAAATCACATAGAAGAAGGAATGCTTTAGCGGAATCCTTGTGATAAAATTTCACATGTTGACATGAGATTTAGAAATACAAACATGTTTGAAAGGGTTATGGATTCCTTGTGATAAAATTTCAACTGTAAGCCGACCCAGATTTCATTGGCTCACAACTATCATAAGTTACAACTTTTCTTCACAAAACACTGCAGCACGCTCTTATCTAAAACATTTAAGAAGCTAAGTTTACATGTTATTTTTTAGCTCTCTCTTGAACAATTGCAAAAACAAGTAGGTTGATGCATATTGTAATTGTGCAATCTTTACTCTACTTGAGTAAACATAAATTCGGCAGATATTACTCGGTAAACTTAAACTCGCATGTATTACTCGAGTAAACTCGACAGGTGTAAATATCGCTAGAATGGAATGCGAATAACCAGTCAACACCTTCACATATTTCTGTTAGATATGTGAGCACATGGCGAACCATTTCTATATAAATGTTATTGTAATCTTTTTATATATTAATAAAACTTATTGATTGTCACTCCCCGTCTGAGATCAATGAATGCATGTACATATAAGGTCTCTTAGTACAATTAAGGTTATGTACTATGTCCATCTTGATAATCATACAATTGTAGATCCAATGGTTGGATCATAGGGTTGATGCCGAGACGATATGTAAAGAATTAGATTGATGACTCAACCGACACCATCAAATGATTGTCGAGAGAGCATCTCCCGCCTGAGAAGGAGATGGCAATCTTTACTCCAAAGGTTGATATCCGACTGACTTCTTGATGCAGATCCTTTGCATAGGAATAGAGATTCGAAGCTGTTTGATAAGTTAAGTCAAAGAGTTGATTTAGCTAGATCGAGATACCAAAGATCCATGTCGTATGCTATCATAATATAGTTGTGCATCCTCTGACTAGAGACAGATGTGTTAATATATGTCTAAGTATATACAATGGGCATACCATTAGGTTGATGGCTTAACCAAGGTCTATACTTCGGCAAGCTGGTGTGCATACAAGGGCATATGAGTAATATGATCTCTCAAAGAGATCTTATATGTTCACTACTGAACGGGAAGACATGAGCTCACTCATGAGATATTTGGAACAATCAAATTCCATCTATGGTCATCTTGCTTTGGAAGCATGACATGATTTGTAGGTATGATATATGCTTTTGAAAAACATATGATCTATACCAACTCCCAATGATCGAGTGAGAAACTTAATGATAAAACCTTGAAGAAGACGGAGTTTATTCTAGGTATTCCAGTATGCAGGATGTACGGGTGTTGGGAATACTCGAGGGTGATGTGATCTTAATGAATTGTATAACCATGACACTTCCATTTCAAGGGAGTGCGATGAAGCAAATCGACAGAACCACACTACAAGTATCTCCATGAAGAAAATATGGCTTAAATTTATACCTGGATAAGTTCAGGGTCGAACACAAAGACATGAGCTCTTGGGATATCTAAACTAGGGTTAAATATCTATGTTGAATGATGCATAGTGGTATCTAGGTCAACCTAAATGCATGCATGATCTTTTTTTAGCCTTTTTTATTCAAGTTATATGATGTGACAAAATGAATTACAATGTAAAACTAACAAATGCAAACAATCACATATAAAGTTCCTGAATCGAATGCTTAATTAACTTGAATGGTTTACTTTAATTTATGTTAATAAATAATGCTTTAATTAGATGATTATTTGATGTATTAAACATGTTGTGATTAAAGCATCTAATTCCCTAAGTGAATGAATTTCAAATCCTATTTAATAAGAATTAAACTCAATTTAAATCATTCACAATTCACATAAACAGGAGGAGAATTCAATAAAGATTAATTTGCCCACAATATATCAATTTCTAGTTTAAAATAAACTTAAGGCAAATTAAATACAACTAATCAAGGAACTTGTTCTATAATTTAATACCTATAAATACATCAAATCAGACAACTAATGCATCGTTTGAAAGAAAATTTAAATATGATTAAATCAAGACCAATTTCATTTATTTTGGATATTGTATGCAAAAGTTATTAAGTATCTAATCCAAGGGCTTATTTTCAGGCAAACATATAAAATGATTACTTAAACATCATAATCATTTCCAACAAGGACTAAAAAGTAAATACAAAGAGCCACAGGGGCTTATCTGAAAATCGCAAGGTGCATGGGGATGAAAATAAAATAATGAAGACCCGGTGAGGTTGATCTGCAAAATGTCAAGCAAGGCCTTAAATATCGGTTTCGGTCACCATTTCGGTATCGACCAAAACAGAATTTCGATGGAATTTCGGTGGAATTTCGACCGAAATTTCGGTCATTTCGGTCATTTTTTGTATTAGGATCACCATATTTCGGTCATTTCGGTCATTTCGGTCGAATTTCGATTTCGACTGGATATCGATATTCGACAGAAATTCGACTGAATTTCGCTGAAATTTGAGGCCATGATGTCAAGGCGACACGTGCTTGGGGGTGTATGGCTCTACTTCGAAGGGCAGCTCGGGCTGCGAGCCACGTGGAGCGATGCTATGGCTTTGCTCCGATTCGGGACCACCAAGGCTGAGGTGCGGAGAGGAGGCTCGGGTTCGATCTGAACCGCCAGATCAATGCCCTAGTGCTGATGTGGATCCTAGCGGTGAAGGTCGTTCACTCCTGCTAGCCGTTCGATCGAAGCGATCAATGGTATATGTAGGAATTCGAGGTTGGCTGCTCCTCTTTGAGTGGTGGATTGAAATCACTGCTTCGGCTAGGGTCATGCAGCTCTTCCGTGCTCTCAGATGGATATGAAGGTTGGAGCACCTTCGTGGATGGCTGGAGAAAGCGATGGTGAGGCAATGAAGTCTCTGCGATGGACGAGGGACTAGTCGATGAAGCTTCGTCGAACAAGGTGCATGATATCAGAGAGGTATTGAGACCTCCGATTACTGACACTTCGAGGGACCTACAGTTGCTAGAATGGTATAGTCGAATCCAAGAGGGGTTCTGGGAGTAAATTGAGTTGGATGAAGGGCTATCGAAGGATGGCCAGAGATGGAGCCCCAATGGGCTCTTGCTCTTTGCAAGAAGAGGAAATGGATCGAAGTGGAGGGGGATCTAGAGGAGGAAGATGAACTCGAATCGTGCGCGAGGATGGGGGTGATTTGGTGAAGGTGTGGGTGTATTCAAATCATGCGGAGTGTGTGTGCGCACATGTGTGCGTGCGAGTTCGTGATTAAATATGAGAAATAAAAGGGGAAAACAAGGGGATCACCTGGAGAACAGAGAAGAAACTTGGGGAAGAATGGAGGCTTGGAATGAAGCATTAAAAGATCCAGATAATCGCTTGACGTGCACGACTAGGTTGCGAAGCTCGAGCATCACCTGTAGGTGACCGCAACACGGCCAATGATCGTGGATTCACATCACTCTTTCTCTCAGTCATAGGAAGGAGGAGGAAGCTTGGAGGAATACTTGTGTATAGGTGGATGCTGGTAAAGGTCGACCACCGATGGGTTTTGTGCAAGGAATAGGTGATTAGAGAGGTGATTTCAACCACTGATGGTTGACACACGTGAAGAGGAAGACAAAGATGTAGGAGTTGACGTGGATGAGGCATGTGGGAGGTTGAAGATATACATGAACCATTGGATCTTGAGATCCTAAGACCCTGATTAGAGCATGTAGGGGCTAACGGGGAGTGTCTGATCAAATGATCGAATGCTCTGGATTGGGTGTGGGATGCTAAGGACCGTCTGATCAAGAGATTAGGCGGTTAAGAGAGGAGGCCAGCCTTTACATAGGGTCGACCACATGGCTAGCCAAGAAGAAGCCACATGACCCAATCAAATAAAAGAAAAATGTAAAATAAAAGATAAATCAAAATAAAAATAGTAAATAAAGTCAAATAAAACATTATTCTATATGAAAGTTGAGTATTTTTTAAGATTAACTTTCATGTATAATCCAAAATTAAAATATATCATATATACATAATATTATTTTTGTTGATATTTTTATAGATATAAAAGTATCTATTTTGATTGTATTTCTTATTTTTTGTATTTTTAAATAGGATGAGATATGTAATATATTATTTACAACATTACACTATTTGATGAAATTTTAACTGTGTAAGAACACATAAAATAAAGAGAACAACATGCACATAAATACAATAATTAGAGACTTTATCTATTTACAATAATTAGTCTTAATTATTTACAAGGCGTATGATGTTAATTATACTTAGTCAATGGTTAAATCAATTGAGTATGCTAAGATAGAGGGTTAACTAATCAATATAAAGTTGATGAATATGAATTCATCACCCAATATACTTAAACCTTACTCATCCTTGAGTGATAAAGAATGAATAAGTAAACTAAATCTCTAATTAATTGCATGTGAAACATAAGACTTAAATTTAGGACACAAGTTTCATGTGACTTTTAAACTCTAAGTTTACCCAAGTCTCACTCAAAAGGAACTCAACTTCCCTAACTATCAGACTTTGTGTGTGTGTGTGTGTCTATATACATACATATATATATATATATATATATATATATATATATAGAAGTATGTCAATTAGTGTTGATCACATATACAAGTGTAGAGTCTCATCTTCACCCAATGTCCCGGTCTAAGAAGTCATCCTTAGGATCCAACCCTCAACTCTAGGGAATAAATAAAGTTTCATTTCATTCCACTGTCTCCTTAGTTGTCAGTCTTAAAAATGTAAGACGTAGTGGCCAAGTATGGAAGGCTGTAGGATTGTGTCATTTCTTTTCACCTTTCATAGGAACAAGGATCGCTCGAGTGCATTACTAAACACACATTTATATTTTGTGTTAATCAATATGTCCATCAAGAATTCTGAGCCCTCTACACTTGTTTTTCTGAGGTACACCGGGATGTGTCTCTTTTGAAGTATCTAGTATACGTTCTACACCTTGGCATGTATCGCTTACAATGCAAAGCCCTTTTATCATGCTCGCACGATTCATATGACGTAGTAGCTTTGTTCAAATGGATACTTTGAAAAGGTTGGGAGCGCTTGCTAGTAATATAAGATCTTCTGCATTTTCTTGAAATATTCGAGCTTTTCTTTATTGATTGATTTTTTATTTTTGTACGTTTGGCTAGATCTACTACTTTTACCAAGTTGGCGCATACTAATCGACATTTTTATTTGTTTTTCTCACAGTGTCACCTAGGTTTTCATCAAGATAATATAGGAACCTTGTTCCCATAATAGATAATGTGCTGAAACTCACGTTTCATGAAGTAACTCTCAATCTTATCTCATCCTCAAGCATCATAAAATCAGGTCCAGACTCAAACCTCTCATCCTAGTTCCTCAGGCAAAACCTTGACTCATAACAAAGATTATGCAATCGTACATGTATAGTATTGGTCATATTCTTTTAAGAATAGAGATTCAACATGTGATATAACATGTATATGTTTCAAACTAGGGAATTTGAGTTATTAAGTCCTAAGATTCTAATGAACAAGAACAATAAATCTTTAAGTTATGTGTCACTCTAAACCAAGTATCTTCAACTGCACAAGTCTTGTGTGACATGAAGGTGTTAGTGATAAAACCACTTATTAGTTAGCATATATTTATATTATTTTTATTTTTTAAAATAATCTTCAAACTATATCAAATATCCCTTTAAATATATACAAAGCTTTTTACAAAATAAATTTCCAAATCATTTGACCCCCTCTTTACGAAGTATTTGTAAAACATTAAAAGAAACAATGCACATATTTACTTAATTTTCAAAATATTTTACAAAGTAATTTGCAAATAGGTTTCAAATTCTCATAGCCATACCCCATTATGTAATATCAAAACATTCAAAGTAAGAGCTATGTATACAATATATATATGTAATATATACATACACCCCTATGCTTAACTTGTGCAATGTCCTCATGGCACAAAGTAAAATGAAGAACATAGCTCATACTAAGTATAGTGAAGAAAGCTCCATGAGAACCGAAACAAACACCCCCTATACTTAGGCTTTTAAATAACCTAAGTGTAGAAAGGGAGAATAGAAGACAAGGGTCAAAATGGAAAAGAAGAATGGAAGGAATATATAGAACATGGGTTGGCCCCTTAACTTAGGATTTAAATAGCCTAAGTAAAAAGAAAGAACATCACAAAGAGTAGGTCGGGAGATACATGAGAAATAGAAAGAATTAAGAGACTTAGAGTCGGAGTTAGAGGAAACATGGAATGCTGAATTTTCAGTGCTGCTAAATCTACTATGATTTGAGTCTCTTTTGCTGTTGTACTTCACGCTGAGAGGTTTGGAGTGACATCAAAAGCGTCACTCCACATGAAAGATTTTTTTCTCAATCTGGACTAATTGTTCATTTGATTCGACAAAGTGCTTGAGCAGCTAGCTATCCATTCACTAAGAAAGATCGTGCACCATCTTTGAGATCAAATATCTCTACATTTCCATTATTGTGCACTGCTCTCACGTCTTTATTGTCCATCAGATTTGTGCACTAATTTAGCTGGCAAATGGCATGGCTTGCTGTAGATCATACGAAACAAAGAAGTACCAAGCTTTGTCTTGTACGTCGTTCTGTAAGCCGATAAAACTTGGTAAAATAACTGGGACTAATTCTTCCTATCAAGATGAACCAGCTTTTGAAGTATGCTTTTTACTTCCCTATTTGATACATCTTCTATGTCGTTCGACTGTATATGGTAAGGACTAGTAACTTGGTGATCAATCCCATAGTCCTTAGTCAAACTCTTCATATCACGATTCACAAAGTGGCTACCCTTATAAGAAATAATAACCTCAGGAACTCCGAACCTTCAAATGATGTGATCTTTCATAAACTTACAAACAATCTTGCTATCTGCGGTTCGGGTTGGGATAGCTTGCACCCATCTTGACAAATAATCAATCGCAAACATTATGTGCTCATGACCATTATTGTTAGGGAAGGGACCCATAAAATCAATACCCCATGCATAAAAAACATCACATGATGTATGGGCATTTCATCACTTGAACAATTGTCCATCCCATTCTCTGACAAATCAGGCATGACCTAACAAAATCATATACATCTCAAAACAAGGTCGGTCAATAAAATCCATATTGAAGCACTTTTTGAGCGGTTCTCTTTCCCAAGTGGTATCCTCCTACTACTAGAGTATGGCAGTGAGTGAGGACACTTTGGTATTCCTCCTGATGAATGAACCTTCTCTAGACACAATCCAGCACATCAAAGAAAAGGAACATATTCTCCCAATGGTACTTCCTCGAATTAGACTTCAATTGGTCAACATTGTTCCTTGTCGAACCTTGGAGAGCTTGCTTGGAGACAAGAAAATTCACCGTTTTGCATACCAAGGGAGTGAGTTAATAGCACAAATTGACTCGCTAGGGAAAGTTTCTTGAATATGTTCTGAATTGGGAAAATCTTTTAATTCAAGTAGGGACAAATGATCAACCACGGCATTCTTGACTTCAAGTTTATCCTTAATCTCCAATCAGACTCCTAGAATAACAAAATCCACCTAAGAATACACGCTTTCACACCCTTCTTATCCATTAAATAACGAATGACTATGTGATCAGTGTAAATAGTCACCTTAGAACCCAAAAAATAAGAGTTGAATTTCTCTATGGTCGAAACTACTGCAAGCATTTTCTTTTCAATCACCGTATAGCTTTTCTATATATGATCCAATACTTTACTTGCATACTATACTGTGAACAATATCCCATCTCTTCTATGTCCTAACACAACTCCTATAGCAAAATCCAATGTTTCAGTCATGATCTCGGAGGGAAGAGACCAACCAGGAGCTTGGAGAACATGAGAATATATAAATTTTTTCTTTCAAGAACCCAAAGGTTTCTAGACACCTATGATCGACAATAAATTCAGTGTCTTTTCCTAAGATCTCAATCAGTGGTGGGGTAATCTTTAAAAAATCTTTGATAAAATCCAATATGCCCTAAAAAAGAACGTACTGACTTGACGTTGGTTGGTGGATTTAAACTTTTTGATCACGTCCACCTTGGCACGGTCAACTTCCATTCCCTTCTTGAAGATGTCGCATCCCAACACGATACTCTCATGTATCATGAAATGTCTTTTTTCCCAGGAGAGCACCGTATTATCCTCTATGCATCTTTTAAGTATTTGGTCCAAATATGAAAGATAATCATCCCAAGAATCCCCATGGACCGAGAAATCATCCTTGAAGACTTCTAAGAAATCTCCCACCATCTCATCATACATAGTAATCATGCATCGCTGAAAAGTATCAGGGGCACTACAAAACCCAAAAGGCATACGCTTGAATACATATGTGTCGAATAAACAAGTAATTGTGGCCTTTTCTTTGTCTTCAGGAGCAATGGTCACTTGATTGTAGCCCAAATACCCATCAAGAAAATGAAAGAACTCTTTTCCTGCTAATTTCTCCAAAATCTGATCAATAAAATGCAAGGAAAAGTGATCTCCTTAGTCGTGACATTCAAGCATCTGTAATCGATGCAAACACGTCACATCATGGGTACTCGTATCTTGATCTCTTCTCCCCCATCATTGATGACCATCTGAAATACTGACTTCTTCAAGATCATATGTAAAGGGGACACCCATTCAGAGTCAGAGATGGGATAAATGAACCCGACACCACATCATTTTTCAATCTCTTTCTTAACAACTTCACTCAGATTTGGATTCAATCTCTTTTGAAATCCATAGGAAGGTCTTGCATTATCCTCAAGATAAATGTGGTGTGAAGAGAGAGCTGGGTTAATCCCAACAAAATCAGGAACGCTCCAACCTATTACCTTGCGGTTCTTTTAGAACTTCTTAAACAACCTAGGCCATGTTCTTAAGTCAACTTAAAGCTAATAATAATAGGAAATCTCTTTTCTAGTCCCGTAAGAAAGGCATAATTCTGTGTAGGAGGTAATGGCTTAAGCTTTGGCAATGCTGAATCATCTATCAAATCCAGCTTAAACGTACCTGAATCTGGTTCTGTGTTGTAAGAAGGTGGGTATGTCTATGTTGTGCTGGCCACTAAATGTGTTGTGTCTTGAGTCGGATCGCATCCTAAATAAGTCGGCTAAAGCCGCGTTTGACTCAACATCCACAACCTTTGATTATTCCACGAGAAAAGGAAGTGACAAGTCAATAATGACCTCTGTGTCATCAAAGGAGTAGGAGGATGCATCTATCAAAAAACTAGGCACCACCTACCAAACTGCTTCGTGTACACTATCCTCTCCATATGAGAGGGTATCATTGAGAATGGCTAGCGTTTGTCTCCATGGCTCAACTATGTCTATCACTTTGCACTCTGCCACAGAAGACGAGTACTCGGTGCTGGATTCTGAATCAAGTTTCTGCCATTTAGTTTGATGTATCTCTAGTTACACCCTTTTGCTCAGAGAGCGGAACTTCATCATCTCAGTCTGGTAATCAAATGAAGCACCAAGGGTCCTAAGGAAGGTCACCTTGAAATGATCTAGGATTCTCTCTAGTGATTGGAGATCTCCATATCTAGGACTGTAAAGTACACTATGTGCTCCTATCTTGCAATCGAAATGATAACATTCCTAACCTCTCCCTTATCCCTCTTGATAGTTTTATCTGCAAATTGAAGCAGAGCCCTTGAATTCTTGAGAGGCCCTAAGTTCAACCTATTGTACAAGGATAGAGCTAAGAGGCTAATGGAAGAGCTGTTATCTAGGAGAGTGTATGCAAAAGCAATGTCATCAATGTGACTCGTCACATAATGTGCACCCATATCTCTCTTCTTTTTGAGGTAACTGTTGGTTCTTTATATAATAAGTAGTGGAGGTTGTTAAGACATGTTTCTTTACTTGAGTGTTTGGTTTCTTTATGCTTATCCTAGTAGGTGTGTATCTCACTTTAGGTGCTTTTGAAAGGAAAGATTACTTGCCACATACTTGTTAAATGGCACATTAATAATGATGTTCTCATTACAAAACAATGCCATGTCAGAATCATTCACGAGGAGTGGATACCTTTTGGAAGGTATTCAAGCAGATGGCCGAGACAAGACACTCATAGAACGCCAGCAAGGCATACACAGAGTCCCCCTTTTCACTCCAATCCATAGGAGGGGGAAAAGGCTATAATCGAGCTCACTAAGGACCTAATTCCCGACATGGGAATCATTGCTGACAAGCAGACACTAGTTGATAGGACCGATAAGAAGATGAATGAGCTTGAAAGTCTATCCAAGTTTCGAAGCAGATGGAGGAGTTGGTTGAGAAGGTATCCAAGATGAAGATACCTACCACGACTACATCTGTTGCTTCTGTTTTCCGAGTACACCATGTACAAGAGCGGTCGATGTCAGAGCTACCCCATCCGTGGGTAGAGGACCATTCCTTTGCCCAATCTTACCATCAACATTCACCATTAGCCGAGCCAGCTATAGAGGAACCTTTTCAGGTATGGGAGGTGAACGATGTTTGGTGCACCCATGATCCTACCAGGTAGGAAGTAGGGGGGACCGTCAATATTACCAACATCCCCCAACCTTCTATAGCACCATGTTCATCCCGTCACCTCTTCCTACACAACCTAACCCGGTTCATACCACTCCCAACAGCAACAGAAGTAGTAACAACAATACGTACGTCAATCGATGTACCAATCGGGCCAACATGACCTGTTTTACCAGCATCACCCACAACAACATCATTATCATGGCCAATATTTGCATTATTCTTCATCCCATCAGTAGACCTCTTCATCAGGAGATTCATATTTCCAACATCAGATTCTTGAGGAGTTTTGTTCCTACCAGAGCAAAATTCAGGGATGTGGATTTGACATCAGCTGCTTATTTCGATGGCAAGACGAGCAGTCTGCACCTTCGACCTCCATTCTTGCCTAGGTTCAGGCTAACTCCAGAAACCTAAACAAGACACAACAACATCAGTTTGGTCAGGTATACTACTCAGACCCATTTAGATCTGAGCATGAGATTCTTTAGTGTGTTGATGTTAATCACATGTCACTCATGAGTAGAAGGTCTGTGATCGTACATGACCAAGAAAGGGACATGGAGAAGGTCGCCTCTGAGGATCTACCCGAGGAAACGTTAAAGGACGAGAAGGAGATGCATCATATGCAACAACTCCATTGGCAGAGGATGAGGACATCTACTCAAGGTAGAGAGAGGATGAGGACATGAGCGTAGCTGCAACATGGGGATATTTCTGAGTCTATGGAGGACCTTACTCCTCCGGTTGAGGAGGATATACCGACAGCTGATATCTCCCAACCTGTAGTAGACAATCATATATGTAATTCCAAGTTGCATTTAAAATATTCATGTATGAATAGCTCTATTTCTGTGAATACAAAGAATGGTGTTTCAATTTATGACTCAGATTCTTCATCTTCTGTTTCTCTAGCTTTAATTGCTTTCCTCCGTGCTCTAATGGCTGGAAAGTGCATCACTAAGAAGATTCAAAAGGATGAGCCAGAAATGATATAGTTCTGCAAGGACAATATCATGGTTAAGGTGCCATTTGATGAGTATGTGGCTAGCCATCTAGCATTCCAAAAGTATCTTAAGGTATGACGCACACCTACTAGAGTTAGTAGGAAGAAATCAAATAATTATGTGAAGACTCACGCCTTATCAATAGCCTCTACTTGTTGCCTCAAGAATCAGAAACCTCCAAGGAAGAAGAGGGATATGAGTGCATATTACGTGGAGAGTCATATCGATGACATTGCATTTGCACACATTCTCCTAGATAATGGTTCTTCCATCAACATTCTACCCTTTGCTCTGTATGAGAAATTGGAGTTGGGACCACTTCCTAAATCAAGAGTATTACTCCAATTTGTGGACAAGTCCATGAAGAAGGTAAAGGAGAAGTAAAGAACGTCGTTATCTCGATTGAGGGACAAGGCTACTGTTACCCATGTGAGCCCTGGGCGAACCATTTCTACAATAAAATTTATTGTAATATTGTATATATATCAATAAAGGTTATTGGTTTATTTGACTCCTTATCTGATATTAAATGAATGAATGCATTATGAGGTCCCTCTGTACAATTAGGGATATGTACCATGGTCATCTTAATGATCATACAACTATTGATTCAAATGTTGAATCATAGAGGCTGGTGCTTGATGATATCTAAAGAGTTAGATTGAGGGCTCATCAAAGTCATGATATAGTGGGATGACCTATGTCGTATACTGTCATGATATAGGCACGCATCCTCTGACCGGAGACATATGTGTTACTATATGTCTGGGTATGTACATTTGGCAAACCGATAGGTTGATGACCTAGACAAGGTCTATACACCGGCGAGCTAGTGTGCATACAAGGGCATATGAGTAATATGATCTCTCAAAAGGATCATACAGGGTTCATTACTGAACCGGGAGACATGAGCTCACTCATGAGATATTGGGATAAATTTCCGTGTACGGTCATCTCGCTTTGGAAGCTTGACAGAATTTATAGGTATGATATATGCTTTTGGAAAGTATATGATTGATACCAACTCCTAATGATCAAATGAGAAACTTAATGATAAAACTCCGAAGAAGATAATTCAAATATGATCTAATACTTCAAGTTTAATCTAGGTCTTCTAGTATGCAGGATATACGAGTATTAGGAAAACTATGGGGTGTGTTTTTTTATCGTAAATGATTGTATAACCATGACACTTCCATTCTGAGGGAGCGATGAAATAAGTTTGGATTTTAGTCACTCCTCTCAGTAGATTAATGATATGATCTTAGTACAAATGTTGGATATTGGTGAATATGATTCTGATGTAATAAGAAGATTAGATTTACATTTTGATTTAATCAAACATCTTTGAAAGCTTCTCAAGATCTCGATTTGAGATATTATCTCAATATCCAAGTCACTATACATGGAATGTACAATCCTCCTATCCTTATCTCCAAGTATCTAAGGAGAAAGCGCAATATTCTTGAAAGAGTTCAAGAATAATTCAATTATTGATAACGTATCTGAGTAATAATCATAAATATTATAAATGTGATTTATAAAATATTTGAAAGATTTAATTGTAAATAAAATTTACGAATTAAATGTTGATGTGAATTTGATTCGTATTGGATAAATGATTATAAATACAATTTATATTTTATATTGGGTGGTTGAATTTAATTCATAATTGTCAATGATTTTGTTTGCAATTATCATAACTTATTTCAATAATTATTTGATGATATTTTATTGATAACAGATTTCACGAATAAAGATTTAATGTAATGAGATTACATTATATTATTATTGGAGAGAGAAAAACTCTCCCCAATTTGAGCTTGGACATCGCCTCTTGTAAAAGAGGAAGGAGGTTTTCTCCTTCCCCCTTACAAGGAAGGAGACTCCTTAGTCCTATTCATTCATGAGAATATTGTTGATTTAATAGAATATAAATATGTTAGATCATTTGAAACATATTTATTTTCTTTGAAATTAATTAATTATAGTTGCAAATTATTGCAACAAAATCTCAACCATTGATTTAAATTAGAAATACATATCCACCATCCAATTAGTATAAAAGGAAGGGTAGCCCTAGTCTTTTCTACTACACACAATTGCAAGAGCAATAAATCTCTCTCTATTCTCTACTAAATGTCTAAGATATCTCCTCTCATATTGTGGCCGTCCACATTTTTTTGAGAGACTTTCCATCGTTGTCGCAACGCCGTTACGCTACTGGACCGACTTCTCGTAGATCTCCTCCTTCTTCGGTGCTCCTCGCTCGTGAAGAAGGATATGTATTTCATGAGACAAAATCAGGAGATTCCAACCTCTGATCATTAGCTCGGATTGTGGAAGCATTGCGTGTCATCTACGTGCCTGCAAGTACTTCAATATCAGATCAGACTTGAGAAGGAGAGTCTCTTATTTTAAATATTAGCTAATGTAAACATTCTCAAAGAAATAATCCTAATTACTCGTTGTGACTTGATGAAATAATTTGAGAAGTGTTCTCGAATCATATGATTTCATCTATTTGAAAATTTCAAAATCCACTACCCCTTGCAACTAGTATGACTAAGTTGACCTATTTCGTATTTTATGTGATCTTCATGCTTCCTTGATGCGCTAAGGCATAATCCCTAGCCTTCAAGTGTTATCAGAGCCTTGGTTAAAGGTCTTGGACGTGATATAAAATTCTATGTGAACGAGGTTTTGCATATCTGTTGCGCGTGGACTCGTTATTTTGCATTTGATGCATGTTTCGAATTGTTTTTCATTAAAATGAAAAGCTACTATTTATGCACTGTTTTGGACGATTTTTTGAATAATAAAATGTATTTATAATGTCTAAATATGTCTCTAAATTAGCAGCCAATTGTTGGCATCAAAGTTGCATAGACTAAAATTTGAAAAGTTCCTGCAATGGTATTATTTTTGTACCTATTCATGGATCTAGAACAAATTATTTTTGGTTATTATTTTCCCATCATGAAATATAAAATAAATAATTTAATTAAGTAGAGAATTAAATCAAAAAACTACATGATTGTATTTCGCACGATTCCAACTATGTTTGCCATATATATTCCCTATTTAGTGGTGATAGGTCAGATAATGATTGGATCATCACAATTACTTTCTTAAAATATTTGTCATTCAATGTAAATAAAGGAAATTATGAATTTTTCATGATTAATAGATTCTTAATATTTATTTTAAAAATATTTGATTAAACATCAATCACCATTGAATGATTGTTTCTTGACAAAACTCTAATTTAACCTACATTAGTTGTAGGTCAACTTTTACATGCAAAACATTTTTGCTTGATATGATTAGAAATTTACGATCTTAAAATTGTTTTAAGATTCTTAAGATTTCTGAGAGACTACTATATAGTATAATGCCAGTCATCGAAGGAGTGATCCATAAAATTGTAAGTACATTGATGTAACGAATTATTGTTCTTGAGTCGTTATGGTGATGGTGTCTAGGCTGTGAATATGCTAATGAGTTACTTAATTGGCACCCTCCGTAGTATTTGGAGTAGAAGCACTTCCTGTTAGCATTATCTGTTTGACCTGACTTGATCAATTTCAATGATAGGGTAATATGAGTAAATCAAATTGTACTCTAATTACTAAAACTCAATAATAGCTCGTACTTGTGAGAGCTAATATTATATGGTAATATCAAGTAAACCCTAATTGTGTATTGGATGATTGATTGGATTGATAACTGATTTAATATGACTAAATTACTTAGATCCAATTGAATATAAACACTCTATTATGAATAGAGATGTATTTCCTTTAGAAGAATTAATTATGTGAATATGATTCATAATAATTAATTATAAATTGAATGAGATATGGAGGGTCATATTAATGACATCCATGGTCTTCCGTCAAGGCGAAGGGTTCCGTCGCCATTTATTGTATGCTAGAGACATATGTCCTAAGGACAGTCCTACATGCAAGGGCACATAGATCGTGCTTTTTGCTTCTCGAAAGAGTAAGGTCATATGCGTAGTAACCCCAATTTTGATCCCCATATAATTGGGACAGTATTGGATTGTATGTAGTTTGCAAGATGTTGCCAGACTTCTTGAGATATGCATCCCCCTATTACCTTGACGACTTAGAGTCCATCTCCCTCGTAACGATGAAGGGGTGTAGATGACTAGTCGGACGTGGCTTTGACCGAAATACCATGTTTCTTTGGCGAACACTCCATACACATCAAAGTTGATGGTGAGTACATTGTAGTTAGATCCACCTTCATGCGTCACAGAACCAAATTCAAGTATGGTTCAACCTGACTTGATTGATGATACAACATGGTCAGAGATGAAGCCGCTACCTCCTACACTCAGGTATGCCTTTCTTGCAGGATCCGAAGATGGATTCCTTGTCATCATTAGCTCTAAGCTGATTATAGAACATGAGTCCAGGATTTTAGATGTTTTGGAGAAGAACTGTAAGGTTATAGCTTGGACTGTTTTGGATCTTGTGGGGCGATGAATCTTAGATTCAACATGCTAAAATTAGTCAATTAAGATATGTTCCCCTAAATTCATATCTAATCATTAATATAACATCATTAGCATTCATACATGTGTAAATAATATTCGCATTTCATAATGCATAATTGCATAAAATAAGGAACCAAAATCCAAGTGTAAATTGACCTAAAAAGCAACCAATTTTTCCTATTTTTAATTAATTCATCCTAACTTCGATTGACCTAAAATCACCTCCATTGTATAGATATTACTAATACGAATAAATAAAAACTACAAAAAATTGCTAACTTAAATAAGTGACAAATAAACCCAAAATCTAGTTTCACATCAAATAGACTAAAAAACACAAATCTTCCTCATACAATGTCTGATTTTGGTCTACTTACTTTTGAAGTACTCCATTTTCAAATACCTTAGAAACAAGACCAATTCATAAAATTCAGAGCTCATATGTGAAAGTTGGATTTTGGGCCTCTTTTGCGCATATCTCTTTGCTATTTTTGACATGAGTTTTTATGTACATAATAAACCCATTTTATTTTATTTCATTTTAATTTGTATTCTTTGATGATAGTTTTATCAAGGGGCATAAAAATCCATATCCAAATCAAATTTGAATCAAAGAAACTGATTGTGTCTGAGTAACCTTTGTGAGTCTATACAAAAATCTCTTATTTCGTACTTCTATTTTATTTCCCTAATTTCTTATTTATTAAAAATCGAAAAAATAGAATAAGGTGCAATTAAGCATCTTTTATTTTATCGTATTTTTTAAGATTTTTATCTGCTTTTAAAATCACAAAAATACAAAATCCCCAAAAGTTGGTTTTCTATATATATGGAGAACAACTAAAAATACCACTTTGTACAGATGGTCATTACTCCCGGTCCCTTCATGGATGTTGTAAATCTCGTTGAGACGAATAACTTTTGTGAAGGAAAATTTCTAATCGATGTCTCCTTCTATTTCTTTTCCATTTTCCCCTCTCTTTTATTTTTAAATTTTTTAGGGTGAGATGTGGCAGCCCTTGGGCTTGCCACGTGGCACCCCCCCACTAACTCTAGCCTGATCATGTGCAACGCACGTGACAGGTCTGCCTCCCAGGTCATGTGCACGCGCATGACCCCTCCCCCTCCCCTTCCCAATACCGCTCGTCCTTCCCTTGTAACCGCCGCCACCGGCTTGCACCACCGTTACTCACCGCATGTAACCGCCCCATTTAGCCTCCCGCAATGCTTTCGCTCAACGTTTCCTCCGCTCCCAGCCGTTACGACAACCATCTCCTATATAGCCTCCACCGCTACCCCTGTTTTGCGTATCTGCCGTTACTGGAGATATCTTCGAGCTTCCATCCTCAAACGAGAGAGAGAGAGAGAGACTGCGACTTGGGCTGGTGACAACAACCCAACACCGCATCTCCGTCTTCTCCATTGATATCCATAAGGCCTCCTCCTGTCGTGGCGGCACCCCTACATCTGCTCAAGATTCCTCATACGCCGACAAGTCGAGGTGACGACGGAGCTCACCGAGCTCCACCCACCTCCGGCTCCACCTCCCAGTGACAACCACCAACCACCTTTCACCCCCGACTTCATTCGCTGACCATCGCACCATCCGCTCCACCTCCTCGCACTGCACGAGAGCACCTCCTCCATTCATCTCATCCACCCACTTCAAAGCTTTTCTCCTCCAGCCGCCAACGATTGAAGGTGATAGCAACAAAGGAATCTCGCGCAGGCAACGACGAGGGGAGGAGGCACGGTGTGATCCTCGGCTGAGTCTCAGTCGAGTTGCAGCTCAAGCTGCTGGAGCTCAGACCCCCGTTCGTCAGGGTCTTCGAGCGACGAAATGCAAGGATCTCTATCTTCCTTGTTTGCAGGTGAACACCTAGCCAACTCCATCTCATCCTTCTTCCCTCCTCTTCGATTTCTATCTACATTCTAGAATCTCATTCACCTCCGACCTTGCAAAGGTCAGAGCCCCGATCATCACGCCACCGCCGATCGATCTTCATCACCTTCAATTCAACCTCCGACCAATCGCCTCATCTACACTTCCCCTCCATCTTCCCTTCGACCTCCCAGGTCCCCTTTCATCTCAGGCCTCGTTAAGGCCGGAACACTAGCTCCTTCTCCTCCATATGCACAGGAGCACCCGTTCCCCTTTCGTTTCCAGCTACATCTGCAGGTACATCGCCGAAGAACATGCTCCAGGTTGGAGTCCAACCACCGTCCGTTTTCGTCGATCTCCAACTGCTCGATCATGTGTCGGCCGAGCTCGAGCTCCTCCACCCACGACCAAGCCCCTTCGTCAATCGCTCCACCACCGCGGAGGCCAAGCTCTAGTCGGCTGCTGCAGCTCGCGCCTCCGCCTTGGCGTCGCTCGATAAGTTCCGCCACCCGCTCCAGCAGCCGTTGGATCAGGGGATCCAACGGCCCCGTCGTCGCCCTCTGATCCTCGTCCTCGACTTCTAGTCGTCGTTGGATCAGGGCTGACCCTTGATCCAACGGCCATGAGTCCACCACATCGCCCCCCCTATCGAGGCTCTATCCGAACCTCCATAGCTGTCCATCTCAGCCTTGGGCTCTCAAAGCATGTGCATCTGCCACGTGGTGCTTCGAACGCCCGAAACTCTACTTGAGAATCCGAGTCTTCACCTCGACATGTGCATTGAGACTCGGACCCTCCGAACTTCTTAGCACATGAGGCGCATGTGTGGGGCCGTAAAAATTGCACTCACACCCCTAGATTTCCAAAAACTTACAGAATCAACCCCATCCACAAGAAGCACACGCAACGTACGTGTGGGATGGTAAAAATTGCACTCACACCCCTAGATTTCTAAAAACTTGTAAAATCAGCCCCACCCACAAGTAGCATGCGCAACACATGTCAGACCTAGAAAAATTGCATCAAAACCCCTACGGGTTTTGCAAATTATAGATAAGTCCCCCTGGGACCCATTTGAAGAAGAAAAGTTTATCTTTTATAACATTTTTGTCCCCGGATCTTTTTTTAGCATAACTTTCTCGTATGGACTCCAATCTTTATGCATAATATGTCATTTTGAAGCTTATTATGTACTCTTTCATTTCATATATCTGTGAACAGATCTGAAGATGCTTATTGATGAGAATTATTTGCTAAATCTCTTAATATATGCTTGCTAAATTATGACATTTTGTGCATTATTTTATGGAGAGGATTAATGATTTATTCTGCAGGGCATGCAATGAAGAATATTTGAGTTGCTAAGTATATCTATTGATGATCTTTGATGATCTAATCCTTGCAGGGAGGCTCGATTGTGGAATTTATATTCGATTAATTCTCTTGCGACTATCTGTGATTTTAAATCGAGGTTCTAATTTCTGCAGGAGTCGTTTGAGACGAAATTAATTATTTTCACTGACTTTCATGTGATAAAAATAGATTTACTTGAGGTTTAGATTATAGGGAAGTTCGAGGATAATTATTCTCAAGTGATCTGAAAATCTGCAGGATTATTCATTGTTTAATTTCCACGTATGCAGCTAAATTTGATTAGAAACTCATCTCTTGGATCTCTTTAGATATGTGATAATTTTCAAGGATTAATTGATCAATTTCATTGAGGATTTAAGTCGTATAACATCACAGATCCTGCGCTCTTATTCTCTGTTTATCTCATTTGCATTGCATTTCATTTTATCGCATTTTCTCTTTATTTTCTGACACATAAATCAAGTGAGCATTTAATTAATTATTTAAACTAATTTAAAGCCACGCAACTAAAAATCATTATTCCATGTGCTCGACCTTGGTAGACTTGCCAAGTAAAAAATACCCCACAACATTCAAAGATTGTGGTTTTTGATCGACCGAATTTCGTCTCCTATACTACAATTCTTTATTATTAAAGATGCGAAATTCATGTACATCAAATGGCATCGTTGTCAGGGATCATCATATTTTTAGGGTTTTAAATTATTTTTTGTAATTTATTTTTATGAAATTAATTTATGTGTCATTTTTTTGAAAACCTTTTGCATTTTATTTTGTGCATTATATTTTGCATATCTCTCTCTACAAATACTAACCACATCTTCTCTCATTGCAGATAACTCAGAGCGATTTTTGGATAAAATTCAAGGGTCTGCAAAGAAAACTGAGTTTTATTTTTTGTGAGAAAGAGTTAGTTAGTTTATCTTCTGCATTATTCACATGGTCCCTTTCTCTGAACTTTATTTATATTTAATAATTAGTACTGGACTTCTATGTGGTGTTTCGGGTCTATTTCAACTTCTTTTGTGTGGTTGGGACTCGACTTGAGTGGTATAGGAATTAGGCACAAATACACTTGCTTATTTATTACTGATCGTGCTTGTAATTCTTAGGCCACACTTTCACTAATTGTATGCATTGTAGATCGTTCAATATTTGCCAAATTGAAATCAATTCTTCCCGCTAATAAAACTATCTGCCTAGGGTATTTTTCATCTGTGCATATCATTTAGTGTTAATTTAAATTCCTGGTATTGCATCTTGCATGAAGAATGCAAGGAATCATTGTAAATCTCCTTCTTAAGCATGCATCATTGATTTATGCTTGCATTGGCATTTTCGATTCTCCCTCATCAATTTTTGTAACTTAGGAATTAAAGGAATTGAGACTACTCGTTAGGTGTGAATTTTTGTACTCGTCTAAGACCTCAGTGATAACCATAATCTAAAATCAGGACTGCTAATCAAGGTGACTTTAAATAACCTAACCTAAAATTAAGCTTGTGTATGGTGGAGAATAACTCACTCATTGTTTGTAAGGACCATATCATACACTTAGGGTAGAGCCAAAACTCTGAAATTTTCATTCAGACTATTGTTTTTAGAAACAACTAGCTACTTCTCAGTTGGGGAACACGGATAGCAGAGTGGGTGGTTTAGAGGACACTGTCTATGGCTCCGCCCTCAAGTAACACGGGTACCTGTCTAACGGTCCGTACTTACATCCATACTTGGTTAAAGTAGATGCTTCTAGTTGCATGAATTCAAGATAGTCTTTGTGAAATATTTCGGCACCTAACAACTCCGCTTAATTTTCAAGATTGCTTTATCATTAAGAATTGAAAAGATAAGCGGTTGAACCCTAATGTGCCTTCATAAGAGTCGAGTGGGTGAATCTACGTGTTTGTTTTGTGTTTGAATTGTGTGCATCAAAAACCTTGCAATTGCAAGCAAATCGTGGTTAACAAATCATTCCATCCCTCTCTTTAGAAGATATCGGCACATTGGTCTTCCTACCCGGTCTCCACGACCATGTCCCGATATCTTTCTTCTCACTCTTTCCAGTGGAATCTTCTCTTCACACCTGGTCCCCTTCAGCCATCATTCTCTTCCTTCCCATACGTCCCACCCTATGCCCACTCTTCTTCATGGAATAGACCTCTCTCACATTCTGACACTTGAGAGAGCGAGCAGAATTGAGGATAAAAAATAGAGTAGCCAATATTAACAGAGAAACACGATTTTCCTTTACTATGGAATTTGAACCTCTTGAACCATCCCCTACGCAGGTTGACTATCTTCCCGAGTACGACAAATTTTCCTTCGACAATTCACGAGAAAAACAGAGTCAAGAAAATACGAATCATGACCAAACCATAATGACCATGAATAATCAATACTCTACTCAAAGTTATATACCGAAATCACAACATATGGAGAATGATTATTCAATCACAAGTTATGAGATGTTTGAGGATTTGATTGTTCGGATCAATCATAGAGGAAACACTTTGACTGAGAAAATATATGATATCATCCAGTCTATGCAGAATCCAGAAGAAGGGAGGCCACCACCAAGCGAACCACTGAATCATCACGTGCCACTGACCTCTGACCCCCTTACTAACCATCTCACTGAAAATACCAAAAAAATTGAAAAAAATAGAAAATTAAAAAAAATGGACAATACCGAAATGGAAGCATTTTGCAAGAGTCCGATCTTAGAGCTTCTATTAATCAAGGCCATAGAATATGTTCCCGATCTTAAGAAATTTGTGACGAGTTGACTAAATCCTAAAAAGATGGGTAAGAAATGATCAAGTACTGAACCATGTCATATCTATGGCCAGCTCTTTAGTGATGAATCACAAAATCAAAAGCCACAAAGTCAATCGGTTGACTTGGATCACATGTGAAATTGAGGATACCAAGTTCACTCATGTTCGGTTGGACGATGATTCCACATTAAACATCCTCCTCAAGTCCGTCTTTGACCAACTCTAACTCGAACAATTAAAAAAAACTAGGGTGATCATTCAATTGCCTGATAGATCCATCAGAAAACCACGGGGGATTGTTTCGGTCGTTGTAAACTTCCAAGGTGACAAACGCAAAGTGGACTTTATTGTCCTTGACATCGAGCACCGTAAAGGATTGTCTGAGTCTCCTATCATTTTAGGAAAGCCGTTCTTAGCCTCTGCTAAGGCGATTGTGGATTGTGAGACTAAGATCATCATCTTCCCAAACTCGGACCACAATAAACAAACCCTCAATGATATGACATGATTTGAGGAAACCCGACTTGAAATCGACAGTCGTGATCAGGAGACAATTACGTCACATGATCAGACCTCTCCTCAAGAAACATAGATGCAAACCCTAAGAGAGTCACCTGAGAGATCGATTGTTGGACAAACTTTCGATTCTCACCCTAATGCAGCTCCTTTGAGGAATCAAGATTTTGTAGTTTATAAGGAATTGGACAATATTTCTAATGAATGCCACAATTATTTGAGTGGACTAATTTTTGAGTCGACAGTAATCATGAGATACTTGAACCATATAAGGAACCGACTCAAGAAACCTTCGATGTCACCAAAATTCACGACTATCAGGAGATGACATCAACAACACCAGCCAGCAATCACAAAGCCACCGGGATCATGCTCCCTCGAACGAAGCCGTGTATGACCCTACAAGAATTGGTCGACTTTTACGGGGATTCATCTGACGAGGAACTTATAAATGCCACACGGTTACTCAAGATAGGAAGATGAAGACTGTCCATCTTCCTCCCAATGCTTCTCAAGGAAACAAACCGATCAAGAAAGTCACCTTTGACCTTAGACACCAGCTGATTTTTGAAGTGTCCTTGTTCGGTCCTCAGGTGGTTCATCATGTAAGTGCGATAAGTACAACCATGATCAAAGGGCACTTACCTCTGGTTGACAATAGTTGGAGATCCTCTGCGTATGACTACTGTTCTTTTGAGGACGACTCTGACGATGGTTGGTCCTCTTCATCCTCCCCCTCTTCACCACCCTCCACATCTCCATATTATCTTTTGCCTCACTCCTGAAAGAAGGTTCGTCGCAAACCTTCTTGACCTTGTACATCCGTAAATCTACCCGGTTTCCCACTTGTAATTATCCGATCATACTTAGGTTGACCTGTGCCTAAGTGTAGGGGGGGCGGTATCATTGTGTGTACATCACTTCTATTCTTTTCCCCTCACCCCGACTGCCTCATTTCGTACTTGTCTGCTATGCTTAGTCCTTCAAAAGTCTAAATATAGAGGGCATCTCGACTTCTTTTTATTTTTCGCTCATCTTTACTTAGTACGAGCTATGTTTACATTTCACTTTGTGTCATGAAGACATATCACAAGCCAAATATAGGGGGGTGTTTGTATATTTTCTACATACTTTATCCATAGCTCGTACTTTAATTGTTTTCATCTAAAATCGGGTATGGGTACAAGTTGTATATATTATATATATTATATTCTTTATGTAAATATTACATGATTTTAAAAAACAACAAAAAATAAAAAAAGAACAAAAACGAAAACAAAAACCTTTTTGCATAAAAACACTCATGATCTTGCATTTCATTAAGCATCTCAAGCATCCTTTAGTTGGTATATTCCTGACACATTCATTATCACTCAAGGCTTGAGGATTTGAGGACACTTGATTTCTGAGATCTTGAGAGACTGAGTTAGCCAGCCTTAGTCATTAGGATTTTAAAATTTAATAATATACACTTCCCTAGTTTGAAGATTTGAGTGCTATATTGCACTTTCATATCTACCTTCTAAAGGCGAAACCGATACTTTGGATCTCGCTCGCAACAGAATCACCCGTGAGCGTGCAAGATCCTACTCGGACGCAAGACGATGAGACAGACACCCCTGTGAAGGCGTGGCCTATGCTTGATACTTCGGACAAGGTCGATGCTCTACAAAATAGAGAGTCATCAATGGCGACCAAGCCCTACTCGTCTGCATACGATAGTAGCGCCAATACTTCGAAAATCTAAGTGATACACAAGGCAGCCACAGACTGGGTTTTGGGCTCTAATCCTTATGAAGCCGCTCTGCTCACTTGGAAGGAGACCTTCCCATGCAACCCGAATACAAGTGAGGGTATTACTCACCCCAAGAAATGAATCCAATTATCCAATTTTATTTAGGTCAAGTTTTCTTTAGCAGTCCCTTTTTTAATTTTTTTGGTGTTATCACTTGCTTTGAGTCAATTCAAACAAGCGCCTAACGGTTTTGTATTTTCTTTGATTCCTATTTGATCCAAAAAACAGAGGGAGAAGAGTCGGAAAAGCTATGCAAGGTGGCACCAAGATGGAAATCTCACCTTTGTGCCTAAATGATGAATGCAAAGATAGAAGACTTACATCGCCTCCCAGCTCTCTCCATGCGGGATGCAAAACAGGAATTTTTAAACCTAATCTACATGCCGATATGCACATGGAAATCGTCCTAATTAGGCAATTGCTAGCGTAAAGAACCACAAGTCGGTCACCAATCCTCAATCCAAGAGTCCGGTCTAGGCTCACCCCTCCTCCTCTCGGCACACCGAGTTCAGGAGCAGCGCTTGGCAGGGTGGGCTTGTGGCGCGACGGCTCGAAGATGGTGAAGCGACTGTTTAGAGTTTAACTAAGTCCAAAACACACTATAGGTACATGCAATGGTTATTAGGGTATTTGGACCTAATTTACTCGATCAAGCAAAGCCTAAAAGTTAAGGGCTCATTCCACAAAAGAAAAGAAAAATAAAACAAAATTGGAAAATGACAGCGGTGAAAACGCGACGAAAACCGCGGTGAGCCCCCAGGTGTACAAACACCTGGAAATTAGGCCCGAGTGTCCGAAGTGTCCAAGTACCTGTATTATTACAATTTAAAGGGTCTCTCTCTCACAAAAAATAAAAACCACTGACTGACACACTCTCTTAAATCCTCCTGCTCTCTCCTACCGGCTAGGCTAGAATAGCCGACTCCGCCTCCCAAGGATGAATCGGATCCCCTAGGCAATCCTCCTCGATCCGCGGTCCCTCACAAGAAGGCAAGAAAGACAATGGTCAGACAGTTCAAAAATATATATCAAAGACAGAGAGAGGAAGTAAGGCAATGATGTAGACAATCAAACACAATCAGTCAAAAACAAGATCTATACGTTGTTGCTCCCCGGCAACGACGCCATTTGATTTAGCTGGAGATCGACGGTCTTAAGTTCCACACAAGGCGGGAACTCAGTCGATGCGTCGACCACGCAGAAATCTGAACTAAAGTCAACAATGAACCCACAATATATAAATCAAGCAATGAAAACCAAGTGTGGAGTCAAATTTATTTTAACTCTACAAGAAATGTGTATAGTGCAAGTATGTAGAGTGTTGAACTCAGGGAGCAAGCAGGATAGATCAAGCAAAATGCTAAAGTGTGTGACTGTGATCAATGTCTACAAGTGTGTAAATTTTTTTGTGGGTTTTTAATTTTTTAATTTATTTATTTATTTTTTAATTTTATATTTTTGTATTTGATTTTTATTTTTCTGATTTTATATTTTCTTTTTATGTTTTTATATATTTTTTTAATAATTATAGAATATATAAATACAATATAAGAGAAGAGGGGATAAGGTATTTATAAAAATAGAGAAAATAGCCAACAATTAGGAAACAAAATGTTTTTGGTCCTTTTATATTTTTAGAGTGTTTTTGTGATTTTTGGGAATTTTTCTGAATGTTTTTGGTATTTTTAAAAGTCAAAATACAAGAAAACAGTGAATTAACTACTAACCGAGATTAAAATGAGGATGAAAAATACTAAACAGTACCCAAAATTCCTCAAATTAATTTTAAAATAAAGGAAGGGAAAATTCTGAAACAAAGTTTATATTTTTAGGGTTTTTTCTAGGATTTTTTAAATTTTTATGCAGTTTTAGGAGTTTTCTAATTTTTAAGGTTTTTGTTTTGAGATTTTTAATGATTTTTGGATAGTAATTAAAAGACACTAAAATAGACCTAAAGTAATTTTTTTTGGAATTTTTCAAAAAGATTTGATATTTTTTGGTATTTTCTAAAGCAAACAGTAGCTAAAATGCATGTTTTTGATTTTTAATAAATATTAAGAAGCAATAAAGATGCAATGCAAAAATATGGCATGAATGAGCAAGCACACAAGAGCTTAAACTAATTTTTGTATAATTTTTGGGATTTTAGAAATGCATGCAATAATTAGAAGAAACAAAAAGAAATAACAAGCCTAGTAGGGACCTTTTTGTAAATATAGAAAAGTTAAGGGGCCTCTGCACAATTTCCACACAAAATATAATAATTGAATTGAATACTTTATGGATCAACTTCTAGACAGCCAAAACCACGTGCGAGAGCACGCGCGCCTTGGAAGGACCTACATGCAATTATCAAAAACTACGAGGGGCTTAGTTGCAACATATCCAGAAATATTACACTACAAGGGAATGTTTATGGAGTAAAACTAAATAACAAAACCGCCAGGGGCCCCCTGCAAAATGCCCGCACCTCACACGCACATGCACGTGAGGTGACGTGGCGAGGGACCTAAACGCAATTAAGGGAAGATTAAGGGCCTTAAAATAAATATTACAAAATATTATAGCGGTATATGAAAGTTTGAGTTTTAAATTTTAAATACAAAAATGCCCAGGGTGTAATGCGCAAAATACCCAGGGTTTTGGCGCTGGCGGACGGTGGGATGCTCTTCACTTACACACGTGTCACGTCCCGCGCACGCGATGACGGTTCGGCAGCAACGCCCAAGATTAGATGATCTCTGATCGATCCGACGGCTGGTGGGCGCGCATGATCCAACGGCTAGCGTCAGAACTGGGGGTGCCTTCAGATCGGACGGCGGGGAGGCTGCATGGATGAACATGGAAGAACAACGCCGGTGGCGACTTTCTTCCGGTGATCTAGGGCTTGCCCGGCGTGCTGTGAAGCTCCAAGGTGGCCCAAGTTCCTCCTACGGTCATTTCCGATCACCTGGGACCCTTAAAAATCCCGGTGGGGCGCTGTGTCGCCTCCGCGAAGGCGGCGGAGCTGGATGCTCCAGGTAGCTCCGGCGGGCAATCAAAATCGATCCCCAGGTGTTGTTCTGCGCTCCTGACCTGCAGAAAGGGTCGGGGGCAAAATGGCCCGACCCTGCGACGGTACAAAACGAGCGTGGAGCGGCGAGAAGCGGTACTCGCCGGAGGTGCACTCCGGCGAGGTGTTCGTGCGATGCGATTCAGTGGACGAGGAGACGAGATCATGAGGCGAAATGTTCCTAGGACTAAGGGGAGTAAAATGCATAAGAAAAGAGGGGAAAGGGGGTTGCCTCGACGGTGGAGACCGGAGGGAAGAAGTACCTCACCGCCGACGATAGGCGGAGGTGGTGGAGCCGCCTCAGGTGTTGCGCGACTGGCCTCATGTGCTCAAGAGGAAGCTGTCACCTCCCTCGAGCGATGGGGCGCGAAAAGGGAGCTAAACCTATGGAATGAGGGGTTCAAATTCGAAAGAGAAGGGGCTACATTTTATGGGGTTTGACCCGATGGTGAAGAGGCTCAAGAACGACGAGGCAGGCGCACCACAGTGATCCAATCCTCGAGGCAATCACTGGGCGAGGATGAGAGATGGTCGAGGAACAAGTTAGCAGAAGGGAGCATCACGAATGGGTGAAAGACATGCCCTCAAAAATCCGCAAAAGCTGGTCAAAAACGAGGTCTATCAAAGGCTATAGGAGCTAGGGTCAGAGAGTTGACTCGCCGGTCAACTCTCCAGACCCCCTCGTTGGTCCACGTGGACCAACCGGGAAAAATCCTGGGGAAAAACTTTGTAAATTCAATTAAAAATCGAAAATGAATTAATTAATTTTTGGTTATTAAATAAAAAATGGTTATTATTTTATAGGGTATTTTATCATGATTTTTAATTATTTTTATGAGGTATAATTTTACAAGTTGTCTTTTTAGACCTATATAGGTACATATATCTATATATTTTATTAATTTATTTTTATTTTGTGTTTTTAATTTATTTATTTTTGTTTATTATTTTATAAAATTATAGAATACTTTTATACACTTAAAAATATTTTTATTTCATTTTTCTGAAGTGTTTTGTATATTTAATAAAATAAAAGTATTAATACTATAGGTATGGATACAGGTATTATACCTATGTATGTGATATACAAGTATTTTATTTTATGTTTTATTTAGGTTTTTATTCTGATTTTAATACACACAATTATTATAAATAATATTTACAAAAATATAAAATTACAAAAATAATGAATAAATAATAAAATGAATATTTTATTCTGTACAAGTATACAATAGGGTTCCAAAATTCAACTTTCAAACCGTAGCTCCGTCAAATGCGAAACCGCCGCCATTAAATAGCTTATTTTTAATTATATACAATTAAAGGTGAGTTTGATGCATTTGGAGTTTTTATTTGTGAGATATAGGTCTGAGAAGTAGGGATTCTGGATTTTTATTCAGATCATAACTTTTTATCAGTACATTATTTTTGGGTGAAATCAATTTTGTATTTTTATTTATTAAATTATCTACAACTTTCATGTACAAAGTTTTTTTATTTGAGGTGTAAAAAGTGGAACAAAAAATAGGTCCCAAGATAAATAAAGAATTAATAAAATAAAAGGGATTTTTATTGTATTCTGGCCCTTATCTCCCCCTACTTTATTCCTTATTGACCTAGTCATCGAGATGCCTAGGTCTCGAGGTTTCGGGTCATAAAATATTTACAATATTTTATTCTTTTTCTTTTCTTTTAATTATTATATACTTTTGGCTTTAATTACAGTATTTTATACACTATTTACATGCACATGCATGGATGCTAAGATGCTGGAATTAATGATATTTACACGCATTTACTAGGATTTTTGAGGCCAAAATGATAGAATAAAGATGATGAAATGTGGATTCATCATCCCCCCATACTTTACCTTTGCTAGTCCCTAGCAAACACTTATGCAATAAAGTGCAGAAAAGAAAATAAAGAAAAGAAAAAGAAGAAAGATGGACTAAATTTAATTGTCAAACTTGTCTTCACAAAATCAAAGCTTGGAGCTTAAGTCGGACCTTCGGAATTTTAGTATGGGCAGAACCTTAATGAGAACCAAATTTGAAATCCAACAGTCTTTGAGAATCCCAAAACTCTGCCCAAGTCTCCTCAATAACCAGGTCAGAAATACTTCAACTCATACGCGAACCCTTACGACTATGAATCTGACTCGTACAGTGTAAGTGATAGTGGATCTCCCCAACTAGAATGACAAAGAGACTGACTTCTCTAGTATGACAACCCAATGATCCCCCAATCCAATAACTCCATCCTCGAGGAGCGGGGTATTCCCTTCTAAGTTCAAGTAGCAACCAACTCAAGAGGAGGGGGTGAAGAGAAGAATGGACGGTAGCCAGTGTAGCTACCTATCCTAGGATGCAAGACCAGTGTAGTCAAGTCATCCAGCTGCAGGCTCACATGATATGACTTTGGAACTTAAGCTTGCTTATTGACTTTACAACATATGTACATACTTTGCAGGCATTTATTTTTGTACAGGCCTGGACATTTTTTTTGAATACTATTTTCAGCAGCATTTACATAAGGAGTTTTTCCTCTTGAGCCAGTAGACTATCCCTCTTTTGAAGCTTTATCGCAACCCACACTCTCCTGTCTTTAGACATCCTCATCACTGGACGGGTTGGGGTGCACTTCCCTCCCTAGAGGAGGACAAGTGTTTCCACTTGTGTGTGTCTCATACCGGTAAATCCAATCCCCTCACCACTCCAACAGAGTTGAGCCAAGTGAAAGGTGCAGGTGTCCAAGTTAGGTCATTATCAACAAGAGTCGTGCGTGTGCTCCAAAATACTCTACTTAGGCAGTCAAGAATCCATTGAACTAAGTCTCGTGATCCTCAAAGAATTAAGTCAACTAGACCTGAAGTAACTCAAACCCAATTCCTATAAGGTTCCTGTTATTAGGTAGATTTTAAGGTCCAATCAAGCTACAATCTCCGGATTTTACTTAGACTTGTTCAACTATCAACCTCAATCCGAAAAATGCTCATGTTATGCAAATGATATGCAGAATGCAGAAAATATTTTTGTGATGCAATTTTTAAGATTTTGAACTTTTTATGGATTTTTGAAAATATGTTGCATATGCATTTTTTATTTTTTCAAAAATATTTTTCAAATGTTTTTGGATTTTATTTTTGCAAATGTTTTTGGGATTTTTGAAAACAAAAAGTTTTGGCTAAGTACAAAATATTTACACGGGAGTGCTTCTTATATTTACAAGAAGTGGATTTTAAGAATTTACAAGGGTAAGTTGTCAATTTTATAGATATATATAGTGAATTTTAGGGCGATGTATATATTCCTCAAACTTATTTGACACAGGTTTTTCAAACAATTTTGAAAACTATAGCCCAAAATAATTTTTACAAACATTTTACAAACATGTACACACATTTGAAAATCATTTTGCAAAGGTTTTTCCAAACAGTATAGATGGATTTTTCAAAAAAATTTGCAACCATTTTTCAGACCATTTGCAAATCATTTTTCAAACATTTTATTTCATACAAAGAAAATAGACTTTTAAAAACCACACATTTTTACAAAGGTTGAAAACATGTAACAAAATGTTTTACAAATAGTTTTCAAAAGATTTTTCACAAAGATTTTCAAACTATTTTTCAAACATTTTGCAAAAAACATTTTCACTTGATTTATTAATCAGTAAATACAAAAAGAATTTGAGGAATGATAACATCTTTTTATTAGGGTTTTAATGAATTTTAAAAAATTATTAGCCATATTATTAAGAAAATACGAAAGTACGAGTTATGGCTAAAGTATATACATAGTATATACGATCCCCCTATGTTGAGCTTGAGCTATGTCCTCATAGATCGGAGAGAAAAGAGAAGACATAACTCGTATTGAGTATAGAAAAGTCTAAAGAATAAATAAAGAAATGAATGAACAAATGAATAAACAAATGAGAAGTTGACAGTCCTCCCTATACTTAGGATTAAATAATCCTAAGTATAGAAAACTGTACACAAATCAGGGAGGGTCAAGGGTGGGAATGAACAGATCGTACTCAGGTTGTCTCCCCCTATACTTAGGGTAAGATATCCCTAAGTATAGACAAGAAGAGGAGACAATGGAGAGGATCAAAATAAATGGAAGAATTTGGGGTGCACACCCCCTATACTTAGGACAAAGTACATCCTAAGTATAGAAGACTGACAACAAGGGGCGACACCTTTTTGATACAAAAAGAAGATAGAAAAGGAAAAGAAGAAAAAAAGAAAAGAAGAAAAGAGATCAACAGATGAAAGAATGATATGGACAGATGGATCTGTACAGTGGAAGATGGAAGTAATCACCATGTATGAGATGCAAACGATATGAGTCAAAGAACACATCTCATACCAGAAGAATGGGAGCAACGTCAATGGTCGGCGGATCATGATCTAGATATTAGCTTCAGGCGATGACCGTTGACACGGAAGGTAGAGGAAGATGACGGTTCGGATATATCAATGCTGCCATTGTCATGTACCTTCCTGACCACATACAGACCTTTCCACTTACTCTGTAATTTCCCTGGAAATAATTTCAGCCTGGAATCGAACAACCATACGCGCTGATCGGGCTCAAACTGTTTATGGATGATGTGAGAATCGTGCCATGTCTTCACTTCCTCCTTATAATGTAGGCTGCTAGAAAAGGTTGTGTCTCTCAACTCCTCCAGGGCTGCCAACTCTGCTTTCCTCTGTTCTCCTATACTCTCGGGATCCAATAATAGCTCAGTGACTGCCCGAAGTGACTTGTGCTTGATCTCCACTAGCAGATTGCACAGCTTGCCATAGACGAGATGAAAGGGAGATGCCCCTAATTGATTCTTGAAGGAAGTCCGATAGGCCCACAAGACCGAGTCCAAAAGCTGTGACCAATCCTTTCGGTCTGGGCGGACAACCTTCTGTAAGATAGTCTTGATCTCCCTATTCGATACTTCGGCAAGACCATTAGTCTGAGGGTGATACGGCGTAACAACACGATGGTCAATGCCGAACTCGTCTACAAGGGCCCTAACCTTGTCATTGATGAAGTGAGACCCCCCGTCTGTAATCAAGACTCTAGGTACCCCGAACTGTGAAATGATATTCTTCCTCAAAAAGCGACACACGGTCTTAGCATCTGCGGCTCAGGCGGGGATGGCCTCAACCCATCGGCTGACATAATCCACAGCGAGCAAAATGTGCCTGAGTCTTAGGAAATGGGCCCATGAAATCAATACCCCATGCGTCAAAAACCTCACAAAAGTGAATGGGTTGCATGAGCATCATGTCTCTCTGTCCGCAAATACTCATCTTCTGACAGTCAGTACATCTCTTCACGAATTCATCTGAATCCTTGAAGAGAGTAGGCCACCAAAGGTCGGATTGAAGCACCTTTTGTGCTGTCTGTCTCCTAGAATGATGTCCTCCTACCTCAAGCTTGTGGCAGTATGTGAGGATGCTATGCTGCTCTTCTTGAGGAATGCACCTCCTCCAGATGCTGTCCCCTCCTTCATGATAAAGGATGGGATCCTCCCAATGGTAAAACTTGGCCTTTGCCAGGAAGGTCTCAAGTTTCTGCCTGGGCCAACCTTGTGGAACCGTCTTGGCAACAAGATAGTTCACAAAGTCGGCGTACCATGGAAGCGAGGTGATAGCCAAGATCGCCTCATCTGGAAATGTCTCTGTGATAGGTGCGCTGGGCTCAGATTCCTCAAGGTTCTCTAATCGGGAGAGATGATCCGCCACCACATTCTTAACTCCAGGCTTATCCTTAATCTCAATATCAAACTCCTGGAGTAGAAGGATCCATTTGGTAAGGCGTGCTTTGGCATCCTTCTTGGCCATTAAGTACCGGATGGCGGTGTGATCTGTAAAAATAGTCACTCTAGATCTGAGAATATACGATCTATACTTATCCAAAGCAAAGACTATGACCAGTATCTCCTTCTCTGTCACAGTATAATTCCGCTGAGCGGCATCCAAAGTCCGACTAGCGTAGTGAATGGAAAACAACAAACCGTCCCTCCTCTGTCCAAGCACATCCCCAACGGCAAAATCAGAAGCGTCCGTCATGATCTCGAATGGGAGAGACCAATCGGGTGGCTGGAGGACAAGAGTCGTGACAACCATACTCTTGAGAGTCTCAAAAGACGCAAGACACTTATCATCTACAATGAACTCGGTATCTTTTGTCAGCAAATCAGTAAGCGGTCGGGCAATACGACTGAAGTCCTGAATGAACCGTCAGTAGAAACCGACATGTTTTTATTTCATAAAAACCGATTCGAATATTACATCCAGTGTAAAAATAATGATTCCTGCACATCCAAAACATGAATCATGATCGCCTAGGGTTTTTGGATCATATCTAAGACCTCGACAAAGGCTCCGATACTACTTGAAGAACATGGAAAGATCCTTAAGCACATCACGGAAGCGTGATGATCGAATCGTATGCGTTCGGAGCGACTAGTCGCACTAGTTGCTCGATGCAACAGAATTTAAATTTTAAAATGATGAAACCACATGATCCAAGAACATTTCTCATATCGTTTCATCAAACTATAAGAAATATATATGTTAACCTCTTGAAGCGTGGTTGTGATTGTAGTCTCTAAGCGAAGAGACCTCTTGTCTCAAGTCCGAACTGACGGAGGAGACGCTTGCGAGCGTATTGATGAGATGTAGGCTTCTCGTAATCCGAGGTGAAGATCCAAGATCTGGAACTCCTGATTTCGTCACACGAAATCAAATGTATTCTTCACAAAAAAAAGCACCAAAAAAGATGGAGATCCGTAAGTAGTCAGTCCAGCAGCACAACGACATCACAATGACTACAACTCTCTCTCTCTCTCTCAAGCACAGAGTATGGATAACCACATTGGCTAGAGAGAGATGGGGTGTGTACAATGAGAATTAAAGATAGACAAACTTGTAAAAAATTTTGACACAGAAAAGTTCAAAGAGTTCAAGTTTATCTATCTTCCTACTATGTCATAAGTCCGAAGCCTTTAAAAAGTTCAAAGATTTTAAGGTTTTGGTTGACAACCAAACCGATAGGAAGATTAAACGGATTCGATCTGCCCAAGGTGGTGAGTACTTCTCAGATGAATTTAAGGAATACCTTAAAGAGAATGGAATTGTCTCCATTCTCACTCCTCCTAGAACCCCCTAACTTAATGGTGTTGTTGAATAACGCAGCAGGACCATCATGGACATCGTCCGTTCAATGATGAGTAAAGCACATTTACCACTTCGTTTATAGGGATACACAATAACTGAATAAGATTCCTAGCAAGCCCATACCTAAGACTCCTCATGAGCTTTGGTATGGAACCAAACCCGGTGTTAACCACTTAAGGATTTGGGGTTGCTTGATCCATGGGAAGATCATGGACGCAAGTAAGCTAGAATCTCGCACTCGTGAGTGCTACTTCATTGGGCATGTTAAGGATGGTATTGGATACCAACTTTACGACCCTGAGACTCAAAAGGTTTTTGTCTCTAGAGTGTAAGATTTCTGGAGGATGACTTCCTTGAGAGTCAAGACAAAGATGTAGTGAGGGAACTCATTGAATTCGCTGATGATACTGAGCTTCTTGAATCAGAAACTGAAGAAGTAAATGAAGATATAACACATGTACCTCTTCGAAGGAGCTCAAGGGTGGTCGCACCACCTGAAAGGTACGGATTCCATGTGTCAGGTGAAACCGACAATGATCTAGCTTCATTTGATGAAGCACTCGTAGATCATGATATTGATAGATGGATGTTAGCAATGAAGTCAGAAATTGACTCCATGCATAAAAATGGTGTATGGACCCTAGAGGATCCACCTAGAGAGGTAAAACACATTGGGTGTAAATGGATCAAGAGAAAAGGGGGACATGATGGGAAAGTAGACACTTCCAAGGCACGACTCGTAGACAAGGGCTACACACAGAGAGAAGGCATCGATTATGATGGGGAATTCTCTCTTGTGGTTTTGCTTAAGTCCATCAGGGCACTGCTAGCTATAGCTGCACATCTTGACTATGATATCTGGCATATGGACATCAAGACAACTTTCCTCAATGGATACCTCGAGGAGGATAACTATATGACAGCCCCGGAGCTTCATAACCGAGGAAGGAAAAGTATGCAAGCTGAAGAAATCCATCTATGAGATCAAACAAGCTTCTTGTAGCTGGAACATCAGATTTGACAAAACCATAAAGAGTTATGATTTTGTGTAGAATCCTGATGAACCATGTATGTACAAGAAGCTTAGTAAGAGCGCCATTGTGTTTATCATGCTTTATGTAGATAACATTCTTATGATTGGGAATGATATAAGGATAATGACCAGTGTTAAGATTTGGCTATCCCATACCTTCGAGATGAAAGATCTTGGAGAAGCCTCATACATCTTGGGTTTGAAGCTGTTTGGAAATCGAGAAAAGAGGATATTGGGATTGTCGCAACATGGGTACATTAAGAAAATCTTGGATCGTTTCCATATGGAGAACTAAAAGAAAGGCTTCCTTCCCTTAAGACATGGTATCCACCTATCTAAAGGGATGACTCCTCAAAGTGTTGAGGAAAATAAATCCATGACTGGATGCCCCTATGCATCAGTTGTAGGAAGCTTAATGTACGCCACAATGTGCACAAGGTCATATATCTGCCATGTAATATTTACACGGGAGTGCTTCTTTTATTTACAAGAAGTGGATTTTAAGAATTTAGAAGGGTAAGTTGTCAATTTTATAGATATATATAGTGAATTTTAGGGCGATGTATATATTCCTCAAACTTATTTGACACAGGTTTTTCAAACAATTTTGAAAACTATAGCCCAAAATAATTTTTACAAACATTTTACAAACATGTACACACATTTGAAAATCATTTTGCAAAGGTTTTTCCAAACAGTATAGATGGATTTTTCAAAAAAATTTGCAACCATTTTTCAGACCATTTGCAAATCATTTTTCAAACATTTTATTTCACACAAAGAAAATAGACTTTTAAAAACCACACATTTTTACAAAGGTTGAAAACATGTAACAAAATGTTTTACAAATAGTTTTCAAAAGATTTTTCACAAAGATTTTCAAACTATTTTTCAAACATTTTGCAAAAAACATTTTCACTTAATTTATTAATCAGTAAATACAAAAAGAATTTGAGGAATGATAACATCTTTTTATTAGGGTTTTAATGAATTTTAAAGAATTATTAGCCATATTATTAAGAAAATACGAAAGTACGAGTTATGGCTAAAGTATATACATAGTATATACGATCCCCCTATGTTGAGCTTGAGCTATGTCCTCATAGATCGGAGAGAAAAGAGAAGACATAACTCGTATTGAGTATAGAAAAGTCTAAAGAATAAATAAAGAAATGAATGAACAAATGAATAAACAAATGAGAAGTTGACAGTCCTCCCTATACTTAGGATTAAATAATCCTAAGTATAGAAAACTGTACACAAATCAGGGAGGGTCAAGGGTGGGAATGAACAGATCGTACTCAGGTTGTCTCCCCCTATACTTAGGGTAAGATATCCCTAAGTATAGACAAGAAGAGGAGACAATGGAGAGGATCAAAATAAATGGAAGAATTCGGGGTGCACACCCCCCTATACTTAGGACAAAGTACATCCTAAGTATAGAAGACTGACAACAAGGGGCGACACCTTTTTGATACAAAAAGAAGATAGAAAAGGAAAAGAAGAAAAAAAAGAAAAGAAGAAAAGAGATCAACAGATGAAAGAATGATATGGACAGATGGATCTGTACAGTGGAAGATGGAAGTAATCACCATATATGAGATGCAAACGATATGAGTCAAAGAACACATCTCATACCAGAAGAATGGGAGCAACGTCAATGGTCGGCGGATCATGATCTAGATATTAGCTTCAGGCGATGACCGTTGACACGGAAGGTAGAGGAAGATGACGGTTCGGATATATCAATGCTGCCATTGTCATGTACCTTCCTGACCACATACAGACCTTTCCACTTACTCTGTAATTTCCCTGGAAATAATTTCAGCCTGGAATCGAACAACCATACGCGCTGATCGGGCTCAAACTGTTTATGGATGATGTGAGAATCGTGCCATGTCTTCACTTCCTCCTTATAATGTAGGCTGCTAGAAAAGGTTGTGTCTCTCAACTCCTCCAGGGCTGCCAACTCTGCTTTCCTCTGTTCTCATATACTCTCGGGATCCAATAATAGCTCAGTGACTGCCCAAAGTGACTTGTGCTTGATCTCCACTAGCAGATGGCACGGCTTGCCATAGACGAGATGAAAGGGAGATGCCCCTAATGGATTCTTGAAGGAAGTCCGATAGGCCCACAAGACCGAGTCCAAAAGTTGTGACCAATCCTTTCGGTCTGGGCGGACAACCTTCTGTAAGATAGTCTTGATCTCCCTATTCGATACTTCGGCAAGACCATTAGTCTGAGGGTGATACGGCGTAACAACACGATGGTCAATGCCGAACTCGTCTACAAGGGCCCTAACCTTGTCATTGATGAAGTGAGACCCCCCGTCTGAAATCAAGACTCTAGGTACCCTGAACTGTGAAATGATATTCTTCCTCAAAAAGCGACACACGGTCTTAGCATCTGCGGCTCAGGCGGGGATGGCCTCAACCCATCGGCTGACATAATCCACAGCGAGCAAAATGTGCCCGAGTCTTAGGAAATGAGCCCATGAAATCAATACCCCATGCGTCAAAAACCTCACAAAAGTGAATGGGTTGCATGGGCATCATGTCTCTCTGTCCGCAAATACTCATCTTCTGATAGTCAGTACATCTCTTCACGAATTCATCTGAATCCTTGAAGAGAGTAGGCCACCAAAGGCCGGATTGAAGCACCTTTTGTGCTGTCTGTCTCCTAGAATGATGTCCTCCTACCTCAAGCTTGTGGCAGTATGTGAGGATGCTATGCCGCTCTTCTTGAGGAATGCACCTCCTCCAGATGCTGTCCCCTCCTTCATGATAAAGGATGGGATCCTCCCAATGGTAAAACTTGGCCTTTGCCAGGAAGGTCTCAAGTTTCTGCCTGGGCCAACCTTGTGGAACCGTCTTGGCAACAAGATAGTTCACAAAGTCGGCGTACCATGGAAGCGAGGTGATAGCCAAGATCGCCTCATCTGGAAATGTCTCTGTGATAGGTGCGCTGGGCTCAGATTCCTCAAGGTTCTCTAATCGGGAGAGATGATCCGCCACCACATTCTTAACTCCAGGCTTATCCTTAATCTCAATATCAAACTCCTGGAGTAGAAGGATCCATCTGGTAAGGCGTGCTTTGGCATCCTTCTTGGCCATTAAGTACCGGATGGCGGTGTGATCTGTAAAAATAGTCACTCTAGATCTGAGAATATACGATCTATACTTATCCAAAGCAAAGACTATGACCAGTATCTCCTTCTCTGTCATAGTATAATTCCGCTGAGCGGCATCCAAATTCCGACTAGCGTAGTGAATGGAAAACGACAAACCATCCCTCCTCTGTCCAAGCACATCCCCAACGGCAAAATCAGAAGCGTCCGTCATGATCTCGAATGGGAGAGACCAATCCGGTGGCTGGAGGATAAGAGTCGTGACAACCATACTCTTGAGAGTCTCAAAAGACGCAAGACGCTTATCATCTACAATGAACTCGGTATCTTTTGTCAGCAAATTAGTAAGCGGTCAGGCAATACGACTGAATTCCTGAATGAACCGTCAGTAGAAACCGACATGTTTTTATTTCATAAAAAACCGATTCGAATATTACATCCAGTGTAAAAACAATGATTCCTGCACATCCAAAACATGAATCATGATCGCCTAGGGTTTTTGGATCATATCTAAGACCTCGACAAAGGCTCCGATACTACTTGAAGAACATGGAAAGATCCTTAAGCACATCACGGAAGCGTGATGATCGAATCGTATGCGTTCGGAGCGACTAGTCGCACTAGTTGCTCGATGCAACAGAATTTAAATTTTAAAATGATGAAACCACATGATCCAAGAACATTTCTCATATCGTTTCATCAAACTATAAGAAATATATATGTTAACCTCTTGAAGCGTGGTTGTGATTGTAGTCTCTAAGCGAAGAGACCTCTTGTCTCAAGTCCGAACTGACGGAGGAGACGCTTGCGAGCGTATTGATGAGATGTAGGCTTCTCATAATCCGAGGTGAAGATCCAAGATCTGGAACTCCTGATTTCGTCACACGAAATCAAATGTATTCTTCACAAAAAAAAGCACCAAAAAAGATGGAGATCCGTAAGTAGTCAGTCCAGCAGCACAACGACATCACAATGACTACAACTCTCTCTCTCTCTCTCAAGCACAGAGTATGGATAACCACATTGGCTAGAGAGAGATGGGGTGTGTACAATGAGAACTAAAGATAGACAAACTTGTAAAAAATTTTGACACAGAAAAGTTCAAAGAGTTCAAGTTTATCTATCTTCCTACTATGTCATAAGTCTGAAGCCTTTAAAAAGTTCAAAGATTTTAAGGTTTTGGTTGACAACCAAACCGATAGGAAGATTAAACGGATTCGATCTGCCCAAGGTGGTGAGTACTTCTCAGATGAATTTAAGGAATACCTTAAAGAGAATGGAATTGTCTCCATTCTCACTCCTCCTAGAACCCCCTAACTTAATGGTGTTGTTGAATAACGCAGCAGGACCATCATGGACATGGTCCGTTCAATGATGAGTAAAGCACATTTACCACTTCGTTTATAGGGATACACAATAACTGATAAGATTCCTAGCAAGCCCATACCTAAGACTCCTCATGAGCTTTGGTATGGAACCAAACCTGGTGTTAACCACTTAAGGATTTGAGGTTGCTTGATCCATGGGAAGATCATGGACGCAAGTAAGCTAAAATCTCTCACTCGTGAGTGCTACTTCATTGGGCATGTTAAGGATGGTATTGGATACCAACTTTACGACCCTGAGACTCAAAAGGTTTTTGTCTCTAGAGTGTAAGATTTCTGGAGGATGACTTCCTTGAGAGTCAAGATAAAGATGTAGTGAGGGAACTCATTGAATTCGCTGATGATACTGAGCTTCTTGAATCAGAAACTGAAGAAGTAAATGAAGATATAACACATGTACCTCTTCGAAGGAGCTCAAGGGTGGTCGCACCACCTGAAAGGTACGGATTCCATGTGTCAGGTGAAACCGACAATGATCTAGCTTCATTTGATGAAGCACTCGTAGATCATGATATTGATAGATGGATGTTAGCAATGAAGTCAGAAATTGACTCCATGCATAAAAATGGTGTATGGACCCTAGAGGATCCACCTAGAGAGGTAAAACACATTGGGTGTAAATGGATCAAGAGAAAAGGGGGACATGATGGGAAAGTAGACACTTCCAAGGCACGACTCGTAGACAAGGGCTACACACAGAGAGAAGGCATCGATTATGATGGGGAATTCTCTCTTGTGGTTTTGCTTAAGTCCATCAGGGCACTGCTAGCTATAACTGCACATCTTGACTATGATATCTGGCATATGGACATCAAGACAACTTTCCTCAATGGATACCTCGAGGAGGATAACTATATGAAGCAGCCCCGGAGCTTCATAACCGAGGAAGGAAAAGTATGCAAGCTGAAGAAATCCATCTATGAGATCAAACAAGCTTCTTGTAGCTGGAACATCAGATTTGACAAAACCATAAAGAGTTATGGTTTTGTGTAGAATCCTGATGAACCATGTATGTACAAGAAGCTTAGTAAGAGCGCCATTGTGTTTATCATGCTTTATGTAGATAACATTCTTATAATTGGGAATGATATAAGGATGATGACCAGTGTTAAGATTTGGCTATCCCATACCTTCGAGATGAAAGATCTTGGAGAAGTCTCATACATCTTGGGTTTGAAGCTGTTTGGAAATCGAGAAAAGAGGATATTGGGATTGTCGCAACATGGGTACATTAAGAAAATCTTGGATCGTTTCCATATGGAGAACTAAAAGAAAGGCTTCCTTCCCTTAAGACATGGTATCCACCTATCTAAAGGGATGACTCCTCAAAGTGTTGAGGAAAATAAATCCATGACTGGATGTCCCTATGCATCAGTTGTAGGAAGCTTAATGTACGCCACAATGTGCACAAGGTCATATATCTGCCATGTAATGGGAGTAGTAAGTCGTTACCAATCCTGTTGTGGAGAGCAACACTGGAATGCAGTGAAGAACATCTTCATATATCTAAGACAGACGCAAGAGTACATCTTGATCTATGGAGATGGTGATCTCCATGTCTTGGAATACATAGATTCTGACTTCCAGCCTGATATTTATGATCGAAAGTCAACATCTGGGTTTGTGTTCCTGTTGAACGATGGTACTGTGAGCTGCAGAAGCAAGAAGCAAGACACTACGGTCGATTCAACAACAGAAGCTGAATACATTGCCACATCAGATGCTGCAAAGGAGGTGGTGTGGTTACGCAAGTTCATAATGGAGTTTGGCGTAGTTTCCTCTGATACTCCCATCCCGCTACTCTGCAATAACACGAGAGACATAGCTCATGCGAAGGAACCCAAATGGCATCAAAAGAGCAAGCACGTGGAAAGGAAATACCATATCATTTGGGAGATTCAAAAGCATGGTGACATCGTCATCACCAAGGTGGTCTCTGCCGACAACGTTGCTAATCTGCTTACCAAACCTTTGACACAAGAGTTTTTCGACCAGCAAGTAATGAGTATGGCTTCAAGGATAGTACCTGAAGGGTTCTGAGGGCTAGTGGGAGATTGTTAGCAATGTGAGCCCAAGGCGAACCATTCCTATAATAAATGTTATTGTAATGTTTGATATATCAATAAAAGTTATTGGTTTATTGCACTTCTGATTGAGATAAAATGAATGAATGCACTATAAGGTCCCTTAGTACAATTACGATTATGTACCATGGTCGTCTTGATGATCGTACAGTTGTTGATTCAATTATTAAATCACAGAGGTTGGTGCTTGGATGAATATCTAAAGAGTTAGATTGAAGACTCATCAAGCACCATCAAATGATTATTAAGAGATGATCTCCAATCTGAGTAGGAGATGGCAATCCTTTCTCTTTTGGTTGATATCTGGCCGACTCCTTGATGCAGGTCCTCTGCATAGGAATATAGATTCGGAGGTGTCAGATTAGTTAAGTCAAAGAGTTGACTTAACGAGATCGAGATAACCAAGTCCTGTGTCGTATACAGTCATGATATAGGCATGCATCCTCTAACCGGAGACAGATGTATCGCTATATGTCTAGGTATGTACATTTGGTAGACCGATAGGTTGATGGCCTAATCAAGGACTATACACCGACGAGCTGGTGTGCATATAAGGGCATATGAGTAATGCGATCTCTCAAAGGGATCATACATATTCACTTGTGAATCGGAAGACATGAGCTCACTCATGAGGTATTAAAACCGATCAAATTCCATGCATGGTCGTCTTGCTTTGAAAGCAAGACAAGAATTTGTAGGTATAATATATACTTTTGGAAAGCATATGATCGATGCCAACTCCCAATGACCGAATGAGAAACTTAATGATAAATTCCTAAAGATGAGAGTGCAAATTGATCCATATCTCCGGGTTTATTATAGGTCTTCCAGTATGAAGGATGTATAGGTGTTAGGAATACCCGAGGGTGATGTGATCATAAACGATTGTATAACCTTGATGCTTCCATTCCGAGGGAGTGATGAAACATGTCTGGATTTTTGTGACTCCTCTTTTAGAGAAGTGATCTGATCTTGGTCCAGATGTTGTTGGACATTGACCTGAATGAGATTTAAATGCAATGAGAAGATTAGATCTATGATCTTAATTTAATCAAGCATCTGTGAGAGGTCCCTGAGATCTGGATTTTAGATGTGATCTCAATATCTAAGTCATTATATGAGTGTACAATTGTCATGTCCTTATCTCCAAGTATCTGCGGAGAAAGCACATTACCGTTGAAAGAGTTCAAGAATAATTTCATTGTTAAATTATATCCAAGCATTGAGATATTGATAATTAAATGTTATTTAATTATCATGAATAATGTGAATATGATTAATATTATTTAAATACATGAAAATGGTGATCCAAGATATTTAAATGTGATTTATTTATCAAAGATATGAATAATGTTGATAGTGTTATCAATATTATTTGTATATATATAATAAATGTGATCTATAATATATTAGAGGGAGCTTGCTGTAAATAGTATCTTCAAATTAATTGTTGATGTGAATTGAATTCACATTGGATATTATTTGGAAATAAAATTTACATTTTATTTTGGGTTGTGAATATGATTCACATTTATTTAATGGCATGATTGCAATATTCACAAAATTATTTTGAAATTATTTTTGTGAATTAATTTACAATAAAATGGTGCAAATAACTAAAGGGATTATGTGAGATAAATTACTATCACATAACTGGAAAGGCAACCACTTTCCATATATGGATGGTGGACGACCACCTTGAATTGGTCAAGTGGCCATCCCCAACATACGTGGAAGGTGGGAAGCCACCTTCCTTATCCCTTGATTAATTATTGATTTAATCAAATTAAATTATATTGGTAATATCTCTATATTTAATTTGATTTAATTTAATTATTTGTTGTTGTATTTTTACACAAAATGATGAACATTGAATAGAAACACAAATCAATGTCAACCATTGATTTTGTTTTTCACATGGATCGTGATCCATGGACTCCCAAAATACTATAAAAGAAAAAGCAACCCTAGCTCTTCTTATACAATATTTTTTCAAGTCTCTCTCTCTCTAGTGTGGTCGTCCATACTCTATGCTAGTGAGAGAGTCGTAGTCATTGCGACGTTGTTGTGCTACTGGATTGACTACTTGTGAATCTCCATCTTCTTCGGTGCTTCTTGTTCGTGAAGAAGACATTAGGTTTTGTGTGAAGAAATCAGGATTTCTAGTGCTTGGTTCTTCACCTTGGATCGTGAGAAGCTCGCATCTCATCAACACGCTTGCAAGCTTCTCCTCCGTCAGACCGGACTTGAGACACGGGGTCTCTTCACTTAGAGACTACGATCGCAACCACGCTTCAAGAGGTAAACCTACATCTTGTTTGTGGCTTGTTGAAACGATCTGAAAAATGTTCTCGGATCATGTGTTTTTATCATTTTAAAATTTTTATATTCTGTTGCATCGAGCGACTAGTGCAACTAGTCGCTCCGATCGCATACGATGCGATTATCACGCTTCCGTGATGCGCTTAAGGATCTTTCCATATCCTTCACTTCATACATCCAATATAAAATGTAATCACAATTAATTGTTCAATGTGAATCCAATTCACATCAACATTTAATTCATAAATACTATTTGCAATTAAATCTCTACAACATATTATAAATCACAATTATAACATTTATGATTATTATGGATAGTGATATCCACAATAATTATATCCTTGATAATTAAATCATATTTGATTATCTTAGATGACTATTCTCATGTATTCAAATAATATGAATCATATTCACATTATTTATGATAATTAAATCATATTACTTTACCATTTCCCAATGTTCAGATACATTATCAACAATTGAATTATTCTTGAACTCTTTCAAGTACAATGTGCTTTCTTTGTGGATACTTAGAGATAAAGACATGGCGATTGTACATTCCATGTATTGTGTATTGGATTGAGATCATATCTCAAATCCAGATCTTGGGGGGCCTCTCAAAGATGTTTGATTAAATCAAATTGTAAATCTAATATTCTCATTGTTTCCGAATCACATTCCAATCAATGTCCAATATTTGGACTAAGATTGGATTACTAATCTTCTAAGAGGAGTCACTAAAATCCAAACATATTTCATCACTCACTCGGAATAGAAGTGTCATGGTTATATAATCATTTACGAGCACATCATCCTCAAGTATTCCTAATACCCGTGCATCGTGCATACTGGAAGACCTAGAATAAACTCGAAGTTTTAGATCTTATTTGAATTGTCTTCTTCAATTTTTATCATTAAGCTTCTCATTCATTTATTGGGAGTTGGTATTGATCATATGTTTTCCAAAAGCATATATCATACCTAAAAATTCTTGGTATGCTTCCAAAGCAAGGCGACCATGCATAGAATTTAATTGGTCCCAATACCTCACGAGTAAGCTCATGTCTTCCGATTCAGTAGTGAACTTGTATGATCCCTTTGAGAGATGGTATTACTCATATGCCCTCGTATGCACACCAGGTCACCGATGTATAGACCTTGATTAGGTCATTAACCTAATGGTATGCCTAATGTATATACTTATACATATAGCAATACATCTGTCTCTGGTCAAAGGATGCGTGCCTATATCGTGAAAGCATACGATATAGGTCTTGGTTATCTCGATCTCACCAGGTCAACTCTTTGACCTAACTTATCTGACACCTCCAAATTTCTATTCATACGCATATGACCTATATCAAGAGGCTGGTTGGATATCATACTTTCGAAAAGGATTACCATCTCCTTCTTTGGATGGAGATCATTTCTTAACAATCATTTAATAGTGCTTGATGAGTCCTCAATCTAACTCTTTAGATATCATCCAAGCACCGGCCTATATGATTCAACCATTGAATCAATAACCATATGATTATTAAGATATCCATAGTGTATAACCCTAATTGTACTAATAAACCTTGTAAATGCATTCATTCATTTAATCTGAGTCAATCAGTGAAATAAACCAATAACCTATATTGATATATCAAAGATTACAATAACATTTATTGTAGGGATGGTTTGCCCTGGGCTCACATGGCTAACATTGATGGTGTATGGAGAAGATCCGATGAGGGAGCTATTGCTCATCATTAATCTGATGCTCATCTTGAAGGTTGAAGGAGTGTTCTAGTAGACTTGTGAAGGAGCTGGAAGGTTGAAAAAAGCAGAGGAGGTCTGAAGTTTCCAGGTGATGTAAGTTCGTTGGAGATGGAGAGATCGGTCAGAACCCCGTCTAATTTCTGATCAATCAAATGCCTTGACATCCTGTACGGGTTAGGTACACAACCAAGACAAACACGAATCTGATTGAGATGCAGTGAGGCAGAAGTGGAGGCTCTATGGAGGTAAGGGTTTCGAGCCCTAATGGATTCTCCGCCCTTTGCGAGGGGGTGAAAGGCGTAGAGGTGTGTAGGACATGGTGAAGTGGAGAGGAGAAGACAAAATGATAGAGTGGATGTCGGATGGGTTGTGAAGATATGAGTATACTCAGTACATGGAATATGTGTGTGAATATAGAGAATAAAATGTGAGAAACATGGAATAAATGAGGAAGAAGAAGAACATAGAGGCTTACTTGGGAAGGAAGGTGATCGCGAAGGAGGAATTGGAAGAGTGATACATGCCTAGACAATGGAGAAGATAGAGCTTCGATCATCACTTAACCAAATGGGTGAGATTTGGAAGCTCCAACAACTCTTGAGTGGTCTGCAACTTGGTTGGAAGCCAAGGATCACGTCAGTGATAAAAACTCCATTGTCTTTCTCAATCGTGCATGCTAGATGTCACCTAGGTGTAGATAGGGCTAGGAGGTCACAGACACAAGGGCAGATAGCCGCAAAAGGGGCCAACGATGAAGTATTTGAAGAAAATGCAAAGAAGTTCCAGGTAGTTTTTAATGGACTTTCAACCACGGTAAAGATGTGGTCGGAGGTGGTTAAGGGTAAAGGGGCAACCGACGTGGAGAATAGTGTTAGGATTGCATTTTGGATTTGAAATGAGGTGGAATGGATGTGAGAAGCAGTTACAAGAAAATCAAGAAGACGAGAGGTTGGAAGGATTGACAATGCTCCTGTGGAGCGGTTGGAGGAAGACGATGGACGAAGATCATTGGATCAAGCGATCCTACGATCGAGGATGAGCCACGGTTGGAGGGCGAGGATGGGTCTGATCAAGAGTGATCAGAGGTCTAACAACGAGCGGGTCGTATGATCCAGATGATCATATGGTGGAGAAAAAGGGGCAGGTAGTTATTAACGACCGGGTGAAGTGTGTGCTCATGATTGGGCAACATGGCCTAATTACAAAATTCCAAGAGCCAAAAAAAAGATGCAAAATTCATACCAAATAGTTAGAAGGCTCAAATGAAAAACGTTCAACATGAAAATTGTACATCTTTTTTAGATTTATAACTTTCATGTAGAACTCAAAATCTAAATACAACATTTATACAAATAATATTTTTGTAAGTATTTTTAAATAAATAAGAAAACTTATTAGATTTCTTTTGTGATTTTTTGTGATTTTGATTCATGTTTAATGTTAAAACAAATATATAGAATATTAAACTAATTTTTATGGAGTTTTTAACATTTAGAATAGACAGAAAATAAAGGCACAATAATATGTTTATTTATGTACAATCAATTAGAGTTAGTTATATACAAGGTGTTAGATGTTAATGTTAGTGTATTATTACTAAATCTTATAAGATCGTTTAAAATAGACGGATGATATATGAACAGTATAATTGTAAATCATGGATTTATCACCCCCTATACTTAAACCTTACTCGTCCTCAAGCAAATAAATAATGAATAAGTTTATTGAATTTTTGATTGTGCATGTGAATGTATAGGACTTGAGCCACTCAGAATGCTTTAGTGATCCTAAAATTTTCAAGTTGAACCAAGCCCTAGTAAAATGGCACTCAACTTCCCCAATTATTGGACTCTATATCTATACATGTAAAGTAAGAGTAAGGCATTTAGTGTGACTGCATTTATAAGCGTAGATTCGAAATGCCACCCAAGGTTCCAGTCCAAGATACTCTCCTAAAGACTCAATCCTCAACACTAGAGAGTAAATATGTTCTTGCATTCAATCCACCATCTCTTTAGTTGTCAGTCTTAAAAAGGGTTGATATAAGGTCAATTTATGGAGGGAATAAGATTGCGTCTTTTCTTCTCTTCCTGTCATTAAAACAAGGATCCTCTCAAGTGCCTTACTAACACAACACATGTAATATTTTAGTGTTGCTTAGTGTATCCGTCAAAAGAGGTTGAACCGTCTGTATTTATTTTTCCGGGAATAAAGCGGGATGTCTCTTTTGAGTATCTATTATACCTTCGACACCCAGACTTGTATCACTATATGATGCAGAGCCCTTTTATGATGATATCTCGACTCATAAAAGCCTAATATTTTGGTCCAAGTAGACACTTAGAAAAGTTTAGGAGCACTCGCCTTTAGTAGAAGCTCTTTGTATTTGTATTTGTAATGTATGAATTTTTCTTTTCATTTTTCTTTTTCTTTGGATAGCTCTACTATTTTTACCAAGATTGGAACACACTGATCAGAACTTATATCAATTTCATTGCACCATGGCTCTTTGGTATATATCAAGAGATTTGTATAAGAATTTCTTCTCTTACTATCTAAGGTTGTTGACTCTCAGGTTTCATGAAGCCTTCATTGATTATATCCCATCCTCTAGCATTACAAAATCATGTCCAAATTCAAATCTCATATCCTAATTCCTCAAGTGAAACCTCAACTCATCACATCATAATTGCAATCGTGCATGTGATGTGCTGGCCATATTCTTTAAGGTAAAGATTAAACATGCAATATAACATGTATATCTTTCAGACTATGGAAGTGTCAATTATTAAGCCATAGATCATAATGACTAAGAATGATTAACTCTGAATCAAAGGAACCCTTAAACCAACTGTTCTTAACTCTTCAAGCCTTGTGTGAATGTGTAAGTGTCAGGGATACATCCAACTTATCAGTTGGTATTTTATTGTGATTAATTATTTTCAAAGAATTTTGTAAGTATATAAAGGTGTTAAAACAATTTGTACCATTTCCAAAAAAATTTACAAAAAAATTGTACAAATTATGTCAAATAGATAAAAATTTTCCAAACATTTTACAAATCATTTTTACAAATCAATTTTAGATCCTCATACCCATAACCCATAATAATATGTAAAACATGCGAAAGTACGGGCTATGTCATAAGTATATATATGCAATGTATACATCCATCCCCTATACTTGGCTTGTGGTATGTCCTCATGGTACAACATGAAATGAAAGGTATAGCTCATACTAAGCATAAAGAGGAAGAAAAGTACGAGGAGAGAAACCGATTCGACCCCCCTATACCTAGGCTGAAAATAGCCTGAGTGTAGGATAGAAGCACTGAGGAGTAGGTACTAAAGAATAGAAGAGAACAACAAGGAGAACAAGGGCTCAACCCCCCTATACTTAGGCTGAAAATAGCCTAAGTATAAAGAAGGTATGGACAAAAAATAGGGACCGAGCGTACGATTAAAGAAACCTAAGACAATATACAGAAAAGAGTTCGAGTTCCCCTGTTACTAAGGCTTTAAAAGCCTAAGTAAGGAGTCAACATCTACATAAGAGAGAACCTAGACTATAAAAGAATGAATAAATCAATTGTGGAGTCAGTGTCAGTGGAAAAGAATAGGTGAATCTTCTCGGTTGCTGAATCTTTATGTTGCGGCTTCATGTCAAGTAGTTTGAAATATCTTGGAAGTAATCAATCAGCATGAAGTCTATCATCATAACTTGGAATAACCATTCTTTAGATTCGACAAAATACCAAAAAATTTTTCCATTAACCAAGAAAGAACATGCACCATCTGTGAGATCAGCTAGCTCTACACATTCATTGTTGTGCACTTCCTTCACTATGTAGGGACCCGTCTATTTAGCTTAAGTTTCCCGTAGAAAATCTTCAACTTGGTGTTAAACAACCATACTGTTTGTCTCAAGATAAAGTTCTTGCACCTAATGTGTTGGTCATGCCACTTGTTAACTTTGTCCTTATATATTAAACTGTTGTCATATGCCGAGTTTCGGATTTCCACAAGATCATTCAAGTTCATGTCATGACAAAGCTTCCCAAGATGACAACTCCAATTCACTTATTTAATTGCCTATTCATATTTGTGTATTAACTTCGTAGGAAAATGCCATTGCTTGCAATAAATCATCCTAAAAGGTGAAGTTCCAAGTGGAGTCTTTTCGGCCGTCCTATAAGATCATAGAATTTGATCCAATAACTGGGACCAATTCTCCTGATATAGGCAAACCTACTTCTGAAGAATACTCTTCACCTCCCTATTAGAAACCTCTGCCATGTCATTCTACTGTGGATGGTAAGGATTAGTAACTCTATGCTCAAATCCATAGTCCTTAGCCAATGATCTTATATCACGGTTCACAAAATGTCTAGTACCCTAATATGAAATCAAAACTTTAGGTATCCCGAACCTAACAATGATATGATCCTTCACAAATTTATAGATCGTCTTTCTATTTGCAGCTCGGGTTGGGCTAGCCTCCACCCACCTTGACAAGCAATCAAATGCCAACAAGATGTACTTGTGTCCTTGGTTGCTAGAAAAGGACCCATAAAATCTGTCCCATGTATCCAAAAAATCACAGAAAATCACTGGTTGCATGGGTATCTTGTCTCTATATCCAACTATCCCTCCGATGCTCTAATAGATGGAGCATGCCTGTACAATATCAATAACATTTCAAAACAAGGTCGGTCAGTACAATCCACATTGGAGTACCTAGTGTGCGGTTCTCTTTCCCGAGTGTTGTCCTCCAGATTCAAGAGAATAAAAATATGCATTCGGGTATTCCTCTTGAGGAATACACGTTCTCGACACACAATCTGACTCTTCAAAGAAAAGAAATGGATCCTCCTGGTGGTATCTCCTCAAATTCGACTTCAGTCAAATAATACTACTCCTAGTCCAACCATGGGGAACCTGCTTGGAGATAAGATAGTTCGCCATTTTGACATACCACGGAAGTGAGTCAATAACACAAATTGAATCGTCTGGAAAGGTCTCTCTAATCTACTCAGTGTTAGGGGAATCCTACAATTCTAGTCGAGAAAGGTGATCAACCACAACATTCTTGACCCCAGCTTTATCCTTTATCTCTAATTCAAACTCCTAGAGTAACAAAATCCACCTAAGAAGACATACCTTTGCATCTTTCTTTTCCATTAAGTACCTTGGTTGTATGATTAGCGAATATCATCACCTTGGAGCCTAAAACATAAGATCTGAACTTCTTAAGGGCATAAACTACTGCGAGCATTTCCATATCGATCATTGTATAATTCTTCTATGATGGATCTAAAACTTTGCTCACGAATCGAATAGAGAATGGAATCCCTTCTCATTTCTTACCTAACACAACTCCTACAAAGTCCAACACGTCAGTCATGATCTCAAAGGGAAGGGACTAGTCATGAGCTTGTAAGATCGCCGAGTCACAAATATTTTTCTTCAAAAGCTCAAAGGTCTCAAGACACTTGTGATCTATAATTAATTCAGTGTCTTTTCCTAAGAGATCATTCAGTGGATGAAAAATCTTTGAAAACCTGAATCAATCTTCTATAAAAATAAAACATGCCCTAAGAATGATCTTATGGGCTTCACATTGGTTGGTGGAGAAAGTTTCTTAATTATATCCACCTTGACAGAATCAACCTCCATTCCCTTTTTGGACATGACATGCCCAACACGATACCCTCTGTAGCCATGAAGTCATTTTTCTCCTAGGAGAGTACTAGATTGATCTGCCTACACCTTTTTAAGAACTCGGTCCAAGTGCGCTAAACATGACTCAAATGAATCACCATAGGTCGAGAAATCATCCAATGGAGACCTCGAGTTTCCATCATCCCGGCAAATACGACAATCATGCACAACTGAAATGTACCCGAGGCATTGCAGAGCCCGCATCTTGGCAAATACGACAATCATGCACAGTTGAAATGTGCCCGCGGTATTGAAGAACCCGAATGGCATGTACCTGAACGCATAAGTGTTGAATGGACATGTGAATGTGGTATTTTCCTGATCCTCAAGGGTGATGGCTACCTGATTGTAGCCCGAGCACCCATCAAGAAAACATAGGAGTTCTTTCCCTGCCATTCTCTCCAAAATCCGATCAATGAAAGACAAGGGAAAGTGATCTTTCTTAGTTATGGCATTAAGGAGTTTGTAGTCAACATAGACACACCACGACGTGGGTACTCATGTCGCATTCTCTACCCCCACCTCATTGATGATCATTTGAATTCCCAACTTCTCCAGGGTAACATGAAGTGGGGCCACCAACTCGGAGTTTGAAATGGGTATATGATCCCTTTTCCATGTCACTTCTCAATCTCTTTCTTCGCTACATCTCGTAGACCAAGGTTTAATATTCTTTGAAACTCATGGGAAGGTCTCACATTTTCCTCAACAAAAATGTGATGTGAACAGAGAACATGGTTTATCCCCATGGCGAGCTCGAATTTTGCCTTATTAATAATAAAGAATTGTAGTATACGAGATGAAATTTGATCGATCAAAAACCACAATCTTTGAATGTTGTGGAATGTCTTTTACTTGGCAAGTCTACCAAGGTTGAACACAGGGAATAGTGGTTTTTAGTTGCATGATTTTAAATTAGTTTAAATAAATAATTAAGTGCTCCCTTAATTTCTTTATCAAGAAATAAAGAGAAAATGCGATGAAATGAAATGCAAATGAAATAAACTGAGAATAAGAGAGCAGGATCTGTGATGTTATACGATTTAAATCCTCAATGAAATTGATCAATTAATCCTTCAAAATTATAACATATCGAAAGAGATTCAATAGATGAGTTTCCAATCAAATTTAGTTGCAGACGTGGAAATTAAATAATGAATAATCCTACAGATATTTAGATCAATTGAGAAGAATTATCTTCAAACTTTCCTATCATCTAAACCTCAAATAAATCAATTTTAATCACAAAAAAATCAGGGTAAATAATTAATTTCACCTCAAACGACTCCTGCAGAAATTAGATCCTCAGTTTAAAATCAAAGATAGTCGCAAGGAATATAAATTCCATGATCGAGCCTCCCTGCAAGGATTAGATCCTAAAAAATCATCAATAAATATACGTAGCAGCTCAAACATTATTCAATGCATGCCTTGCCGAATAAATCATTAATCCTCTCCATAAAATAATGCACACAATGTCATAATTTAGCAAACATATATCAAGATATTTAGATTTCTCATCAATAAATATCTTCAGATCTGTTCACAAATTATATGAAATGAAAGAGCATAGAATAAGCTTCAAAACAACATATTAGGCAAAAAAATCGGAGTCTGTACGAGAAAGGTACGCTAAAATAAAGATTTAGGGACAAAATGTAATAAAAGATAAAGTTTTCTTCTTTAAATGGATCCCTATGGGACTTATATGTAATTTGTAAAACCCGTAGGGGTTTTCGAGCAATTTTTCCAAGTTTCACATGCGTTGCTTGTGCTGCTTGTGGGCGGGGCTGATTCTGCAAGTTTTTGGAAATCTGGGGGTGCGTTGCGTGTGCTGCTTTGTGGGCAGGCCTAATTTCGTAAGTTTCTGGAAATATGGGGGTGTGAGTGCAATTTTTACTGCCCCACACATGCTAGGAGGTTCAGAGGGTCCGAGCCTCAAGACACGGGCCGAGGAGAAGGCTCGGATTCTCAAGCAAAGGTTTTGGCACCCGAAGCACCACGTGGTAGATGCACGTGCTTCAGGAGCCTAAGGCTGAGATGGGTGGCTATGAAGGTTCGGATAGAGCCTCAATGGTGGGGGGGACGTGGCGGACTTGTGGCCATCGAATCAAGGGTCAGCCTAATCCAATGATAGTTAGAAGTCGAGGATGAGGATCGAAGGGGGATGGTGGGGCCGTTGGATCCCCTGATCCAACGGTTGCTTGAGAGGGTAGCGGAACTTGTCGAGCGGTGCCAAGGCAGAGGCACGGGATGCAGCAGTCAGTGGCATAGTTGGGCCTCCGTAGTGGTGGAGCAATCGGCAAAGGGGCTCAGTTTAGGGCAGAGGAGCTCGAGCTCGGCCAACACACGACCGAGCAGCTGGAGATTGACGATGAGGGACGGTGACTGGAGCTACAACCTGAAGTGTGTTCTTCGGCGATGTACTTGCAGATGTAGCTCGAAACGGAAGGGGGAATTGGTGCTCTTGCGCAGATGGAGGAGAAGGAGCTAGCGCTCCAGGCTTAACGAGGATGAAGATGGAGGGGGACCTGGGAGGTAGAAGGGAAGATGGAGGGGAAGTGGAGATGAGGTGATTGGTCGGAGGTTGAATTGAAGGTGATGAAGATCGATCGACGATGGCGTGAGGATCGGGGCTTTGACCTTTGCAAGGTCGGAGGAGAACGAGATTCTGGAAGATAGACAGAAATCGAAGAGGAGGGAAGAAGGATGAGATGGAGTTGGCTCGGTGTTCACTTGCGAATAAGGAAGATGGAGGTCCTTGTGTTTCGTCGCTCGAAGACCCTAGTGAACAGGGGACTGAGCTCCAACAGCTCGAGCTATAACTCGACTGAGACTCAGTCGAGGATCACACCGTGCCTACACCCCTCTTCGTTGCCTGCATGAGATTCCTTTACTGCTGTTGATGAATCCACATTTCATCATCTTTTTCTATCATTTTGGCCTCAAAAACCCTAGTAAATGCGTGTAAATATCATTAATTCTAGCATCTTAGCATCCATGCATGTGCATGTAAATAGTGTATAAAATACTGTAATTAAAGCTAAAATTATAGAATAAATAAAAGAAAAGAAAAAGAATAAAATATTGTAAATATTTTATGACCCGAAACCCCTAGACCTAGGCATCTCGATGACTAGGTCGATAAGGAATAAAGTAGGGGGAGATAAGGGCCAGAATACAATAAAAATCCCTTTTATTTTATTCATTCTTTATTTATCTTGGGACCTATTTTTGGTTCCACTTTTTACACCTCAAATAAAGAAACATTGTACATGAAAGTTGTAGATAATTTAATAAATAAAAATACAAAATTGATTTCACCCAAAAATAATGTATTGATAAAAAGTTATGATCTGAATAAAAATCCAGAATCCCAACTTCCCAGACCTGTATCTCACAAATGAAAACTCCAAATGCATCAAACTCACCTTTAATTGTATATAATTAAAAATAAGCTATTTAATGGCGGTGGTTTCGCATTTGACGGAGCTACGGTTTGAAAGTTGAGTTATGGAACCCTATTGTATACTTGTACAGAATAAAATATTCATTTTATTATTTATTCATTATTTTTGTAATTTTATATTTTTGTAAATATTATTTATAATAGTTGTGTATTAAAATTAGAATAAAAACCTAAAGAAAACATAAAATAAAATACTTGTATATCACATACATAGGTGTAATACCTGTATCCATACCTATAGTATTAATACTTTTATTATATTAAATATACAAAACACTTCAGAAAAATAAAATAAAAATATTTTTAAGTGTATAAAAGTATTCTATATTTTTATAAAATAATAAATAAAAATAAATAAATTAAAAACACAAAATAAAAATAAATTAAAAAATATATAGATATATGTACCTATATAGGTCTAAAAAGACAACTTGTAAAATTATACCTCATAAAAATAATTAAAAATCATGATAAAATATCCTATAAAATAATAACCATTTTTTATTTAATAAACAAAAATTAATTAATTCATTTTCGATTTTTAATTGAATTTACAAAGTTTTTCCCTAGGATTTTTCCTGGTTGGTCCACGTGGACCAACCAGCGGGTCTGGAGAGTTGACCGGCGGGTCAACTCTCAGACCCTAACTCCTGTAGCCTTTGACAGACCTCGTTTTTGACCCGTTTTTGAGGATTTTTCGAGGGCATGTCTTTCACCCATTCGTGATGCTCCCTTTTGCTAACTTTTTCCTCGACCATCTATCATCCTCGCCCAGCGATTGCCTCGAGGATTGGATCACTGTGGCGCGTCTGCCTCGTCGTTCTTTGAGCCTCTTCACCATCGGGTCAAACCTCATAAAATGCAGCCCCTTCTTCTCTTTTGAATTTGAACCCCTCATTCCATAGGTTTAGCTCCCTTTTCGCGCTCCATCGCTCGAGGGAGGTGACAGCTTCCTCTTGAGCACATCAGGCCGGTCGAGCAACACCTGAGGCGGCTCCACCACCTCCGCCTATCGTCGGCGGTGAGGTACTTCTTCCTTCCGGTCTCCACCGTTGAGGCAGCCCCTTTTCCCCTCTTTTCTTTTGCATTTTACTTCCCTTAGTCCTAGGAACATTTCGCCTCACGAATCTCGTCTCCTCGTCTACTGAATCGCATCGCACGAACATCTCGCCGGAGTGCACCTCCGGCGAGTACCCCTTCTTGCCGCTCCACGCTCGTTTTATACCACCGCGGGGTCGGGGCATTTTGCCTCCGACCCTTTCACTCTCTTCTGCAGGTCAGGAGCACAGAACAACACCTGGGGATCGATTTTGATTGCCCGCCGGAGCTACCTGGAGCCTCCAGCTCCGCCGCCTTTGCGGAGGCGACACAACGCCCCATCGGGATTTTTGAGGGTCCCAGGTGATCAGAAATGACCGCAGGAGGAACTTGGGCCACCTTGGAGCTTCACAGCACGCCGGGGAAGCCCTAGATCACCAGAAGAAAGTCGCCACTAGCGTTGTTCTTCCCTGTTCATCCACGCAGCCTCCCCGCCGTCCGATCTGAAGGCACCCCCAGTTTTGACGCTAGCCGTTGGATCGTGTGCACCCACTAGCCGTCGGATCGATCAGAGATCATCCAATCCTGGGCGTTGCTGCCGAACCGTCATCACGCGCGCGGGATGTGACACGTGTGTAAGTGAAGAGCATCCCACCATCCGCCAGTGCCAAAGCCTTGGGTATTTTGCGCATTACACCCTGGGCATTTTTGTATTTAATATTTAAAACTCAAACTTTCATATGCCACTTTAATATTTTGTAATATTTATTTTTAGGCCCCTAAACTTCCCTTAATTACGTTTAGGTCCCTCGCCATGTCACCTCATGTGCCTGTGCGCGTGAGGTGCGGGCATTTTGTAGGGGGACCCCTGGCTGTTTTGTTCTTTAGTTTTACTCCATAAACAATCACTTGTAGTGTAATATTTCTGGATATGTTGCAACTAAGCCCCTCACAGTTTTTGATAATTACGTTTAGGTCCTTCCCAGGCGCGCGTGCTCTCGCACGTGGTTTGGGATTTTTGTACTTATACCCCTCCGAGTTTTGGCTGTCTAGAAGTTAATCCATAAAGTATTCAATTCAGTTATTATATTTTGTGTGGAAATTGTGCAGAGGCCCCTTAACTTTTCTATATTTACAAAAAGGTCCCTGCCAGGCTTGCTGTTTCTTTTTATTTCTTCTAATTATTGCATGCATTTCTAAAACCCTGAAAATTCCACAAAAATTAGTTTAAGCTCCTATGTGCTTGATCATTCACGCCATATTTTTGCATAGCATCTTTATTGCTTTTTAATATTTATTAAAAATCAAAAACATGCATTTTAGCTACTGTTTGCATTAGAAAATACCAAAAAATATCAAATCTTTTTTGAAAAATTCCAAAAAAATTACCTTAGGTCTATTTTAGTGTCTTTAATTACTATCAAAAAATCATTAAAAATCTCAAAACAAAAATCCTAAAAATTAGAAAACCCCTAAAAACTGCATAAAATCTAAAAAATCCTAGAAAAACCTAAAAATATAAACTCTGTTTTAGAATTTTCACTATTTTATTTCCTTTATTTTAAAATTAGTTTGAGGAATTTTTGGTACTTAGTATTTTTCATCCTTATTTTAATCTCGGTCAGTAGTTAATTCACTGTTTTCTTGTATTTTGACTTTTTACCAAAAACATTCAGAAAAATTCCCAAAAATCACAAAAACACTCTAAAAATATAAAAAGACCAAAAACATTTTGTTTCCTAATTTTTGGCTATTTTTCTCTATTTTTATAAATATCTTATCCCCTCTTCTCTTATATTGTATTTAATATTCTATTATTATTAAAAAAATATATAAAAACATAAAAAGAAAATATAAAATCAGAAAATTAAAAATCAAAATACAAAAATATAAAATTAAAAATTAAATAAAAATTTTAAAAATTAAAAACCCACAAAAAAATTTGCACACTTGTAGACATTGATCACAGTCGCACACTTTAGCATTTTGCTTGATCTATCATGCTTGCTCCCTGAGTTCGACACTCTACATACTTGCACTATACACATTTCTTGTAGAGTTAAAATAAATTTGACTCCACACTTGTTTTTCATTGCTTGATTTTATATATTGTGGGTTCATTGTTGACTTTAGTTCGGATTTCTGCGTGGTCGACGCATCGACTGAGTTCCCGCCTTGTGTGGAACTTAAGACCACCAATCTCCAGCTAAATCAAATGGCGTCGTTGCCGGGGAGCAACAACGTATAGATCTTGTTTTTGATTGATTGTGTTAGATTGTCTACATCATTGCCTTACTTCCTCTCTCTGTCTTTGATATATATTTTTGAATTGCCTGACCATTGTCTTTCTTATCTTCTTGCGAGGGACCGTGGATCGAGGAGGATCGCCTAGGGGATCCGGTGCATCCTTGGGAGGCGGAGTCGGCTATTCTAGCCTAGCCGGCAGGAGAGAGCAGGAGGATCTGAGAGAGAGTGTCAGTCAGTGGTTTTTATTTTTTGTGAGAGAGAGACCCTTTAAATTGTAATAATACAGGTACTTGGACACTTCGGACACTCGGGCCTAATTTCCAGGTGTTTGTACACCTGGGGGGCTCACCGCAATTTTCGTCGCGTTTTCACCGCTGTCATTTTTCGATTTTGTTTTATTATTCTTTTCTTTTGTGGAATGAGCCCTTAGCTTTTAGGCTTTGCTTGATCGAGTAAATTAGGTCCAAATACCCTAATAACCATTGCATTGTACCTATAGTGCGTTTTGGACTTAGTTAAGCTCTAAACAGTCGCTTCACCATCTTCGAGCCGTTGCGCCACAAGCCCACCCTGCCAAGCGCTGCTCCTGAACTCGATGTTTTGAGAGGAGGAGGGGTGAAACTAGACCGGACTCTTGGATTGAGGATTGGTGATCGACTTGTGGTTCTTCACGCTAGCAATTGCCTGCTTAGGACGATTTCCGTGTACATGTCGGCATGTAGATTAGGTTTGAAAATTCCTGTTTTGCATTCCGCATGGAGAGAGCTGGGAGGCGCTGTAAGTCTTCTATCTTTGCATTCATCATTTAGGCACAAAGGTGAGATTTCCATCTTGGTGCCGCCTTGCATAGCTTTTCCGACTCTTCTCCCTCTGTTTTTTGGATCAAATAGGAATCAAAGAAAATACAAAACCGTTAGGCGCTTGTTTGAATTGACTCAAAGCAAGTTATAGCACCAAAAAATTAAAAAAGGGACTGCTAAAGAAAACTTGACCTAAATAAAATTGGATAATTGGATTCATTGCTTGGGGTGAGTAATACCCTCACTTGTATTCAGGTTTGCATGGGAAGGTCTCCTTCCAAGTGAGCAGAGCGGCTTCGTAAGGATTAGAGCCCAAAACCCAGTCTGTGGCTACCTTGTGTATCGCCTGGATTTCCGAAGTATTGGCGCTACTATCGTATGTAGAAGAGTAGGGCTTGGTCGCCATTGATGACTCTCTATTGTGTAGAGAATCGACCTTGTCCGAAGTATCGAGCATAGGCCACACCTTCACAGGTGTGTCTGTCTCATCGTCTTGCGTCCGAGTAGGATCTTGCATGCTCACGGGTGATTTCGTTGCGAGCGAGATCCAAAGGTATCGGTTTCGCCTATCGGCTTCCTCCCTCTTTTCTTTGGCTGAGTAGGGATCCAGGAAGGGTTACAAGGACCTTAAAAAGCGCAGGCTACAGGTTACACAGGAGGAGGACAAGTACGGGATTCTTTTCCGGCAGTACTCTCGCTCCTATAGGCGTAGCACTCTAAGGACTCGTTAAAAGATAATTGCCTGAATTCAAGCTAAAAACTACAAAGATAAAAGCCGAATCTTCACAGCTTCACGCGTTGAGTTGGTGAACCCCTTGTTTTGTGTTTGATTTGCTAGTTGGATTTAGGTCAAGATCAAAAACACCGCACAATTGTGCGCAATTTTTCCCCTTCCCTTCTTCATTTCTCAACCTTCCTCTTCTCAATAATCACGATGATGGGAAGGAGATCTCTTAGGCCGTCTCTGGCGGCACCGCTATCCAAACACTCCTTCCTATTCATCTAGGACAACCTCGGGGAGTCCAGACCCACTCTCCGAGCCTGAGTTCACTTCCATCATGTTCCCCCTCGACCACCCTTCTCCTTCCATCAGTCGAAGAGTGTCAGAGTTTAGTGTATCACAGAGCTCAGAACATTTGACGGCACCTAAGATGGGTTCTTTTGCATTTTCAGAGAATCCATCTATGGCAGACAGAGGAGAACACCCAGATGAGCATGAGCACCCTCCATTTCTGTATGACCAAGCTGCCATCAACAATTCATTGTTAGCATCCCTGGAGACTATGCAGAGACAGATCCGAGACCAGGGAGTATTCATGGGTGACCTCATGAGGGAGATCGCGCAGATACGAGAAGGACGTGAAGACGGACCTGGGGGCGGTGGAGGTGATATACTAGTAGTAGCAGGCGGGGGAGGAGAACCTAACCAGGAGAGGCCACCACAGACAATTATGAGAGAATTGCATAATACAGCGGCATCACTCACTCATCGATGGATCCGACTCCCTCCCATCCATGGAGACTTCGAGCTTTGCCCACACACTATTCAGCTACTGCCTAAATTTCATGGGCTGGCGACCGAAGAGCCACACCTCCATCTGCAAGAATTTGAAATGATCTGCAGTACCATTCATGACAGGCTGGTGACTGAGGACACCATCAAGATGATAGCCTTCCCATTCTCTTTGGTTGACAGAGCCGCTTATTGGCTGAAACATTTGGGGAGGTTCGTCGACACTAGGGCAGAACTCCGGACCGCGTACTTGAATAAGTATTATCCTCTCGGCCGGACTAACGCAACACAAGCTATGATCAGTAACTTCACAATGATCCCGAATGAACAATTCCATGAGGCTTGGGATCGCTTCAGAGAGCTCATCGAACTGTGTCCACATCATGACATATCCAAGCCCAACTTAGTTCAGAGTTTCTTCTGTGGGCTGACACCGGAGATGCAGGGACTAGTAAATGCCTCTTGTGGTGGGTCCTATTTCTCCAAGGGTGAAGACGACATTTGGGCTGTCTATGAAGGGATGGCAGAGAACTCGACAGTCATAGCCCAAGCCCGAGTCTACACACAACCAAAGCTTCCACCACAGGCAGTTGGATTTCAGAGGATCGCCTGCATCAATGCCGGTCCCCATACTCCGTCGGTAGCCGCAGCCCCAAGCCGAATCAGCCACAACCGACATGGGCATCATTAGTGAGAAGTTGGACCGTCTCGAGATCCTCGAGAAAAAGTAGATGCAAGGACTGACCCAAATGGACCAGATGACCAAGACCATGAGTGACCTGAAGACGCAGATTCTTTGCATCCAGGAGGCACAAACGTCTACTCAGCAGCCTCCCATGTCACGAGCTGATCCCAGCAGTAGCAGCCCAACCCAACCCTCTGCCTCACACCACCAGGTCAACCACATCCAGGCAGAGCCGACCCCGCTGTTACAGTACTACCCGTTACAGCCACCATCTCAGGACACTCAGATGGTTGTCTATCAGCCTGATCAACCACTGGCGGTTCTACCTCCACCATCCTTCAAGCAGGAGCCATTGATGGAAGTCAATGGGATATGGTACGACCAGTACCCACAACCAGTCGGGATTCAACGTGATCACCCAGGATTCCGATGGACCACCGGAGGGACCTCCTCCCAACAGCAGCCTCCCGCTCCAGGACAACAGAACAGCCAACAACAGCAGCAACCCCAGTATGCCCACCAGCAGTACCAGCATGGTCCTCATCCTGCCTATCAGGGACAGCAGTGGTGACAGCGTCAGCAACCCCACCAGTCATACCCCCAGCCTCGTGAGCACTTCTCCTCCCAACAGCAACCTCATTTCCAACAAGGGAACACTTCCGGTTCTCAGGCACCTGCCTTCGAGAACCCAACATTAAATGACCTCGCCCGATTGCTTTCTGAACATCGAGCATCCATCCGGCAGGAAATGGATGAGTTCCGGCAGGAAATGAGAGATATCATCAAAGGCAAAGCCGCCATACCTGCACAGATAGAACCCAATCCAAACAATCTCAAAGAAAGTCTGAGCAGGTACAGTCTACAGAGGATACTTCTCCTAGTGATTATTTGAGTGACACTTCTTCTTTGTATGATGCTGATTTTTTGACTACTAGGAGCGGTAGGATGCCAGCCGGCGGCGCCTCATCTGAGCGACAACCACACGACGAACCACGAGCACCAAATGAGCAGAGTAGCGGTGCTGATGTCGCTGATGATGTTGATGACGGTGGTGCTGAGGCCACCAATAATGGAGATCCAGATGATGGTGCTGAGGCCGTCAAGACACCAGATGCAGACGGTGGTGCTGATGCCACCATTTTTGATGCAGAGCCAGAGCGTGGTGCTGATGCCGTGAAGACAGGTGTCGTTGGTGGTACTGAGGCCACCACTTCCACTTTTGTTGAGCTCCCACATGTTGTGTTGCCACCTTTTGTATCTAAGGAATGTGGTAATAAAAAGAACAAAAAATTAATAAAGGAAAGGTTTCTGTTTACACTTCAGATCCATATGTGTTGCATGATGATCATGGTATGGATTCTATTCCTTCACCGGCAACAGGGACCTATTCCGAACCTCCATCTGCGGAGGCCCCTACTATCCCCTTCCCTGAAGCACTCCGCTTGGCGAAGGGGAATAAAAGAGAAAATCCCAAAAAGACCCTACAGGTAGAGTTCAACAACCAGATGATTGACAGATTCCACATTCAGTTGACTCTACAGGAAGCACTTGAGCACATCCCCCTCTTCAAAAAGAACTTGAAAGAGAAGACTACAGTCCGCAAGAAGAGGAGGAACCACAGAGATCAGATCCATGTGCTCACACATTTTACTTGTTGCACCATTCAGAATCGATTGCCAGCCAAGAGACCTGATGCAGAAGCTCCCTATGTCAGATGCAAGATTTAGGAGCAGCAGTTTGATCGTACTCTATTGGATAGCGGCTCTTCTATTAACCTTCTTCCGGCAGCCTTACTCGACCGATTCGAGTTTGGTCCTCTTCTTAGGAGCAGGACAGTCCTTCAGTTTGCTGATAGGTCAACTAAGAGGCCGAAGGGATTGTTGAGAGACGTGGTCGTTACCATTCAGGGCCTGAAATTCCCCGTGGACTTTGTTGTACTGGACATGGAGATCTCTGAGTCGGTAACTAATGCCCCCATCATACTTGGACGCCCATTCTTGGCCATAGCCAAGGCGGTGACCGATCATGATAGTGGGAAGGTATGTTTTCGCGTAGAGGGCGAAACCATACAAATAGAGACGATCGAGGAGACCAGAGCGAGAGAATTAGCATGCTCAGAGCAGTCCAGTGATATTGAGCAGATAACAGAGGAAGAGCTAGACATTCACCAGGAATGTGATTTTGTGATGACAGATGATGAATCCATTTGGACAGATCCCATAGCACAGACCCTCGCCTTGCCTACAGATTCACCATACTTACAGCTTATGGCAGTTGAGAGCCTGGAGAGCATACCCCTAGATGAGGATACATTTGAGGCTGGCAGTCGTGGGACGAGTGGTGATGATTTTCAGTCTTGTTCTTCTAATTCAGATCCCTCGGATTCAGACATTGATTGGGATGATTTTGATGATTATTTGCCTTGTCTGATTCCTTCTGAGCCGACAACTAGGACGGAGTGTGAACCAGTACAGTTCATAGAAGATTCGGCAGGGTTCCATTCATCAGATGTTCATTCGCAGCGAGAGTTCTCACATGCAAACCTGGTCGCCTTCACACAGACATATCAGAAGCCAGATCTACCACCTCTCAGTTGTCCAGAATTGAAACCCTTACCGCAGTCGCTGAAGTATAGATTCCTTGCGGGTGAGCCAGATATGCACCCAGTCATTATCTCAGCAGGTTTCACTGGAGAGCAAGAATCTCGTCTGATGGAGGTTCTTGAAAGAAACCGCAAGGCAATTGGATGGAGTATAGCTGATCTCCAGGGGATTAGTCCGGCTCTGTGCTCCCACCACATCTATCTTGAGGAGGACGCTAGGCCGTCGCGTGAGTTCCAGCGACGGCTGAACCCGAATCTTCGAGATGTGGTTATGAAGGAAATATCTAGATGGTGGAGCGTCGATTTTATCTACCCCATCTCCGACTCCAAGTGGGTTAGTCCATTGCATGTGGTACCCAAGAAGACGGGTATCACTACAGTTGTGAGTGAGTCTGGAGAGGAGATCGCTACCCGAGTACCCACTTCTTGGAGGATCTGTGTGGACTACAGACGATTGAATCAGGCCACCAAGAAGGATCATTTCCCACTACCATTCATTGATCAGATTATCGAGAGGCTAGATGGGAAGAGTCATTATTGTTTTCTTGACGGGTACTCCGGTTACAATCAAGTGGCCATTGCGCCCGAAGACCGGGAGAAAATGATATTCACCTGTCCGTTTGGGATTTATGCTTTCAGACGGATGCCCTTTGGTCTATGTAACGCCCCCGCGACATTCCAAAGGTGCATGTTGTCCATTTTCTCGGACATGGTAGGTGACTGTTTAGAGGTCTTCATGGATGACTTCTCGGTCTATGGCAATGGGTTTGATGCTTGTCTTGACTGCCTAGACCGTGTGCTTCAGCGCTGCATTGATGTCAATGTTGTCTTGTGTGTGTATGCCTTTCATGAGGTTGGATCATTCCATAGATATCGAAAGCCACTATATTTGGTTGTTAGAACAATTGCAACGCATGCAAATAAAACTATTAATCCAACATGGGGTGGTTTCATTGTAACTAAACTTCTTAAAATGTGGGAAGAAATAAATTAATGCTTGAAATGGATATTTACATGTCAAGACACATGGTAGATTTAGAGAGACGATCCTATCAAAGTGCGAGACACCTTGAATTTTCGAGAAAATGCATAAATAATAGAATGTATTATGAAATAACGCAAATATTTTACAAAAAAGTACATTAATTATAATGTTGTTTGATAATATACAAAAGCTGAAAAAGGATTTACGTTAAAATGAAAGATTTGAGAATAAGAAAAGGCATTGATGTGCAGTTGTCTTTATGATAATATGAACGTATTATATGAATGTATTAAATGCTATAAACGTGGCACGTAAGCTAAATTTAAAGGATTTTGTTTTAAACTATGATGGTCAAAATATTTCCATAATTTTTGCAAGAAAAAAGATAAAATAATTAAGAGAATGATAATATTTTACAATTAAACTTTCTAAAATAACATACTATTGAATTATTGAGCAATTTTGAAGAAAGTAAGCTATCACAAATACTATAATTTTTAGAAATATGAATGGGAAACAAAATAATGAGAATTGTATTTTCCATAATTTGCATGCATCCCATATTAAACAAATAGCATGTATCCCACATTCATCGTAATTAGTTTGCATTATGTGAAAGTTTTACGTCCATGGAATTCAATATCAAGCACTCAAAGAAACTGAAATATTGTAATAATTGAATCCATCTTTTCACTACCATATAAGACATTTCTATTTTCTGTTTTACATTTTTCTTAGTATTTTTACATCTATTTGATATGTTTCTATAGCCAGACACATACATCCCATCAATAGGCTTAATCTTTAGTCCATATTCCACATTTTACAAGTGTATTTTATATTCCACGTGCAAATGTTTACGTCCATTCGTTACAAAATCAAGCAGTCATCCAAAAAGGGAGTCTCGCAACAAATGAATCCATCTTTATATTAGCACATTTTACAATTGTACTTTCTTTTTTACGTTTTTTCGATCTATACATTTGCATGGAATTTCTGTAATGATCAATTGAGAAATAACATTCTCTTTGTTCAGTCTGATTAACAAACTGTTTCAAACTTTTCGCATGTAGTCTCTCGATGTAATGTATGAAGATATACAAACTAAAAAACTAATTAGCAATTCATCAAAATAAATGAGAAAGAAATGCATCTATGATCTTGAAATTACGAGATAAGTGATTATTACGATTTGAAAATTTACCAAAATCAATGCAAACTGAATGACTCGAAAGTGTAATCATAATCATTGGATACCTACGTTGATGCGAAATAATAATTGACATGTGAAAGAGGAAAAGGCGATCAGATAATTTATATAATATAATATTTATCTCTATAATCTCACGAATCTTAAGGAGATGAAGCACACGACATGCAAATAACTGGAGAAGATGGTGCAGACATGCGAAAAACTGGAGAAGAATCAGTGAAGACGGTGAATCAATCTAAACGAAGATGAAAAGGGATAAGAAAAATAACAAATGAAGGAATGCATGCATGTTGACGAAACCAATGCTACAATTAAAGACGGTATTCAATTGGCAATGTATTTGACGAGAGAAAATAGGAATGCAATAATCACATTTTAAAAATAGAAGACGTTTCATAGGGAGGTATTCGTGTGGATACATGGTTTATTGATGGATGCAGATCATATGATCATACGACTAAAAAGTGGTGTCTCATCATGTGCATGCATTAAGGAAGTTGCACCCTAGGGTGTGACCAACTAGTTGCATCTGTCAATTTTTTTCATTACTTTTTTGATTTTTTTGAAATGAAACCTAGGGATTTAGATCAGCATATATCACGATGCAGATCATATGATCATACGACTAAAAAGTGGTGTCTCATCATGTGCATGCATTAAGGAAGTTGCACCCTAGGGTGTGGCCAACTAGTTGCATCTGTCAATTTTTTTCATTACTTTTTTGATTTTTTTGAAATGAAACCTAGGGATTTAGATCAGCATATATCACCATGGTTCCTTTCCAAATGCAATTTGACACTTATATCATATCCAAGCATATATCACCATGGTCCTTTCCAAATGCAATTTGACACTTCTATCATATCCATCATCCTCCGGAGAAGTTTTTATAGGATCCCTATCCACCACAATTTTCACTTCTGGTTCTGGTGAGCGTATTATAATTTAGTCCTCTTTACGAACAACACATACACCCACCGTCTGAATTATCAAATCCTCCCTTCCCTTTCATTGCTATTTTTTCCGAAAACTTATCAAACTCTCTGCTGAATATATATTCCCCTTTATATTCCCATGAATATCTAGTTGGACTATCTATATACTTAAAAAATAAGTTCCTCTTTGTCATTGCATCGGATGTTCCACTAACCCAACCCGAAAAATTCCTGAAGGGAACATGAGGAATTCCCGCATCTCATCATAGGGAGGGTTACGACTTTCTTGATATGCATTTCAATGAGCAATATATATAATGTAAGAAGATACTGGTAGAACCTCCAGAAAACTAGATATACAATTGAAATATGCAAATTTAACAATCTTAGAATAGGTGAAATTGACCTTTTTTTTAGATGGACATATTAGGAATGTTTGTTTTGCATAAAATTTGAAACACATATCCCACTCAAAGGAGTAAAAGTAAATCCCCTAAATTTCATGCAAAAAAACAAAAGCTAATAAAAAATGTGCACACACCACACACACATGCCCACGCACACACACATGAGGAAAGGGATTCTACTTCATGAAATGGTAACGTTACCTACTTCATACTCATTTTTGACTATTTTTATTTTTTTTGGAAAATACCGCCGTAAATTTTCATAACTATATCCCTCTAATACATCATTCAAATTTCATCAGAAACAGAGATTTGTATGCCCTCCATCTGGAACAGGTCGATTACAACAATTCTAAGACCGTTAAAATTACCTATTCTAGATGGATGACATAAGAGTCTTTGTTTGTGAAGAAATTGGAATGACATATCAGGGAAATATAGTGATCAAAATCGTATTTTCCAAAAAAATAAAAAAATTGACCAAAAAAGACATGAAGTAGACAAGGTTACCTACTTCCCTTTCCTCACATAACTTAATATTCTATAAAATAACAATTGTTTAATTATACTTAAGTCCATTTAATATAAAAAAATTGTAGTGGGATAGTTGGATACAAGTTGGGTAAGCAAAGGTCATGGACTCGATTCATACTATCAACATTAATTTTGAATAAATTAATATTGAATTGCAGTTTAATTTAGGTGAAACCTGGTTAAACTAGATTTGAATATCAATTAATCCAGTGGTTTAACCCAAATCCAGACTTTCGAATCAGACAGGTAAAAACCTGTTATACGTCCTAGTTCACCGGTCAAAACGGTCCAGTCCAGTTTCAAAACACTGCTAATAATACGGAATCACTTTCAGAGTAAGATATTAGCATAGATCATGTCATAACTATCATTATTTTTCAAGTTTCAGTTGTTTAAAGCAAGAGGTGCACAGATGAGGAATACTTTCCCATCTTTCAAATACTTTCGAAACAGAAGAGTTGAAGATCTAGTGGAAGAGCTGCGGAAGCAGTCTTTACGATGTAGGACTTTATGTATACATGGAAACAAAGCGCAAGTTAACAAGATTTACGGCAGTAACCTCACGGTGATTTAGCAGAGTACACTCCCAAAGATTGTCTATGAAATTTGTACACAGCTGAGTTATCCAAGAGAAACTAAGCCACATGACTAGCTACAAAGATTGCCTGTTGTTTTCACCTTCAACAATCAGAAAAATTGACGCTACAGAAATTCGTCGTTTACCTGTACACCAGCAGTCCGCCACTCAGAGTAAATACTGACAATGTACACTGGCTGTTCGTCTGAAAAGAATTAGCGCTCTTCTGATTGTAGTCCTTGTGTTTATGGCATTTGACACGATGGTGCGAAAATTGAATTACAACAAAACGTTGGAGTAAGATGGACCCTCCCTGCCAATATCTGCACATGGCAACAAGGCTGTGAGAGTCATGAAACTGCTTCATAGCAAGATAGTTTCACCAATAGATGCACTCGCGATACCTACAAAATAAAAGCATGCCAAAAGGTCAGTGTTTTCATCATTTTTCTCCTACCACGACAATAGAAAAGTCTATTCAAGTCAACCATCTAGAGTTGTGAAGAAATTCAAACTTACCTGCTAAATCAGTACCCAACAAACTCTACAACTAGGGAGAGAGGCCTACTTGCACCTCCAAAGGCAAGGCAGTACCCTCGACCAAGTGAAACCAATAGCCTCTGGACGATCAATTGCCATGGCCCAAGTACTTGAATTTCATATTTCCTGCAAAGTTGACCCAGCATGCCAACAAAATCACATCCCAAAAGCCCGGTTGTACAGAAATCCGTGCTCTTCAGTTTTAGCAAGATAGTTGTTGATATCAAATCTGCCGTTCCTCAGGTTTTCAAACCACGTTCAAATCATTTCTCACTTGTACGTCATTTATAGGTTGACTGTCATTCCAATCATCCCATTGACTGTTAGAGATGCGCCTATTCATAGGCGGTGATATCTCCAAGAAGCGACGTAAATTGTCATTCGTTTGTGATATAATTTGAGAGAAGGCGTAACTATCTTTCGACGACAAGTAAATATTCCCAACAAAACCATTTATTACATGATCTTGGAGATTAGTATCTTGTTGCAAAAGGAGCCGACTTCTGTCATTTTCAAAAGTATTTGGTTGTGCCATACAGGATTGTGGTACTGCTTCTCGGTGATTTTCCCAATGCGTTCTTCCTTTTTGACCAACGGCCAATATAGCAGGATCAATAAGTTCAACATCACTGCTGCTGCCAAGAATATGATGTTGCTGGTTGTTAGAAATAGAACTTCCTGGAATTTGATAAACTGGCATCAAATACAAAACAACCATTCAACAACCAAAAAGAACTGGGATGGAATGAAACGAAAACCTGAAGAAGATTCATGCATTCGGTCCAATCTACTCTGAGAAGAAAAGCCAGGCGGAGGCATTCTTGGAAAGGAAAACCCAGGTGATGCAGTAGTTTTTGCTGTCACCTTTGCCCTTGGAAAAGCTGTATACGAAAGTTTAAAAAAAACACAAAAAATGTTACCGAAGATTTGATACTAGACAGGAAATTAAAATTTATAAGAGTAAATAACACCCCAGTTACATTGACTCCTAATGCAAGCCATATCAAAATCTAGAAGAGAGTTTCTTCAAGAATGTATGAAAAAATCGGGAATATCAACTTTCCAATAGAACATGCTTGCGAAATGAAAATTTAGTGAATCTAAATTTTTTCTCTTAAAACTATGCATTTCCAAATTTAGTATCCTAATTTACCAATGATCAAGAAACTGTATGTTCCTAATTTACCAATGATCAAATACAAAACTATGCATTTTCCCGGTTCACTGTCACATTTAACGTGTACAGCAAGGGGTTAACTAGTCAGAGAACATTCAGAAGTCATCATATTTTTTCATGTTTTAAACAGAGTAAAGTATAAAAAAAGACATGGTTTCAATGTCATACTTGAAACCGTAAATGGTAAAAAGGTTGGTCTCCAGTCTTTAATATTTGTCTCAATAAGATTTCGAACTGTTGTGATTTAAGGTTAGAAAGACATAAAAATCAGCTAAATGTCAATAGTCAACTGAATGGTAAAAAGTTGGTCTCTGGTCTTTAATATTCGTCTCAATAAGGTTTCGAGCTGTTGTGATTTAAGGTTAGAAAGAGAAAACAATCAACTAAATGTCAATAGTCAAAGACTAGATTAAATCAAATCTTAAAGATTAGGTACCAGTGGCAGACCTAGGATTTTATGGTAGGTGGGGCACCCACGTCAATGTATAGGGTGAATAAACCAGTGCCTTTTCAGAAAATGTCATAATTCAATATATACAACAACAACAAAGCCTTTTCCCACACTTAAGTAGTAGTATAATTCAATTTATATTTCTAATAAAAAAATGTAAAACTAATTTTTATACAATGATCCCTACATTTAGTCTACTTAGACCATAATTTATCTATTCTTTGCAATCACACCACGATTCTTGTAATCTTACTTATATTAACACTTGTCCTTTCCCAAGGATTGTGGTGTAAGAGTTAATAAGGTTTGTTAGAGTCAGCTTTATTTTATTCTATTGAGTTGTAATCCTTCAGGGTCCTTTTATGAGTACTCTAGGGATTCGGTATATATAAGAATTCCTAGACATCCTAAATAAAGTATCATTGTCTTTTTTTCATTATTCTCCACATGGTATCAAAAACAACGATCCTAAACCGGTGTTTTGACCTAAATCCCGACCCCACCACCAGCCCCTCATCACTCCATTGCACCAAAGCCCTTGCACGGGCCCTCAGTTCTCCAAGTAGCCCCCCCCCCCCCCCACCACACACAGACACACATGGCCCCTACATGGCACAGCCAGCACCTGCAGCCACGTGGGCTGCGCCGCAGCAACCACGGCTCCGCCGCGGGCCCCAAAAGGTGCATCCATCACCTTCGTCATGTGCCCACCCAAGCCACAAGGTGCCGCCCAGCAAACAGGGTGCTGCCAGCACCCCCATTCGCATGCTGCAGGCCCGTGCAAGCTCCACCGTGCGCTGCACAATGTGCCGCCATCACATCCTTTGCGTGCTGCAGGTTCCTGCTCACATCATCATGCATCGCCACAGCTTACTAGCCTCCCTGAGCGCTACTCAAGCACAGGTTGTGGCTTCGCAGCTACCGTGCGCCACCAAAGAAGCCCAAGGGGGCCTCACAAGCAGTGACTCATGTCACCCATATGATTGATTAAAACCATGTCTTCTTCATCTTGATTACTACTTGACCACGATGACAACTCTCACTATTGAAACCAATGATGACAACTCTCACTATTGAAACCAAGCCCTTATACCCTACCTCTGTACCGGCACATCTATCAAACTCAAGGGCAGCATGGAAAACTATGTGCTCTGATTTCGCCCATTCAAGGTGTTTATTGGTGGTCAACGAAAGGACCATATTCTGACTAAAGATCCGCTAAAGGAGACAGACAAGGACTATGACACGTGGTATGCAGGCAATTTCCAGGTCATTACTTGGATGACTAATAGCGCCAAACAAACAGTGAAGCAAATCTCCCCTGCAAAGACTTTGAAAGGAGATGTGGAAAATTTTTGAACAAATTTACTCCCAGGAGACAACAAAGTCTCACCTCGCAGACATTTATAGGCATACCTGATCTGCTATTCAGGGGGACTCTAGTCTCGTTGAGTACTACATGCATCTAACCAGACTATTTAAGGAGCTTTTGATCTTTCAGCCAACGAGTTGCTATAAACATGCGGGAGAGCGATCTAAGTAGCAAGTTTGTCGCTTTCTTTCTTGACTACACCCATGATACAAGGTTGTGAAGAAGCAATTGCTGACGGCTCATACGATGCCACTGATTCAGACCATCTTTGGTCGTTTCAGGAACTAGAGACATCTGTCGGACTCTGCCTCCTGCAGAGAATTCTGCTCATTTTGCATTGTCTAGGAACATAGGATGATAGAGTTTCCGTGGAGGTTGATGACCTGACTTCGATCATGGTTGTGAACGTGACTCATGACGGGACAAGATTTAGTTGTGATCGTGACCGTGCATCTGCTTCTCCTCAATATCCACAGTGCACTCATTGTGGGCGCTAGATTCACCCGTCAGAGCGATGCTGGGCAAAATTTGGCATTTAGTCCAATGCCAACATTGCCTATGAGACATCTTATGATACTGCAGAGGACTTGCCTGTTCAGTATCCCGATGCAATGCCAACACCATTTAGTGCTTGAAAATACCCCCCCCCCCCCGAGGCAACTTTTACACAACTCCAGCCTCTTCACCAGTGAAGGTACTACCAATATTATTACTGCTAGTTTGGCTACAACTTCAAGTACAATAGGATCCTCCACCTCTGCTTCTGATCATGCATGGATTACTGATTCCGGGGCATCTATACATTTGACAAAAGAAGGTAGTCTCCTTACCTTCTCTCAACCAAGGTTTGAAAAAACGATAGACGGAAGGAGGCGGTTTCCCTGGAATCGAGGTGAGGTGTAAGCCTCAGTTTACAAGGAATTATATATATTCTGACTAACATATGATATATATCACTAAAATATATGACGAAATTACAAAGATAGGAAGTTCGAAAGAAAAGATATACAATTTGTATATGGCTTTTTGCTAATTCTCCATCCAATCAGAGATTGAATCTGTTGATATTCCCCTGAATTCTAACCATCTAACCTAAGTTGAAGAACCATGTATGCGCCTCTTCCTGCCATACCATACCCCAACAAGACGGGGGTCTTGCTGCCCGATCAGTGAGCCTTGAATTTTTTATTAAGGATTTATTTCTATTCGGATATATTGATCTATTTGAATGGGAGTAGTACATAAACTCCCCTTGAATTATATCTTGTTTGTACTTCTCGGTATATACATAGCTCATTATGTGACAACTCCTTTAAAAATAAGTTTACGGGTAATTTTTTCTATGATACTAGGTGATTGTAATGGTTTAAGGGCATAATTAAGAGTTTTTTGACATGATTGGGCATGTTTAATGGTAAATATGAACATGAAAGCGGTCAAATTTAAGCATTCATCTTATATAATTATATCCTAAACAACTAGACCTTTATAACATCTGAAATTGCTAATAGGATAAATGAATTTACATAAAAAAATAATTTAAAAAAACGTCTCGACGAGCGCCTCACTTCCGCCTCGACCAACTGAGGCGATCGCCTCTCAGGACCCCATCAAGGCGGCCGTTCTAAGGCGATTTCGGGATGCCTCGCCTCGAGGCGTACGCCTCGTGCGCCTTGAGGCATGTTTTTTCAAAACATGCTCTCAACCCACTTCCTCTGTGAAGATGGTTTGGGTTGCTAATGGGGCCCATTTCCCCGTCACTGCAAGTTAAAACTGTGGAGTTCTCCAAATTTTGACTGACTACAGTCCATTTTGTCCATGATTTTCCTCTTAGCTTATTATTTGTTCAGAATCAATGTATTGAGCTTAAATGTCGGGTGATTTTTGATGAGTTCTGTTGTTATTTCAAGACATCCGAGCGCAGCAGATTTTTTATGAGGGGCATGAGAAGAAAGGCATCTACTATCTTGACATTCCCTCTTATTCGAGTTTTGTTGGTGATGTCTCTATCTCCAACGATCCCTTGCTTTGGCAAATTCGCCTTGGACATCCTTATGTGAAGGCTATCTCCATGATATTCCCTGAATATTCTACGATGAAGCATTGGAATGCAAGGCGCTTCAGTTCCGGAAACATCATTGAGCATTTTTTCATGCACGTGCTGATGTTCCTTTTGCTCTTGTCCATTGTGATATAAAGCGACCTTGTCTGGTCTGAACTCTGAGTGGGCAACATATTTTGTTTAAATATTGATGATTATAGTCAATCCTCTTGGGTATATCGGATAAAGGAATGTTCAGAGAACAATAAAATTGCCAAGAATTTCTTTTAGTGCATCAAAAACATTCTTCTCTAACTTTTGTTCAAATTTTTCGCATTGATAATAATATGGAATTCACCTAACATGACTTTATGACTTTCTTTACTACACATGGATCTGTTCACCAAAATTCATGTTTGTATACCTTCCAGCAAAATGGGGTAGCGGAAAGGAAACACAGACATCTTCTTGACATTGTGCGGTCCCTTCTCTCCCAGACGAAGGTTCCGAAACCTACTGGGTGATGCAGTCTTATAGTCGTCCATCTTAACAACAGGGTTCGGCTTCGACCCTAAATGAGACAACTCCTTTCATGTTACTCCACCCAAATGAGTCATCCTTCTTGTTACGTCTGAGATTTTTTGGGCGTATTGCATTTGTACACAATTTTTGCGCAGCTGATAAGTAATCACCTAGGGCAGTCAAGTGTGTTTTTCTTGGCTATTCACACTCAAAAGGGCTACATGTGATATAACCTTGATGGGCATCAATACTATATTTAAATTTCTGTGGATCTTACTTTCTTTGAACATACTAACTTCTTTACCCAGTCTGCCACGAATATCCCCAAGGATCTACTTCCACCACCGATCGTTTATAAACGCAAGCATACATATGTGAATGCTCCTGTATCTTTGTGTGTTCATCTTCTGCATGATGATATGCCATCTTCGAGTGCTACCACAACCATTGCCTCGGATATACCTCATGAGCTTCAAATAGCTCTCCGTGTGACAAAAAGGCAATGCACTTTCCACCCTATCTCATTTCATTTCTACTGATGGTTTATCATGTTGTGACAAGAGATATGCATATGCTCTCATGATCATTTCTGTTCCCAGATATCATCACAATACTTTATGGGATCATGGCTAGTGATAAGCAATGAATGAGAAAATGGATGCTCTTACATCCAGGGAAACGTGGGACCTTGTACCGTATCCCATGGGGATTAGACATGTGTCTTACATATGGGTCTTCACGACCAAACGGTCACCTGATGGGTCCATTACACAAATTGAAAACATGGATGGTTAACACAGTCTTATGAGGTTGACTACTTTGAGACTTTCTCCCTAGTGGCGATGATGGGCTATATTTGCACTATCCTTTCAATGGTTGCCACTAAGGGATGGCCTATCTTTCAGCTCGATGTGAAGAATGCTTTCCTCTATGGAAATATTGAGGAGAAAGTTTACATAATGCAACCTCCAAGTTATGAAGTCGAGGGGGAGTGTGTGCTGAGTTCGAAAGGATATCTATGGCCTAAAGAAGAGTCCTCATGCATGGTTTGATAGACTTACTACTGAGATCAACACTCTAGGCTTCCATAGGACAGTGTCCCATTACTCTATTTTTTCAGACTATGGTCCATTGATATTGTCATACTTGTAGTTTACATTGATGATATGGTTGTCACATGTGATGACAAAGAAGGCATTTCAGAGACCAAGATGTTCCCCTTCAAAAGGTCTTCGTCACAAAGGACCTTGGCCAACTCCGCTACTTCCTTGGCATAAACGTGATACATACTACAGAGGGACTTCATCTCTCACAAAGGAAGTATTGCTTGGATATTCTAACTGCGGCTGGACTACTTGGATGCAATCCATATGGCATCTCTGCAGACCCGACGAAGCACTCTACTTCAATTGATCCTGCATTTGAAGACTCTACACGATACAAAAGCCTAGTTGGCAAATTGCTTTACCTTAATGTCAGTAGGCTGGATATAACTTGTGATGTGAGCAGAGCCAACCAACGCATTGATAGACCACTTTATAGTCATTGACATGATGTTCTTCTGATTCTTCGCTACTTGAAGGAATCCCCAGGGTGATGCCTCTTCTACGAGGTCAATAGACACACTGATGTGTCAGCTTATGCTGAGGCGGACTATGCTAGTTCACCTAGGATCGTTGATCCACATGATATGCTATGATAGATGGTGGAAACGTTGTCACTTGACGAAGCAAGAAGCGGATCGTAGTCTCCATATCGAGTGCAGAAACATAATACAAGGTGATGGCTCAGGCCACCCATGAGAATACTTGGTTAGTCTCTTTTCTACAAGAACTTAATATTGTTGTTACTACTCGTGTTCCTTTGTACGGTAACAACAAGTCTGATACATACATTACTACTAATCATGTTTTCTATAAGTGAACCAAGCACATTAAGATTGATTGTCACTTTCTTCATGATGATGTACGAGGGAAAATCACGACTCCGCATATCTCCACCAACTTTCAGATTGCAGACGTATTCACAAAGGCACCTGATGAATCACCCGTTCATCATCCTTATTCATTTATTTTGGCTTAAAATCCCTTACAAAACACCTGTAAATATCATTAATTATCACTTTTAGTAATACCATATCATCTGTAAATAGTGAATGTTTATCATTGTTTTAACCCAATTTTATAAAAATCCAGAAAATCTAGAAAATATCCAGAAAGTCAAGACTTGACCTAATCGTCAAGGAATAAAGTATGGAAGGATAGGGTCTTTAATCCATAAAAATCAAGAAAATCAAAAATCATATATATATATATATTCATCATTGTACACATTGTATATATTCTATTATTTTATTTATCACCAACACAAACTCAAACAAAACTCAAACAAAAATATTTTCTTCTTGGAATTTGTATATAAAAATAAGTTATAAATAATAAAAATAATTGCAAAAATAAATCATGTACAGAATAAGAGAGATAATACTCTGAAAAAGCTGTAAAATCGAAATTGAAAGGCCTATATCTACTCCATAAAAACTAAAAAAAACTCATTTTTATCATGTTCAAAATTAAATAATCTTTAAAATGAAAGTGATTTCATAAAATGCAGAGTTAAGATGTGAAAGTCGGCTTCCGAGTGCTATTGTACATAGTGTCTATATTGTACATATATTTTTAGGGATTTTTACACCCATAATCATGAGTACTTTCGCAATAACATTCATAACCCTGCATAATCGCGAATTACACTCAGGACACCGAATAAGTGTGTCGTCTTACACCTATAACCTTCCGTTACTTTACTTTGTTAACTCAACCAGATGATTGAGTTAATCTAACCAATAAACAATCTAATGGCGGAAATTTAATCTAAATAAAAAAATAAGTATCCCGACTCTTTCTCTGAAGCCAACCCCTGCATCCATCATGGCTCTAAATTTTGGCTGATGATCATGCATGCGGCCGGAAGGGAGATAGTGGAGGGCAGCGACAGGAGTGGGAATGTTGCATGCCGAACGATGGTGGCAGGCTGCGGCAGCTCGACGATGGTGGAGGGATGCGGTTGGCCTGCAGGCGGGCGGGTGCAGAGGAGCAGTGGAGGGAAGCAGCATGACTGGGTGTGGGGAGGGGGATGCGGGGGGGGGGGGGGGGGGGGGAGGAGAGGGGGGGCTTTAGCTTTACTGGTCGATCGTAAGGACCGAGGAGGGTTTCACGGTCGGTCACAGTGACCGGGGGGGGGCACGTTCGGGAAGGAAGGAGGGGGATGTCGGTCGCAGGAGCCCTGGGGAGGGGGATGCAGTTCGGTTGACGGGCGGGGGGTGGGTGTTGCGGGTCTGTCGACTGTGGGGTGGGGGGGGGGCTTCACGGACGGTCGCATGGGCCGGGGGGGGGGGTGGGGGGGGGCTTCACTGGTCGATCGCAGGGGCCCGGGGGGCATTGGAGCTTTTGGTGGGCGGGGGGATACAGGTGCAAGTCAATTGCCGCGGATGGAGGGTTTGGACGGTGGGCTTCGAGTAGGGAGCGAGCTTGCTCTCCCAGAAGGGTGGGGTTCAAAGGGGATGGAGCTCGATGACGCAGGGGAGCGGGCTTGCTCAAAGGTCGACAAAGGGTTCGAAGGGGATGAGCTCGGGAGCGGGGCACGAGACGCATGGCCTACAGAGGAGGCTGAGGTGATGCTCGGCAGGGGGAGAAGGGAGTGTTGATGGCATGCATGGTTTGAAAAGGCTAGCCTCGAGGAGGTCGAAGCGTACGCCTCGAGGCGAGGCGACCCCTTTTAGCCTCGAGGCTTACGTCTCAAACCAGTCCTGCGAGGTGTGCGCCTCGAGTGGTCGAGGCGTAGCCTCGAGGCGGTCGAGGTGTTTCGTGAGGCGTTTTTGCTTTTTTGAAGTATTTTTTATTATTTTAATGGTTTCCTTAGTAGTTTGAGAAGCTTATAAATATCTGCTTATTTAGGATAATGATTATATAAGGTGAATGCCTAAATATGATGTTTATTTCATGCCCATAACTTCATAATTTATAATTAATGTATCTAACTATTTTGGCAAACTCTTAGGGTGCGTTTGGTTGGCGGGTTAAACTGGTAGAGGGTAACCCATTTTTGTGTTTTGGTGTTTGGATAGAGGGTTAAACTGGGGGTGGGTTAGAAGTGGGTTTGGGGTGATATGATTGTATTGGAGTTTGAAAAAGTGAGTAGTTATTGTGATGTGATTGTATTGAAGTTTGGAAAAGTGAGTAAAAGTGGAGTTGTTTATAATTTTTATATGATACGATGGTATAATATATTTTTTTTTGATAGGATTGATGATGTAAAATTGATTTATTTAATTTTTTTAAAAAGGAATAAAGTGGGGCCCATACAGGAGAGAGGGGAAGTGGGTTAGGGGGGGGGGGGGGGGGTAAACCCCCCTAACCTGCGGGTAAGCTGCCCGCCGAACGGGGCCTTACTATTTCACTCTTAATGAATGCATTCATAGATATTAAATTAAACAATACCTGTAACTTAAAAAGATTTGCAATATATCAAGCAAAACAAAATGGATAAGGTTCACGATTTCTCATGTTGCCTTATATTATATATTACACAACATAAATTTCTTCGACATACATTTAATCGAACTTTTAATTACAACAATATTTCAAAGATTTGCTCGAAATGGATATGATTCATGGTTTCTCGTTCGATCATATATTATATGTTAGACACATAACATAAATTTCTTCGATGTATATTTAGTCATACTTTTAATTACAACAATATTTCATAGACATATATGTATTGTTTAATTCTTTCACAATATCTATAGTCAATGAATTCCTCTTTGATTGGATGAAAATGTGTAAAAATGTATAAGATGTTGTTCTATATTCTATTTTGGGGTTCTTATCTTTATTATTTCATCATATCTTGTAGTGTAAATTATTAAATATTGGGCAGAGAACATATAATTACATAGAGATATATATAATTGTAGTTTTATACATATTTTTCTATATAAACTGAGGCTTACGCCTCGACCGCCTCGAGGCAACGCCTCGCCTCATTTCGAAGGAGACCGCCTCGTTCCGCCTTTCGTTTTTTTCAAACCTTGATGGCATGTCTTCCAAATAAGAATGGATATTAGGGGCACTTTTGTAATTTTTTTTACGGAAACCGTCAAACATAACGGGCATCCCAAACGAAACATGACACATGGTTATGTTATGTAAGAGTTAAGCATTACTCGGGATTTCTCATGTAATTCGCAATTATGCAGGATTGTGAATGTTATTGCAAAATTATCCAGGGTTATGGGTGTAAAAATCCCATATTTTTATTTATTTATTTCTTCTAATTTTTGCACATATTTATTTTTATAACTTTGTACATATTCCATATTATTTATATAAAAAACGAATAAAAATAATAAAATTGAAAATAATCAAAAATAAAATCATTGTATTTATACTATAGGTATAATGTACATACATTAAACATAAAATAAAAATATATTTAAAATCCTTAGATTATTCTAAAAGTAAATAAAATATAAATATATGCATTTATTTGTAAAGATAATTAACTAAAATGTAATGTTGTATATATCAGTATTATATACATATGAATAAAGGTTTTTATTTATTTTAACCTTATTATTTAATTTATTTAATTTGTAAAAAAATCATTAAAATGATTTATTTATTAATAAATATTATTATTTTGCAAAGTTTTTTATTTAAATTTTTTTATTTATTTTCTATTTAGATTCATTAATTTAAGTTATCTTGTCTTGTAGCAGTTTGTCTTAATTCAAACCGGGCCCTGATTGTCCCACACCCGAATATTGACCCGCAGACAACTCAACCAGTTCTCCATTGCCCGACTAAATAAGCTTGAGTGCCTCTCTTCTTTGATTTTTCTTGCCCGATTCATCTCTCCTCTTCTCATAATTTCTTCACCTTCTGATCAGCCGATTAACCAAGCCTCTCGCACGATTAATAATTCACCAAATCACCTCGGTTCGTGTGTCCTTTAATTTCAAAATTGCCCAACCTACAACCCTATAAATAATGTTCCAGCTCTGATCTTCAGAACTGATCCATTTTTTGCCTTGTTTTCGCATAAGATCGAGTTCTGGAGAGTGGCTGAGGTGACAACGACAATCCTCTATGATCGGAAGCGCGTGAATTTTGCAGAAGATGGAGATCCATTCGCTGTCGAAATTCCTCCGACGAGCTTAGTCTCTTCGGCCATCCGCGAGGGAATCGAGGCCATCATCTTCCCATTTCCACCGTAGGGTTTCCTAAGTTAATTTTCCCTTAGTTTTGCAGTTTAATTCATCGTATTTAATTCTGTTTTGATTCATATCAGTAGACTTTAGCTCCGCATCTGATCAATCAGGTCTACACCAGATCTGAAGCTTCGATCGCATTCCTTAAAGGTTGCAGAAAGCGGTAGTCGGTACTCGGTCGACGTTGTCACTGATTAAGGATTAATGTGCATTCGAGCGACTAATCGGATTTAGTCAGCCATTAGTTGGTTTTGAATTTTTTTACTTATTTAAATATATAAATCAATTTTTATACACATATTATTATATATTTACATTGATTTGTACATTTTCTATACTATTATAATGAAATAAAAGAAATAATTTTCTTTAAATATAACATAAAGCATATTAGAATAAGTTTGCTTTTATAAAAATTGAAAATTTAAAAATCTCTATGTAAAAGTCGGTCGAGTAGTCGGCCAATTAGTCGGGTTGACCGACTAATGGCCGACATAGCCTAGTCGAGTTGGCTACCCCCCGGCTCAACTAGTCGGGCTGACTAATTGACCTTGTCGGCCGACTTTTACAACAGTGCATTCCTTCACCTTCGAAGAGATCGATCCATTCTCGCTCATTCATTTTTGTTTTTGCATAATAAATATGGTCAGAGCTTCACCTCCGAGCAGAGAATAACTTGCATGTCATAGGAGCTTCATCTGGAGCTGGAGTCATGGAAGGCCGTATCGCGATATATCGGTATCGACAGGGGTGAGATATCGATATCAGCCTGTATGTCGAAATACCGGGTGTCGACGATATATCACCGATATATCGAGTGTCGGCGATATATTGCCCGACATTTGGCATCTTCATGACTTGGCATGCACGAAATGGAATCTTTGTGTCGGTTGATTTCGCCTATTTAATGAGCATATCGCCCATGTCAGCCACACACAAGTTTGAGCTCCAATTCTGTTCCTCCAAGCCCGTTGCCTTCTTGTTCTAAGCATTTGAGGTATGATTTCTATTAGCCTCTCTTAAATTCTTAATTAGTGAGTTAATTTTCAAATTTTGGTAGGGGTTTTGTTCTCTTAATTAGTGAGTATAGTTTGATTTTTGAAGTATGAAGTCTAATTTATGGAAATTAAAGACATGCCATCAAATTTAGAAGAGTGGCTGCTTTGCTTTTACATTTTTGTCTGATTTTTTTTGCCAATCGTTTTTAATAGAAGAGGTGGTGATGTAGTTTCTTGAATCTGATATTTGTATTCGAAAAAATTGGGGTTTTGTAGAGGTTGTTAAAACTTGAAACATGGATTTAAGAGCTAATGATCAGATCTGAAACTAATGTTTAATTGACAACAAAACCCCTAAATTTCGAGTTGTTAAAACATAGATTTAAGAGCTAATGATCAGTTCTGAAACTGAGGTATAATTGACACCAAAACCCCTAAATTTCGAGTTGTTAAAACATGGATTTAAGAGCTAATAATCAGTTCTGAAACTGAGGTTCAATTCACACCAAAACCACTAAATTTTAAGTTGATAAAACATGGATTTAAGAGCTAATGATCAGATCTGAAATTGAGGTTCACACCAAAACCCCTAAATTTTTAGTTGTTAAAACATGGATTTAAGAGCAAATGATCAGATCTGAAACTGAGGTTTAATTGATACCAAAACCCCTAAATTTCGAGTTGTTAAAACATGGATTTTAGAGGTAATGATCAGATCTGAAATTGAGGTTCAATTCACACCAAAACCCCTAAATTTTTAGTTGTTAAAACATGGATTTAAGAGCAAATGATCAGATCTGAAACTGAGGTTTAATTGACACCAAAACCCCTAAATTTCGAGTTGTTAAATGACTTAAAACATGGATTTAAGAGCTAATGATCAGTTTTGAAATTGAGGTAGAATTCACACCAAAACCACTAAATTTTAAGTTGTTAAAACATGGATTTAAGAGCTAATGATCAGATCTGAAATCGAGGTTCAATTCACACCAAAACCCCTAAATTTTTAGTTGTAAAACATGGATTTAAGAGCAAATGATCAGATCTGAAACTGAGGTTTAATTGACACCAAAACCCTAAATTTCGAGTTGTTAAAACATGGATTTTAGAGGTAATTATCAGTTTTGAAATTGAGGTTCAATTCACACCAAAACCCCTAAACTTTTAGTTGTTAAAACACGGATTTAAGAGCAAATGATCAGATCTGAAACTGATGTTTAATTGACACCAAAACCCCTAAATTTCGAGTTGTTAAATGACTTAAAACATGGATTTAAGAGCTAATGATCAGTTCTGAAATTGAGGTTCAATTCACACCAAAACCACTAAATTTTAAGTTGTTAAAACATGGATTTAAGAGCTAATGATCAGATCTGAAATTGAGGTTCAATTCACACCAAAACCCCTAAATTTTTAGTTGTTAAAACATGGATTTAAGAGCAAATGATAAACTGAGGTTTAATTGACACGAAAACCCCTAAATTTCGAGTTGTTAGATGACTTAAAACATGGATTTAAGAGCTAATGATCAGTTCTGAAATTGAGGTTCAATTCACACCAAAACTACTAAATTTTAAGTTGTTAAAACCACTAATTTGGTGTTGAAATTTGGGGCTTTTGAATTTTTTCTCTGTGTTTTTTAGCTCAATGATTCAAGATCATGGCACACTCCGGTTCAGACTCTGATGGTTCTCGTAGACATATGGATTTCGAGAGTGGAGAGATTGGTTGGAAGTATGTCACCGCTCCAGATGGCAACAAAGCGAAACCACAACGCAAGTTCTGTGGTAAGCAGCTCGGAGGAGGGGGTATTACTAGACTGAAACATCACCTTGTTGGCAGCAATAAAAATGTTGCCAAGTGCACTCGATGTCCAAAAGGCGTGAGGGACTTGGTGAAGGCCAGCATGGAGGAAAAAAAGGAGAAGGATGTGGAGAGGTCGAGACGGGATGAACAGTTCAAGGAGTTCATGTTTGAGAAGGAGTTCAATGTCCTCTCTGATTCAGACGACGAGGACTTTGTCTACCTCGATGACGTTCAGACCGAAGCGGAGAGGAGGACGTACAGGCGGGCGACAAAAGAGTCCATGAGGAGCGAGTTTGAGAGGAGAGAACTCGCTGGTGCACGCGGCGGCTTCCCCGGTGCAGGTGGCAGTGGGAGTCGCAGTGGAGGTGCACCAGTACTACCACCCACTAAGAAGCACAAGGGGAAGGGACTAGAACCATTCTTGACGAGGAGTGGGTCCATGCAGTACAAGCTAAGCAAGGACCCGAAGCAGAAGACGGTGAAGGGGATGTTCACCAACGCACGCGAGAGAGTGGGAAGGGCCATCGGTAAGCTCTTCTTTGGGGAGAGCATCCAACCCATGTCGCTAGTGGACCTTTCTTACAGCATGTCATTGATGAGATCGCCGCAGCTGGAACGGGAGTGAAGGCTCCAAGTGCCAAAGAGTTGATAAACAAGTATCTTGCGCAAGAGAAGGAGGAGATGAACGAGTACATCTCGTACCTGAGGAAGAGATGGCCAGAATACGGCACGACGCTGATGTGTGATGGCTGGACAAGTTATACGAGGAAGCAGATCATCAACTTCCTCGTTTACTGCGACGGTAAGACAATTTTCCTTAAATCCGTCGATGCTTCTGAACAGGTCAAGGACTATAAGTACCTGTTGAAGTTGCTGAAGGACGTCATTAAGGACGTTGGGAAAGAGAACATCATACAGATTGTGACGGACAACGGCAGCAACTTTAAGAAAGCAGGAGAAACAATAATGAAGTCCAGCAACTACGGCATTTTTTGGACACCGTGTGCTGCGCATTGCATAGACCTGATTCTGAAGGACTTCGACAAGAGGAAGCTCGTCGTGAAGGTGATGGAACAAGCACGGGCGATCACGGCGTTCATTTACAACCATTCCAAAGTGTTGGCCTTGATGAGGCGGACATGCAATGGTGAGTTGGTGAAGCCTGGGATCACACGCTTTGCAACCAATTTTATAGCGTTGCAAAGCCTCAAACAGCACAAGGCAGGGTTGAAGACCATGTGCTGCCAAGGTAAATGGTTCGAGAACCCAGAAGCTCAAACTGAAGGAGGAAGGAGAGTGGAGACAATCATCAATGATCTTCATTTCTGGGATGACGTGACAAGAGTCACGAAAATAATGGAACCTGTTGTTTCTGCATTGCGTATCGTAGATGGGGATAAGAAGCCAACTATGGGAGTCATCTACGAGGCAATGCGATGCATGAGGAAGAAGGTTAGAAAAGCAGTTGGGAGAGGATTTAAAGCATGGTTGGACATCATAGACGAACGATGGTCCAAGATGCTCTCGCATCCTCTTCACAAGGCTGGTACGTTTTGTTGTCCATTTAGATCTTCTAATCTATTTCCGTAAGCATGTACTTTTGTTTTGAATGATTAAAATTTGTTCGTCAACAGCATACTACTTGAATCCGAAGTACTAATACAAGAACAGTCTTGGTACAAATGCTGACCTTCTAGCAGCCGTACAAGTTGTGGTGGAGAAGCTCATCAAGGACGAGAAGGCACAAACCTCGTGCATGAATGAGGTAACACCGTAAGAACGCTTGTATAATGTACAATCTATTTTGAGGCACAAACCATACTATGACAGTATGACTTAAAGTTTCGATTAATGTACAGATTGAATACTTTAAGGATGCCATGGGTTCTTTCGGTAGGGTGACCGCGGTTAATGGACGTGACAGTACTCTTCCTGGTAAATACTAAGTCTACTGATTGACATTTGACATGTGTAACAAACAATTTGACTATTATTGATTTATGATTTATCTCTTTTGGTTTTTCCGCAGCCGAATGGTGGTTACTGCATGGGATGGAAGCTCCCAACCTTCGCAAAGTGGCAGTGAAAGTATTGTCCCAAACAGCATCTGCCAGTGGTTGTGAAAGAAAGTGGAGCACATTCAACTTGATCCATTCGAGGAGATGAAACAAGTTGGAGAACGACTCCACGATCTTGTTTTCGTGCACTACAACTTGAGGTTGAAAATGAAACATGCAAGAGAGGAGCATGACAGAGAGGACTACACATACCCCATCGATCTTGCATATATTTTCAAGATGCACGACGACAATGCAGATGAAGATGTTCTGCAGAGGTGGTTGGATTCCAACGGTGCTCCATTGCTCGATCAACTGGGAGGAAGGCCGAATGAGAATATAAGCCAACAAATGAGAGCAGATGTTGGCGACTACATGGCCAGATCTGGGCGAATCACGGACCCTCTTGGAGGGGTGGAACTTGATGCGATTGTGGACGACATACTCTCTACTGGATTGAAATCCAAATCCAAATCAAAAGATGACAGTGGGAGTGATGATGATGCTGATGTTGGTGGTCGTGGTGGACCAGGTGACGGGGACACATATTCAGGGGAGTCAGGTGGTCGTGGAACACATGATGATAGAAGATTCAAGTCAGAGCGGGAATACATTGAACGACATGGAAACATACATGGGCAGTTTGTCCCAAGTCCGAGTCCATGACCTATGGATTACGATGCATATGGACGACGTGGCCATCATCCTAAAGATAGCTACATGTCGGATTTGATATCATCTGTAGGTTCCTTGAGTTGCATGGACATTGACAACCAATACCGTGGAGGAACACCAAGTCTCCTGGGCGGATATGGATCCTCCCAAGATGAGAGATCATTTGGGGTCTTCCCTGAATATTTTCCTGCTCCTCCGCCTGGACCTTCCCCTTCTCCTCCTCCTCAGGCGTATACTCCTCCATCTTATGGATATAGCAGCTACAACAGTAGGTATGGAGGATATAGCAGCTACAGCGGTGAGAATTACCAAGGTAGCCAACCCGAGCAGACCCAGCTCAGCCAGGGCAGCTTCTTTGGTGATGACAGTTTCGGTTTCTTCCCAGAGTATTTTGCTCCTCCTCCAGGTCCTCCTCCGCAGACATCTTCTCCTACTCCGTCGTCGTCGTCCTTAGGATCTCAAGCTAGTAGTTTGCGGCCTCGTCGTGCCACTCGTGATACTGGATCTAGTGCTGCTTATCCTCGTCTCGGGATACTCATAGGCATCGATGACCACAAATACAGGCAGTATGTGATGGACTACAAGGCCATGTACTCGTACAAGACATGGGAGAACTACTGCGAGTCCATTGAATCTGTGATGCGTTATGAGAGACAACAAGGAGGGGTGGGGCAATTCAGATCCGCCGCGAAACTCTTGGTTTTAGCCTAGGTCATCTCATTTTACATTGTCAAATTGATTTGGATATTTCTCATTTGTTGTTGTAGCTTTTATATAGATAAATCATAAATCTTTATGCCAATTGCCAAACAATGATTGTCTCGTTATATATTCCCATCGATATGACCAATATGTGGAGTTTAAGGACCATAGTCCTCATAAATTATCTATGTGTGTTATGACTTATGAGGTGTATATTTGTAGTATTACATGTTATAAACTTATAATAACTTGAATGGAATCCATTTCCAATATTCATAAGTCAAGAATCAACATTAAGTGATTAACATCGACACGACCGATATGTACGATACCAGCGATACCGATATGTGCGATATATGGTCTATAAATGACCGATATGTGTGATATAAGTGTGTAATTGTAGGTTATTTGTTGTTCTAATATCTTGGATGATCTTAACTTCTGAAAATGGCAAAAAAATTGGCTTTTTTTGTCATTTTCGACATTTCCACCAATATCGTCGATAGATCCCGATATATCCATTTCCGGGCGGACCAAAACGATATCGATATCGATACGGCCTTCCATGGCTGGAGTCATTCTAGAAGTTGACAAGCACGTCTTATAGAGCTCGAGCTCCATGTCCCCGATCAGTGGGACCCAGACCATATTTTCACCTCCATTCGACTCAGAGAGATATTATGAGTCTTCTCAAACCTTCAGGTGTCGGATGTGAGCTGAATCGGAGTAAGTCGGGGATATTGAAGCTCAACAGCTACAACCTTCAAACGGTGGCTTGAGAGACATTGGATCAAGAACAAGAGCCCCATATCAAATCAAGATCGTTCATTCGTGCCAAAAGCCAGACTGCAAGATCCTATCAGCCGTTGTTGATTCCAGCAGCACGATCAACACGTGTATCGTACATGTTATTGGTGAATTTGCTTGTCCATCCTGCAGTTTCTTTTATTTGTAAATAAGTCCAGATTGAACATGTGTCCCGTGATTCTTAGAATAATTGCATCTAGCTCCTTTCCTATTTCATTTATTACATTCTGGTCCTTCCTTTATAGATCTGTGTGCGTCAACACATCTTATTTGGTTAAATTGCAATAAATATACTAGAGATTCTCAATTATTGTTTGATACTAAGTTTTCAGTAATTGCAAATAAGTCCCTCAAATCTTGATTCGCGTGCATCAACACGTGAAATTATGGATTTTTTGCAAGTTCGTCCTGCATTTATTTTATTTTGTTTAGTCTCTAAATTTGAAATAGTTGCATTAAGTCATGTTTCAGTTTAACTAGTGTTTCATTAATTGCTTTTAATAATTAGCTAATTAACTCTAAAAAATCCTTAAAAATTATGTTAAGATTATGTTGATCTTTCGTTGTCTAAATTTCTTTTATTTGTTATTCGTAAAAATTCAAAATCAGTGTTACTTTTCTCTATTTGACTTTAAAAATTCATAAAAATTTGAAAAACATTTGAAAAATTCTTAAAAAAATTACAGTAGATTATTTTTATATTTTCTCACCTGTATAAATTTAGTTTTAAAATTCCATCCCAAAACCTTAAAAATTGAAAAATACAGAAAACATTAAAAAATCATATAAATTCAGAAAAAAATAGGAAAAAATAATTATGTTGTTTTAAAGCATGAAAAATCCTCTTATATTTAAAATTGATTTCCAGATCATTTTCTTTTGTTTATATTAAAAAAAACCCAAAAACAGTAGTTCAGTTTTGTGTTTGTTCACTGTTCCAGTTTTTATTCATTAAATCTTTAAAAAAGTTAAGAATTACACAAAAATAAAAAAAAACAGTAGAAAATTATAGAAAACAAAGATTTTTATTCTGTATTTTTGACTTTTTCTATTTTTAAAATAAAAAGGTCCATTATTTCTTTTATATATATTCTTTATTTGATTTCTTTGAAAAATTAAAAAGATGAAAATTTATAAAATTAAAAATCACTAAAAATTTGAAAATAAAAAATTAGAAATATTAAAAATGTTAAAATCTACAAAAAATATAAAAAGCATTACAATGACACAAAAACAACAAAAAGAATAGAAAAGAAAAATCCCTTTTAATTGGCAATAACTAAATAACCCTTGGATATTGTAGCCTCCTGTTTGATCTTGATTTTGCTATACAGGTTAAATAATAGCATTGTTCCATTTTTTCATTAGAATAAAAAATTTTGATTTGGGAATTTGTGGGTTGCAACGACACCATTTCACATTGTTCATATTTCACTTGTTCATCATTTTTTTCATTAAATAAAACCCGCATTTTCTGCAAAAAAAGCACCACCAAAATAACGCCTCTCGTGGATAATCTCCAAGTTGGGCATTATCGATAGATATGCTCCAACTTGAGGTGGAGTGTTAGAGTTAGCTTTATTTTATTCTATTGAGTAGTAACTTTTCGAGGCCCATTTATGTAATTTCTCTTTTATGAGTGCTCTAGAGTTTCACTCTATATAAGAACCTCTAGACCTCTTGAATAAAGCATCTCATTGTATTTTCTCATCATTCTCCACATGATTGGTGTGGTATAATCTGAATACTAATAAAAAATAAATTAATAAAACAACAACAAAAATTATAATAATTAGTATCCAAGTTTACAACCGACCTCGTTTATTTTTTATATATTAAATGCAATTTATAATGCATTCAACATTAATGAAATCAAATGGATCCCTTTCAATATATGTAAGTAAAGTATTGCTCATTTCGTTCAAACTCACACTCATTTGGTAGTACTCGAAGTTCAATAGATAAAAGATCTATGATCGAAAATTATTAATTACACTTAAATAAGAAGATTGAGATGAAATTGACAGAATTGTTGTTGAGGGGGAGGAAGATTATTTGGGAATAACACATGGACCGGGGTGACCCAATTGTGAGAGATTAATTTGATGAAAATGATTAATCATGAGGATTTATTCCAGGGAATTAATTAGGGGAGTATTTATGAGGCACGGGATTAGTGGATGGGTGATGGATCAATTGAATAAGTGTTAATGTGATGTAGGGACATAAATTGATTAGCGAGAGATTAAATGTAGGAGGGTTAACAAGCCAAAGGGAATACGTGAGAATAAGAAGGAAGATTTGATTGGTATGGATGGGGGCATTGCACTTGACTCAATACAAGTTATTACCAAATATTAAGATTTAACGAAGTATGATAAAATGAGACTTTGGACAGTAGGGGGCATGGCTGGCTTTGTCCAAACATGGGTCCGCCCCTGTTAGGTACCACATTGTGACCTTTTAAAGTTCTAAGTATGCCATCGAAATTGGGTGTATAGTTGGGGACTTTTTTGTAATATACTATAACAGTCTACAGCATGAAATGTAACCTTATGATATGTAACCATATTTCTAAAAGTGACATATTTGGCAGGATATGAGTACATGCTGGATAAACCGTTCAGAAATTTATATCGAAATTATATATGTAACAAATATATCAAACTCATCTTTTGGAAATCCATATGGAACTTATATGTAGCTACAGACGCATTAACAATTATATTAATATTTTATAAACAGAACAGATCCTGGATATCAATAAAAATCCCTACCAGCTTAAAAAAAATTCAGATATTGAAATCTGTATTAATCAAATAATTAACCAGCATTCCTATAATCTAACTATTAAGTTTGCCCTAGAAAAACCGCCCTATGATATATTACATTTAGTGTATTAATTTCATATGTAGTCTCATCTTTAACATCCCCTGATTTCAGATTCAATCAATGATGTAAACTTTATACACTTTGATCCGTTAAATCCAGATCATCGAGGAGATAAGTCCAAATTTGCACTGAGTCCAACCACGAATGCAGAAATTGTCTAAATGTAAGAATTGGTACTGAACATCCCCCATGTAATAAATAGTACATCCACCATATAGCTGACAAAGGTGTGATTTTTTTGGGCATGAGAAATGGGATTGTGAGGAGGCATCTGCCTAAGCCATGTAGTGCTCCTTTCAAATAAAAATCAACCACTTCAACATTAACTCCCTCAATTCCCTCCCCGCCATCCTGGCTTACTAAAACAAGAGAACAACCAGGGCTCCGTGGGAGGGATTCCTTTCTTCGAACACAATGGATGACTGCGCCACACATTAAGTTTTGAGAGTAAGTCATCTACCTCAAAATAACAAATTTTCTGTAGAAACTAGATTATCTGAACTCAAAGGCTCACACACATGTTGCATATGAGAATAGCGTCATGCTATGTATGAAAGGGACGCATACGGACTTCTACACATCAGGAAACACGGTATTCCCTCTTATCTTGGAAAGTTTTAGCACTTCCCTTATCATGGATATGTAAATTGATTTCGAGAATATATGATATCATACCCTCTCATGATGGATTCCAAACACGTATAGATCCCCCTTGCTGATGTTTTGAGAAAAGGAATCCCCTTGCTGATAGTATACCTTGTAGCCCCTTTGTCATTTGCTTAATCTTGAAGATTCTTTTTTAAGCAAAAGATGGGGGAAGCACGCAAAGGTGTCCGCTTCACGTGTATTAAATTACTCAAAAAACTGATGTTACCTTCCAGAAGCTCAAGGAGAGTTTTGGTATGGAAGATTACATTCTCCACATAAAAATGATTTGAAGAAAAAATCATACCATTATGGAAAAACCACACAGCCTAGACAGCCGCAATTAGAAGGAGAAGCTCCGTATTTGCCAGAGCTCTCGCACTGTAGACTGAATTCCAAAATTTTACAAGGCTACTGCAGTCTAACCAATCAATCTCGAGTTCTTGTCAGACAGCCTTTCACTTCTCGCAACCCTTAATCTTGATATTTACATATTGTATCTTGCAGAATCTCGTGCTATGAAAACAGAGCTCAAAATTGGAAAACATGTTAGATGTATGAAATGAAGACTGTTTTACCACTAACATCCATATCACTGACTAACCTCAGTCAACAGCCACATCAGTAATGGGATTACTATATAATTGAGAAAATGGATCTTTGATCATGGATCATCTACCCAAGTCTCTATATAGTGTGCTCATCTCCTTTATTACAAAAATATTCTAGTGAATAGTGCCTCAATCGCTTGCGAGGGAGATAAGGATTTGTGTGTCCCCGTGGTTTATCCCTATAAACAAGGAATTCCAACGTAAATCAAATCTTGTGAGCAAGGTTTTAAAAAACGCGCCTCGAGGCGCTGAGGCGTACGCCTCAAGGCTTTTTTCAGCAAAAACCGCCTCGAGGCGCATGAGGCGTATGTTAATTTGGCAACTTGCGCCTCGAGGCATTGAGGCGTTGTCGAGGTGGTGAGGCGCTTGTGAGGCGTGCGCCTCATGTGGGATAAATAGAACCTAATTCAAAAGCCTCGAGGCATATCTGAAAACCCTAAATCTCGATGACAGAGGTTTGAAACTCGAGAATATGTCCCATGTCTATGAAATAAGAGTAGACAATAGCTTAAAGTCTCAAAATCTGCTAATTTTTGTTTGTATTGTAGCTAACTAAGTTGATATAATGCAATTGTCATCACCAAAATGTGAATAAAACGGGATTACCTTACTAAAGGGAGCAAAATTAGCACATAAATGGAATTGAAGAGCTAAATCAGCTTGTGGTCAAAACTTTAAATTTTATACATGTTTATACAAGCCTTACTAGAGGATTTTTACTTTACTTTATTTATTTACTTTGTTTATAAATATTTTTGCTTTACAAGTCTTTGGTATGCCACTTTCCTATTTCAGAAATGGCTCCAAAAATGAAAAAAAGACATGATGGTGGGCGTGATAGGTCGGATATTGCATGGAAATATTGTAACTTTCATGCTAGGGACTTTAAATCATTCTTATTTCTAGCATTTTTCTACATAGTTCTAGATTTGTATAGTTTTTAACCTAAAAACTGAGGCTTACGCCTTGAACGCCTCGAGGCTTACGCCTCGCCTCGTTTACGGGAAACCACCTCGATCCGCCTCACGTTTTTTAAAACCATGCTTGTGAGTTGCTTTTCCTTCTCCTTGATTTACATGGTATAAGAGTTTCAGAGCTTCATTGAGGCGATTGTTCCTTTCTGTTGTCACTGGGACATTGTTAAGGTTCGTTGGAAGTCTTCGGGAGGTCATGTGACTCATGTCCTTGTGCATGTGCCCAAGAGCAACTGTCTCTTTGGAGATTATAGCACAACCACCCCATTGTCCCTTTGCTCCATTGTGCATCTACCTAATCGTTGTCTAAGGACAGCATCTCGGATCTTAAGGGGCGGAATGGAAGCAAGCAAGATCGCATTGTTGCGCCTCCGCCCCTGTTGCACTTGCGCCCAGGATGTCCATGTGCCTCGGTGGGATCTCCTCCACCCCTATATCGCCTCGGCCCATGTGGTGCAACTTCCTAGGGTATGTCCTTGCAGCAGAACTGTGTTGGTCATTTGAGTGCCCTAGAAAAAGGTGCTCACGGTCGTTGTTTAGGGTGTTAGTCTTTTTGGTGTCGTAGAGCACTTGAGTATTTCTTCCTTTTTAAGTTATTTCTGTAGCTTTATTTTTGTCATAGTTATTGAGTCATTCCTATTTATTCTTGTTTCCATCTTGTATGTGACCTCCTTCGGGGCATCTATGTAATTTTCCCTTTTTTGCTCCCCTATTTCACGATATATAAGAAACCCTAGACCCATAGAATAAAACAAGTCATTCATTCTCTCAACTTTCTCCATATGGTATTAGAGCAACGGTCCTAGATCGAGGTTCTGACCTAGCACCCGCCACCACCACCAACCCATCTCCCTTCTCGCATGCTCTTGCGTGAGACCTCTCTTCTGCCTATGCGGAAGGCCCCTCTCCTTCGCAAAAGATTCCTAAGTTGACCTAGGGTCGCCCTAGGCCCCTCGAGGTTGTTGCGCTGGAGTCAGGGCGCTAACAAAGCATCCAAGTCTCTTGTGCCCCGTTAGGATGCCGCCATCAGTGCCTTTGATCCCCTCTAAAGTCGATGTCAGCCTCTCTAAGCCCCTCTAGGGTTGTCACTAGGACTCCAGGAATGTCGCAACACTGTCAGGGCATCGCCATCAGGCCTCCAGCCGTCTCCACCTCCGCTGCTAAGGCCACCAGGCCCCTCCAGTGTTGTCGCACAGCCTCCTCGACCCCTCCGGGATTCTTGTAAGGGCTCCTAAGCTGATCTTGTGTTATTGCACATCCCTTTTTCAGACCCCAGCATGCTCGTGCGTAAGTTAAAGAGTACTTCTCAGTCCCATGTATACGTGATTGAAGGGTCGTTCTACTTTCTTGAACTTTCTATCTGACCAACATGGCATCTCTTCCTACTGAGACCAAATCCCTATACACTCTGTCTTCTATGATGGTACATGGAACTTCTATCAAACTCAAAGGCGTAGAAATCTTTTTGCTCGAGTCTCATGCCTTCAAGGTATTAATCGATGGTCAACAAAAGATCTACATTTTGACGAAAGATCCTAGGAAAGAGACAAATAAAGATTATGATACATCGCAAACATGAACATCCCTCAAGATGAATGAAACCTCGAATCTCCGAGAGCATGTCTCTGATATCAAGTGGGAAATACAAGGATCAGAAATGCGGTATGCGATATTCATTTGGCCATGCGATTTAAAGCGAATAAAAGGATATGTGGAGGACTATACGAAGGTATATGCGGTTTATGCCATTTATAATATTTTAATTTAAACTTTTATAAAATACAACAATAAAATGTGATTACATAAAAAAATGATGATCTAACAAAATCCAAATTAAAAAATCAAATAAGATAACATAATCAATAAGATATATAAGCATGATATTATAAATTGATTATTTTTTAGTGTGTATTTTGAATTTAATGCATATATATACATATACAAATTTGGATTCAACAGGGAACACATGAATTCTATAAGAAAACCTTTAATGTATATATAGATCCTATAGATAACAAAAGCTAAAGAATAATCATAGGTATACAAATCATACATCCAAAATTATATGCATATATGTATCTCCAACTTGTTGACACGAAATATTGGAGAAATTGTATTTGCATAAAAAAATGTAATAGAAGCACAAAAATGTAAAGTGCATACATTTAGTCAATTACTTCATGTTTTATTTGAAGAATTAGAATGATTTTCATTAGATAGAAAATTCAAAAGCAGTAAACAGTTCATTAATAAGTGTCGAGAATAATGGAAAAATGGATATGAGAAAAACAATACCTTAGATTATATTCCCAAATGCAACATATACGAGAATAATGAAAAGATGCATCAATGTAAATGATGATATAAGAGTTGCTCGGAAAAAAATCGAGTTAATGTATCATCAACATGTCATGGACTAACATAAATCCTATCAAATATGTGGTCGTAAATGCGGCCGCATACTTGGACCACATATGTGTTTTAACCGCTTGCCGCACATGGCATATGCGCTTCGGTCAAGAGACTGAATACACATATGCGACCGCATAGGCAGCCGCAAGGACCGCATTCGCAAACACTGGGAAAACATATAATATATGTAACATTAACTAAAAATGAAATACTTACATGGTTGGAGACGATCATGTTGACAGCCCCACTTTGCAGGAGAACCCGTTAGGGTTAGATCTTACTAATATTTTTCTCAAAGATTACAAGTAGTGTGAGGGCTTATGTACGGTGTCACCAACTAACACAGGTCCCAACACTAGGCAATGCAGGACTAAACAAGAGAGTAGTGTAATTAGATCTTTAAGAGATCCAATTACCCATCTAAGTGCATTGCTCTTAAAACTTGAAAAAGAGGTTTAAGGTTTAGGGTTTACTTCTTCTCTCTAACAAATACTATTATGCAAAAAATTATAGCTCCAATATTTATAGAATCTTGGTGGAAATCCCAATGCATAACCTACAGGATGAGGTGCTACGGTTGTGTGAAACCATTATCTACATGAAAATAGATTAACCGCATCAGGGCAGACCAATATGAGAATGCAATATGATGCACCACTCAAGGACTCAACAAAAGAGCCCCACAGACCAAATCTTAGTTACCCTTCAAAAGAGGCCCTCCATGAATGTGGAAACCCAACCTTATAAGAAAGACTTCAGAAGCCAATTCTCTACAAGAATGCCTCTAGAAGCCATTTCTCTCAAACTTTGCCATTGTACATAAATGCAGCTCACCTCCATCAACCACTATGTAACTCGTCATTGTCCCGGTCATCCATATAAATAATCTCAGCCTTAAGCCACCTCGATCATGTCAACCAAACACATCTAAACCAACAACAGGATAGAAAAGCTAGTTTTGATTAGAAACTAAAATTAAAGAATCATCACTCGGTAATATCAACCCGTTATATATGCATGGTGCTACAGAAAAAATCAAGAGATTGGACCTTTGAAAAATGGAATAATGGCCGAATAAGACCAGTCAAACCAAATTCCCAGTAAGAAGACTATATCTTAGAATTAGCAAGATAAACAAAATAAGCTGGACAGGAACCATAAATTAGAAGCAACATACCTAAAGTCTTACTGGAAAAAAATAATGAATCGTCAGTCTGATATTGACCAGCAGAATCACCCACATTTTCCACACCACGAGCAAACTCAATAGATGCAGTGTTCTGAGTAGAAAATCCATGTTCGACAAGAAAGGAGTCCGACTTATTTGAATGGTTCTCGATTCTAGCAAAAGAAAACCTGGATTGCTTGTTATTTTGCCCCTTCAGTAACCTTGATAGTTTCACCATATCTGATTGTTTGTTGGTTTCACAAATTATCTTGGAAAAATCATTAGAAGATGAAATGTCCCAGGGATTGACATCCATGGACAATATGTTAGAAATAATATTGCTCTCCCTTATGTCAGCAACATTTTTGGCATTAGGCATGCTAGCAAAATTTGGTATAAGGTCAAATTCACTATGGTAGACATCCTGATGTTGATAACCAGTATCAGGAGCAAACGAACTTGAGGCATTCGTACTTCGAATGTTCCTTGACAGGGCATCTCTAGGGAGGAGTGGATTATGATAATCACCTTCGCAGATGTTCCTTGAATGATCTTCTGCATCAATGGACTGTGTCGAGTAAGGAAAGTGTGTTGTTTGTCCAGCAACACATGGAACAGTATCATCAACAGTCACTGCCCTAGTTTGGGAGCTGTATTCTGCCGTATTTCCATTCGATTTTTGCTTCCACTGATTTCTCATCCAATCAGAAGTTTCAATGGAAGGATGTGCATCTGGAATTACATTGAGTCTTTCTTTCAAATGAAGGGATACCGATCTGTCATTTTCGACATCGTGGTTCAATGCTTGCAATACAGGGTACGAAGGACCTCCGCTAGATGATGAATTTCTGTGCTTGTAGGTACCTTTGCCATGAATCTTAATGGCAGGTCTAATATTGAATGAAGTCGCTTCAACGGACATCTGCATTTTTTCAGTCTTCGGCACGGCATATTTTACAAGCTCGCTTCCTGTGGCTGTCGTTAGTACATCAAACTCTCTAGAACAACCATATGAAAAGTCAGCTCCATCTTCTGAAATGACTATCCCCTTTTCATCTAAAGAATGAACAGATAAATTTTCAACAATATTAGAGTTAGTAGTTGGCTCCGTAGTTCTGTCTGTTGAATGAGATATGCCATCTTCAGGGTTCATAATAAAGCTAGATTTGGGAAATTCTGCAAGTATGTTGGTGTCATTGAGAAGCATTGCTTGTTTCCCTTCAATTGTCTTCGGAAGTGTAAGTGTATCATCAGGGTCATCCTCATCCCATGAAGAAAGAACGCTCTCATTAAATGCAACTTCTGATGATGAAGCAGATGCTGCTTTCTGCAATACACATGATTCAGATCTTTCTAAAGACCAAGATCCTCTGTTTGGATTAATAACAGCAAGACTGCACGCTGTCACTTTCGATAATGGCAGGGAAGCATCATCATCATTCCAAGCAGAAGAATGACTCCCATATTCAAGGTCAGAAGGCAGCTTTGATGTTGTTCGAGAATCAGAATTGGCACAAGCCTTAGAGGACCTGCCATGATTGGTTATGCCATCCATGGACCTCGTGACATTTTTTCCAAATGTGGCACATTTCTCAATTATATCCTTAGGCAAAGAAAGTTGATTAGAACTTGTGGCTATCTCTTTTTTCTCTTTAGAAACCTTAGAACATGGAGTAGTAAATGATGGATGTGAAAGCTTCGATCCCCTGTACATCATTAAATCTACATCATTAAATCTTCAGCATAAAACTGTCAATCTTTTCATAAAAAAGACACAGGTGGTAGAAGGAGCGTACCATGAAGCAGCTGCAGGAAGAGCAGGAGACCTTGGTAAATTACTATTGGAGGGAGAACTTGTAAGAGAATATTCAGAATTCTGCATATCAAAATAAATATTATCATAGTTTTTACGAATAAACATACTGATTAATTTATTAGGTAAAGACAATAAAGGTGGCACTTGGACAGCATTGTTTTGAAAAAAAAATCTGTTGAAAAAGCATATAAAACGCGCAGACAAACATTAGAAGAATTCTTGGATGCAGTTTTAGCCGATGCTTTGGCACCATTGTTGAAGTCGTCTGCCGGTGGAGGCAGGACATTCCCCAACCGTCTTTGTGAGTTACTAATAGTAATTTGTGGAACTCTACTCCTGTTCAAATAAAGAAGGTGCATGAGAATCGTAGTCCAGTTGTACCACAACCACTAAATAACAATTAACAGAAAAACATGCAGCAGGATCAACATCGTAAAGAAATTTATCGCTAATACATTCGTGAATAAGAAAATTTACACCGGTCGATAATAAGTAGCCAGAATCCATGTACACAGAATGAGTGATAATCAAAGAGAATGTTCAACCAGAATGTTTATGCATTAACGGCATTAGCTTCACCTAAGATATCTTGTAATTGTCCAAACCTAAGCCCATGTCAAGTACGGTAAGTGCTAGGGTGGGAGCATCGGTGTTAGGAATTGTGTCACCCTTCAAGTGCACTGCTAATGTATTTTGCATTCATTTGTATTGACAATAACATTAAGAAGCATAATCTGAGAAAATAAATAAATAAAAATGAACAGTGGGACTTTTATGTGGAATCTTACCCCCTAAGAAGCGGGATAAAACCACGAGAGAACGCCTCAAAGGGCTTATTTACGGATTGCACTTTCTCATCTGATACAGGAGGTCAGGGCTTCTTATATAGCCTCTACAGAGCCTCCAAGTCCCACCATTGGTAGATGTGGGACTAAACTCCTGGATGTGGTAAATGGATCTTGGAGGATCCATTTACCCATCTTACATGATAAATGATGCATATTCTAACACTAACTCTCAAGCTAGAGCATGCAATGCTCAGCTTGGACAAACAGAAAGACATCTCTCAAACTCACAATATAAGACACTACAGACAATATCATCTCAACGCGCACAATTATCGGTTGTTGTCGAGGATGTTGCTTCTCATGTCGTGTAGGTGAGGAGGAACAAATGGGTTGGAGTGTGAGTCAAACTGAATCTCCTCGTCGGAGAGCATGTGCTATGTACTACACCTGTCGGAGTCACTGCAACTAAAATGAGTCTCCACTTGGAGAACTCTGGCCCGCCACAACATGTGGACAACTGCTCCATCTCTGAAAGGGTCGAACTACAAAAGTCGTGGAGACATTCTCGTCAGAGTCCATGGTCATTGGAGAATGGAGTCTGAAAAGTCTCCTCATTGGAGAACTAGGTCTCTCCCATACTGGCTCAGAGAATGAGATCGCTACTCTGAAGTCCCTATGAAACCACGTGAAAACCCTAGCCCACATAGCATGGGGAATGAGATCTCTATTCCGAAGTTCCTATGGAACACATAAAAACTCTGAGCCGGAACAAAGATGGGGACCACAGAACTGAAGATCACATACATGTGCGAATCAACCTGAAGACTCGAATTCTGAACGTCGAGTCTGAAACTGAAAAACTGTAGAGTCTGAGAATCAGTCTGGCCTCTGAAATATGAAGAATCTGAATCTGAAAAATCTGACAATCTGACATGTAGAACTCTACACAATACTCCTCCTTTCTCTCATACTTGTTGAAACACAATGACATCGACAATGTTGGAAGAAGACAAGAAAATGGGGAGAAACACAAAACATCACATAAGTCGATTACATTTCTTCTTTGGCTTTTCCTTTCATTTTTTTCCAAAACATTTTTTCTGGCTATTTCAATTTTTTAATAGCTGCCGCAGTCAATTTTTTTGTAAATAAGTCATTTTCCCCTTTTTTCTGGCTTTTTTATCGTTTTTTTTGTTTGCGTACATTTTTTCTTTTTTTTTGAAACAAAGAAAGTTGGCCCACTTGGGCCCGAAAATAATGGCCAGACAGTGAGAAGCAACTTGCTCTCTCTCTCTCTCTTTCTTTTCTCTTTTTTTAATACATATGGTCACTCTGCTCTGATACCATGTTAGATAATATAATGTGAAAGCATGATCAGAGAAAATGAATAAACAAGAACGAACAATGAGATTTTTACGTGGAACTCTACTCCCTAAGGAGCAGGATGAAACCACGGGAGAATGCCTCAAAGGGCCGATTTATGCGTTGCCCTTTCTCATCTAATACAGGAGGTCTACGCTTCTTACATGGCCTCCACATAGCCTCCAAGTCCCACCACTCGTAGATGTGGAATAAACTCTTGGATGTGGTAAATGGACCTTGGAAGGATCCATTTACCCATCTTACATGATAAATGACGCATACTCTAACAATTACCTTATATACAATGAGGCATAGCCTCACTGTTCAGTATAACAAACTATTCCATTCCACATGAGCAACAGTCCTAGACTATTGTTCAGTAGTACCAAATCCCATCCCCATCACATGGCCTCTCCCCTCCGGATTCCCATGCTATCGCCCAATCGTGCTAGCACTTGTGCGCCACTCCTAGTGCTGCCTAAGCAGATATTTTGGCACTATCGTTAGTGTACCGCCACCCTTATGCGGGCACCGCTTCCAACAGCTTGGAGCTACCCCACAATCCACCACTTTGCCCCAGCAATAGAGTTGCCTCAAGCAACTCCTTGATCTGTGTGAGGTCCACCAACGCATGTCGCAAGCTCATTACCACCTCAACCTGCTTCTAATCTCACATATTGGCTCCATGTAGCCCTAAAAGACCAACCATTCCCATGCAAGATCTGAACGGTAATCATTTTTTTACTAGCTTCTTATATGGCTCCAACATAGGAGATCTCAAAAGTCCAGAGTCAAAGGTGACATCACCCACAATCAACAAGCGCAGCATGAGGACCCCATTCTATGGCTGGATTAACCAGTCAAACAAGATCAATTATGTCAGATGGTCACAATCTTCCTGATGTCAATCAAACCACAGAGAAAGCTTCATATTCTCATATAGCCCAGAGGCAAAAGTTAGGACTAGCAGACATGATATATGTGATGAAGACAATGCCACGGTATGTGCCTAGCTTTTAGGTGGCATCATTCCTTAAATTGCATGTAAGATGATCCACTATGACATTGCATACAAAATTTGGAATAATCTAAAGGAGTCATATCCTCAAGATAATTATCTCAAAAAAATATTCTCGGGAGAAGAATGTGAACCATGTGTTTCAGACCTATCATGAGTTGATGCACATAAAATAGGAGTGTAAGCCTCTTAAAGATTACTACTCACAGTTAAAGGTGAGCAAGAAATACAATTCTCCGAGGCTAGTCTGTATGTACAATCCACAAAAGGCAGCTCAGAAGAGCTAATAGTTGTGACATACTTGCATGGATCGAATCCTATCATGTTAGAAAATGTGAATGCACAAGCGAAATCAAAGATAATTGATAAAATAATATGTAACACCGGGATTTCAATGTGGAACCCTACTCCCTAAGGAGCGGGATGAAACCAAGGGAGAAGGCCTCAAAGGACCAATATGTTACATTGCACTTTCTCACTGATACGGAGGTCGGGGCCTTCTTATATAGCCTCCTCGTACCCTCCAAGTCCCACCACTTGTAGATGTGGGACTAAACTCCTGGATGTGGTAAATCCATTTACCCATTTACAAACATAAGTGACGCACAACCCATATACTCCAACACTCCCCCTCAAGTTGGAGCATGCAATGCTCAGCTTGGACAAACAGAAAGAAATCATTCAAACTCACAATACAAGACACTACAAACAATATCAACTCAATGCAAACACAATTGTCGTATGTTGTCGATAACGTTGTTTCTCATGTCGTGCAGGTGAGGAGGAACAAACGGGCTGGAGTGTGAGTCAAATTGAATCTCCTCGTCTGAGAGCATGTGCTCTGTATTGTGCCTGTCAGAGTCACTGCAATTGAAATGAGTCTTCTCGTCGGAGCACTCTGACCGGCCACATCATGTGGACAACTGCTCCATCTCTGAAAAGACCGAACTAAAAAAGCCATGACATCCTCGTTGGAGTCCATGGTCACTGGAGAATGGAGTATGAAAAAGTCTCCTCGTTGGAGAACTGGGTCTCCCATAATGGCTTAAAGAATAGGATCTCTACTCTGGAGTCCCTGTGAAATCACATGAATACCCAAGCCCACATGGCATAGGGAATGGGATCTCTACTCTGGAGTCCCTATGGATCACATGAAAACTCTGAGATCAAAAACAAAAGATGGAGACCACACAAAAAGATTGCACACATGTGCATATGAAAAGGAGTCTCTCTAGAGAACTCGAAGAAATTGGGTCACTCAAATATGGAGTGCCTCGAAGTTGGACGTTGAACCAATCCGCAGAGTATGAAACTGAACTGTAGAGTCTTGAAAATACTGACCTGGCTTCTGGACTGGAGAATCTAACAATGTGGCATGTAGAACTCTACACAATACTCACCCTTTCTCCCATACTTGTCGAAATATAATGGCATCGACAATATTGGGAGAAGACATGAAGATGGGGAGGACAAAAACAATAAGTCGATCTCATCATTTTTTCTCTTTTTTTATTTCATAGTTATTTCCCTTTTTTATAGTCGTCTCTCTTCTTTTTTTGTAAATAAGCCGTCCAAAAAAAATAGCTTTCTTTTTTTCTTTGCATACGGCTTTTCTTTTGCACGTGTCTATTTTTACAAAGAAATCCATGGCCCAATTGGACCCATGAAACTCAGCCCAAATAAGGCATACAAAACAATGGGCCTTCTCTCTCTCTCTCTTATCTTTTTTCTCTTTTTTTAATAGATGTTGCATCCCACCTTTTTAAAAATATACTCTTGACCCAATGGGGTCTGATCTCCCCCCCTTATGTCAAACACGGCCCTCATGGGCTTACATTATTTAGGGTTCCATTTGGGAGCCCTTTCTCACCCCTGATAGGGGGTTTCCCTGGAAAGGGCATTATTGCCCTAGTGTTGTTGCAAAGGTCGATGTTAGGAGGGAGGAGTTGCATCACCACCGCCTACTGCAGATCGAGCTGTGATGGCTGGATCTTGCGAGAGGAAGGCGGTGAAGCAGGCAGCAGTGGAGGGGCTCCGCCGCTGGGAGCTCGAGGGCACCGCCGAGAGGCTAGGAATGCGATGCACGACGCATAGAGATGAGGGTAGCATCGATGGAGGGCTACTTCTAGAACCCTACCCGGTGGTTGTCGTCGCCCCTCGATGGGCTTCTTCCGAAGCCCTACCTGGATGTGTGCGAGGGTCTTCTCCAGGAGAAGGATGGCATCGCCTCATAGACTAATCTCATGCTGATTTTCGGGTTATATGTTAGATAGAAAACCGACCATCGATTCCTACACAACTTAGCAAAGAACTTGGTCACTTGGAGGAGTAAGAAGTAAACAATTGTTTCATGCTCAAGTGCATAGAGTGAGTCTAGAGCAATGGCTCATGAAACAACAAAATGGATTTGATCAATACTTACATATCTATAGTCACCCCTACTGGGTTATAAAGCTCATATGTGACAACCAAACGACAATGCATAAGATAAATAATTCCATGTATTCATGAACGCACGAAACCTGTTGAAGTTGATTGCCATTACACAAGATTTGATAGAAAGAAGGTTGTCGCGTACATCTAGTGTATCATCAGTAATTCCGTGGCATACTTTCTTAAGAAAATTAGTGATGCAATATGCTACCCAATGCAATGCATGCTAACAAAATGAGATGCAAGCAATTGTCCCATTTAAAACAAACAAATTATTGAGCAACAAAAATAGATCCAATTTCAATATCAAATGGAGCACAAAGGTAAATCATAGATCGAATAATGACATTGAAATGAGTAGTAATTGACACATTAAATACCTAGAATTTAGCATATCAAATAAGATGTCAAATCAATTAAACAATAATACCACCAAAAAGAGCATCAAATTAGCAACACAATGAAATTGAAATTACTTGATTTGGAGTTTATGTGCTCAAGATATTAATTAAAGAGTCCAAGGGCATAATTGTAATAAAAATAATAGAAATAAAATGATAAAATATGCAAAAAGGTCCTTCAGAAGGGCATGATTGTAATAAATGAAACACGGTGGGGCCCCATTGCAAATTTCTCAGGCGCGGCAAATGAGGCATACGCACCTGGGAGGGCCATGATTGCAAATATGGAAATTGGTCAGGGATGGATTGCAATTTGCCTAGCCCGCAGGCGCGTGGCCCACGCGCGAGCTAGGCTCGGGCAACGGGGAGGGTCGGCTGCAGTTTCGGGACACGTGTCGTGTCCCGATGCTCCGAAAAGCGCCTCGATCCCACCGAGCCCGTAGGATCGGGGTAGAGGTTGCGAAAACATCTGAACCATCCAATCCAGTGGATCGGACGGCATCTGTAACGCGAGAGGCTTGTTCTTCCGCCCCTCGCACGACGGTGATGGTGGGGCTCCGGCGAGCCCCCCATGTCTCCTCCTTGATCCATCTCTTCATCTGAAGCTCCGGGAAGCTTCGTTGGGGGTCGACAAAGGTCGTGGAAGCCTGGAAGAGCGAGGAGGAGGTTCAGATCCTGGAGACGATGTTGGCTCGTCGGAGCACTTGGTTGCTCTAGAACGAAGCAGCCTTCCGAGCTCCAACCAATGAAGGGTTAACCTGCAAAAGGGGTCAGCGAATAGCCAAAGCTTGTGTGCGTGCAAGCAGTGAGTGAAGTGGAGTCTAGACGAGGTGGAGTGGAGGACCAGGGTTCATCTCTGGAGGATCAGAGAGGAAATGGGGCAGAGGTGATCGAGGTTCTGAAGAAGGGGCAAGGTGGTTGGAGTGGTTGGCATGAATCATTGACGTGCGGTGGAGGTCGAGGTGCGGTGAATCAATGAATGATGAAATGAAGTGTATGCGGGGAGAAAATTAAAAGAAACTAAAGAAAATCGAGATGGAGGAGTACTTGATCAGAGGTCGCTGGTAAAGGATATGGCCTAGGTTGAGGCTCCGTTGGAGCCTCTGGTCTTCACACACATGTGCTCGGTCGGAGTATGGTGCTCGAGCAGCCACCAGGAGGCCCAACGACAAGGCTGAAGCCATGGGTCAACACCTAGGCACGTGAGGGGTCGTTGACCCTCGATCCTCTGCTCCTCTGTCATAGGAGGGAGGAGAGGGCCCAACCCTAGCCATTCAATGGTGACGAATTGGAATGGAGGGGGAGCATCGGTTTTATAGGTGGAGGTCCGGCTGTTACAGTGGGTGGTCGGCAATTTTATAGCAATCGGGTGGAGTGCTTCGGAGCGTGGATCGTGGGAATCGATGATCGTGTGAAGAACAAAAGAGTTAGGCCTATGCGAGGGAGAGGTTAGGTCGTGGAAGGGTGCTTGTAACCGTTATAGTAAAGGGGAGAAGGGTAGAGGGCAACGAGACGAACATGGGAAAGAGAGGGGGCGACCGAAGGTGGCAGACGAGGTAAGAGGGCACGAGTAAGTGGGCGAGATCAGATCATACGATCTGATCCAAGGGCGGTGGGTACGGCGTGAAGGGACGGCCAAGATGAGGCGGGCAGGAGGATCAGACAGTGGAGTGAGGTGCGCGTGGCGGGTGAAGAGCCGGACCGCGTGAGCTCCAGAGAGTGCCATGTGGCCCAATTAAAAAAAGAAAAAAGAGAAATGAAGGAAAAAATCAAAAGAAATAAAAGGAAGAAGAATTAGGAAAAAGTCAAAACATGAAAGTTGAATATCTCAATATCTATGAGATCTACAAGTTTCATGTTGGACAAAAAACCAAAATAAACAAAGCAAAAAACTTTAGAGTATTATTTATTCTTTTGCAATTTTTTGTCTTTTTAGTTTCTTTTTAAAGCCAAAATAAAACTAAACAATATTTAATATAGTTTTTTTGGAATTTTTAATAGAATTAAAATAAGAAAAATAAAGAAAATAAAATGATGTTATTTTAATACAATAAATAGGATCATTTACGAGTTAGAGGTTAATTGATAATTAAGTTGGATTAATGATGATTTTTGTTGATTTATTCAAACTCGAAGGATAATAAAGGAATATAATGATGATAAATCAAAGATTCATTAGCATGTGTCAATGGTTGGAGGATAAAGGAACATGTGTCAAATTCTAAACAAGTGAGGTGTTTATTATGGGAAGAAAGGAAGAAGGAAAAAATTATATATAACACTTATTTGTTTATTATTTTTAAACCTTTATTTCTAAATTACGTAAAAGACCAATGTTATTAGCATTATCACCCTGAATCTCTAATGCATGTGTATAATGGCTCGTTTTGACCGTTTCGAAGTGATGATAAAAAAGAGTGTACTATTCATATTTCTCTAACGTGAGATAGATTCAGAAATTGGTGAAATACAATTTCAATTTATGATTAAATTTTGCGATTTAAACTGGTCAAACGGCCTCTGATCGACAAACAGTCGATTCTGTTAGTTTTATTTTGTCGAAACAAAATCTATAATGGTCTCAGTTTATTGTGCGGTCCGAACTGTGTCACGACTTTTTCAATGATACGAATTACGATGCAATCGATTTTTGATCGATTGTACCCAAATGAAATTTTATTTGCGATCTATGGATCGACTCAGGTTTATTTAATATCGATTGATATTTCTTTATCGATCATACGAACCAAAATCGGATCGGATTCGGTGTCAAATCCAAGTGTTACAACCATCCCATTTATATACGAAGGGTGAAATTACAAAAATAGAAAAATAAATAAATAAAATCCTAAAAAACCATAATTGGCATCTAAATATCTCTAACCGAATAACTAATTAATTGAATATCATATGTGATTTCATTATTTAAATAAAAAGAGAAATTACGATAAACTCAATTGGACGTAAATAAAATTAATCAAAAAACTAATTAAATTATAGACTAATTAAAGGGACAGAAAACCCTAATTCGATAAAACCCTAATTAGACAAAATTGAAAAAAAGCACTAATTTTGCCTTAATTCTTCGTTCCATGATGTACAGGGATGCATCATCGAGACATATAGATACTGGTGCTAGAATAGGGATTGACTCAAAGAAGGTAACATCTATGCTAATATAGTGATTTCGAGATCTTAGTTCATAGCAGTAATATCCCTTCTAATTTTGTGCATACCCTAATAGTACACATTTAATAGCCCCGACTACAATTTATCCCTGCTCGGGCCAAGAATGTGGACAAAAGCCACAAATCCAAACACTTTAGGAGGAAGAAAAACACCTTATTTCCAGTGTATAGATACTCAATGGGAACTTGCTTATCAACGAAGGAGAGCATGCTATCTATATGAAAGGCAGTATTAGGTATAGCATTTCCCCAATATGTGGCGGAACATGATAGTGTATGAGCAAGGTTCGAGTAATATTGAGAATACGCCAATATTTTCTTTCGGCAACCCCATTTTGTTGAGAAGTATGAGAACAAGTAGTTTGATGTACAATCCCCTAAGATAAGAGGAAAATTTGGATGTCGGTATGTCACATAAGAGAAACTCTTTGGCATTATCAAATCGAAAAGTTGTTACATCGACACCAAGTTGAGTTTTTATTTCATTGATAAACTTGATTATAATAGAGTAGACATCATACTTATTTTTCGGCAAAATGTCCACAAAACACAAGAAAAATCAACCATAACAAGCTAATATCAATACCCTAGTCGATATTCCCAAACATCAAAGTGGATAAGCTAAAAAAGGAAGAGTGGACTGGACACCATAAGTAGCAAAGGAACTTTGGTGATACCAATGTTGTAAAAGTCACCCGACTAGCCCAACTAGTAGGTCCGACTAGTCTAGTCAGTGGGGTGGCCGACCGACTACCGACTAATTCCGACTAGGTCCATTAGTCAACAAATTTTTGCTAGGAGATACCATATTTTTTTACTTTTTTAAAAGCAAACTTATTCTAATACGCTTAATGTTAATTTAAATTCAATTACTTCTTTTGATTCATTATGATAGTAAAAATAAATATAAATCTATGTAAATATGTAATAATATATGTATAAAAATGATTTATATATTTAAAAAATCAAATCCGATTAAAGCCCGACTAAATCCGATTAATCGCCCGAATATCGATTAATCCTTAGTCAGTAACCCGACCGACAGAGTACTGACTACCGACTTTTGCAACCTTGGGTGATACTTCTCCAGTTGGCAGGCCTCACACTCTAGGTTGACAATAGGAGGAAGCCAAGGAGGAAACCTGCGAAGTTTCTAAAGGGAAGGATGACCTCAACTTTGATGACATACAATGCTTAAAGAACTAAAGAACTAAGTCCCATAACAAGCAAAAATACCGTTGGACTGAAATAAGTGATATGAACCCCTTTCTTCAAGACACACACTAATCATCCTCCCAATCAAGATGCCCTAGAAAACACTTGAAACGACATGAAATATACCTCAAATTGAGTTCCTTGTAAATTTCAAGGACATATAACAAACTGAAAGGAAATTTAAGGATAACAAAATATTATTGAGCTTGATGTTGGGATGAGGACAACTCTCCCTTTCTATGGGAAAATTTACCATCTGCTACTTCGATAAGTCATCTTGGGCTAACTTGTCGCATAAATCCCTCAAAGTCCCTTTAAAAACTATCACAGATTGGTCATCACTTCCAATAGTGATGACTCAAGTAACTAGTAGATAACCGTTTTTGCTCTAGCTGATGACCTTGGATCCCTAAATTTTCCACAAAATGTGAGTGGGCTTGTGTTGCATCTTCTTCCTAGCATGGTAAGACCTCGACCACAACCCCTATATGCGACAACCTCCTCATCCAAACAAAGCATCAAGGGTGATGGTCGGTCCATGGACAACCGAAAAGGTGGTGGTGGTGAGGGTGACTGCAAGACGGGTAAGAGTGATATGTATTTCTTCTATTATATAAAGTATGAATGATGTGATCATCTCATAATGATCAACTGCATGGCCTATGTCAAGCCTTGTAAGGACTACCATGATCGCCATGTGTTGGCGATATTCCAATTCTTTTGAATAGGTGCATCATGGAATACATGCATGATATCTTTGTAACAGTTATTCAGTTGAGTACTCTACCAAGGGGCACTCAACTTGCTTCATCATATCAAAATAAGTCCGAAAAATTCTTCTGTCCATGTGTGGCTTTTAAGGAAGTATATATATCACATGCATTCTCATAAAACACAAATTCATTAGTAATTCAGCTAATGACACTAACTATAATCCATGAGTACACCATCCCATCATATGTCCCATGTGGCATTTTTGCATGTTTTGAGGGCATATTCTGGCTCAAGAAGAATATACTCTCTGTTATACTCTCGTACGATCATTAGGAACATCCATAACCATTTGGATAAATGGTCTCGTTCAATTTTTGGATCGAGCCAGTAGTTGAGTGTAGTCGTACGCTCCCTCCACCATATTCATGATTTGTTGCATCTAATTCTGACAACTTCGTTTACTGGGCGGCAGCACCTGCTTGCAAACAAAAACTGAAATTTATTTAGAGATCATAACTTCAAGATGTGATGCATCACGAAGCATTCAAGTTGCTCAAATTAATCGGCTCGTGACGTCGAGGGAGAATACCTATCGGGAGATGGTGGTGGCAATGTGGATCAGTGGATGATGCCCATGGGGGCTGCTGGTAGTGGTCATTGGGAGCAGATGTGGTTGGAGGGGATTCCGACGACAAAAGTGGTATAATGTGGGGAAGAGTGGCATTTGGCGGTGGCAAGGGGAATCTAGGGGAGGTGGAGTCCGCTACCAAGTTGATAGGTATAAAAGAATGATTTGATTAGAATAATCTACCATAGAGCTCCTTAAAAAGGTGTATCTTAGGGTTAGGGTACATAATATAGTCACTATATATGGAAAACACTAGTGTACCTATGAGTGTATGGAACATACAGTATCTCTCAAGAGTTAATTTATTTGAATCTTCTCCTAAAAAATTGAAATCAAAATATCAGGATCGAGACTAGGACACGAAAGTCGGAGTCTTCAAATGCCTCTGAAGTTCATGCCCGAGAACACACTGCAATTAAGAAAACTTGAACAAAGGGCTAACTAAGGTTTAAAGCATATGAATAACCAAACAAAAAATGGGAGTAAATCACCCATCTAATAATGAAATGTACTTTAGCAGAAATCAAACCTCGAACGAGGTCAGTTACCAATATAAATCATCACATCAAGAGCAAATTAATAACAGGATCCGAAGAAAACTGCACCTAGTGTAGGCAGAAATTATCTCATCTTTGGTGAAGCTATCTTCTTGACTACCAACATCATGCAAATAGAAACAATCTGGATTGCTACAGGGCTGCAGAAGTGATGCACATAATGAAAAGTACATCTAAAATTGACTCGGAAAATATCCGGTAAGTTACAGATAAACAGTGTCTCGCATATTTTACACACCATATTTCTCAACCAGGCATGACAATATTTTGTGGTACCAAAGCATGCCCTGCAAAATAAATTGACGCACGTTAAAAACGGTATTCTCACACTGTATAACCAACCATAGCTGTGAGTCAGTGACAATCACTTCACCTTAATTGGTTTCCTTCCAAAACAAAATTGTGCACCGACTGAATGCACCTGACAGCTTCCTCCTCTTTGGCATAGGTTATATAACTGGACAATATAAAAAATTAACTTTATCGGCTAACATTCGCATGTCACAAAAATTAAAGGAAATGTCCTCCAAACTTTATCACTGAGAAAAAGACCCGCAAATTGAATGCACGGAAATCTGTGTCAACTAGATTTATGTACATGCAATCATTTACAAAAATTTCCCATAACACAACGAGAATACAAAAGGTCCTCGTACTTGTAGAGATATATTATTCACTTCTGTACTTTTCTTATATTTTTTTATTTTCTGTTGGACTCTTTATGTATTTTACCCATAGGCTGCTCTCCTATATAAGAGAGCCTAGGGTGGATGGAATAAACAAGTTTTCTCATTTTCCCAACATGGTATCAGAGCGACGGTCCTAGACCGAAGTTCTCGAGCCAAACCCTAACCCTAGCCTCCACCCTCAAGCCCCACGCCACACGCCGCCTCGTGCCGCCTCTCCTGCGCACGCGTTGTGCGTGCCTGCGCATAGGTCGTTCCTGCGCATCTATGCGCCATCTCTCGCATCTGTGCGCTATCTCTCGCATAGTGCGCCGCCTCTCCTGCGCACGCACTATGCGTGCCTGCGCGTAGGGACAACCGCGCATCTGCGCACCGTCTCCTGCATCACCGGTGCGCACATCTATGCACAGCACTCGCGCATTTACGTGCCAGTGCGTCTGTGCACCCGTGCGTGCCCTTGACGTGATCCTACACACGCATCTGCGCGCATATCTACGTGTGTAATCTCCGTGCGCGTGCTGCCCTAGGCTAGCGCGCGACTCCAGCCTCGTTTCGCGCGCGCGTTTCCAGATCGATGGGTTTGGTTGCTTGCGTCTACACATGCAACTAAACCCACTCATGTCTGTGTAGACAAAATCATCTATTCAGTCTACTCCCCTAGTCTTCCTATATCATAATGTCAGAAAGCAAGGCAGACATTTCATCTACAGGAGCCTTCAGAGGTCCAGCGCCTATTGTGAAGATGGATGGTTCAAACTACGAACAGTGGGCCATGCAGTTCATGAGCATGATGAAGTCAACCGGTAAGAAGCACATTCTTACTGAGGAGCATGCTGAGAAGACAGGGGTTAATGCCTATTGGGAGGCAGATGATGCATATACCAAAGTCTGGCTTTCAGGAACATTAGCAATTGAGATTGCTAACGATAATCTCCATCACCCCACTGCCAAAGCAATGTAAGACATTCTGGCTGCTACCTATTCACAGGCAAAGAATGAGCCGGAGATTCTGCAACTTCAACATGACATTTTTACAATCAAGCAGAATGGACGGCCTCTCCACTCATTGTACACGTCGTTACGAGGAATGTTTGAGAAGCTCTATAGCTTCATGCCTCTTACAGCCACTCCAGAGCAACAGAAGATCTATCGGAATGCTACTATGGCGGGTGTTTTTCTTGTTGCCCTTGATCCTGAGTACGAGGCAGCACGTTCCCAGATCTTGGCGGATTCTACTATTCCTCCTATGGAGGAAGCTTTTCATAGGTTGAGTCGTATCACTATTCCTTCGTCTGCTACGAATCCAACAGCCTCACCGTGTCAGTAAATCGAGGTCGTGGAGGTCATCATCAGTTCCGTGGCCGTGGACCCCGCGGCAGAGGAGGTCGTGTTCGGCCATCATCGTTCTGGACATACCGAAGACACGTGCTATTCTAAGCATGGATTTCCGGCTTCTGCACGAGTCGTTGAACAGATCGAGCCCCCAGCAGCATCATCTATGGACCAGCGCTTTGATGATCTTGTAGCCCGTCTGAGGGGCATCATTCCTCCATCTGGTCCCGCTGCATCAGCACCTACTTCTGAGAGTCACGCTGACATTGCCTCTTCTGCATCTGCATCCACCAGTACATCAGGTAGCACCTATGCATTCACTAGCAGTAGTGGATCAGATACTTTAGAGTGGATTATGGACTCCGGTGCCACACATCATTTGTGTGGTGACGAAGGTCTACTTACAGGATACAGACAGGTTTCTCCAGGCCGTACAGTGGTTATTGCTAATGGAACACATTCCCCGATTATTGGTCAGGGGAAGATCAGACTGACACCATCCATGCATCTCAAGAACTTGTTACATGCACCTGATTTTTCGATGAATTTGTTGTCCATTAGCCAACTTACACAGGATTTACATTGTCGAGCAATTTCTGATCCATCCTCTCTTGTTTTTCAGGACATACTTACGGGCAACGTGATTGGGCGTGGCTATGAGCAAGGCGGCCTCTATCGCCTTAGTCGGACTCCTTATGCTGGAACATCAACTCTACCTGCTGGACCCATCTACCCATTATTGGGGCACCTGCACTTTGGACATCTACCGCTTCAGAAGCTGTGTCATGTGTTACCTCAGGTTTCACCTCACACGTCCATTCAATGTAAGGCTTGTCAGTTGGGAAAACATCATCGGTCTACTTTTCCCAGTCGTCAGTGTCGGAGTAGTACCTCCAAGTTTGAGTTATTTCATGTCAATATCTGGGGTCCTAGTCATATTCCTGATCATCAGGGACACAGGTTTTATATAGTTATTGTGGATAATTTCTCTCGTGTGTCGTGGGTATTTCTGTTAAAGAATAAATCTGAAGCAGGGAATATTATCATCAATTTCATTAATGAAGTTCGTAATGTTTTTTATGCATCTGTTAAGATTGTGAGAAGTGATAATGTCCTGGAATTATGTACTCATACCCTATCCAGTTATTTTTCATTTCAAGGGATTATCCACCAAACATCCTGTGCCTATACTTCCCAACGGAATGGGGTTGCTGAAAGGAAACATCGCCATCTACTCGATGTCACCAAGTCGCTTCTTATACAGATTCATGCCCCTCATTTTTTCTAGGGTGATGTTGTTCTTACGGCATGCTATCTTATTAATCGAATGCCGTCATCTGTCTTAGGTGAGAAGATTACATTCTCTCTTATTTTTCCTGACAAAGAATTGTTCTCCCTTACTCCTCGTGCGTTTGGCTTGGTAGCCTTTGTTCACCAGTTGTCTCCCGGGACTGACAAGCTCTCTCCTAGGGATGTCAAGTGTGTCTTCGTCGGGTACTCCAGAACCCAGAAGAGGTACAAGTGTTATGATCCATTGCGCAGGAGGTATTTAGTCAGCGTTGATGTCACCTATTTTGAATATGTTATGTACTTCTCGTCTACAGGTGATCAGCTAGTTCCCTCTAACACTACTGATGCTATATACATACCACCACCACCACCACCAGAACCGCTATCATCTCCTACACCTCCTATCACTGTGCATGTTTCACCATTGTCATTCCACTATAACCGTAGGCCTGCTTCTGCTCATGGTCACCGCTCATCATCTAGCTCGCCTGAGGTATGTTCTGAAAATATTACTATTGATGGATCTGATGATTTTCCTGAGCAGGATGTGTTACAGAGGCCAGCTGAGGAGACAGATGATTTAGATGTACCTATTGCTCTACGAAAGCAGAAGCGGAGCTGCGCGTCATATCCTATAGCATCTTCCGTGTCGTTTGACCGTCTCACTGGAGAATTCATGAACTTTGTCATTGCATTGTCAGCAGTGGATATTCCGCGGAATTATCAAGATGCACTGAAGGATAGTCGATGGCGCTTGGCCATGGAAGAAGAAATGGCAGCTCTTCAGTCCAGAGGCTCCTGGAGCCTTGTTCCTGCACCTGCTGATGTGTCTACAGTTAGTTGCAAGTGGGTCTTTACAGTTAAGCAGAATGCAGATGGCAGCATTGACAGATACAAGGCTCGCCTTGTTGCTCGTGGCTTCACACAATATGGGGTGGATTATCTTGATACATTCTCGCCGGTTGCTCGTCATTCCACCCTACGGATCCTCCTTTCTGTTGCAATTACCCGTGATTGGCCGCTATACCAGTTAGATGTGAAGAATGCATTCCTATACGGTGACTTACAGGAGGAAGTCTACATGTAACAGCCACTCGGTTTTGCTGTTGAGGGGGAGTATCCTACGGTGTGCAAACTTCATAAGGCTATCTATGGCCTTAAGCAGAGCTTCATAGCTTGGTTCCAAAAGCTCTCAAACCTGTTTGAGAAACAGACGTACATGCGTTCTAATGCTGATCATTCCATGTTCGTACAGAAGACACCCAGAGGTATTATTGCTATTATGGTGTATGTAGACGAAATTCTGATTACAAGTGATGATGAACAGAGAATCCAGTGGGCAAAAGAAATGCTGGGTCGTGAATTCATCACCAAGGACCTTGGGATTCTTAGATATTTTCTGGGACTGGAGTTTGCCAGACATCCTCATGGGTTGGTAATGACCCAGAGGAAATGTCACTGACCTATTGAGTGAAACAGGAATGCTTGGTTGCCAACCTGCCACTACACCTATGGATCCCAGTATGAAATTATATGATGATGACTCTGATGAGGTGGATCAGAGAAGATACAGAGAACTGGTGGGCAAACTTCTCTATGTTACCTTTTTTTTTTAGTAAACGGGGGAGCCCTCCCGAGGCGGGAGTCACCACACCAAAGCATTCTCTATGTTACTATTACCAGGCCCGATATCTCCTTTGTTATGAGTCGAGTGAGCCAGTTTATGGAGCAACCGCGTCAGGTACACATGGATGCTATACATATGATACTCATGTACCTTAAGTCATCTCCAGGTGTGGGTCTGTTGTTTAAGAAAGGCAAGGAGGTTACTATATCAGCTTGTGCAGATGCAGATTACGCAGGATACCCCAAGGATAGGAAGTCCACCACTGGGTTTGCTGTGTATGTTGGAGATTCTCTAGTATCATGGAGAAGCAAGAAGCAAACGGTTGTAGCAAGGTCCAGTGCTGAGTCTGAATATAGGGCTATGGCCCAAGTCAGTACAGAAATTATGTGGGTAAAGGCTGTGCTTGCAGATCTATATATAGAAGTCCCACTTCCTATGGCTCTGGAATGTGACAATCAGGTGGCTCTATTCATTGCAAATAATCCAGCGTTTCATGAATGGACCAAGCACATTGAGGTTGATTGTCACTTCATACGTGACATGATTCAGAAGGGATTTATTGTTACATCCCATGTTAGCTCAGAGGATCAAACTGCAGACATTTTTACCAAGGCATTACTTCGAGGGCCATTCCAGAAGTGTTCGTCCAAGTTGAGCATGATTAATATCTATGCTCCACCTTGAGGGGGAGTGTAGAGATATATTATTCACTTCTGTGCTTTTCTTATATTTTTTTATTTTCTGTTGGACTCTTTATGTATTTTACCCATAGGCTGCTCTCATGTATAAGAGAGCCTAGGGCGGATGGAATAAACAAGTTTTCTCATTTTCCCAACAGTACTAATAATTGAAACACCATCGTTCGACTAGAATACCCAGCAGATAACAACTTCCTCCTCTTTCGTGTTGGTTATATAACTGGGTTGCATACAAAATTAATAATTTTAGCGGATAACAGCTTCATCCTCTTTCGCATAGGTTATATAACTGGACTACATACAAAATTAATAACTTTTATCTTGTTAGAAAATCGGAAGCGGAAGCGTAAACATGGATAAACAATAAATATCAAAGAAGAACGGGATTTTACGTGGAACCCTACTCCGTGAGGAGCGGGATGAAACCACGGGAGAAGCCCTCAAAGGGGCGGATACTTCATTCCTTTTTCTCAATGAGTACAGGAGGTCTGGGGCTCCTTATATAGCCTCTCAAGAGCCTCCAAGTCCCACCACTAGGCGGTATGGGACTAAACACTGGATGGGGTAAATGGATCTTCTCCATGATCCATTTACCCTGTTACAACTCAATCGGTGCACACACGAATACTCCAACACTCCCCCTCAAGCTGGAGCATGCAATGCTCAGCTTGGACAAACAGAAATAAACTCAACTCAACGCTACAGGACACTACGGACAATATCAACCCAACGCGCACATTGCTGCAGTCGAGGACGTTACTTCTCATGCCGTGCAGGTGAGGAGGACGAACGGGCTGGAGTGTGAGTCAACTGAAGACTCGGAATCTGACCATCGAGTCTGAAACTGCGCCTGAAGTCTCCTCGTCGGAGAACTGGGTCTCTCCCATCTAGCTCAGAGAATGGTGCACTGCTCTGGTGTACCTATGATACCACATGAAAACCCTTGCCCTCAATGGCATAGGGAATGGTCCTCTGCTCTGGAGTCCCTATGGCTCACATGAAGACTCTGGCCGAACAACAACAAGAATGATGGGGACCTCGAACTGATGATGGCAACATATGCTCATCTGAAAATGACCGCACACTCGTGCGTGTCTGAAACTGGAGACTCGGAAACAATGATCGTCGAGTCTGAAACCGAACTGTAGAGTCTGAACAACTGGCTGGTCTGGAGACTGGTATCTGAATCTTGATCTGGAGTATAAGACCTGTGACTCTACATATTTACTCCCCCTTTCTCCCATACTGGTCGGAAAACAGAGAAATCGACCAAGTTGGGAGAAGACAACATAATGGGGAAAACAAAACGTGAACTTGCGGCTTTTCCATATATATATATTTATAAGCCATCAAAAAATTTCCATAAGCCGTTCCATTTTTTTCGGCTTTTGCATCATTTTTTTTTGAAATCATTTTTTTTAAAATACGTGCAACCATTTATTTAATGCACGCGCCTTTTTTTCCTTTTTTTGAACAAACTTCTTTTTCTTTCTTTCTTTTTTTCAAGGATTTTTTTTTGAACTGGCCCCTATGGCCCAATCTTTCACGAAACTCTTCCTCTTCTTTTTTTAGCCCACTTGGGCCTAAGAGATGCCTCACCTTTTTTTTCCTGCCTCCCCCATTGTTTTTTTACACGGCTCACAGCCCTCCCTGGGTTTCTAAAAATAACAAAAATTTCATAAGCTCTCAAAATAGCCTTCAAAATTATAAGGCCCCGTTGGGCCCCGCCTTTAGGGTTTCGAGAACCCTTCCTGGAAACCGCCGCCACTGGAGGCTTTCCTACCGCCTGGTTGATGGGGCTCCTGGAGAGAACTCGCGCGTGTGCCTGAGCCCTTGGATGGGAGGGCTCGTCGCCTGGTGAACAGGAGAAGTGCGCGCGATTGTTGGATGTTTCAGGGCGCTCCGCCTGGAGCTTCGGGTCTCCGTAGTTGCGCCTGGTGGTCGCGCAGTTGAGCGGCGCCGCCTGCGCCGCCAAGGTCATGGAGGATGCGAAAGAAGGAAGACATGCCGCTCGAACTGGGGGGTGCGAGATCTGTTCACGCAAGGGGGAGTCGCGCGCGTGAGAAGGAGAGGCGGCTTCACCGCCTTGCGCCTGGGGAACGCGCATCCCTTGCCCCTTTGGGGGGAGATCCTTGAGCGTCGTTGATGGTATATCGTGCAAAGGAGGAAGCTCGTGCACGCCATTGCCTGGGAATTCGCCGCGCGAGATGAAGGAACGCCTGCGTGATGGTGTTCGTGCGGAGGTCCGCTTGGGGAAGCGTGAGGGCTGAGATGCGGCTCCAAGAGCGCCGCTTGGTGCGCTGGAGAGACCAGCAAGGGATGCGGGCCCTTGGCCTCCGCCGACTGAAGGAGATATGCTTGCGGTTTGGAGCCGCAGAAGTGGGGCTATCGCCCCTTGGAATTCAACTCAGAACAATCTTGGAGAACTTGGGATCTTGAACTTCGAACAAAACTCAGAACAATCTTTAGGCGCCGGCGATCTTTGGAATCTTGAAGAACAATATGCACCATCACGAATTTTAGGGTTTCAAACAGGAAACCCTAGAATCTTGAATCATAAACAAAACTCCAAGAATAAAATCGAATCTCGAATAATAACAAAAAACTTAAACATCTCGAGAACCGACCCACTCTGATACCATGTTAGAAAATCGGAAGCGGAAGCGTAAACATGGATAAACAATAAACATCAAAGAAGAACGGGATTTTACGTGGAACCCTACTCCGTGAGGAGCGGGATGAAACCACGGGAGAAGCCCTCAAAGGGGCGGATACTTCATTCCTTTTTCTCAATGATTACAGGAGGTCTGGGGCTTCTTATATAGCCTCTCAAGAGCCTCCAAGTCCCACCACTAGGCGGTATGGGACTAAACACTGGATGGGGTAAATGGATCTTCTCCATGATACATTTACCTTGTTACAACTCAATCGGCGCACACACGAATACTCCAACATATCTGTTAACATTCGCAGGTCACAAAAAGTTAAAGGAGGTGTCCTTGAGACTTGGAACATCGAATAAACTGACCCCTCCCAATTGAACGCAAGGTAATCTGTGTCAATAATTAGATCTAATTACATGAAACAATTTGTAATAATTACAATAGAGAAAATAATGACTTGATTATGAGAGTGGATCATCAGACTCTTTTGTGTAAAATGGAGAAATCCTAGAGGGAGAATCACATAATAGAGACAAAAGAAATAGAAAAATACATACGAAATAGGAAAATACATAAATAACTCTCAAGACCTCCCCTCAGATGAAGCATAGATGTCAATTATGCTCAGCTCGGAACAACACCTCTGGAATGGCCCTCCCCTCTGGCTAGGACCTTGGTGAAAACATATGTGGTATGTTCCCCTGAACTGACATGAAAGAGGAAATAAAGCCCTTCTGGATCATATTTTGCATATAATGGCAATCTACCTTAATGTGTTTGGTCCTCTCATGGAAAGCTGGATTGTTGGCAATGAAAGAGCGGCCTGGTTATCGCATTGCAACTGCATGGAAAGAGGTGTGTCAACAGTTAAGCCTGTCAGAACGGATCTGCCCCACATCATCTCGGTGCTCCCCTACGCCATAGCTCTGTACTCAATCTCAACATTAGATCTAGCAACCATGGTCAACTTCTTACATTTCCATGAGGCTAAAGAACTTCCGATGAAAACCACAAAGCCAAAGGTAGATTTCATGTCCTTGAGGCATCATGCATAGTCAGCATCTGCACATGTTGTGATGACATGGGATGTCTCTCTGCTAAATAGCAATCATGTATCTAGAGAAGAGTTCATGTAACTCAGGATCATGTAGACCGTATCTGTTTGAGTCTGTCATGGTTGCTCCATAAATTGGTTGACTTTTCTCACTGCAAAAGAGATATCTGACCTGATAGTAGTCACATAGAGGAACATCCCAATAAGCTCCTTATATCTCCTTTGTCCGCCTCCATTCTATCATCGTATAGATTCAAGTTGGGATCCATGTGAGTGGTGGCAAGTTTAAAGTCGATTATCCATGTCTCTGAAAAGAGATCCATAACGTACTTCATTTGTGTCATCACAAGACCCGTTGGCTCCTGAAAAACTCAAGCCCAAGTAACATAATTCATCAAGGTCCTTGGTTGACAAAATGTTGTCCAATGAACTCCTTGGTCTCACAAATGCCTTGTAAGTCATCTCATGAATCAACACAAACCAGAATGGCAACTATTCCTCTACGTGTCCTCTGTATAAAAAGTAAATGATATGTAGATTTCACGAAGCCTTGATTCTCTGTCAAATCGGGTGCTTCTGGAACTATGTTATGGGGCTCAGCACAAGGTTATAGATAGCCTTATGAAGTATGCATATCTTTTGACCCCCTAACCCATGTGGCTGCTGCATATAGACTTCCTCCTGCAGATCACCATAAAGAAAAGCATTCTTCACATCCAGTTGGGAAAGAGACCAGTCTCGTACTTCAGCAACGGAGAGGAGGATCCAAAGTGTCGAATGACAAGCCACTTGAGAGAATGTACCCTGGTAGTCTACCCCATATGTCTGGGTAAATACATGAATTGAGCCTTGTAGAGATCAACATTGCCATTTGTTCGGTTCTTTACTGTAAAGACCCATTTGCAGTTAATGACAGATGCCCCTAGTGGGGTAGTAACCAAGCTTCATGTGCCGGAGAATTGGAGCGTTGTTATCTCCTCATCCATAACAAGACACCATTGATTGTCTCGCTTAGCCTCCTGGTATGTGCATAGGATCTCTACGGCTGACAATCCTACCACAAACCTCCTGAAATCCTCTAAAAGACACCAAAAAACATGGGCAATAAGAGGATATGTAGCGCATGAATGCCTTTGCTTCCAAGGAGCAATGGGATGATCAAGGTCCTCTAGACAATTTGCTTATTGTAAAGTAATCTCCTAAGGTGCTACTTGCTCAACCTGCAAAGTTGTCTTCGGTACAGACAAATCTTTTGTGCCATCAGTAGAATCCAAGGGCTCAGAATTTACCTTGGGTATATTGGATGATGGGAAGGCACATGAGCCGGGGATACAGTCGGTGGCCTACAAATGTTAAAATAAGGCAAAGTCTGAGTGACAGGAAGAACCACAGTACGTGGCAATGGAACCAAGGAGGAGGTGGTGGAGGAGGAAGAATGACGGTAAGTGGCAAAGGAACCATGGAAGGAGGTCGTGGTGGTGTAGGAGGAGGTTGTATGTAAACCTCCTCAGCATACACAAATGGGGTCATCTTGTCACATGTGGGAGAAAAGTACATGACAAACTCAAAGAATGTGACGTTAGCACTAACATAGTATTTCTGTCTAACATTATTCAAAGCATGGGTATCTTTTCAGTGTATGGGAATAGCCTACAAAAACACACTTGACAACTCCAAGAGAGAGCTTCTCACGGCAAGGAGTCAAAAGATAAAAAATGCAATGGAGCCAAAGATGTGAGGTGTTAGAGAGAAAGGTCCTTATCAGGAAAGATGGTTGAAAAAGAAAAATCTTCTCCCACCAAGAAGGATGACATACGAATGACCAGATTGCAAGGTTACAGAAATCGGTAATCGGTACTCGGTCGACGGGGTCACTGACAAAGGATTAATCGGCAGCCAGACGACTAATCAGATTTAGTCGATCATTAGTTGATTTTGAATTGTTTTAATTATTTAAATATATAAATCATTTTTTATACATATGTTCTTATATTTGCATAGATGTATACATTTTCTATACTATCATAATGAAACAAAAGAAGTAATTAACTTTAAATATAACATTAAGCATATTAAAATAAGTTTGCTTTTAAAAAGGTAAAAAAAAGTATAAAAAATAAAAAAAATCTCTACATAAAAGTCAGCTGACTAAGCCTAGTTTTTTACAACAGTGCCAAATAGCAAGTAGTGAGGACCGCATCATCCCAGAAAGATTGGGGAGAACGACTCTGGATAAGAATAGTCTAGGTCACATAAGAAGATGACGGTGTTTGCATTCAGCAACACCATCTTGTTGAGAAGTGTACGCAAAATAGGTCTGATGTATAATGCTAAGGGACATGAAGCACAGAGAAAGCTGAATAGTACAAAACTCCAAGGCATTGTCAGATCAAACATACTTTATATTAAAATATTATTTATTTCATGAATAAATGTTTTAATGACAGACCCAACCTCGGACTTGTTTTTCAAAAGAAAACCCAAGAAAATCTAGAATAATCATCTGCAACCACAAGATACAGCTTGTGCCCCCGATGGCCAGGGAAATGCCAAAACGAATCTACTCAAATAAGGCACTGCTACTACGACTCTAACAATCAGAAAAACTGGAGTGATGATGCTTCTCAAGCTGGCAAGCCTCGCACAAAAATGTAGACTGAGATGGAATCAAAGGGAGGACTCTACACAACTTTTGTGGAGGAAGGTGACCGAACCGAAGGTGCCACATGTATGGGGAGGCCGACCCGGTGGGAAGGGAAGAAGCACCAGCATAAGGCGACTAGACCAGTCTTTAGAGACCCATTTACTCACGACCACATCCAATTACCATAACCATGACTATATCCTAAAACACGAAAAACGAGAGGTCAAATACGGCACGACAATGCAAATCCTTGGTGATCTGACTAATAGATAACAAATTCATAGAAAAATCAGGTGCATAAAGCACAACCTGCAAACACATAGATTGTGTCAAATGAATATCCCCATGTTCTGTAACAGGAGAATGTGTTCCATCGGCAATGATAATAGATATGCCAGAATGTATTGATCTGTAGGAAGTGAACTAAGCTTTGTCTCTACAAAGATGATGATAAGCATCAAAATTCATAATCCACTCAAAAATGTATGTTTTGTGACAACTAGTAAGGGCGTAAACTATACCTCAGGTACTAGCAAAGGTTGTGGCAGCAACATCAGAAGGGTCTGAAGGAGCACTAGTAGAGGCAGTAGCTAGAGTCATGATCTCCATCAGACGAGAGACAAGCTCATTGAAATTCTGAGAAGTTGCAGGAGGCTCAACTTGGTTGGCAAAACGAGTAGAAGCGGTGTAACCATGCATCAGGTAGCAGGTACCCTCAGAGTGGCAAGAACAGTGACAGAAGATGCACTGTTGATGTGGGTGTCTTCCTCCTCAACCATAGACATCGCATCCTCTAAATTGAGCAGGACCTCTCATGTTGCGAGCTGCGACCATCGCAGAGGAGGTCTGAGTAGTGACTGCAGGAGACATCACGATCTTGCTCAGCCAGTTGTAGGGCTCCTCCATAAGAGGTATAGACGCACCCATAAGAAGCTGGATGCATGTAGCATCATAGTACAAGTCAAGTGCTATCAAAAACATGCCAACCATAGTTGAATTCATGTATGTCTATTGTTGCTTTACGGAAGCGTTCAGAGGCATGAAACTGTGAAGCTTCTCAAACATGACCATGAGCCATGAGTAGAAAACCTGAAGAGGGTGACCATCCTGCTTGGCTACAAAAATGTCGTACTGAAACTGCGGGATCTTTTTCTCATTCCTCACTTGAGGGTAAGTGGTTGCGAGGATGTCCTACATTGCCTTAGCAGTGAGATGATGAAGGACGTCATTGGTTATCTATGTGATTAGAGTGTCAGATAGCCATACTCATGCATCGCACCGTCTTGCTTCCATTCCACGAAGAATCTTGTCGGCCAGCTCTGGCTATGTCAGAATGTGATCCTTGTTTTACACTACATAATTGTCATAAAACACATGGACCATAACTCATAGTTGGCCCCATCCATCTTGACCATAGGCGTTGGGTCTCTGAAGGCACCAAATTAGGATAAATATGCCTTACTCCCTGACATGATGATGAATAGGCATGGAAAGGACGCAACTAGGGTTGTAAACAGATCTGAATGTGTCTACAATCATACGAGGAACTGGTTGTGTATGCAGACTCATGCCACAACCATTCTCGACAACTTCAAGAGCGTGTTTGGGGCTGTTAGGTGACTTTAAAGATCTGATGTCACCCTCATCGTGGCAAAATCAGACCTCTTAGGGACCTAGGCCACACAAAAAAGAAAGGAAGAGCCTATGGATCCATGCTGAGACCCCCTGATTGACCACGGGATGATGTATGACCGCTAGCAACGATGTAGCGACACGAAGAAAGGCTAGAGAGACCCTAACGGAGCCGAGAGGGGCATGTTGGAAACACCTAGAGGGACCTGTGAGGTTGCCCTAGTAGTGGTGATGCGCCACACCGAGCCCAGAGAGAGTAGAATCCCCGCTAGCGGCAAGGAGGTGCGCCACACAGGGATTGTGGCAGCAAGGGGGCATCGCACAGAGAGATAGGTGTTGTTGACAGCGCACGCAACGGTGGCGAGAGGGGAGAGGTCAACGGTGGTGGATTGAGATGTGTGGGGCTCAGGATCCAGGACTGTTGCTCTGATACTGTGTGGAGAGAAAATAACGGCTTGATTATGAAAGGGGGGCTATATTGCTCTATTATAGAGAGAGGAGAAGCCCTAGAGGGCGAATTACATAATAAAGATAAAAGAAATATAAAAATACATAAGAAATACGAAAACACATAGATAACTCTCAATAATTACCTATAACACAACCTGTGCATGGAAGTCAAATGTAATGTACTCTAAAAAATTCTCAAAATTTAAATATAGATCCATGACTAAATGTCCGCTCATATTAACAACTTGAATGTAATTGTTTGACCAGAGGACTAAGAAGAGAACACTATAGTGCCATTGATTCAGGCACCACAGATGGCCTATAGGATGTTGCCGTATTATGTTGTACTGCAAACTATACCCATATCAAATGGACAAAAAATGACTTGTTTAGTATGGAGCCTCGAGATCCTCTTGTATGACGAAATCATAGTAACAAAAGGATATGACAAATTACATAAACATCCTCAAGAAAGAAAAAATCAATTATAACTGGAATAATAACACTACACCCTCCCACCTCACATGGTCAAAAACTAATCTCGAGATGATAATGTGTGAGCATTTAGGCATTTTTAGGCAAAACCGCATCGAAGCTAGAATCTTGGTCTATTGTAGAGAGATGTATGCGCCTCAGTTAATCGAGACGGTAATGAGGAGGCGAGGTTGAACCGAGGGGCTCGTTTAGGTGAATTTAAACCAAAAAACTCAGTTAAATATCATTTTTTTCACATAAGGACATACTTAAGAAATTTTAAATACAAAAACTTTATAAATGGAATAGTTGTCTATCAATATGATGTAACCCTAAAACAAATCATTAGTTCATTAATTTGTTGCATTTTATTCCTCTGTGAATGATCTTTATGATCTTTTTTAGATTACTGGAAATGATCGACACAACATAGATATGAACAAAAGAGACTAATATCTAATATATTCAAGCCAAATCACTTGCGAGTTCAACGTCATAACAAAAGAGACTAATATCTAATATATTCAAGCCAAACACTTGCAAGTTCAACGTCATTAATAGAATCTGTAGCAATTTCTATCCAACCCAAGACTTCTCACATCATGAGTAATAAAGAAATATCACGCTTTGTTTCAACAGAACCTTAACACATTCATCAACTTTAGTTCAAAAGACAACCACAGTGCACATCAATCAATAGTTAACCTAGCCAGCACCCTAGTAATTGTATTCAGTTCCTAAAAATAACTCTTGTGTCCAACTTGATATTGTTTTCGTGCACATTTTTTATATCTCTTGAACATCGTTTTCAAGTAGAATCTAACATCTAAATCCTTTTTAATCTGTTTTATCGACGTAAAATATGAACCTCCTAATTCAGTTTTTTTAAGTTAAGAATCGTGATGACATCGAACACAAATGGATGTTTTCATGGCTTTCTTAAAAGTACATGTCTTTGTGTTTCGTCTTTCCTGAACAAAGCAAGTTCTACTTCCTAAGTCTCACCTCATATATAGGGAACCACCTCAATCCATCGGTTATTTGATACATGGCATCAACATGGTAAGAGTATAAGGAGCGTTTCTTCAAATGTGCTTTAGATAAATGATAGACCAATCCTCTCTCAAATAAATGATAGGTCAAGACTCATTGCTAGCAATGGATAAAACGGTACGAGTAGAACCAAATTTTGACAACTAGGGAAAAGGTCTCAAGATAATCATCCCTATGATAGGTCAAGACTCATTGCTAGCAATGGATAAAATGGTATGAGTAGAACCAAATTTTGACAACTAGGGAAAAGGTCTCAAGATAACCATCCCCATAAGGTGAGGAAAACCTTTAGCCACGCATCTGGCCTTGAACTGAATAAGAGATCCTTAGATGCATGCTTTATATGAAAACCAACCAACAAGCAACAGGAAAGACACCCATACGGCAAAACTAAATCCTAAGTCTCAAGAGAAGAGCATCCATCTTTTTATCCATAACATGTGTCCACTCGAGCTCTTGAAAGGCTAAACGATAATCTCTCAGAACAAGAAAAGTCATCAAAGCATAAGTGTAGTACATATCATTTGTACACAAGCCATCATAAGCAATGAAAAGAGAAATAGTATGTGAAGTAGGACTTCGAACTCCCTTGCTCAAGGCAATAGGTTGCTCACTCGTGGTAGATGAGGTAGACGGAGCATCGGAAATTGCAGTATAGGGAGTACCATCTGTAGAAGGATCAATAGCATGTAAAAAAATCGACTCGAACACCTTTCAATGCCACTTGTGATAAACCTGGGGCAGAGGTGAGAACTCCAACGAGATGTCATCAACACACTAATGCAGCCCATTAATGATCCAAATTACAATTATTAGAAGAATCTAGACTTTGGTCTAATAAAGTGTAAAATGTTAAATGGAAAAGATCTTGCTGAATTTAGTATTTTTATTTTAATAGAAAATAAGGATTTAGAATCCTCTTACTCCTCCTCTAGGTTTAGAGTTCGTAGAAGTTTTTCTCTTTTCTCCTAAAGGATAAAACAATCTAGAATAGTGTGGTATTTTCTACCATGTTGTATAAGCCATCTATATGTAGGACCCTTCGGCTATTAGAATAGGATAAAGAAGAAAAAGACATTTTGAGTGAAAGAAGGTTTCTTTCTCTTATCTCTCTTCCCTTCCTCTTTCTATCCCCCTCCATCTTCCATTTCCCTCCCTCAAGGTTTCCCTCTCCATCATCTTCGAAGTTCTCTCTACCCCTCTCCTTCATAATCAAAGATCTCTATTTCTCTCCCTTGCTCTCCCATCTCTTCTCCTTCTCTCTATACCATTTCTCCGATATCTATTATCCCTGTCCTCTCTATCTCTCTCTCCTTCATGATCAAATATTCTATTTCTCTCCCTTGCTCACGGGGCCCTTGCGGTGGTTGTGCGACGATGTGGTGCCACGTCAACGGGCGGCAAAGCAGTGCCTCGGTGTCGCATTGCGTCTGTGGAGGCCGCACGACGGGCAGTGGTGACCGCGCAGAGGCCGCGACTGGGAGAAGGTCGACGGTGGCGAGTAGGGTTGGTGGGGTGAGGAAATTAGATCAGGGCTCTGATCTAGGATTGTCACTCTGATACCATGTGGAGATGAACGAATTAATTGCATTATTGAGAGGCCATGGGGTTCTCTTATATAAGAGAGAAATCTGTTGGGTAAATTACAAGAAGAAGACAAAGAAAATAGAAATTGCATAGAGAATATGAAAGATAACTAATATCTTAACACTTATAGCACAGTCGATTATGATTAGGAATGGAATCTATTAGATAGAAAGCCCACATGTGGACTAATCGCCTATCCCGGTCTCTGCCTTCCTGCTGCCCCGACTCAAGAAAGGCGACGAAGGGTCAGAGTCCCCTATCTCATTTCCGCACTCCGGCCTCCGCCCGGCTGGTTCGCAAATTGGAAGTACCCTCCCTTTTTGTTGTTCTTTCTGATTGTGCTCGGCACCTTTGGGTCCTCTTTCATTATTGGATTGCTTAGGGCCAGAGAGGAAGGTGGTCTCGAATTCCCTTCACCAAACAATCAAGAACCTCGCCGACTCGCGCACCTCCTTGAACCTACTCGCACGTAGGATGTCAGATCTTGTATTAGCTTTCAGTAGAAAGCCCACAATTGGTTTCTGTACCTACCAGGAGACAAATCCGATCACCTAGAGGAGAAAGAAGCATGCATTAGTCTCCCGTTCCAGGGCAGAAAACGAGCGCATGGCAATATCTCTTGCAGCTACTAAGTTAAAATGAATTTAATATATACTTACAGACTTATACAACTCCTATTGGAGGTTATTGAGCTCACATGTAACAACAAGGTAGCTATGCATATACCCAACAATCCTATATTTCATGGACGCACAAAACATGTGGAGGTTGACTATCCTTACACTAGAGATGATGCAAATCGGATTTTGCGCGTCGACGATAGATAATTTTTGAAGGTGGAATTTTAGGTGGAAGAAGATAATAGAGGGGTTGAGAAGAAGAAACTGAAAGGGTTGAGAAGAGAAGACACGCCGGATGCGCGGGGTTAGAGAAGAAGAAACGCGTAGACCGCGAGGGGAAGAGAGAAGAGACTCGTCGGGAATACGAGGGGATTGGGAGAAGAAGAACACGTGTAGATCACGCGGGGAGAAGGAGAGAGAGGGGAGAGGAGAGAGAGATAAATCTCTATTTTATCACATCTTGAACTGACAAGATACAAAGAGGGTTAATGCACATCATGTGTTCAGCTTGAGAGATGTTGTAGCAAATTGGGCATGATTTATATATATGCTATAGCTTAAGGAGGAGTATTAAGAAATATTTTGTACTCCACTTACTCATGGGCACCCAAAGTCCCCTCCAGACCCATGATGATTTTGAGGTAAATCAAGTCCTCTGCAGAATGAGCATTGGTGTTTGCATAAGAGATCATTATAAATCTTATTGCCTATTCCGTTGATGATTATGGAGGAAATCTATTATATAGAAAATCCATCATTAGCTTATGTATTTACCCATCAGGAAATTTGATTACTTGGAGGAGAAAGAAATAAACGGTAATCCACCACACCGGTGCAGAAAACAAGTATAGGGCAATGGCTTTTATAACAACTAGGTTAGTATGGATTCGATATGCATTTACATACTTGCCCGTAACTCCTATCAGGGTGATGGAACTCATATGTGACAATAGCACGGCTATGCGTATAGCCAACAAACTCGTTTTATAAACTCACAAAACATGTGGAGGTTGATTGTCATTACACTAAAGACCTGATGCAAATAGGTTATTGCGCACATCTTGTGTTCAATTTGTTAGATATTATAGCAAGTCAAGCATGATTGGTACATATGATCTAGCTTGAGGGAAAGTATTGCGAGATATTTTTTACACCTACTCAGAGGTACACTTGTATTTTCAATGTATGGTGACTCTTTTGTGTAACCCTAACCCTAGATATCCACCTATATATGGATATGTAGGATAGAATAATAAAATCAAGTCATTCTCTCATCTTTTTCTCCCGTGAGGGGCTTGATCTTATTTTTGTCTCATATGCAGGCTTCCATAAGCTTTTGAGACTCACGTCGACATTAAACCCCTAAAGTTGAAAGTCTTGGCTCCTTTGTATTACCAACCTCTCTGTATATAAAAAGCCACCAACAAAGAGTCCACATTTCTCATAGGTGCTTCAGATCTCGCGTTTGAATTGGAATGAAATCAAACATAGGGGATTCCGGAAGATCGTGACTAGCGAGTGAGATAGCAAGCATTGGACTCCGTGACTAGTCAGTGAGATAGAATTTTCCTCCGTTGTTGAAACCCCGACTTTAAAAAGATGCAGTTCCGCACAAAGCTCAATTGGTAGTTGAAAAATGAGACCTTATTTGTAAATCAATGCATAGTTAGAGCTTTTTTGTAATTTACCTTTAAAATTTTAAATGATTAAATAAATGAATCTTTATAAACATATCGAATATATTGGCAAAGGCATGGTTTAAAAATGTTAACGAAGATCAAATTATTAAGCAACAACATATAAACAACTCAATACTCCTCAACTAACAATTTAGCTTCAAAGGTCGTCCTATCTATTTATAGAGAGTTGTTTAAGAATGAATGAATTGTCTTCAAGGGTCTAGGTATCTTATATAGTGTGAAACCTTACATAGATAAAAGGAGAAATTGCATTAAAATCCCGAAAGAGACACAGGACTCGATAAATAAATGAATAATATAAATAACCCAATAACTAAATAACTCTAACACTCCCCCTCAAGTTGGAACACATCTATCGAACATGCCTGACTTAAAAAACATCAATGAAATGTATTTCTTCGGTAGTGCCTTCGTGAATATATCCGTAAGCTGGAGATCTGTAGAGATTAGTGGTAATCTTCCCTCTTCATATTGCATCTCGAATGAAGTGACAGTCAACTTTAATGTGCTTAGTCCGCTCATGGAATACGAGATTGGCGACATTGTATGTAGCAGACTTGATGTCACAATATAAAGGTATGGGAGTAAGGTCTCAAAAAATGAAGGTATGGGAGTATAGTAGGAAGTCCAAGCTCCTGTAGAAAGGAGACTAGCCAGGTAATCTCACAAGTGGCTTGAGCAATCGCCCTGTATTCAACCGTTGCACTCAATCTAGAAACCATTGTATGTTTCTTGCTCCGTCATGTAACCAGGATGCCACCAACTAACAATAGCATAATATGTAGTTGATCATCGGTCCTCAAAGGAACTGATATAATCTACATCTACATAAGCGATGAGATCAGTTTATCCATTGACCATGTAGAAGAAGCCACTCCCTGGAGATTCCTTCAGATATTGAAGGATCAGAGAATATCGTGCCAATGATTATAGAGAAGACTCTCCCTGTGCTTGTTGGCTCTTCTCACCACTAGGCTTCTATATCGTATAGTATCCTCAAACTCAAAATCAGTAGATGTAGCATGTTTTCGCAGTTTTCCTGGGATGCCAGATGGTTTGCATTCAAGTAGGTCAACCTCTTTAAAAATATCTAAGCAATACTTTCGATGTGATAGGTGTAATTCCTCTACAGTGTGTATCACCTCAATGCCAAGGAAGTATTGGAGTTGATCAAGGTCATTGGTGGCAAACACCTTATGAAGGAAAGCCTTGGTTTTTAGAATGCATGCTTCATCATCACCAGTAACTACCGTATAACCGTGCCATTGGACCATTGTCTAACAAAAACAGAATCCTCAGATGTCCTCCTGCAGAAGCCAAGAGAACTTATCTTAATGGTAAACATGTCAAACAACGCTAGTAGACTCTACTTTAGGCCATATATGGCCTTACGGAGTCGGCACGCGTGACCCCTCGACAGAGGACACCTCCTCCTTGAGGTCACCATACAGAAAAACATTCTTCACATCTAACTAAAAGATTGGCCCATTTTTATTAGCAGCAACAGAGGGAATAGTGTGGATAGACTCCATCATGGCTACTGGAGAAAGTCTCAAAATAGTCCACACAATAATTCTGAATGAAGCCCTTTGCTACAAGCATGGCCTTCAATCTGTCAATAAAACTACCAGGTGATTGTTTGGTCGTAAAGATCCATCGACATGCAACAAGCCTGACACCTGGGAGACACAGCATAAGGTCTCGCATACCCTGGAGGTAAGTGCATCCGTCTCCTCATTCATGGCTTTTTTCCTATCATGATCCACTATGATGATAACGAGGAATAAAAATGGTCGCCAGAGCATATGTAAAATTCCTGTCACAGCTGTATAGATTGTTAGTGAAAGTAAAATGTGACATGGAATGTATAGTACACTGCCTTTTTGTCCATCGTAGAGCTATAGGAAGATCAGAGGAAGCATATGAATCCGTAGTGGTGAGGACCCTCGAAGAGTGCACATCATCCTACAAGTAAGGAATAAGTAATGGTACATGATCAGAATGAATAGTGTGTCTTCTTTTCTAGACAATGGGTGGTGGTAGTTCCAAGGGCATGCAATAATAAAGTGAGCAAAGTATCCAGTCTATTCAAAGAAAATGACGTCAACAGAAAGATAATAATGATGAACAGTCAAATCGTAGCACCTATAGACCTTGTTGGTGGGAGAATCATTGCTTAAGATATCACGATATATCGCCGATATATTGGTATCGGCGATATAGATGTATCGATATACATATGTATATCATTTTCTAAGATATCGACATATGAAGTCATATCGCTCAGAAATGATATAGGTTTCAGTACAAATTTTCTCGGATGTCGATCGATATCCTCAATATTTTGCCAATATCTATGTATATCAACGATACCCATGTGAGTTTAATTTCACTACTTATTTAGCTACTCCTATTATCAAAACACATAATGATTTATATATTTTGTTTCGAGTGGGGAGGCAACCTCGTCGAGGGAGCGGATTTGCTACCCCTAGACTCTCTCCCCTTCCCAGGCTCGATGACCGGGCAACGAGGCCCCCGTCTGGTAGGGTATGGTGCGACAAGGGGGTGCATACACCAGTTTCTTCAACTGGTGGACTCCGCTCCCTATGGGCATTGGAGATGAAGCAACTCTAATGTTGATAAAATTAGATCATGGGTTTGAAATATATACTCCGATTGGTATTAGTAAGCTAGTAACTTTTACAATATAGTGATTCGTAAAAACGAGTTCATGACATACTCCGATCTGTATGATTTCATTTAGTTCAGTTAGAAAAGTTTTGCTTCCAGTCGATTTCAATCTGTTAGAAAATCGGAAGCGGAAGCATAACATGGAAAAGATAAATAAAATAAAGAACAGCGGGATTTTACGTGGAATCCTACTCCGTGAGGAGCGGGATGAAACCACGGGAGAAGCCCTTAACAGGGCGTGTTTGTCTATTGACTTTCTCAATGAGTACAGGAGGTCTGGGGCTCTTTATATAGCTTCTCCAGAGCCTCCAAGTCCCACCACTGGACGATGTGAGACTAAACACTGGATGGGGTAAATGGATCTCCTCCAGAATCCATTTACCCTGCTACAACACAATGGATGCATACAACGAATGCTCCAACACTCCCCCTCAAGCTGGAGCATGCAATGCTCAGCTTGGACAAACAGAAATAAACTCAACTCAACGCTACAGGACACTACGGACAATATCAACCCAACGCACACATTGCTGCAGTCGAGGACGCTGCTTCTCATGCCGTGCAGGTGAGGAGGACGAACGGGCTGGAGTGTGAGTCAACTGAAGACTCGGAATCTGACCATCGAGTCTGAAACTGCGCCTGAAGTCTCCTCGTCGGAGAACTGGGTCTCTCCCATCTGGCTCAGAGAATGGTGCACTGCTCTGGTGTACCTATGATACCACATGAAAACCCTTGCCCTCAAGGGAATGGTCCTCTGCTCTGGAGTCCCTATAGCTCACATGAAAACCCTGGCCGAACAACAACAAGAATGACGGGGACCTCAAACAAATGATGGCAACATATGCTCATCTGACAATGACCGCAAACTCGTGCGTGTCTGAAACTGGAGACTCGAAAACTCTTGAACGTCGAGTCTGGATAACTGAATCTGTAGAGTCTGAAAAGTTGGCTGGTCTGGAAATCTGCATCTCGTATCTGAATCTGGAAGAAGACCTGTGACTCTACACCATACTCCCCCTTTCTCCCATACTTGTCGGAAAACACGAACGTCGATCAAGTTGGAAGAAGACAACAATGATGGGGATAAAAACAAACCAATTAGCCGATCACAACTTTGTCGGCTTTTCAAAACATTCATCATTTTTTTCATTCAATTTTTTTATAAGCCGTTTGACCTTTTTTTATCGGCTTTTGCAAAAAAAAAATAAATTGCGTACGACTTTTCTTTTTACGTGGCTTTTTTTTTCAACAGCGTACGGCTTTTTCTGTTATATGTACGCGCCTTTTTTTTCTTTTCCTTCTTTTTTTTCGAAAACTGTACGTCTCCCCCTCCCCCCCTTTTTTTATTAAAAACAGCCTAGCCCACTTGGGCTCAACCATCCCCCTCTCCCTTTTCTTTAATAGCAGCCCACTTGGGCTTTCATGTAAATAACACATACATTTTTATAAAAAAAAAAGAACGGGCTGCTTTAGGGTTCCCACGAAGGAACCCCATCTTCAACACCAGTTGCCCCCTACGGGGCTTTCTTCATTTGCGCCGCCTGACGGTCATAGCGGCTGGAGCCGCCTCAGGAGATGCACGGCAGAGCGGGCTTCCCGCCTGGAAGGGTCTCCCGCGCAAGCGGAGGCGCATGGACCTGCCATGAGCGTCGCTGGAGCTGCGCAGGGGGATCGCCAGGGTGTTGGGCATCACCGCCTGAGGAGTATCGTCTGGGCGAGCGCTGCAGTACGCGAGATGGAAGGCGGCTGGAGATCTCGCCGCTTGGGATGAGGGAGGAGGGAGCGCCTGTACGCGCCGCCTGGTTGAGGGTATACGGGTGCGCACGGGGGTGATCTTTGGGTGTTGCCTTAGCCGCGTGTGAATCGTGCGCGTGGAGAGGCACCGTATGAGATGGGGTAGCTCGCGCGCCTGGAGGAGAGCCGCATGGGGATTGGAGGGGCGGCGTTGCGGGTACCACCGCCTGGGGATGCCGCCTGGAGGGTTCCTGAGAGTAACCTCAGCCTGGAGGTTTAGGACTGCGCCGCCTGCGCGGTATTTTGCCGCAGCGATCTGGAATCGCGTCTGGAACTGCTGGAGATTCCCTCGTGCCGCCTGCGCGAGGGCTTGGCTTTGAAGACGACGCAGGGCCTGGATCGGAAGAGAGTCGCCACGAGCTGAACAGGAAGTTGATGACGGCGCTGCACGAGAATCAAGATGTGGCGAACATAACTAGGGTTTCAAGAAAACCCTAGGAACTTGAACTCTCAAATCTCCAAACATCAATAACAAGAACTTCAAAGAAACGAATCTCGAATAGAATTACAAAACTTTAAAAAATCCTCGAGATGGGAGGAGAGGAGGTCGCCGCCTGTGCTGCGCGGCCACTAGCGGTGCCGCCACCTGGGTTATTTCGCGCGATGGGGATGTGCATCGGGCCTGCGATGGGTCCTTGGAGCCGCTGGGAAATATGGAGCGGCATCGCCCCCGCCAAGGAGATTTGTGAGAGGATTGGGGATGGCGGTGGAGAGTCACCGCCTGGGGTTCGCCTTGTTCCTGGAGAGATCTCTGTAGCCTAAGAGATGCGTGGGCGTGTGGATGTCGCGCAAGGTCTGGAGGTAGCGCGTGGTGCCGCCTTGGCGGCTAGGGCGTGGAGGTCTGGTGCATGAGGGCATCGCCTGGAGGCCACCACAATGATACTGGAGGGCGCCGCCATCATATGGGCATTTACCTGTTGCAGATCTTGGACTTGAATGGCGATCAGAGGATAAGGTGACGGTGATGGTGCTCCATCGATCGCCATATCGACCGTGACGGTGCTCCATCGATCTGAGGGCTTCGACGGCAGAAAATAGGGTTTCAAAAATAAAACCCTAGAACATAAATCCAGCCATAAAACAAGAATGATACAAAAAGATCTCAAACACGAATAACAGATCTTCAACATAAAATGAATCTTGAACATATTACAAACAACATAAAAGTAAACCCTCGAGAATCGACCCGCTCTGATACCATGTTAGAAAATCGGAAGCGGAAGCGTAACATGGAAAAGATAAAATAAAATAAAGAACAGCGGGATTTTACGTGGAATCCTACTCCGTGAGGAGCGGGATGAAACCACGGGAGAAGCCCTTAACAGGGCGTGTTTGTCTATTGACTTTCTCAATGAGTACAGGAGGTCTGTGGCTCTTTATATAGCCTCTCCAGAGCCTCCAAGTCCCACCACTGGACGATGTGGGACTAAACACTGGATGGGGTAAATGGATCTCCTCCAGAATCCATTTACCCTGCTACAACACAATGGGCGCATACAACGAATGCTCCAACACAATCCATCTTTTATTCAAAAATATTATTATTATGAATTTGTGTTTTTTAAAACTATATATTATTATGCTCATTTAATGCATAATATGTAATGTATATGAATATAATGTGTTAAAAACATGTCATTTATGTCTCTAAGTTGTTTTTATTTGAATTTCATCATTTCCTTTGTAATACCTCTCAACAGTCAACTATTAGCATCGACAACCATCGATATAAGATATAATGTCTATTGGTGTGCTAAATACACTCATTCTTGCATATAAATATGTATTTATATGTTATTTATTGTTTTAATGACTTTGATGATCTTAATTCATGAAAAAATACTTTTTAGGTCATTTTCAAGATTTCCACCGATATCATCTATATATCATTGATATATCCTTTTTCGAGCGGACCGATAAAATATAAATATCAATATTTCAAACCTTGGCGAGAATACCCAATGAAAATACACTTGATAACACGAGAAAACAGTTTATCTACAATCTAAAACTTGTGAACAAAAGCAGTGCAACCAAAAATTCTCAAAGGCGGCGGAAAAGGTGTCGAGCTCGTCAAAAATCACATGGCAATTTAGCTCAACACAAAACTTTTTAACAGACAATAACTCAAAAGAATGTCAGGAGCACCATGAACTCCAATAAGCCGGGGCTTGGAGGAAAACTCCACGGTCCCAACAATGACAGGGGAATGAGCCACATTGGCAACCTGAACCGACTTTATAGTGGAAAAAGTTTGGGAGGAGGTCAGCAGACTACCTTCTTACGTCAGATGAGTAGAGGCATTGGAGTTAATAATCCAAATAAGTGTTGTGGCAGCGACTGAGTTGACTATGGTACATAAATCAGTAGCTACGTGCGTAGCAGGAGTAGTCTCACTGGGACTGGTATTAGGTCTCTATAGAAATTGCATCAGGTATGAGTAATCAATAGCATAGAGTTAGACTGTATCTCCCCTGGGATCTTGATCAGAAGCTGCATCAGTCACTGTAGCATCATAGTTAGATGCAGCATTGGCATGTAGGGGCATGCCAAACTTCGCCAACATCTCTCAGATGGGTGATTCGCCTTCTGACGGTGAATACACGGCATGCGGTCACGGCTAAAATCATGACCTAGACCTCATTAGTACCTAAAGCGGTCTCCTCATTCGAATGAAGCAATAAATGCAGAGTTTCCCACAGGTTGTGTAGGCTAAATGCGAACAGTAGAAGTCTCACTATATTGTAGACATCCAAGAATGACCTTGATGGACAAAAGTATATCAGATGTAAGGAATTGTTCCTTCACATTCCAGTAGTAATGATATAATTCGGCTAAGAATTAGCAGACCAACCAATGTGATCTCCATGTCACATGTTTTGTACGACAGGCTGGCTGAAATATCGCAAGCTCCTCGTAGAGTCATGTGAGGTTGCGATGGCACTCCACAAGAGTGGACTCTCACTGAGATGCGGACCAGACCCGATATAGATTGGCAAGACAAGATTTAATAATATGCTGAGAGTATGCATGTGCCAACCACATCTCCTTTGCGGGTATCATTGTACAAAAGATTCACCATAATGTAGGAATCAACACTATTGATCATTCACGTCAAGACCTGATAGTTTTTTTAGAACAGTCATGACATGATGGTTGTATATACGCTAGGACTCATCATTCTTGTCTGCCTCCTTTAGAGGCTCCTTAGTCAACATAACAACCTTTAATTTGATAGAAGTACCTTGCATCATCGCAGACGATGTCAAGAAGAGGGGTTTTGTCTCGATGGGAATTGTGGTCAGATAGAGAGATCAAGAAACGATTGTAGAGATCTTTAAGGAAATCATGAAGATTAGGGATACTACTCCAAAGCCTCGTCTATCACACGAGACACAAATCAGACCTGCCACGGACAAAAATCAGGGCTCAGATCGGCTAGAAGATGCCAAGTAGGCGACGGGTTCAGCTGTGGATGGTGTTGATCTGTGTTGCAACAAGGTGCGATGGCGATGGGGCAAGCTTAGCGATGTTGTAGCAAGCCCAGCGACGATGGAAGAGGTCCTAGCGGCGTTAGGCGATGGAAGGACGGTGAGCGTGGAAGCCCTACGATGCTAGGGTATTCCCAAAGGTGATAGAAGCCCAACAGTGGAAGTCATGTGGGGCTAGTGGGACCTTCAGATGGGGTAGATAAAGAGAAATAATCCAATAACTAATAAGAGAAATAACATAATAACTAAATAACTCTATCATTATTTATAAACTAATATTTCCGCCCAAAAAACCAAGAAAGCACACAAGAATCACTCACAAAATGGAAAAGTGGATAAATGGCCCTCCTTGACACATGAAAGCTTCGGGAGGGGAATGGGATCATAAGGCATGCTTTGAAGGTCCTACATGCTACATAAAAATACAAGGATGAAGCGTGAGGATAGGAGTGGAATATATACCAATGCAGCAGCAATATCTCTTTAAATGTCAGGGCACAAGCTGGTGTTCGTGATGAGTATAATTTCATATTAGCAAACAATTGCACAAAATATTTTTCTCGACTTACAAAAATCAAATAGTTGTAACATGACATGTATGCCAATAAGGAAAGAGATCTGGGAGAAAAAATTACACATTAAAAGAATTGCTACTGCTGGGACCCTGTTGAGTTCCTAGTGGAGGTCGAGTTCTTGAAACCTTTAGTACTTTTCCATATTGACCAAAGAACTCTCTCCCCTCTAGTATCTGTCATTAAAAATAAATAATATTCCATTCTCAGTCCAACACCATCAAAACATGCTACAATGCCCGCAAGGGGAGAGAAGCAGTTTGAAACAAAGTACAGACATTTTCATCAGACAAGCTCAACGGAAGACCAATTATATACACAAGATTTCGTTGCATCACTCGGACCCTGCTGAGATGCTTTCTCGCATCAGCTGGACTCTTAACTTTTGCCTTTTGTGGTTTCAATTTTCTCTCTCCATTAGTTTCAGCAACCAGCCTGCAGTAATGCCGGCAAAAAGATCAATCAAAATTGAATAGATCTTAGCAAGTAGATTGATATAAAGAAATTGCAGATGATATTTTTACAGACCTTTCGCAGTTTGATGACATGCCAACAATCCTGTCCTTGTCATATGGCGTACGACAAGCAGGGCATCTTCCCTCTGTGTCCTGCTTCTCGGCCATCTCGATTATATGATGCCAGCACCAGACACATATCTACATGTCAAGTGATGGTCATTCAGAACTCAATAAAGGATACGAGTGATTTAACAATCAAGTCCTTTCAAAACAAAACCAAACATAAACAGGCAAAAAATAGACCCCCAAAAAAAGATAAAAACAATTCATAACCTCGTATCCACATTTGCAAGGCTTTAGCTGCTGATCGGTCAAGTCCATCTCCTCCGCACAAAGGGGACAGATCCTCTCTCCCTCCTCACTCATTGTCGTTCTTCAAAAACAAAGAACCAAGACGGATTGATTCTCATCCGCATGCATTACAATAAAGAGGAAGAAAATAATAACTATCGTCGTAATCACAATAATATCAGGTATCACATACAGACAAAAACGCAGAAACCAAGATTTTTCCTATTTTCCGCCAGTACGGAATCAGACAAACGGAAATGGCGGACATTCCATTAAAAGGAAAGAAAACAGATCGACGCGCGAGACCAACAAGTGGCAACATAACGCCGGAATCCGCGAGGAAATCCTGAAATCTATTCTCGCGACATTAGTGCGGGCAAATCGAAGGAATAGCGAGCGTATGACCGTGCTTCGCGAGGGAATCGAGATAGATCGGAGGGGAGAACTGGGAAGGGCGGACGGCGCTTACGGAGGGATCAGCGGGGAAGGATTGGCGATAAAGATGACGGGAAAATCGAGGAAGAACAAAGGACCCGGCCCTCTGATCTATCTCTCTCGGTCACTTCCGCTCTTCTGGAAGTGCTAACACGCCCACCACAGGTCGAGAACAGACGAGCTTTCTCTCAAGTCTGCCCCTATCTTTCTGCTGCGTTCCCCTGTCCCCCTCACTCTTTCTTTCGATTATATCGATAATATAGGCGGGATGTCTGAATATATGAGGTCGATCTTCTGGTACAGCCGGTGTTGTACTCAAGCAGCTGCCCATACAAGGGTCGTCCGATCCTTATCGAGCGGTTTGCTCAAGTACAGCACCGCTTGTACTACAGCAGATGATCCACTCATGTATGTATCTAGATGTGAGTTCATGCATGCTCACGCCCCCTTTCATCCCTCTCCATATATATCTGGATGGATTCTTAACGCCTAATGAATTCGATGGTGTAGGTGCAATGTCACAACCCTCTTTATATGTAGCCATGCAAATTATGGTTAGGGTTTTGGATGTTTGGATAACTCATTAACTATGCCTTGTACCATAAGCAACTCTTTCTTTTTGTATCGTTATGAATTATTAGTCATGTACACCTCCAAGCTGGGCGTGGGAGTTTGAATTGATGAGCCTAGATAATAAAGTCAATCCAATCTCTAAACTCGTAGGGTTTCTTGTCCGTCGCGAACAAGAATGAATCTAGTTCTTGCAAGAAAGTTGATGGATGGATACTCTCACCTGAGTGACTCTGCAACTGTAGATTCACCTCTGGTGGTAAAAACTCTGCATACGGTAACTGTTAATGATTGAAATTTCTATTAGATCTTTGTTGTGTGATTTATGGTTCGACATCTGCATGTGATCTTCTTTATCGTTTTCTTGTATCTCTACCACATCGATTTATGATATGCAGTAGATGAATCCATCTTATTACTTCTGTTAATGAATGAAAAAAAAAATCAATCATGGAATGTTAGAGTTTTGAGCAATAAGACAACCATTAATATGCTACTAGTAAAGCATCATCTTGGTACTTATCTTATTCAAAATTAAACTACACTCTCTAAAATCGTACTGGTTAGTAATTTTCCATATTGTTGGAAATGGGATGGAAGCCGACAAATGAATGGAGTGGCAAACTATGAATTTGTGACTCGTAACAGTGATTAACTGAAAACAGTGCTTCGTCCCAAGTAATTAGGTGCATTCACATGGTTATATCTCACAATTAACATTCATGCACTTAAAATTTTTGCATAAATTAGCATTTCATTTTGCATTCATGTTTGGTTGTAAATATTCACCTAACTTCGCATATTTTTAATGAATTCAATCTAACTCTAAAATAACATGAAACCAATTCCATTGTATAAGTATCATTAATATTAACCAATGAAAAAAATTTAAAAAAAATACTAATTGTATATATTTAAAATAAATTCAAACCCAAATTTCATGACAAAAGGTGTAAATATCAATATCTCCCCCATAAATGACCAACTTCACTTTACTCACTTTTTAATTAATGTACACTTAATTGTCTACAAATCAAAACCATATTTAAATGAATTGGAGTTCATTCATGATATTTATATTTTGGGGCCTAACTACATTTTATACATATTCACTGATTTTTTACTTTTTATTTCATGTACATGTTTGACTCTTCTTGATTTATTTCTTTTTCATTTCGCTATCTCGTCTCATGATTTAACTATTACATAAAACTAAAAAATAAAAAAGGAAGAAGAATAGAAATTCTTACTTGTGCTCACCGAACAAATTAACCAATATAGAATTCACATCCCTCGTTTATTCTGACATTTCATTAACTCGTAAAAATCTAAAAAAATGTATTTGTGTTCGCTGAATTATTCTAAATCATGTTCAATTTTTACATGCATTTATTGTCCACAAAAACCAAATAAAAAATACAAAACTAAAAAAATGATATTTTATATACGTAGAATATCACCAAAAAAACATATCTTGCATAGTTGAGTTCATTTGCATTTGAGTCCTTCCCGATCACTATAGAATACATTTATATCTACATTTTTCATTTTGGACATTTTTGTAGTTAATATTATTTGCTATTTATTTCCTATTTTCTTTACATTTTAATGTTTGGGGGAATGGTCAAGATACACATGGCATTACGCCGCTAGTCCACATCATATTCACCTAAACATCTGGTCAACCCTGCCTACACCTTGGTTAGTGACTTATGTCCTCTAGACCTCTTCCCCAGGCCATTGGATCAAGTTTGATTCAATGTCCCATATCCCAGTTGCCTTAACACAGCCTTCCTCACATGTTAATAATGTGATCCCTTTCCCACTGTTGGATCTTGATTGATCGAACGATCCATCCCTATTCCCCTACCTTCGGTCTTCCCTGACCGACCGACAACATGATCTGCCCATTTCAACCAACGCACCGCCTCTCCGGGCGAGCTCCAGTCACCTCCCCCCAATCGACTGAATCCTACAACCAAACTTCATCCTCTCCCCCTTTCTCTGATCACCTCTGGTCCTCCTCCTCTTCCTTATCCCTTCTCTCCAACAATCAAACCCATGAGATCCAATATTCTCCGACCTCTAATGCCTGCAACCAATCTTATCCTCTCAGACCCTTATCCCCTTATGCCTACGGCCTAACCAACATAATCCCTAAATCGATGGAGCCTCGATCACCTCCTACCCCCACGCATCTTCCTCTGTCGTCTCACTCTATTTAAGCCTTAACTTCTCCTCCGATCGATTTCATCTGCCATCCACCATCTTCATCTGAAAGTGATGAGAGAGAGGTGAACAAGGTTGGTGATAGCGATAATGTACCGCCGGTGAAGACTCCGACTCAACGAGATCCATGGAGAAAAACCTATACGTTGCTGCTCCAAACCCTGGAGTAGGCCAAGTCCTTGTCTTTTTCATTGGACGTCGAGACAATCACCGAAAGGTAGTGATGAACGCGGATTTTGCCTCTTTAATAGTCAAGTGTTATAGTATGAGAGACGAAACTTGATTCAACAAAAACCACAATCCTTGAATGTTGTGGAGAATTTTTCTTGGCAAGTCTACCAAGGTTGAACATGGGGACATGAGCCTCTTTAATTGTATATATCGAATTTGTCAATTAATTTAATGTATGATTATTTCAAGGTCATTTCAGGTCTTCATGCACAATAAAATATAGATAAAATGATGCGTGCATTTTTGTTTGATTTTATGATGCAATTATGAGATGATGCGTGTTCATAATGAATGAATGAATGCATAGGATAGACATGCAAAAGATGAATTACAAATATGCCCTAAAAAGATAACATAATTTGGCATCAAATTATGATTTAATTTCACAATCAAAACGAGCATTAAAATTAAGAGCGAGTTTCTATCATGGTAAATAATTAATGATCAAAAGACACATATAACATAAAAAATATACGTATTTCATTTAGTGTCAAAATAGGAAATGAATTATGCCATTAGAAAGAGGATAAAATAAGCAAAAAAATGACATTAAATCATGAAATTTGGAATTAAGATGCTCAAGTTATGAAAGAAACAATGTAGGGCATAAATATAATAAAAATGCATGAAATAAAAGATAAATAATTACAAATAGGTCCCTGGAAGGACCTATTTGTAATTTGGCAAAATCGATCGGGCCCCTTTATATTTTTCCATTGGCGCACAGGGACCATTTTATAATTTCATAAAACCTCAATGGCCTCCCTGTAAATACTGAGGCGCGCAGGTGAGGCACGTGCCTGGGGACAAAATTGTAATGTTAGAAAACTACAGGGCCCTTCGTGTAATTTACCCACCCCTCACATGCTAGGCACGCAGGGGACAGACTCGGGAGGGGCAGCAGGCTCGGGCACATGTTACGTGTGCTGCTGACTTCGGCATGAGGCTTGGACACTGTAACCTGTAGGTCTGGCTTGTGCTACGTGGCTCCACTTGGGTCATTGGATGGCCGCCACGAGGCGCCATCCAACGACACATGTACTTCATCTCCCGCCAGCGAAGGGGCGGCAGAAACAGGACTCTAGCGAACTCACCAGAGCCCATCCGTGCTCCTCCATGCTCGTAGAAGTTCGCCTGAGCTTCGTAGCCACCTGACAAGGGTGGATGACCGGAGATGAAGCCGCGTGGGTCAATGGAGCAAGCGGTCGACATCACCTCGCCAAAGCTAAAGGTCGAGATCGGAGTAGGCGTGAAGGCTCTGACCATTGAAGACATTGTGTACCTGCATGTCTCATATATAGCCGAGGCATGTTGTGCGTGGATTTATGAGTGAGATGGGAGTCTGCGAAGGCTATTGGAGTGGTGGACCAAGATCTTCACCTCCGGTAAGGCAGAGGTGAAGTTGGCGGAGGTGGATGGGGTCGTGGAGAAGGGAAGGTGATGGCGGAGGGGGTTGGTGAAGGTGATTGGTTGTTGGCGGAGCTTGTAGGATCGTCAGTGGCTAGTGATCGGTGTTATGTGCGGTGAGAAAATTTGGAGAAAATAAAAGGAAGATAAGCAAATGGTACCTGGCTGGAGCAACTATTTAGCGAAGGCGATGGTCTGGGCTGAGGCTCGAACTGGAGCCTCCGGTCGTCGCACAATGAGGGCGACTGTGCCTCGATGCTCGATGGCACACGGAGGCAGCCGCAACATGGTCGGTGGACCATGGGTCACACCAGGGACGAAAATCATCTTCACCTTGGCCTCCTCCCTCCGCTGTCATCGGAGGGACGGGGCAAGCTGGGCCTAAGCCCCTTGGATGGTGGATGAGGCGAACGGGTGGTGGGGCAATGTTTTATAGGGCAGGTCGGCGGGGTGTCCGGCCGTTTCGGTGGTGACGAGGGATTTTTGGGCGACTGACATGATTTCTAGGAGTGAAGGGGGAAGGCGCTGGAGGTTACTTATGGATGTAGGAGGTAACAGTGATAGAGGGGAGGTGTTATATTGATGAGAGGCATTTGGAGGGAGGAGATAGAAATAGAAGGGGGTGTTGTGGTTGAGAGTCGTAAAGCTTGGAGAGGGGGAGGCATCTGAGCTAAGAGATGAAGTTTTGACCATTGGACCGTGTGATTTAATGGTTGAGATTTGGACACGGTTGAAGGGATAGGATCAGATCCGAAGATTTGATCTAAAGTGGCGATGAAGTGGCGATGTGGCGAACAGAGAGCCCCGTGATAGGAGGTATTTGATGGTTGGGGATGAGGCACGAGGGGACGGTCCAGATCAAATACGAGGGTTTATCCTACGACAGGGGTGTGCGGGTGATGTGGAGAGAAGGTGGCCATAGGATAATACGGGGATCAGGCGGTTGTGAGTGGGGCGGAGAAGAGGGACGGGGATCAGATCTCAGGGTAGATCTGATGGCTGGAAACGAAGCGGGGGATGGACGGTCATAATGGAGGTGGGGGAGACTTGATCGAATGGCCAAGAAAGGAGTCGGGTGGCGAGAGAGGGGGCCTGTGGCAGCTCAGAAAGCGCCACATGGTCACTCCAGAAAAATCAATAAATAGAAAATTAAAGAAAAATCTAAAAGAATTAGTTAGATGCAAAATTAGGAAAAAGTTAAAACATGAAATTGTACATCTCGATGAGATCTACAAGTTTCATGTTGGACAAAAAGTCAAAAGAAGTTATTTGTATACAAGTGTATTTTTAGGGATATTTTTATAGGGATTAAAACACCACCTTTTGTCTTTGAGATTTTTTTTATATTTTTTCATTTCTTTTAAAGGTTAGGGAAATTATAGACAACTAATTAACCTATTTTTTAGAGTGTTTTAATAAGAAAGAAAAATAAGGAATATGGTTGTAACTAAATACAATAAATAGGTTAGTTATACATAGTTTCTGTACAATATAATACAAGAGAAAAAATAATGAATTATTAGGGATTTTTATTGAACTAATTAAGCAAGGAGTTTAATACGTGGATTTTAACATGACGAATATGAGATTCATTATACCCCTGTACTTAAACTATGCCCGTCCTTAAGCATCTAAAGAATGAATGAGTCGGATTAATTCATGAGAGTGCATGTGGAAATTTCAAGGCTCAATCTTCGAAGACCCTTAATTTGAGTGATCCTAAAATTCTGAGCTCAACCATGCTCTAGTCAGAAGGAATCTAAATTCTCTAATTATCAAACTCTCTGTTTGTACATAAAATGTAAGGATATGAATTTTAATATACTGCAATCATAAGAGTTGAGTTGAGACATCACCCAAAGTTCCAGTCCAGGAGATTTTCCTCTAGACCTAACCATCAACACTAGGGAATAAGTCTATTTTTGATTCAGTCAACCCTCTCATTAGTTTGTAAGACTTGAAAATGTATATGGATGGCCATATGATGAAGGGCATAGGATTGTGTCTATTTTTCCTCCCTCACATTGGAACAAGTGGCCTCTCAAGTGCCTTATTACTTAACACATGTATGTTTTTAGTATGTTGATCAATGTATCCGTCAAGAGAATTCAGAGTCGTCTGTACTTGTTTTTCTCGGAGTACACCAGGGTGTGTCTCTTTTGAGTATCTAAGTTACCTTCGACACCTAGACTTGTATCACTATATGATGCAGAGCTCTTTTATGGTGCTGACCCGACTTCTTGGTCCTAGAAGCGTTTGGTCCAAATGGACACTTTGAAAATGGTTGGGAGTGCTCGCCATATGGTGGAAGCTCTTTTGAAATTTGACTTTGAAGGATAGAGCTTTTCTTTGAATATATTCCCTTTCTTTTCTTTTTGGCTAGCTCCACTGCTTTTACCAAGAGTTGGCGCACACTGGTCAACAATTTAATTAGATTTCATCACACCTTGGAACATAGGTAAATATCAAACGAGATAGCATATGAACTTGTTCACATACTGGTTAGGGTTTTGCTGACACTCAATGTTCCTTGAATTCTTCATCTTTTCTTTTACGGCCTTCTCTACGAGAGCTCCCAACTCCACGCCTCCATGGAGATCAAGCGTCTCGATCTTCATGGGACTTGCCATAAAAGAAAATTGTTAGAAAAACAACAAGAAAAATAATCAATGGAGAGGATGCAAAAATGCATGAAGAGAAGACCTGAAATTTTTAAAATATTCACAACAAAAAATGTTTCAATATTCGACAAATAAATAAAGGTGAGTCATGTCCCCGGCAACGACATCGTTTGATGAACGTGGATTTCGCCTCTTTAATAGTCGAGAGTTGTAGTATAGGAGACGAAATTTGATTCAGCAAAAACCACAATCCATGAGTGTTACGGAGAATTTTTCTTGGCAAGTCTACCAAGGTCAAACATAGGGACACGAGCCTCTTTAATTGTATTTATCGAATTTGTCAATTAATTTAATGTGTAATTATTTCCAGGTCATTTTAGGTCTTCATGCACAATAAAATGCAGCTAAAATGATGCGTCCATTTTTGTTTGATTTTAAGATGCAATTATGAGATGATGCGTGTTCAGAATGAATGAGTGAATGCAGAGGATAGAAATGCAAAAGATGAATTACAAATATGACCTAAAAAGATCACATAATTGAGCATCATATTATGGCTTAATTTCATAGTCAAATCGAGCATTAAAATTAAGAGCAAGTTTCTATCAATGGCAAAGAATTAATGATCAAAAGACACCATATAACATAAAAAATCTTCTTATTTCATTTAGTGTCGAAATAGGAATGAATTATGCCATTAGAAAGAGGATAAAATAAGCAACAAAATGACACTGAAATCATGCAGTTTGAAAGTAAGATGCTCAAGTTATGAAATAAACAAGGCATGTGCATAAATGCAATAAAAATGCAAGAAATAAAAGATAAATAATTACATATAGGTCCCTTGAGGGACCTATTTGCAATTTGGCAAAATCATTTGGCCCCCTTTGTAATTTTTCCATTGGCGTATAGGGACCATTTTACATTTTCATAAAACCTCAATGGCCTCCCTATAAAATACTCAGGCGCACACATGAGGCACACACATGGGACCAAATTTTAATGTCAGAAAACTCCAAAGTCCTTCGTGTAATTTACCCACCCTCTCGTGCTGGGCACGTGAGGGGCCAGGCTCAGGAGGGGCAACAGGCTCGGGCACGCGTGGCGTGCGCTGCTGGCTTCAGCACGAGGCGTGGACACCGTAACTTGCAGGTATGGCTGGTGCTATGTGGCTCCACTTGGGTCGTTGATGGCTGTCGTGAGGCACCATCCAACGACACATGTACTTCTTCTCCTGCAAATAGAGGGGCGGTGGAAACGGGACTCCGGCGAACTCGCTAGAGGCCTTTTGTGCTCCTCCATGCTCGTAGAAGTTCGCGAGAGCTTCATAGCCACCTGACGCAGGTGGCTGACCAGAGATGAAGCCGCATGGATCGCTGGAGCAAGCGGTCGACGTCGCCTCACCGAAGCTAAAGGTCGAGATCGGAGTAGGCGTGAAGGCTCCTACCATTGAAGACATGGTGTACTTGCAAGTGTCATATATAGCTGAGGTGTGTTGTGCGTGGATTTGTGAGTGAGATGGGGGTTCGTGAAGGTAGCTGGAGTGGTGGACCAGGATCTTCACCTCCGACTAGGTAAAGGTGAAGTTGGCGGAGGTGGATGGGGTTGTGGATAAGGGAAGGTGACGGTGGAGGGGGTTGACAAAGGTGATTGGTGTTTGGTAGAGCTTGTAGGACGGTCAGTGGCTGGTGATCGATGCTATGTGCAGTGAGGAAAATTGGAGAAAATGGAAGGAAAATAAGCAAAAGGTACATGTCCTGAGCAAGGCATTTCGCGGAGGCAGTGGTCTGGGCTGAGACACGTAGAGGTTTGGATCCAAGTCGTCGATCGAACCTCACTCCGTGTGTGTCTCGCTTGTGACTTCAGAAATATTGCAATACACCTCTTCCAGTTCTGGGTATCCACGAAGAGGCCCATCATGTGCATCGTGTACATGATTTGAGATTTTTGCGCCCAACCCCCACACCTTCCGAGATTCAAGGAAATATCCCCGTCGAGGTTTAACTGTAGGGGTGCCTCACCATCTTTGTAATATTAATTCCAGGCCCCTCCGAAGGTCATTTTTGCACTAATTTTATTTATTTTAATTTCATGTATGCCCCTGGACCTCATCCAATTGTATCTTGAGTATTCTTTCTCCAATTTTGATGAACTTGGTGTCATTCCGAACCTCGTGACTTTATCTATTATTTAAGTCATTGAGATATTTATTTGGAGATACTTTTGACATAAATAAATTTGAGTGAGTTACGTGTTAATTGTGAGTCATATATCATTGTGAATTGATTTTTAATTGCTCACATTAATAGTGGAGAAATAGGGATCAAATGACACATATTTTATGAGGGGATTAGAGATTAAATTGTGTGGTCGGCTTGTTCATGCATTGATCATTTCTACATTTAAAGTATCTGAAATACTGCATTGCTTATTTAGTCTCCGATGAACACGAAATCCATATCTTTAATAATTGATAAATTGTAAATTAGAGGCAGAAAATGAATCGTCAAAAACCACAAAGTTTGAGTAATAAAGATGAGTATATATGAGGTATATATCCAGTCCCTCTGAGGTTATTATAAGAGAATACAATGTCAAAATGGGAAGGCTTAGAGGATATCCTAGAATTGAGATCTCATTCAAAGAGCTCGGTATGAACAACCACTTATAGAGTTTCGAAAATATTGCATCTGCCAATTATGTTATGGGGTACACCTTTGACCCACCTGCATTCATGGGGAAGGATTTATCGAACTGATCTTTTTCATGAAAGGGATTTGTCCATTCTATTCACCCCTCAACCGAATTTCCTCTTACCGGATTATGAAGAAAAGTAATCCCTTTATCATACTCAGCTTTGGACTAGATTAAAGGCCTTCCATTACTTTTCTTCACATCAAACAAGAAGGCGGATCGAAGTAGGATCAAGAAGCAGAGTGGATTGGAGAAGATCCTTTCTTTTTTATATTATTTCTTTTGAAAACCATAACCCAAATATATAGTGGCCTTTTCAGTTCATATCTAATGTGACGACTATAGATATAAGTAGATAAAATGAGGGTTTTTTCATAATTCCCATTACTCTGGATGCACCTTCTTCTTCTTATAAAAATAACGAGTTTTCTCGTTTACAATAAGGATTTGGCGTCTACTAGATGAATTCGAATTTGATCCTCTACAAGAAGGATGAGGTACAAGATCTCTACCACTCATTAATATTCAGTCTCAAAGATGAGATCATAGAACAATTATCTAGACTTCTTAGTGACGCTATTTGTCAAAACCTCACTCGTAAGCTTGTTCAAAAGGTCAGTGGAGAAAATTTACTGGGTAGGTATACCAAGGTCAAACATAGAGAATGGTGATTTTTAGTTGCGTGGTTCCAAATTAATTTAGATAATTAATTAATTGCTATGTTAATCTCTATGTCAGGAAATAAAGTACAAATAAAATAAACCAAATGCAAACGAAGCAAAATAATCAGAGAAGTGATGAATCCACGATTCATCGTCTCAATATCTTGATCTTAACAAAATCCCCGAGTAAAATCCCAAATAAATGTCCATAAAATCAGTAAATTAACAAAATAACTCTTGTAAATAAAACACACAAATTATTGTATATTAGATTGTACAAAATAAATTAACAATAAAAAGCCGTAAAATCAAAGGAGTTTTTTCACCTGTAATGAAGCCCAAAACTTCATGTATTTTTAATAATTTTATTTCAACTCCTTTTTGGCTAATTCCTTCTCTATCTTGTTCACAAAAATATATATAAAAATAAAAATAAAAAATAAAATTCACCTCAAATAAATGCTCCTAGATTCCAAAAACAAAAAGTTGTAAAGTCCAACTTCCTGACCAAATTCCTGCTCCGTATGTTATCCAAATTCACCAAACTCGCTTTTAAAGTTCAAGTTAGAAAATTATCTATCCAACGGAAGTAGTTTCACTAAAATCAGAGCTCGTTTGCAAAATTTGGGTTTTGGGACCTAGGTGTACTTTGTATATATTGTACATATCTTCTATTTTTTACTTACTCTTCTTAATTACTAAAAAATCCAAAAAAAATCTCTTTTATGTTCCATTTTATTTCTACTATTTTTTTAATTTTTAGTTTGTAAATATCTTTTATTGAAAATACAAAAAAATCAAATTAAAAAGTAAAAAAAATCCATGTACATGGTGTTTTTATGGACCTACTTTTGTAAGTATTCCATTTTGTTTTCTTCTTTTTTATTCTCTCATTTAAAGTAGGCTACTTTTATTTATTTATTTATTTTAATTTCCATTCTCTATAATAACCACCATTCAACTCCATCATTCCACCATTTTTTCTAACTTCTAATTCAACCCCATTATTTTATTAACCTCCCATCCACGACTTTAATCACTTCTCATGTTTTCTCTTTATATACATCACATTCTCCTCATTTTTGCCTTTGATCCATCTTTATATGAGGAGAGCCTAGTTCCCAGAGTTGAATCGGTGACAGCGACGCAACCGCGGTCGAGCGACGACAACCCTCTCTCCGGTGAGCTCTGTTGGTTTTTTGGTCAACATCGCAGCCGCATCCATGCGCTGCTCGAGCTCATCGTTCGCCGACGATTCGAGCGAAGACCGTGCTCTCGTGAGCACATCATAGGCGACCGTCTCCATAGTAGGTATTTTCCCTTCATTTTGCCATCGTTGATGTTTTCCCAATTTTTTTAGTCACATCACATTCCCATCCACATACCCCCATTTGTTTATTCAATATCATCACCATCACCACACATTCATTTTATTTTACTCCATCAACCTATCTCTTCATCTTTTTATTTGCATTCCCTATTTAAGAAAAAAATTTAAAAAGTTAAACAAAAAATATCAAAAAAAAACAAAAACAAAAAAGGAAGGAGCAGCAGCGGCTCTACAGTCGCTCCTCCCTTTCCAGCCACCGCCTGCGTGCTGGCCCTCTTCCGCCTACAGCCGCAGCAGCGGGCTGAGCGGCATTGCCCATCCACCATCCCCGCCGCCAACTCCTCTGCCCGAAGGTCCGCAGCACGCGCCCCCGCATGTGGCCGCCGCCCCACCGCGGCCACCAGCGCCCACGGTCAGTCTTCCGCCATCGCCGGCCCACCGCGACGTCCGCCCTCCGCTAGCGTACAGTCCCGCACCGGCCTCCATCGACGCACCCACATGTGGTGGGCCGCCGCCGCTCGACCCGAGGCCTCCTGCCCTAGCCGCAACGCTGGAGAAGAAGGTCTTTTATTTTTATTTTTTTAATTTGTGTGAAAATTACATTTTATATTTTTCAATTTTATGTAATTATAATGGAGTCCCTGTGTGTAGTTTGTTTGTTAATTTTCAATTTCTGTTTTGCACAGACACTCCTGTGTTTGTCTCTTGATTTGGACTTCAATTGAGCATCACTTTTATTTGATGAAAAATATCATGATGTTGTGCAACTAATTATCTACAGTCTGATTATTTATTTCTATTTTTGTGAGATGGGTAATTAATTAAAATTGTTTAACTGAAATTCTACATATTTTACCCATTCTAAAGAATTAAATTCATATCTCACTCACAATTGCTTGAAAAAATGCACAAAAATCTGGAATGATGCCTTGAATTGTGATTGAATTACTATCCAGATTTCATCTTAATTGGATTTGTCCTGTACCTTGCATAAATTGTAGAGTTGTTTTGATAAATGATTTCTAGTTAAATCTATAGACATATTTTTTGCGAAATTTCAAGTCTTTTGGACTCCTTATAAATATACCTTTTGAGATAATCTGCATTCTGGTTAATTCATTAATGTGGATTTATTAGGAATTAATTACTCACTATCATTCTGTTTCTATAATAAAAATCCATAAAAAAACATATTTTATCAGAAAATTCCAAAAAAATTATTATAGCATTCTTGTATCGTGCTTTAATTTCAATAAACTTTTCATAATTTTTGCTTTCTGTTTGTGTGAAAAATTGCTAAAAAACCCATAAAAGTGTGCATTTTATTTATTGCATTTTCCCTAAATTTTTGAAAAAATGTGTTTTGTACTCATCTCTGGATTGGGATCGTAGGGAAAATACAATTAGGCTAAATCTGATTAATTTCGCATTAAAATTAATTTGGCCTAGTAGTGTGTTTTCTTATTGTCTTAATTCTTCCACATTTGCATTTGCATTTGTTTTTGCATTAAAAAAATTAAAAATACCATTTAGAAATCTAGACCTAAGTTTTTGAATTAACCCGAAGTTGTTCCTTTGCCTCCCTGTGTTCAACCCCGACTTGCCCGTGATATAAATTAAAGTCACGACACTCTTCACGGAGTTCTTCTATCGATTCTGACTGATTAGCTAAGTACGCGTACTACAACGAACACAAATAAAAACATGTGCTCAGCGATCGATCAGATGGCACCGTTGTCGGGGAGGCAAACAGCTTAGGGATTAATTTAAAAAATTAGATTTAGATTTTCATTCACTCGGGTAGTCTGACCCACGAGCCAACTTGTATTTATTCCATTTTTGCAATTATTTTTATGCTCATTTTTGTACATATTTTATTGTTGATCCCTCTAACATAAATTTTATTTTCCTTACGAGGGTCCGGTGGACTTGGAGTGCATCGGAGGTCGGCGGACATGACGCGTGTCGACTGCTGAAGAGCGAGGATATTTAATTTATTTTTGAGAGCATTTTTGTAATTATCCGTTGTAATAATTTAGGTAATTTGTTTTTTTTATAGAGGCTCTTGTTTGAGAGCTCGTGCTTGTAAAAAGGCTTGGACTTTATTTTTGTGGTGTGTCGAGACCTGTTTCACTCTCCGGTGAGAGTGGGGCTCGACTTGAGTGGTGAAATTAAGGTTAGGCACACAGTAGTTTAGAATCAAATTTATTTGTCCCTTCGTAATTCAGGCCACACATATCTTATAAGATTCACACATCTAATAAGATTCATAATGAAATGCACATGGACATATACTACTTAGCTCAAATTCAATCAATTCTTCCCCGCTAATAGTATATTGTTTAGGTGTGGTTTTCTCAATATGCATGCATTTAGTGTAAAAGTACACATTCAGTTTTACATAACGCATGGAGAGTGCTGGGATTCATTGTAAGTATACCTTCTTCTGAGCATGCATCATCTTTTCACTTTTGCATTCTGATTTCTGATTCCCATCTTGTTTTACAACTTAAGGTCAAAAAGGAAATTGAGACTGAACGGTAGACGTGTTTGTGTGTTGAGATTAATTTTCAAGTGATAAGGACTGAATTGAGCATGTTGATTTAAAAAAATTGGAATAAAAAGAACCCCTATTCACGGGTGCATAAAGCCTTCATTGTTTGATTTACTTGCAAGTGAGAGAGAGAGAGACGACCCTAGGATAGAGCCAAGCTAGGATTTCTTACTTACTACTGGTTCTTATTTTAGGTGATTAGCTACTTTTCAGTGAGGATCTATGGGTAGCTGGTAAACGATCCGGATTTCCTTGAGGATGCCTTAGTCCTCAAGGAACGGGTAGCCATATTTATACGTTCCGTACTTACTCCTGTACTGGCTGAAAGTAGGTCCAACTAGTCATAAGAACCTGGCCAGTCTGTAGGAAAATACGAGCACCTAACAGCTCGTATATCTTTCCAAGATTGTATTTATCACCAATTAAAATCGACCAGATAATTCGGCCGAACCTTTACGGCCATCACGTGTTGTATTGGTGAACTTGAGAGTTTGAATTGTGTTTGTATTGGTTGAGTTTACTCCGTACATTTACGTGCACCGAAGAACTAGCACCTCATTGACTATCGTATTCTAATCGGTTCTTTTGACATCGAAGATGACTAATTGGGGGATATTTATTCGGACTTTGCGAATCTCCCGTTGAACCCTTCAAAAAGTACATCTTCAAAGGTCCAAGCGCAACTTGGACCAACTTGGACTCATAACCCTCTTGAGCCCAGGATCACCCACTCTCGGAATGGTTACTCTCAAACCATTCCCTTTATCTCTTCCCACCTCACCGAGGAAGACCTTCGCCTCGGTGAGAATATATTCATTCATAAATCCTCTTCTAATCAAGAACACATTGTTGATTCAGGACCTAAAGGAGATACAAGAAAAATGCCTCAAAAGAAGAAAGAAGAGGAAGAAGAACACCCTGAAGACCCAATGAGAATGGTACTAGCCAGATTAGCTGCATCTGAGCAGCAACACACACTTCTCAGAGCTCAGTTAGGACAACTCAATGTTGGGGTCGAACCACCAATGGATGCGGCGTATAACCCCAGACAATACATAATTCGGAACTAGTTGAGTCCGGTCGAACCCACTGTTGATTTTGAATTGAAGCCGCATTTTCTGAACCTGCTGCCACACTTTGATGGGAATGCTTTTGAGGAGCCATATGCATTCCTAAGGGACTTCGATCTCGTCTGCGTTAACCTTAGACATCCTAATGTTAGCCAGGATTATATTAGGCTCACAACCCTTCCATTTGCTTTGGGTGGAAAAGCCGACTACTGGGTAAAGAACTTGGGAATTACCATCACCACTTATGCCCAGTTTAAGGACCTGTTTCTGAAGAAGTTCTACCCCTTGAGTAGGACTAACATGATGAGGATGCGTATTACGAGTTTTTTCCAATTACATCAAGAAGCCTTTTGTGATGCATGGGAAAGATTCAAGGACATCCTGCAGAAGTGTCCCTGTCATGGACTAGATGACAATATCTTGGTCTGATCGTTCTTCACTGGTCTCAACCTTGAGATGTAGGGTTTAGTGAGTGCTGCATGTGGAGTGATTAATCGAGGAATGTCGGGGTCTAAATGTGTCTCACACAAAGTAGAGACAAAGTCGCTGCGGCGACCCACAATAAACCCTGGTTAAGTCAACAATTAACCCACAACAATAATCAAACAATGAAAAGCAATATGTGGAGGTAAAATTTATTATAACTCTACAATAAGTGTGTATAAATGCAAGTATGTGTAGAGTGTCAAACACAAGGAACAAGCAGGATAGATTTAAAAATAGGTGCTCAAAAATGAAAGTGATCAAATGCCTACAAATGTGCTATTTTTGTGGGTTTTTAATTTTTAATTTTTTATTTGATTTTTGATTTTATAATTTTATATTTTAATTTTTAATTTACTGATTTTGTATTCTCTTTTTGTATTTTGTATTTTTATATTTTCTTTTTCTTTAAGGAAGTATATATACAATAAAGGAAAAAGAGATATAATATATATAGAAAATAGGTAAAAATAAGCAAAGATCAGGAAATAATATATTTTTGGGACTTTTTATATTTTTATAATGTTTTTGTGATTTTTCTAAATTTTTCCTAATTTTTGGGTATTTTTAAAAGCAAAAATACTGAAAACAGTGAATAAAATAAAAGGCTGAAACTAAGATGAGGATGACAAATATCAAACAGAATCCAAAATTCCTCAAATTAATTTTAAATTAAAGACAATAAATCATAAAAAAATCAAAGACAAAAATTAGTTTTTTAAGATTTTTTCTGGAATTTTTAAGATTTTTATGAAATTTTAAGGTTTTTGCTATTTTTAGGGGTTTTCCTTTGATTTTTTAGTGATTTTGGACTGAAGTTAAAGCACACAACAACACACAAAATATGATTTTTTTGGAACTTTTCAAGGGGTTTTTATATTTTTTAGGTATTTTCTAATGCAAACAGTAGAGAAAATGAATATTTTTGAATTTTTATAAATATTAAAAACGATAAAAGTGCAAACTAAAAATATGCGTGAAAGAGTAGCTAAACAGGAGCCTAAGTTAATTTTTTGGTGATTTTTAGGATTTTTTAAATGCATGAAATAAATAGAGATAATAAATAGAAAATACACTACTAGCAGGGGTATAAATGTAACTATCCAGAAGTCCAGGGGCCACAATGCAATTTTTCCACAAAAATATATAACTATTTAACAAAATTCCAGGACCAAGTGCAAATTTCAAAACCCGCAGGGGTGCAAGTGCAAAAATTCCAGCCACGCACGTGGTACTCACGCGCCTGGGGAGGACCTAAACGCAAATAATAAGAACCTGATGGCTTAATTGCAATTTTTCCAAAAATATTACACTTAATAAAGAAGTTCCTGGACTAAAATGAAATAAGAAAACCCGTAGCAGGGTCCTTGCAAAATGTCCCCCACCCCACGTGCACGAGTCACGTGAGGTGACGTAGAAAAGGACCTATGTGAAAATAAAGAAAGTACAGGGGTCTAAATACAAATATTACAAAACTTTTACACTGCAAATGAGAGTTTGTGAACTAAATATTAAATACAAATATAGGCGAGGGACGGAGTGCAAAATACCCACACTTAGCGATCCGACTGCGCTGGAATCTTCACTTGACACGTGACGCGATGTGGACGCACGATGACGCTTCAGATGGACGGCAGTGATTAGATCCTCCCAAGGTGATCGGACGGTTGGGATGCATGAGGATCGGACGGCTGCTGTGCTATCTGGGGCGCTGGCCTGATCCAACGGTGCCAGAGGGCAGAGGAAGAACATGGAAGCAACGCCGGCGAGGCGAGCTTCCCTAAGCTCGATCTCCGTCCTCCAGCCTTCTTTGGGCTCCAAAATGTGCCGGTGGGCTCCTGGGGTCTTCCTCTTGCTCCTGGCGACTCCAAAACACTCCGGCTGTGGCCGGAGTTCACGGGAGGGCACGACGGAGCTGGCGTGCTCCATGGACCTCCGATGAGGCTCAAAAGCGAGCCCTAGGCTCTTCTGTGGCGCACAAGACCTGTAAAAAGGACAAGACCGCCGAGGGCAAACTGCCTCGATGGTCGGTGGAGCAGATGGCGATGGGGAATGGCGGCACGAGATGGCAGCCAGAGCGAGCTCCAACGAGGGTGGCGATTAGGTGATCTATTGGGCGTAACTCGAGACTAACGATGGGAGTCTACTCCTACTGAGTTGGGAAATAAAATGCGCAAATAAAAGAGAAGAAAAGAGAAGCCTCAAAGGTGGAGTTTACCTGAGGAAGGAACCTCAATGGCACGGCTTGCCGGAGGTGGTGGAGACCGCCTCGACGTCCCTACAATCCTCCTGAAAGCCTCCTGGAGGAGCTGTCACTTCCTCTTGGCGATAGGGCACAAAAGGTGGAGTGGCAATTGGTCTAAAGGGGTTCGAATTCGAGTTGAAAATCGAGGGAGGCTTTTGAAGGGTTGACGGGCTGCTCCAAAGATCGAGGGAGATCGATGAAATCGTCGATCCTCGGCCCTAGGAAAGATGAGGGCGTGAAAGAGGGACTAACGAGGCATAAAAGTCGTGAAGAAGGTATCACGAAATGGTGCAAGGGTTGGCCTCGAAAAAATTGAGAAAAGGGGTTGAAACCGAGGTTCTGACAACGGGGGCAGGGCATAAGACAAACAGTTGACCGAGGTCAACACTGACCGCCTCCTGGTTGGTCCACGTGGACCAGCCAGGAAAAAGCCCCAGAAAATATTTAAAATCTCATTTAAAAATAGTAAATGAATTTATTATTTTTGGATTATAAAATGAAAAATATTTGTTATTTTCTGAAGTATTTTATTACGATTTTTATTTATTTTTTTGAGTTATAAAAATACAAGTTGCCTTTTTATGCCTATGTAGGTATACATATCTATATATTTTAATATTTTTTTTATTTTGTGCATTTGATTTTATTAATTTTGTTTAATGTTTTATAAATTTATAACTCATTTTTATACACTTAAATATATTTTTATTTTATTTTCCTGATGTATTCTATACACTTAATAAAATAAAAGTATTCATTACACATGTATATGTACATGTATTATACCTATATGTTGTATATTAGTATTCTATTTTTGTATTTTCTTTAGGTTTTTATTCTGATTTTAATGTACACATATATTATAGATAATATTCACAAAATTATAAAAATATAAAATTGTAAAAATAATGAGTAATAAATAAAATGAATATTTTAATTTGTACTAGTATACAATAGGGTTCCAAAACTCAACTTTCAAACCGTAGTTCCGCAAAATACGAAACCACTTCATTAAATAGCTTATTTAAGATTATATACAATTAAAGTGATTTTGATGCGTTTCTAGTTTTTATTTGGGAGATACAAGTCTGGGAAGTCGGGATTCTGGAATCTTATTCAGATCATAACTTTTTACCTGTACATTATTTTTGAGTGAAATCAATTTTGTATTTTTCTTTATTTAATTATCTACAACTCTCATGCACAACGTTTCTTTATTTGAGATATAAAAAGTGGAACTAAAAATAGATCCCAAAATGAATAAAGAATGCATTAAAATAAAAGGTATTTTTATTGTATTCTGGCCCTTATCTCCCCCTAATTTATTCCTTGTCGACCTATTCATCTAGATGCCTAGGTCTCAGGGTTTCGGGTCATAAAATATTTACAATATTTTATTCTTTTTCTTTTCTTTATTCTTTAATTTTGGCTTTAAAACCATATTTTATACACTATTTACACACACATGCATGAATGCTAAAATGCGGGAATTAAAGGTATTTACATGCATTTGCTAGGGTTTTTGAGGCCAAAATGACAGAATAAAGATGATGAAATGTGGATTCATCACCCCTTATACTTTTCCTTTGCTAGTCCCTAGCAAACACTTATGCAATAAGTGCAGAAAAGAAAACAAAGAAAAGAAAAAGAAGAAAGATGGATTAAATTCAATTATCAAACTTGTCTTCACAAAATCAAAGTTTGGAGCTTAAGTCGGACCTTTAGAATTTTAGTGCGGGCGGAACCTTAATGAGAATCGGATTTGAAATCCAACAACCTTCGAGAATCCCAACACTCAGCTCCAGTCTCCTCAATAGCCAGATAGAAATATCTCAACTCATACGCAAACCCTTACGACTATGAATCTTACTCGTACAGTGTAAGTGATTGTGGCTCTCCCCAATTAGAATGACAAAGAGACTGACTTCTCCATCATGACAACCCAATGATTCCCCAATCCAATAACTCCTTCCTCGAGGAGCGGGGTATTCCCTTCTAAGTTCAAGTGGCAACCAACTCAAGAGGAGGGGGTAGAGAGAAGAATGGACGGTAGCCGGTGTAGCTACCTATCCTGGGATGCAAGACCAGTGTAGTCAAGTCATCCTGCTGCAGGCTCACATAATTTGACTTTGAAGCTCAAGCTTGCTTATTGGCTATACAACATATTCACATATTATTGCATGCTTTTTATTTTTGTATAGGCATGTCCATTTTTTTTTGAAATTCTATTTACATCAGCATTTACATAGGGAGTTTTTCCTCTTGAGTCAGTAGACTATCCCTCTTTTGAAGCTTTATTGCAATCCACACTCTCCTGTCTTTAGACTTCCTCATCACTGAACGGGTTGGGGTGCACTTCCCTCCCTAGAGGAGGATAAATGTTTCCACTTGTGTGCGTCTCATACCGACAAATCCAATCCCCTCACCACCCCAATTGAGTTGAGCCATGTGAAAGGTGCAGGTGTCCAAGTTAGGTCATTATCCACAAGAGTCGTGTGTGTGCTCCGAAATACTCTACTTAGGTAGTCAAGAATCCATTGAACCAAGTCTCGAGATCCTCAAAGAATTAAGTCAACTAGACCTGAAGTGCATCAATTCCAGTTCCTATAAGATTCATGTTATTAATTAGACTTTAAGGTCCAATCAAGCTCCAATCTTCGGATTTTACTTAGACTTGTTCAACTATCAAACTCGATCCGAAAAATGCTAATGCTATGCAAATGCGATGCAGAATGCAGGAAATATTTCTGTGATGCAATTTCCAAAGATTTTGAACTTTTTATGGAATTTTGAAAAGATGATGCACATGCATTTTTTGGTATTTTCAAAAAGATTTTTCAAACGTTTTTGGATTTTAGTTTTGCAAATGTTTTTGGGCTTTTTGAAAAGAAAAGATTTTTGATAAAAACTAGGTACAAATATTTACACGGAGATGCATCTTATATTTACAAGAAGTGGATTTTAGGAATTTACAAGGGTAAGTGGTCAATTTTATAAGCATATATAATGGTTTTTAGGTGTGATGTATGTATTCCTCAAACTTATTTGAAAAGGGTTTTCAAACAATTTTAAAAACTATAGTCCAAAATAATTTTTACAAACAATTTTTACAAACATGTACACACATTTGAAAATCATTTTGCAAAGGTTTTTCAAACAATGTAGATAGATTTTTCAAAATATTTTTACAACCATTTTTCAAACCATTTGCAAATCATTTTCCAAATATTTTTTTTCACGCAAAGAAAATAATTTTTTCAAATAAAACATTTTTACAAAGGTTGAAAACATGTAACAAAACGTTTTCCAAATAGTTTTCAAAAGATTTTTCACAAAGATTTTCAAACTATTTTTCAAACATTTTACAAAAAACATTTTCACCTGATTTATTAATCAGTACATATAAAAAGAATTTGAGGAATAATCAACATCTTTTTATTAAGGTTTTTAATGAATTTTTAGCCATAATTATAAAAAATACGAAAGTACAAGTTATGACTAAAGTATATACACAATATATACGACCCCCTATACTTAGCTTGAGCTATGTCCTCAGAGATCGGAGAGAAAAGAGAAGACATAACTCGTATTGAGTATAGACAAGTCTAATAAATAATTGAATAAGCGATGAATGAATGAATGAATGAGAAGTTGACTGTCCCCCCTATACTTAGGATCAAATAATCCTAAGTATAGAAGACTATACACAAAGCAGGGAGGGTCAAGGGTGGGAATACTCAGATTGTCTCCCCCTATACTTAGGATAAGATATCCCTAAGTATAGACAAGAAGAGGAGACAATGGAGAGGATTGAAAAGAATGAAAGAAATCGGGGTGCACACCCCCCTATACTTAGGACAAAGTACATCCTAAGGATAGAAGACTGACAACAAGGGGCGACACCTTTTTGATAGATACAAAAGATAGAAAAGGAAAAGAAGAAAAGAATAAAAGAATAAACAGATCACAACTCACTGTATGCACCCCCCATACTTAGGGCAATGGATCTATACAATGGAAGATGGAAGTGATAATCATGTATGAGGTGCAAGTGATTTGAGTCAAAGGGCACACCTCATACCAGCTGAATGGGAGCAACGTCAACGGTCGGCGGATCATGATCTGGATATAGTTTCAGGCGCTGACTGTTAACTCGAAAGGTAGAGGAAGATGACTACTCGAATATATCAATACTGCCATTGTCATGTACCTTCCTGACCACATACGAACCTTTTCATTTACTCTGTAATTTCCCTGGAAATAATTTCATCCTAGAATCAAACAACCATACACGTTGATCGGGCTCAAAATGTTTGTGGCTGATATGAGAATCATGCCATATCTTCACTTTTTCCTTATACTGTAGGCTGCTGGAAAAATTTGTATCTCTCATTTCCTCTAGGGTTGCCAACTCTACTTTCCTCTGCTCTCCTATACTCTCGGGATCCAACAATAACTTTGTAACTGCCCATAGTGACTTGTGCTTGATTTCCACTGGCAAATGTCATGACTTGCCATAGACAAGACGAAAGGGAGATGTCCCTAATGGTGTCTTGAAGGAAGTTCGATAGGCCCACAAGACCGAGTCCAAAAGCTGTGACCAATCCTTTCGGTCTGGGCGGACTACCTTCTGTAAAATAGTCTTGTACTCCATGTTCGATACTTCAGCAAGATCATTGGTCTGAGGGTGATATGGAGTGGCAACATGATGGTCAATGCTGGACTCATCTGCAAGGACCTTTACCTTGTCGTTAATAAAGTGTGACCCCGTATGAAATCAGAACTCTAGGTACCCCGAACCGTGAAATGATATTTTTCCTCAAAAACCAACACACGATCTTAGCATCTGCAGCTCGGGTGGGGATAGCCTCGACCCAATGACTTACATAATCTACAGCAAGCAGAATGTACTCAAACCCCTGACTCTAGGGAAATGGGCCCATGAAATCAATCCCCCATGCATTAAAAACCACACAAAAGTGAATGGGCTGCATGGGCATCATGTCTCTCTGTCCGCAAGTACCCATCTTCTGACAGTCAATACATCTCTTCACGAATTCATCGGAATCCTTGAAGAGAGTAGGCCACCAAAAGCCAGATTGGAGCACCTTCTGTGCTGTCCGTCTCCCAGAATGATGTCCTATTGCCTCAAGCTTGTGGCAGTAGGTGAGGACGATGTGCTGCTCTTCTTGAGGAATGCACCTCCTCCAGATACTATCCCCTCCTTCATGATAAAGGACGGGATCCTCCCAATGGTAAGACTTGGCCTTCGCAAGGAAGGTCTCAAGTTTCTGCCTGGGCCAACCTTGTGGAACCGTCTTGGTGACGAGATAGTTCACAATGTCGGCGTACCACGGGAGTGAGGTGATAGCAAGTATCGCCTCATTTGGAAATGTCTCTGTGATAGGTGCACTGGGCTCAGATTCCTCAAGGTTCTCTAAGCGGGAGAGGTGATCCACCACCATATTCTTAATTCCAGGCTTATCATTAATCTCAATGTCAAACTCCCGGAGTAGAAGGATCCATCTGGTAAGGCACGCTTTGACATCCTTCTGGGCCATGAGGTACATGATGGCAGTGTGATCTGTAAAGATAGTCACTCTAGATCCCAAAATATATGATAGATACTTATCCAAAGCAAAGACTACGGCTAGCATCTCCTTCTCAGTCACGGTGTAATTCCGTTGGGCGGCATCTAAAGTCCGGCTAGCGTAGTGAATGGCATACGACAATCCATCCCTCCTCTGTCCAAGCACAACCCCTACCACAAAATCAGAAGCGTCCGTCATGATCTCAAATGGGAGAAACCAATCAGGTGGCTGAAGGACAGGAGCCGTGACAACCATATTCTTGTGAGTCTCGAAAGATGCAAGACACCTATCATCTACAATGAACTCGGTGTCTTTCGTCAGCAAATCAGTGAGCGGTCGGGCAATACGACTGAAGTCCTAAATGAACCGTCCGTAGAAACTGACATGCCCCAGAAAAGACCGCAATTGACAAAAATTGGACGGTGGATTGAGTTTCCTAATGATATCCACCTTGGCCGGATCAACCTCCATGCCCCTGTTGGAAATGATATGACCAAGGACCGTCCTTTGAGACACCATGAAGTGACTCTTCTCCCAAGATAAGACAATATTGACCTCTATGCAGTGCTAAAGTACACGGTCTAGGCAGTCAAGACAAGCATCAAACCCATTACCATAGACCGAGAAGTCATCCATGAAGACCTCTAAACAGTCACCCACCATGTCCGAAAAGATGGACAACATGCACGGGGCGTTACACAAATCAAAGGTCATCCGTCTGAAAGCATACGTCCCAAACGGACATGTGAATGCTGTTTTGTCCTGGTCTTCGAGCGCAATGGCCACTTGATTATAGCCAGAGTACCCGTCAAGAAAATAATAGTGACTCTTACCAACTAGCCTCTCGATAATATGATCAATGAATGGCAGTGGGAAATGATCCTTCTTGGTGACCTCATTCAATCGTCTATAGTCCACACAGACCCTCCAAGAAGTGGGTACCCATGTAGCTATCTCCTCTCCGGACTCACTCACAACTGTAGTGATACCCGTCTTCTTGGATACCACATGTAATGGACTAATCCACTTGGAGTCGGAGATGGGGTAGATAAAATCGACGCTCTACCATTTCGATATTTCCTTCATGACAACATCTCGAAGATTCGGGTTCAGCCATCGCAGGAACTCACGCGAGGGCTTGGCGTCCTCTTTGAGGTAGATATGGTGGGAGTACAGGGCCAGACTAATCTCCTGGAGACCAGCTATACTCCATCCTATCGCCTTGCGGTTTCTTTCAAGAACCTCCATCAAACGAGATTCTTGTTCTCCAGTTAAATCCGCTGAGATAATGACTGGGTGCATATCTAGCTCACCCGCAAGGAATCTGTACTTTAACGACTATAGTAAAGGCTTCAGTTCTGGACAACTGGGAGCTGGCAAATCTGGCTTCTGATATGTCTGAGTGAAGGCTACCGGATCTGCATGAGAGAACTCTCGTCGTGCATGAAAATCTGATGAAGGGAACCCTGCTGGTATCTCTGTAGGCTGTGCTGGCTCGCTCTCCGTCCTAGCTATCGTTTCAGAAGGAATCAAACATGGCAAGTAACCATCAAAATCATCCCAATCAATGTCTGAATCCGAGGGATCTGAACTAGAAGAACACGAATGAAATTCTGCTTCGCCACTCATCCCACAACTGTCAGCCTCAAATGTGTCCTCTGCTATGGGTGTGCTATCCAAACTCTCGACTACCATAAGCTGTAAGTACGCTGAATTTGTGGGTAAGGCGAGGGCTTATGCTACTGGATCTGTCCAAATGGCTTCATCATCGGTCATCACAAAATCACACTCCTGGTGGATGTCTCGCTCAGCCTCTGTCACCTGCTCTGTATCGCTAGCCTGCTCTGAGCATGCTGAATCTCTCGCTCTGGTCTCGTCGATCGTCTCTATTTGTATACTTTCACCCTCTACGCGAAAGTACACCTTCCCACTATCATGATCGGTCACCGCCTTGGCAGTGGCCAAGAATGGGCATCCAAGTATGATGGGGGTATATGCTACCGACTCAGGGATCTCCATGTCCAGTACAACAAAGTCCACGGGGAATTTCAGGCCCTGAATGGTAACGACCACGTCTCTCAACAACCCCTTCGTCCTCTTAATCGACCTATCAACAAACTGAAGGACTGTCTTGCTCCGAAGAAGAGGGCCAAACTTGAATCGGTCGAGTAAGGCTGTCGGAAGGAGGTTGATAGAAGAGCCGCTGTCTAATAGAGTACGATCGAACCGCTGCTCCTGAATCTCGCATCTGACATAGGGAGCTCCTGCATCAGGTCTCTTGGTTGGCAATCTGTTCTGAATGGCAAAGCATGTGGAATGGGTGAGCACATGGATCTCATCTCTGCGGTTCCTCCTCTTCCTGCAGACTGTAGTCTTCTCTCTCAAGTTCTTGGAAAAGGGGGATGCGCTGAAGCGCCTCCTGTAGCATCAGCTGCATCTGAAATCTATCAATCATCTGGTTGCTGAACTCTAACTGATGTATCTTTTTTGGATTTTCTCTTTTATTCCCCTTCGCCAAGCGGAGTGCTTGAGGGAAGGGGATGGTAGGGGCCTCCTCAGATGGAGGACTAGGAGGAGGTTCCTATGCCTGTGAAGGAATGGAATCCATACAATGATCATCATGCAACACATATGGACTCGAAGTGGATACAGAAACCTTTTTCTTTATTCATATTTTTGTTCTTTTTCTTGTTACCACAGTCCTGAGATACAAAAGGTGGCAACACAACAGGTGGGAGCTCAACAAAAGTAGAAGTGGTGGCCTCAGTACCATCCATGACATCTGACTTCACGGCATCAGCACCACGCTCTGGCTCTGCATCAAATAAAATGGTGGCCTCAACACCACCGTCTGCATCGGGTATCATGACGGCTTCAGCACTGTCATCTGGATCTCCATCCTTGGTGGCATCAGCACCACCGTCATCAACATCATCTACGACATCAGCACCACTACTCTCCTCATTTAGCACTCCTGGTTCCTCATGTGGCCGTCGCTTAGATGAGGCGCCGCCGGCTGGCATCCTACCGCTCCTAGTAGTCACGAAATCAGCATCACATTTCACTCAAATAGTCACTAGGAGAGGTATCCTCTGTAAACTGTACCTGCTCAGATTTCCTCTTCAAATTGTTCATATCAGGATGGCAGCCTTGCCCTTGATGATATCCCTCATCTCCTGTCAGAACTCATCCATTTCCCACCGGAAGGATGCTTGTTGTTCAAGGAGCAAGCGGGAGAGGTCATCTAGAGCTGGGTTCTCGAAGGCAGGTGCCTGAGAACCGGAAGTGTTCCCCTACTGAAAATGAGGCTGTTGCTGCTGTGAATAGTGAGGAGGAGGATGGGAGTATGTCTGCTGACGCTGCCTCCACTGTTGTCCCTGATAGAAGGGACGAGGACACTGCTGATACTGCTGTTGGGGATGATGGGGCTGCTGCTGCTGGTGCTGGCTGTTCTACGGACCCTAAGCTGGAGACTGCTGTTGGGATGAGGTGCCACCAGTGGTCCAACGGAATCCGGGATGATCACGCTGAACCCCGACATGCTGTGGGTACCGGTCGTACCAAATCCCATTGACTTCCATCAATGGTTCCTGCTCAACGGGTGGTAGAGGAAGAACTGCCAGTGGCTGATCTGGCTGGTACACCACCATCTGAGTGTCTTGAGATGGTGGCGGCAAAGAGTAGTACTGTAGCTGCTGGACTGGCTCTGCCTGGATGTGATAAACCTGGCGGTATGTGGTAGAGGGCTGGGTGGAGCTGCTATTGCTGGGATCAGCACGTGACCTGGGAGGCTGCCAAGTGGACGTTTGTGCCTCATAAATGCATAGGATCTGCGTCTTCAGGTCACTCATGGTCTTCGTCAAAAGGTCCATCTGTGCAAGACCTTGACTCTGCTTCTTCTCAAGTATCTCGATGTGGTCCAACTTCTTGCTGATGATTCCCACGTCGACCGCGGCAGATTCAGCCTGAGCTGCTGCTGCTGACGGAGTGTGGGTACCAGCATCGATGCATGCAATTCTCTGATATCCAACTGCCTGTAGTGGGATCTTCGGCTGTGTGTAGACTCTGGCTTGGGCCATGACTGTCGAGTTCTCTGCCATTCCTTCATAGATCTCCCAAACCACATCTTCACCCTTGGAAAAATAGGATCCACCACAAGAGGCATTAACAAGCCCCTGCAGCTCCTGTGTCAGCCTGCAAAAGAAACTTTGAACCAAGTTGGGATTTGATATATCGTGATGTGGACACCAGTCAATGAGCTCTCTAAATCGATCCCAAGCCTTATGGAGCTGCTCATTCATGATCATCATGAAGTTGCTGATCATAGCTCGCGCTGCATTGGTTCAGCTGAGTGGATAATACTTATTCAAGTACTCGGTCCGGAGCTGTGCCCAGGATGTGACATACCTCCCAAGATGCTTCAGCCAATAGGCTACTCTGTCAACTAATGAGAACGGGAAGGCAATCATCTTGATCGTGTCCTCGTCCAAAAATCTATCGTGGATAGTGCTACAAATCATCTTAAACTCCTGTAGATGGAGATGAGGCTCCTCGGTGGCTACCCCATGAAACTTGGGCAACAACTGAATGGTCTGCGGGCGAAGCTCAAAGTTCCCGACAATGGGAGGAAGCTGGATCCATCGGCGAGTGAGGGTTGCAGCTGGGTTGTGCAACTGCCTCATGGTCATCGGTGACGGCCTCTCCTGCTGAGGGTCTGCTCCTTCTCCGCCTTCTGCTTGGGGTATATCACCACCGCCCTCGGCTCTGTTGTCTCTACCCTCTCGCATCTGCGCCAGCTCCCTCATAATGTCACCCATGAAGACTCCCTGGTCTTTGATCTGTCTCTACATGGTCTCCAAGGAGGCTAACAGTGAATTGTTGATGGCAGCTTGATCGTATATGAATGGATGTTGTCCCTGCTCATCTGGGTATTCTTTTCTGCCAGCCATATCTTAGGTCTCTGCAAAGGCAAAAGAACCCATCTCACGTGCCGTCAAATGTTCTGAACTCTGTGATGCACTGAACTCTGACAGTACTGGACTGATAGAAGAAGAAGGGTGGTCGAGGGGGAACAGGGCGGACGTAAACTCAGGCTTGGAGAGTGGGTCTGGACTCCCCGAAGCCGACCTAGATGAATAGGAAGGAGTGCTCAATAGAGGTGCCACCAGACGTCACCTAAGGGATCTCCTTCCCATCATTTTGATCTAGAAAAAAGGCGGATGAGATCTGGAATGCAAATAAGATGTGAAAACAAACCCCCAATTCACCTACGCAACACTAGAGATGATGACCGTAAAGGCTCGGTCAATTATCTTTTCAATTTTATTTAGGTGATCAATCAATCTATTAGAGCGATTAAGCGAGCTGGTAGGAACCCGATGCTCCTAGGAGACTGTCCTGAACTAAGGCTAGATCTTTCCCAGCCAGTATGAATTGTGGACGTTTACCGGCTACCCGATCAATCCACTCTGTGAAGGACGTCACGGTCAGCTTTACCGGTTACCAGAGAGATTCTCACTGGAGAACGACTAACCCCAGAACAGTAGTCTGAGAGGAGTTTAGGTATGGCTCTATCCTAGTGTGCGAGTCACTCTCTCGCTACAGATAAATCAATTAAGGAGGGGGTTACTCTCCTCAAGACAAATTTTTTGAGAGTGAGGTGGGTTTTAAGGTCAAGTTTGCATTAACAGTCCCATTTTTATGATTTCACTTTTTTTAGTCTTTTTCTAAATAAAAACAACGCTTAATTGAATTTTTCGATTTCCTGGTTATTTAAAGTCCAATAAAACAAGGGAGGAAGTCGGAAAAGCCGATGCACGATTAAACACAATGATGCATGCAGAGATAGAAATGCATACCTTGCTCCAACACTCTACATGCAGGGTGGTCCACGCATAAATTAAAAGACAAGAAATAAACTACCTATATAATGCACGAAGAAATCGGCCTTAGACAAGAATTTCTACACAAAGAGAATAGTAGCTAAAAGGTCAACAAGAGAGGTCGGGGTCCAGTCTCTGATGCCGATCGGTGTCCGCCACAACGGATCTTGCCAGCGCTGTATACGACCTCTAGCGACATGTAACCCCTCAGGTGACCAAATTAGCCTTTTCTTTTGTGAGTTATTAATTAGGTCCACTTAATGATCTATAGGCGCATGCAAGATATTAAGTGTAGGGTCCTAATCAATTACGTCACAAATTAAAATAAAATCCTAAGTCCTAGGGGCCAAAATCTGCGTGAATCAAAAATAAAAGAAAATGCGAAGAAATCAAAACCTACGAAAAATCACAAAGCCGATGAGGCCCCCAAGGGAACAATCCATCGGGCGCTGGACCTCGTGAAGTGTCGAAGTGTCCGAATGTCCTGTTTAAGTTACAAATTCAGAGTCACTCTTCTCACAAATAATTACAAAAATATATGCAAGAAAATAAGTGGAGCTAATCTACAAACTCTCCAAGTCCTCCTCGTGCAGGGGTAGCATGCCGAAGCTGGCTTCACGTGGGTGCCTGGGCGCCTAGGAAAACGCGCCTCCCTTGATCCGTGGTACCTCGCACAAGTCTACAAAGAAGAGTGGTCAGACAACTCAAAACTATATATCAAAAATAATGAAAATAAATGAAGCAAAAATGGTAGACAAATAATCACAAACAAAAAGCCGATCTATACGATGTTGCTCTCGAGCAACGACGCCATTTGATTAACCGAGGAATATCGGGGTCTAAATGTGTCTCACACAAGGCGGAGACAAAGTCGCTACGGCGACCCACAATAAACCCTGGTTAAGTCAACAATTAACCCACAACAACAATCAAATAATGAAAAACAATATGTGGAGTTTAAAATTTATTATAACTCTACAATAAGTGTGTATAGGTGCAAGTATGTGTAGAGTGTCGAACAGAGGGAACAAGCAGGATAGATCTAAAAATAGGTGCTAAAAAATGAAAGTGATCAAATGCCTACAAATGTGCTATTTTTGTGGGTTTTTAATTTTTAATTTTTAATTTTTTATTGATTTTATAATTTTATATTTTGATTTTTAATTTACTGATTTTGTATTTTCTTTTTTTATTTTGTATTTTTATATTTTCTTTTTCTTTAAGGAAGTATATATACAATAAAGGAAAAAGAGATACAATATATATATATACAGAAAAATAGGTAAAATAAGCAAAGATCAGGAAATAATATATTTTTGGGACTTTTTATATTTTTATAATGTTTTTGCGATTTTCTAAATTTTTCCTATTTTTTGGGTATTTTTAAAGGCAAAACAACTGAAAATAGTGAATAAAATAAAAGGCTGAAACTAAGATGAGGATGAAAAATATCAAACAAAAATCTAAAATTCCTCAAATTACTTTTAAACTAAAGATAATAAATCAGAGAAAATTCAGAGACAAAATTTAGATTTTTAGGAATTTTCTAGAATTTTTAAGTTTTTATGAAGTTTTAAGGTGTTTTGCTATTTTTAGGGGTTTTCCTTTGAATTTTTAGTGATTTTTGGACAGAAGTTAAAACACACAACAACACACAAAATGTGATTTTTTGGAATTTTTTGAGGGGTTTTTATATTTTTTAGGTATTTTCCTAATGCAAATAGTAGATAAAATACATGTTTTTGAATTTTTATAAATATTAAATTACAATAAAAATGTAAACTAAAAATATGGTGTGAAAGAGTAGCTAAACGGGGGCCTAAGTTAATTTTTTGGTGATATTTAGGGTTTTATAAATGCATAAAATAAATAGAGACAAGAAATAGAAAATACACTACTAGCAGGGGTATAATTGTAAATATCTAGAAGTCCAGGGGCCATAGTGCAATTTTTCCACAAAATATATAACTTTTTAACAAAATTCCAGGACCAAATGCAAATTTCAAAACCCGCAAGCGCACAAGTGCGAAAAATCCCATCCACACACGTGTTACTGACGCGCCTGGGGAGGACCTAACGTAAATAATAAGAACCTGAGGGCTTAATTGCTATTTTTCCAAAAATATTACACTTAATAAAGAAGTTCCTTGATTAAAACGAAATAAAAAAACCTGCAGGGAGGTCCTTGCAAAATACCCCACCCCACGTGCACGAGTCACGTGAGGTGACGTGGACCAGGACCTATGTGCAAATAAAGAAAGTATAGGGGTCTAAATGCAAATATTACAAAACTTTTACACTACAAATGAAAGTTTGTGAAA